>JANDKJ010000292.1:0-600000 GCA_028551335.1 Armillaria sp. CMW 4456
AATCCTTACAGAACCTTATAATCACACTAAGTTATTATCAGACCTTGTAACTATTTGACATTTTTCATAATGGTGTTGTCAAAGGTTCAGTCTATCCATGCATCCATTATCAGACTTATCTTATCACAAACTTACTTACTATTTCAAGAAACATATTCCCTATCCATTTTTGTTACCTATATATCCCAATACATTCCCATTCCACACCTCAGCCATTCACAATATCTTCATGTGTCTGACTGAGGTGAGATTCTTACTAATATTACTATGTATCACTTCATCTAACATTACCTTATTAGTTTATCTTATTGTTTACAGGTTCTGGGCTCCTATTGCTTATCCCTGCACAATAATCAGCATATATACTAAACAGCTCAATAGAGGACACAGACTGTATACCACAATACCCTTACCATGACCACAATAACCCACCAAATCAATCCAATTAAACTTGAGGATGGCAAAAAATTCAATAGTGAAAACTGGGCAATATTTGAGATGGCTATGAGAACTGAAGGGAACACCTAAGGTCTCATTAACTACTGGGAGAACAAAATCATGATCTCTAGGAATATCATTGCACCACTACCACCCACTCCCATAAACAGTTTAACTCTGAATATACTCAAATATACTCAACACAAAGGAGTTGTACTCACATCTATGATTTGCAATGTCAAAGACATTTTTGGAGTAGGCATTGACTCTAGTAAACCATCACATGAAGCATGGAAAGTGTTAACCACTCAATACAGTGCATACTCTGGTCTCATCCATAATCAAAGAGAGAAAGCTCTAAAGGCTTTAATATATAAGGAAGGTAAAAAAGTCAGTGGAAATGGTGGGTACATTGAATGCATGTGGAAGCTTCAAAAGGAGGCCAATGATGCTGAAGCAAAGATAGATGATGAAGGCTTTAAGACAATCTTATTGGACTCATTTTCCAAGAGCTGGAATGCTGTCATCAGTACACTCTATACAGAGAAAAGCCTTGTCATTATAATCTCACATCTTATCACACATGGAGAATGAGTGGTAGAATGGAACACTGTTGGAAATTTGTCTTCCACTCAAGACTCTACCATACAAGCTCTACAGGTGTCCATACAAGCCCTGATACTCCAAGTACAGTCTCTTTCATTGAAGAAGCACATAGCACCCAAGTCAGAGAAGTCCCATCCTGCCAATGACAACTGCAAGGGGATAGGTCACACCATTGATGAATGCTGGAAGTTAGGGGGGAAGAGACAAGGTCAGTACCCACCTTGGTGGAAAGGAAAGTGGGATGCACCTATCCTGAGTTCCACAAACCTGGCCATGGCCAATGAATCACCCTCAGAAGCCAGTTCTGTGTATGCCAATGTCAC
The DNA here is from genome assembly GCA_028551335.1 of Armillaria sp. CMW 4456. NCBI lineage: Eukaryota > Fungi > Basidiomycota > Agaricomycetes > Agaricales > Physalacriaceae > Armillaria > Armillaria sp. CMW 4456. Next base: position 1,368 of record JANDKJ010000292.1, read on the forward strand.
AGCCTTGAACACCCATGTAGATGATGAAACTATGGACTGAATTGAAGAGTTCCTGAATACAAATGAGTTAGTGTTAATGGTCAATAAACTTAGGACAGTAGACATATCACTGTTGTATGCTGACTCCAGAGCCTCTATGCACTTCATCCAAAACAGAGAGCTTCACAGCTTGGATTCCAATACTCCACCATCCCCCACACTCATCATTCTTAGCATCTCTTTTAGCCCTTCATGCCTGCAATAAAAAGGGGGGCTTGCAACAGCAAGCCCTGTTATGTGCTACTCTAAGTTAAAAACAAGCAGAAGTCTCATACAATTCCATTCCACATTGGTTCCGCACCTCTGCCATTCACTACCATAACATGTCTGACTGATGTAAGATATTCATTTACTTACACTTTATATCAGTTTATCTAACACTACACTATTACTAGATATTTCTATTGTCAACACCTAGCTCTTGTGTCCACAATACTAGAATGGGAGCTTGTGAAAACAAGTCCAGTTGATGCTAACACGAGAAATAAAAAGCAGAGATCAGATATTATACTGTTACATTCCAGAGTGCCCTCTATTTTTCCGATTTAAGTAACAAAATGTATATTATGTGTCACTGTCACTTGTAGTGCTATCGCTTTCATCATGACCCCGAACAGCAAATGTTCGATGTCCTGAGGCATCTCGAGACTGCGAACGTGAATGTCCACGAATATAAGGTGAATTGCCAATGGTCGGTGTCCGGACAACCTCGGTGTCCAAATCTCTATCCTTGGGTATCCTGCTCTTTCCACTCGGCCTCCTCGAAGAATGTATGTCGTCTCTTGTGCCGCAGTGTCCTGAGTCTGAGTCTGTAGAATCTTGGTAAAATGAGGAGCCGTGAAGGCTAAACTCTACCCGACGGGGAGAGATAACAGGTGGGTGAGACTCGGGACCCGCGTATCGACCGGGTGTCTGAACGCCGGATTGATAACCTGAACGGGAACGAGCTCGGGAACGTGAGTGTGAACGAGATTTCTGTCGTCTATGTTCTTTCTGTAATGCCGGAGAAGTGGGTCCCGTGAGAACTTTGTGCAATGGGTCCTGTACCACTGTTTCTTGCGCTTTTGAGTGCCCAATCGCCTCCGGTCTCGATGCGTTGGCCATTGCAGCTTCGGGGGAAGAATCGTCTATATCAAATTTGCCATCGTCGCGTTCTTCATCAGACACCTCATCCTCTTCGTCGTCTACTTCCTCTTCTTCCGCAACCTCCGGGGTCACTGTATCAGAAACATCTGATAAACCATTCTTGTGTTTATTTCGCTTGCTTGGCCTACTTGGACCTTCTTCTACCATCACAAATGACTTTTGCCTTTCACGTTCGTTCCACTTGAGTGTACGAGAGATCGCATGGAACCAGTCAGTCGACTGTTTGTCTGCGCATACAGTTGGGAAGGGATATTTTGATGCAGTGACTTTAATATGATCTCCCTCTAATAACGCTATGAGCGTGACGGAATCCTTCACATAAGAATAACTCACGCTTCAGCTCGACCCGCCCTCGACCATCGAAAGAAGCCCATGCAGTGCTTCGAGAATTGAAAGGCACGCATATTCGTAGCTCCATGCTATCCGGAAGGAGCATGGGCCTAAAGGAGAGAGTATGAGGACATATAGGTGTGATGAGTATGGCAGGTATTTCGGGATGAACGAGAGAGCCTCCCGCGGATAGCTGGATAAAATATAAACATGAGGATTTTATACAACAAAAGATGGATATAGAGATACCGAATACGCGGTCGACCCGGTGGGAGTTGATACCGTAAGACCATCCGCTTGGACCGTTGTCATATGGTGTTCATCGCCTATCAAGATAGATTGAGAACAGGCGTTCAAAAACCAAAAGGCGAAATGTTACCGAAAAGTTCCAAAAGACTGACGAAAGGACTAGGACCTCGATCAACTACGAGATCGTTAAGCACTTCGAACGTTTCTACTGGTCGTGTTGTGAAACACATTATCTCCTTGTCCTTTGTGTTCTTGCAACCTTCATTATATGCGACACCACCACCCCAGCTTCCTTCAACAGCTTCCCAACCACCCTTCTCAACGTTTTTCATCATGATCTCACCTGTTTCTCCTTTCTTGACTGCTTTCCGAAACCTGTGTTCATTGGTGACGGCGCGATACACCGTGCAAGTGAACCGCATTCGCAAGTTGACGTATATACCTGAGTCAAGAGCAGAGTCCATGACAGCTTGGTGGTCGGCAAAGTCGAAGTTGGTGAGGAATCCGAGGGAACCGAGAGCAAAAGGGAGGACAGGAGGGACGATTCGTTGGAAGAGCCATGAAGTAAAAAGAACGGTTCCATCACCACCGAGCTGTCGATGAGTATGAGATAGCAGCGTCAGAAATATGGTGCTGACATACTGTGACGACGAAATCAAAGAGATGAGGACTTTGGCTGCACATTTGGCTGGTCCAATAACGAAGCTGACCCTCTTCTTTGTTATAAAGCTCTTCTTTAGGCTGTGCGGAGACGAGAGACGACAAGGAGGCACTGCTGGAAGTTCGACGGCGGGGAAATGGAACGAAAAGCTCTGGATGGTCACGTTCGATACTCTCTGCATCAAAACGTCGAGAATGTCGGAGTTGGTTATCCACGTATCTGAATGACAAGATGAACAAGGATTATGATAGTGTCGGACCACACGCACACAACGAGACCGCGTTGCTGGCCATTCCGAGGTTGGAGCATGAGATACAAGGCGAGCTCTCTGGTAAGCTTGATAAGACGATTGTCCCTGGCTTTGGTGATGATGAGGACATTTTGGATATTTGATCTGACGCGAGCACGACCTAGGAGATGGTTGTGAGAGGAACAGCAAGAATGCCAATAGCAGGACGTACCAAGCTGCTTGCTCTTCTCACGGACACCAGCGGCGGTATCGGCTAGCTTGATAAGACTGGCACCACAGTCATCGGACTCGTCGTTACTGCTGCTGATAACAGAACTAGAAGTGGAACTAGGCGGTGATACTTGTGCATCGCTGCCGTTGATTCCGTTGCGTTGGAAAGAATGGGCTACACCGACCTCTGGGGTAAGGGTGTTCTGCTTATTTCTCAACCGCTCAGAGAGGGAGGCGCCTTTATCGAGGTGAGAATGAATGAAGTAAGGGGAATACATTGGCTGGCGAGGACCGCCATTGCTGCTGGGAGTATCCATGCGAGAGGTTGGCGTCATTGTTTCATTGCGGGGCAATATATGTCCATTTGTAGCATCTGATGTCTCCAGAACAATATTGTTCAAGCATTGAGTGTGAGTCGAGTCTAGTCGCAACGACGAAGGCCTGCTGCTCCTCCTCGAGAGCGAAGGTTGAATAGAGCCCTCGAACGGTGAGGTTGGAGGAGTCGAGAAGGTGTCAGCATCTGGGGACATTGATGTGGGATGGATGACTCGCAAGAAGTAGTATATATTATATATATCGTCCGGTTACACTATTCATCAAAAAAAGACGGTTCCCCTCTGAGCGAATCTTTCCAACTGCCGATAATCATCCCTGTCCTTAGCAATCTGCCATACCCATGCATCAAGATCACTCAACGTAATTCCCAGCGTTGCTGATTCAGCTGCCGCCACAATCAATTCGCAAGCATCAATCGCAGCTGCACGTAAAACGAATGACTGTTCGGCCGTTAGTTTAGGCCCTTCCCGGGGCGACCCCTGCCGGCTACCAGCAACGCCACTTGTTTCCAGCAGAGACGCGATGTTTTTCTCAGAGTGGGAATCGGAAAAGACGCCCTGCAGTATCGGGGATGCAGACAGATCAATGACTCCGAGATGGACGAGCAACGAGGGAATAACATTGTCGCTAAAGATTGGTAGATGGAGGGTAGATGGGATGGGAAATGGTGACGAAGATGTTGCGCCGAATCGGACGCGTATACCATTGATCAGAAACAGGGCTTTCTTGAAACAGTAGATGGGTTGTCCGTTCACTACGCTCATATCTCTGAACGCTGGTATCGCACGCACAAGCTATTAATCTTCCATCAGATAAATAAATCCCAAACACTATGCTGACTTGCCCGTTCAAGAATATCTTCCGCATTGTTGCCAACTTCCAAGGCCTGTGCAACAAATGTTCCAAGATCGGGGTATCCTCCCCCGACCAAAATATCTCCCGTCTCATTCAGAACGCCCGTAATCAAGCTCGCCAATTCATACATCGGCCCGCCAAGTTCGCCCACCGTGACACCCGGAATTGACTCGTGTGGTTTCTCGACGTGGATATTTACACGCATCAGCTCTGCAACCTTGCCAACATCTGTCGACTGCATCCCCTGTGAGCTGAGCAATCCTTCATCTGTTATGTACATCGATAGCACCAATGCACGTATAGAGTCCCATGCCCCCCGCCCGGTCGCTCTATGAAGTGGTACACGGTAACCAGAGCCAAAGTTCAGCAAGGAGAGGACAGCAAGAACATTCAGCTCTACGAGGGGTGACGAAAATTTGAGCGGCATAGAAAGGCCATGCGATTTGCTCACATGAGCAAAGGACTGAGTGAACGCAGGCGAAGTGAGAAGACGTTGAATTGATTCATTCGTGATCTACACAAGATCAGCACAGATACTAGCATTTCGCAGGGACGATAGATTACAGAGATTTGATTTTCAATTCGTGCTTTCTTGGCAGACTCACGAATAGATGTAATGAATGAACCAGACACTGGGAAGGGAACGCTCATCGCAAGTCAAGACGCGTCCAGTCACGTGTAAATTCTTTCTTTCTTCATGGCCGCCCGGTATCTCCTACAGCGTCACCTTCTTCGTCTATACACTACCTCTGTCCAGCGTCAGTTCCACTCTGTTTTGACTACCGTCGCTCATCGATATGTAGCTCCTACCATTCGAGAACAATTGACTGCTGGTGTAAAAAATGCATTGAAGAACAAAGATCCATTCACCTCGACATTACTTCGCGTTCGTCACATCCTCTTCTTACCATCCTACTTACCCACCTCGCCATATAGTCTGTTCTCTCCGAGGTCTATGCTGCAGACAAAATTAAAGGACCCGTCTCCCAATCTGCCATAGTTTCCATTATACGAAAAGCTGTTGCTCGTCGGGTGAGTCGCACGCACGTTTCTGCCGTTCATCACAACTGTAACCAAGTTCAGAATGATGCCATCAGCCAATATACGAAAGCCAACAGACAAGATCTCGTCGACAAGGAGTCCAAAGAAGCCGAGGCGCTCGTCGCATTTTTGCCTCCACTGCTATCCGAAGCAGAGATAGATTCAAGACTACGCGCAGCTATGGAAACAGAGGGTGTCGCTGCTAACGTCGACTCACGGAAGAGCACTGGCAAGATTTTGAAAGCCTTCTATGCGGCTGTGGACAAGTCTGATGTTGACTCGTCCGTTGTAAAACAAAGATTAGATCTTCTCCTTGAAAAGTAACCAGATATTTCTAGGTAACAAAATCCATTGCATTACTATGTATACACTTCAGGCAGATAATACTAAAACCCTTCTTACTCATTAGAGCCTTCTTCCCTCACTGTACCATTATCTGGCGTAGAGACTGTGGGTGTAGCAGTTGTGGTCGGCAGTGGTGGAAGTGCACTCCGCACTCGTATAAGCTCGTCGATACACCGATAAACCGCACCCGACACCCCTTCAAGGATGCGTATTCGCTCATCAATAGCCTCCCTTGTAACCCTATCCAGGACTGTCAACTGGTCGTCTGTCAACGTAGGAGGTAATTGTGAGATCGGTATCTCGCTGGAGGGCCGACTAGTGTTGCGATCCAGCGGGTTTGGTGCTGACCTGGGAGTGGGTGTTGATCCGAATTCCGAATGCATGTAATCAAGAGGTATTAATGAAGGGACAGCTACGCGCGCTGTAGCCGGAGAGGTAGAAGGAATGCCGTTCATTTGCGGTGTTTCTTCGTCGCTACTGTCTGATGTCGAACTTGATATATAGGAGGGGAGGAGGAGGAAGAGGAAGAAGAAGAATCAGACGTTGTGCTAGAAACCCTGTCATGCGGTTGATCCTTGCGATTCAAACGCCGAAGGGCAGCAAGCGCAGCAGCCTCACTGGCGTTTTTGGGCTCTGAAGACGGTAAAGATGCATCTGTTGAAGATGAGGCTGGTGTGTCGGCTGAAGATGGAGACGAAGGACTAGTTGGAGGTGGAGAAGAGATATTACCCGAGGGTTCGGTCCCAGGAGACGACGTTGGCACTGAAGTCGATGCATGAGAAGTTCCGTTCTGGGTGGGTTCCTGGGCAGCATGCTCAGGCCACGGTTGCCATACACCACCAGGACCATAGAAACCCACAAACTGTGGAGGTGGATGCAGGGGCCGTCGCTGTGATGGAGGCTGATCGTATTGATCGGGAGCATGCTGTGGTGGGTAATTGTGGATATCATACTGGATTACCACATTTACTGCGGGGTTACCAACGTCCAAAGGCCGATTCTGTGCATTCGGGTTGTTGATTAGGCGGCGTAGCATGTCTATCGTATTACCAGCGCCATTGTTTGCGCCTGGATTGTTACGATTCGGTGCAGGAGCATTCCTTTGAGCCTGTAGACCAGGAGCTCTACGGTCTCTTCCGCCTGGAACACCTGAGGGATCGGTTTCCAGAACAGTACGACGGCTGTAAGATTGAATATTCAGTACGTATAGACATCGGTACAGAGACAACCACAAACCAAGTTGGACAACTCTGCTGTCGCTCCAGCCAGGAACGGAGACAATGAAAATGAAATATATGGCCGCAGGGTAGTTTCTTAGGCGTCATGTTTGGCCCTTCGGGTGCTGGGTCTGTTGCTGCTTGTGGGAGAGTCATCTCCTCGCGACAGATGATACATGTATGATCAGTCGAAGATAGCTCTTCTTGAGTAGCATTTGGGTATCTCTGGTCCATATTTCTGGTCGCAGTCTGATACCGATGGAGCGCTCTGAGGCGCGTCACGAATGAGCGCGCTGTAAAGTAGATGTCCCGTACAATGTTCAATGGCAGGCCATAAAAGGTGAGAATGATGGCAAAAAAGCAGAGGTAGGTCGTCAGTTTACTAAAGTCTGAACATAGTCTTGATAAGTATCACCGATTACATCCGGAAACAGAAGTCTTACCAGTGATCAGTTCGATGTAGAAAGTCCACATGCTTTTCTGCTCCCAAGGAGGGGCATTCTCTCCCCCACGTACACTCGCCCTTCTGAAATCATAGGCGGATAAGACATACTTAGCAATAGAGTTCGCGACGCTAGCCATCAATATGCCGTACTATCCAAAATGGTTTGAATAAGTATACGCAAAAAGAGATGACAACTCGCCTCGCAAGCAAAGAGAACCATGCCTCCAACACCGTATTCGAGCGTGTTTTCGACCGCAAACAGTAGCATGAGGAAATCCGTCACCCACAATATCATGAATAAAGTTGACATCCGAACGTGGAAGAGTAATGACGGTCCCGGATACGGGCGCTGATCCATCTTGAACCACGCAAGGTGAGCAGGAACCAAGTATTCTAGACATATTATTTACCCACCCACTCAATGCGATCGCTGGCGAGCCAATGAAATGACTTGACAAACAGAAGGAACCCAAACATGGTAGCAAAAGGGGCATCGAATTCATCACGAAAGATGGTGAATGCCAGAAGCGATTCCGTTACGAAGAACCAAAGGCGATCATATAGACGCTGTAAGACATGAGTGAATGCTGAACCACAGAGAATTAGGCCGCATACCTCTATTTCATTTGGTCTCAAACTACCAAAAAATATCCGTTGGAGTATATGACCGGACAGTAAGGCGAGAATGAAAGCAAAGTTTGCAAAAACCTACAAAGATTTAGTGAATGATTAGTGAACATACGGATGATGTAGCTCACAAGCACGCTACGGCTGCTTTTGGACAGATATATCGCGATGGAGTAGAAATTGCTGTAGCTCTTCAAAGCATTGGCGACAGCGGCACAGACCGCGAGAGCAGAGAGAGTGCCATAAAGGAGAATACGGTGGGAATTAATTGTGGTAGCGACCGCCCTGGCTCTTTGGCGCAATACTGGGTTCACCGGCATCGCAGCGAGCGAATAGCCAAAGGTTAGACTAGTCGAGAAGGATGATATTGAAGGCGTGTGATGGTGAGGAGAGGGCAAGGACGACGTGGCGCTTACTCTTCCACTTTGGGTTACCCAGATTTGGGACACGTATAGATCACGTCAAGGTCACGACCGCCGCGACTGTTCTTTCTCTTTATCCATCTTGACCGTCTCTCTCCATCTTTCAGATCTACGACAAATAAATTTCAGTCGGCCATGCCTGCGGCCTATCCGCTCCCTACCAATGTCTCGCCAGCGACGGTAGCCAATACCGCCTCTCTGCTGCGCATCATCGCTCTCGCCCTCGTATCTGGCGCTGCTATTGCTTCACGATTATTTGCTGTGATAAACTTTGAGAGTATTATACACGAATTGTGAGAGGCCTGACTCTGTTCCAATCCTTTCTCTCACCCTACGTCCAGTGATCCATGGTTCAACTTGTCAGTATATGGTCTGGTTGTTTTGACGGTTCCGTGAGCTGATATCCTTTAGTCGTGCCACGAAGGTCTTGGCATCAGAAGGATTCTATGTGCGTAAACTGTATTGAGTGAATGCACCAGTGTACTTATTGTTGGTCAGGCATTCTACAACTGGTTTGACGCAAGCGCCTGGTTGTTTCCCTTTCCATGGCATCTCGAAAATCTTGCTAATGATTAACTAGGTATCCACTGGGTCGTGTCGTTGGTGGAACCGTCTATCCTGGTCTCATGGCAACCAGCGGTGTTATCTATAATATTTTGCATGCTCTCAACCTTCCAGTGGATATACGAAACATATGCGTGCTCTTAGCACCAGGATTTAGCGCTCTGACTGCTTGGGCAACATACATGCATGTTTTCGTTATTGTGACATGTTCAATGCGCTGATACCCGATAGGTTCACCAAAGAGATGAAGGACGCCAGTGCTGGTTTGCTGGCTGCAGCATTCATCGGTATCGTTCCCGGCTACATCTCCCGTTCTGTTGCTGGGTCCTATGATAATGAAGCTATCGCGATCTTCCTGCTCATGTTCACGTTTTTCTGCTGGATCAAAGCCTTGAAGCTTGGTAGTGCACTGTTCGGCACAGTCGCGGCCATATTCTACTTCTACATGGTCGCTGCCTGGGGTACGTTTCCTTTCCATGTCCCTTCTTTCGCGACTAAAGATAACCCCGTTAGGTGGCTACGTCTTCATCACCAATATGATTCCTCTTCACGCACTTGTGCTAATATTGATGGGACGTTTCACTAGCCGCCTTTATGTCGCTTACTCCTCCTGGTATGCAATCGGAACACTTGCGAGCATGCAGGTTCCTTTTGTTGGGTTTCAGCCTGTCCGGACAAGCGAACATATGGCCGCCCTTGGCGTCTTTGGGCTCCTTCAGATTGTCGCTTTTGCTCAAGTAGTCCGGTCACATCTATCCTCGAAACAGTTCCAAAATCTCTTGTTCTATTCGGTTGTAACAACGGGGATTCTAGGAACTTTTGCGTTTGTAGGCTTAACCTATGCGGGTTGGATTGCTCCATGGACAGGTCGCTTTTACTCTCTCTGGGATACGGGATATGCCAAAAAGTGAGGTCCTGTCTCTTCATACTGTTGGCTTCCTTGTTCATCCCTCCCTAGATATATCCCCATCATTGCTTCAGTTTCAGAGCACCAGCCAACTGCTTGGCCTTCATTCTTCATGGATCTCCAGCTACTTATCTTCCTCTTCCCCGCCGGTGTCGTCCTGTGTTTCCGTGAATTACGCGATGAACATGTCTTCGTCATCATCTATGCTGTGATGGCCAGCTACTTCGCGGGAGTGATGGTTCGTCTTATGCTTACTCTTACCCCTTGCGTTTGTGTGGCTTCTGCGGTGGCCTTCTCTTCACTGCTAGACGCCTACATTGATCCTGCCGAACCAGACGTCCCACAAAATACCCAGAATGAGGGTGAATCGACTTTCGACGATGTCGTTGCTGCCGTCACGGCCCATAATAAAAAGCGTGGTGCCCGTTCAGCCCCCAAAGGTATCTTCGGACTTGACACCCGCATGATTATCATATTCAATGCCTTTGGAATGCTGGCCTTCTTCGTATTCCACTGTACATGGGTGACCTCCAATGCGTACTCTTCGCCTTCGGTTGTGCTGGCCTCAAGCAACCCTGATGGAAGTCAGCATATCATTGATGATTACCGTGAGGCGTATTACTGGCTCAGGCAAAACACACCTGAGACAGCAGTTGTTATGAGTTGGTGGGATTACGGGTACCAGATTGCTGGTATGGCGGATCGACCTACACTTGTTGACAACAACACATGGAATAATAGTATGAGATTCAATTTCATTCAAGATAATCTCACTAACAATGACCATAGCACACATTGCTACTGTTGGCAAAGCCATGTCAAGTCCAGAAGAAATAGCTTACCCCATTTTGCGCAAGCATGATGTGGACTATGTGTTAATCATATTTGGCGGGCTCATCGGTTACTCTGGAGATGATATTAACAAGTTCCTCTGGATGGTTCGCATAGCCCAAGGTGTATGGCCAGATGAGATACAAGAACCGAACTATTTCACACCTCAAGGCGAATATAGAATCGACGAGCGAGCTTCCAACGCCATGAAGAACAGTTTGATGTATAAAATGTCGTATTATCGGTAAGCACCCCCGTACAGTAGAATCTGATGTGTTTCTAATATCCTCTAGCTTTGCCGAACTATTTGGTGGCTCCGGACAAGCCGTTGATCGTGTACGAAACCAACAAGTCCCTAAAGTGGGCCCAACATTGGATTACCTAGGTATGCAATTTTGAACTGGTCAGGTTCTGTTTAGTGACATTTGGGGTAGACGAGGCATTCACATCAGAGAATTGGATAGTCAGAATCTATCAAGTGAAAAAAGAAGATGGCTTGGGTCGGGATCTCAAGAGTGCAAATGCATTTGCTCAGGGTAAAAAGCGCAAGCGTAGTAAACCGGTCTCCAAAAGGCGTGCTATCGTGTAATGATATATTGACAAAAGACCATTGGATTCTTCTAGAGTTAATTGGCACGCAAATTGCTTATTAGGTTTCTACTCTGTACAAGTGAAACGTGCACCTCAAGACTTAGATGTGTGTTCCACATCTGCATCCGTACAATTCGCCTTGAATAAAATCGAGTAAAACACCTACCGTTGACAGCCATACTTGTAATAAAGTTACCTCAAATGTGACGCTCTCAGCAATTTTAAACTGCATCATAGACTTTTATCGACCTTACAGTGCTCATGTGACATCGTGGCTACTATCCATTAATGTTCTGAATGCCACTTCCCTCTCCTGCCGATATCAAGAATGCCGAGGCTTGGTCAGAATTCCGTAGCAACAGCCAAGGGGGTCTTGGGATTAGATCCAACATCAGCATCTGTTGTTGCTTTGGTGACCTAGCGAATACGGGACGCAAGCAGTCAGATCCTCCGACATCAAGAGAGAAAGGGCAACCATATTATAACCTAGCAAATGCTGACATGAGCAATATGCCATGGGATGATGTGGGTAATGATAAGTAGCTAGGTCACGGTACTATGCTTAACTTGATGGTTTCAACCTGTCGTTCATATATTTAAACGTGTTGATCCCTTGTCAGTTGAACATCCCGGAGCCCATAGCTTCTTTCTTTTTCTCCCCCTTTCATTGGTTCGATAGAAGGTCTCTTGCTATCTTTAGGAATTTTGATGACCTTTCACTGTGAAAGGCCTAACCTATGGATTATTGCAGAGGATGACTTATCAGAGATATGTCTTATTATGGAGTCGACACTATATTACCAGTCGAAGACAGTCCATTTTGAAGCACAAGCTACCTTCGTACTTTCGACACTTCATAGGAACTTTCTTAGAGTCAAAAAGAAAAATAGAATCCGCATTGCATACTGAGAACAAAGACATTGAAAAGGTGACAGAAAAGACTCTTACAAACAAGGAGCACATACATATCCTTACCAGCGGAACGCAACCTACATCCACTGAGCTCTATCCCAACCAGGATCTTGGAGAAAAGCGCATAACACTTTGCTACCTGTTTGTAGTAGGGGATGTCCAGCCACTACGCTCAGGAATCTAAATGAAGATGTGATTGGCATAAAGCGGCCAAAAGCTGTTGTAAGCGCACCTCTCCAGGCCTTCTCTTCGTCCCTCAATGACCTCTTCACTAAATCGATTAGTGAACACCTTTCCGGGAAGCGGCGGAATGTTCACGCGTGTGCTCTCTCGTTCCAGTATATCTCTGAATGCTTCAAAGTCGCTGTATCTTCGCCGGACTAGACTGTGCCGCAGTTTGAACGCCGGTATGTTAGTCTTGCGAATGCAACTGAGATTAGTTGGACGCAACAACAGTTGATGAGGAATACAAACCTTGCAGACTATCTCGTAGTCAGTATACATCTTCCTTCCGAAGCCATGTGTCTGCGGATTACGGACCTCTATTTCGAGGAAGCTTTCCGGGACACTGTACATTTCTTCTATCTGCAAGGTACAATTAGCGTAGGACGAGAAATCCGAGGGAGAGACTAACGGTCTGCTCACGACCTGGGATGCGAGTGTCTTCAAAGGCACTACTGCGGGCAAAGGGAGATACGGTCGTCATTGTGGATGAAGTAAAGATACAGTCAGAATGCAGTCGGGCGATGATGTGTAGTATTCAGACTCCGCCTAAACTGGCTTACCCGGTGCCTACTATTGACGGTCGCTCTACCGGTCAACTATACTCTTTCTTCCTAGCCGTCCATGGCGTTGCCTCCCATGGATGATGGCAAGCACCTCAGCGAGGCGCTCAACACCGTAAAAATTCAGTTTCAGCAGATGAAACGTAACCTGGTACATCCGCAGTTCCGTCTGGATATCTCCTACTCACTTACACTCGTTGTCCCGTATACAGGAGTTGGATCAGCTTATGGACGCGTTGAAGAGTGCCAGTTTAATGCTTGCTGAGCTCAGAACCTCGTCGCTCTCACCCAAGCAGTATTACGAACTCTGTGCGTAGCCGACGCGACTCGTATCCTTTTTATCTAACCTTCTCCCAAGATATGGCTGTATTCGATGCACTGCGACATCTCACCAACTATCTGTACGATGCGCACACACAAGGACGTCACCACCTCGCCGACCTTTACGAGCTAGTCCAGTACGCTGGCAACATCATTCCTCGTCTTTACCTCATGATTACCGTTGGCGCCGTCTACATGTCCATTCCCGATGCCCCAGTCAAGGAAATCATGAAGGACATGATGGAAATGTCCCGAGGAGTCCTGCATCCAATTCGAGGATTATTTCTCAGGCATTATCTAAGTGGACAGACCAGAGACTATCTGCCGGTTGGTGTTGAAGAAGGGTCAGTTATTCTCGTTCTTCGTTTGTCTTAGCATTTATCTCCGTCTCATGCAATTAGCCCTGCTGGGAGTCTGCAAGATACCATTTCATTTGTCCTCACCAACTTCATCGAAATGAACAAGCTATGGGTTCGCTTGCAGCATCAAGGACATTCACGAGACCGCGAAAAGCGTGAGATGGAACGGCGCGAACTACGAATTCTTGTTGGCACAAACCTCGTTCGGCTTAGTCAACTTGAGGGTGTTGACCTCGAGATGTACGAGCGCCTTATTCTGCCGGGTATCCTTGAACAAGTCGTAAATTGCAAGGACGTCATTGCTCAGGAGTATCTCATGGAAGTTGTTATCCAAGTGTTCACTGATGAATTTCACCTTCACACCCTTGGTCCCTTCCTCTCAGCGACCGCCCAGTTACACCCTAAGGTTAATATTAAATCCATCGTAATTGCTCTCATCGATCGTCTGGCAGCTTACGCTGCTCGAGAAGCGGAGAACGAGGACCCGGAGGAAACAAAGCGGCAGGAAGAAGCTGCTGCCCGGCGTTTGGCGGAAAAGGTTAAACTCCAGAAAGCCAAAAGTCGAGAAAATGGTTCTGTATCATCTCCGTCTGTGGAGGACAACGCATGGGGAGCGCCCACATCGCCGACAACGGTCAGCATCTCGGAACCAGAAAAAACACCAGTTCTTGGATCCAGTCACGAACGAAAGGGTAAAGACAAGGAAGGGTCACCAGTGCGGAAGTTCAGAGGGGTCCCAGAGGACGTTCAGCTTTTTGAGGTCTTCTGGAAACAGGTCGTAGAGCTCATCAAGGCGCGGCCGGATCTCTCTATCCAGGACATTACGGCCCTGTTCGTTTCTTTGACAAATCTTTCTCTCAGTTGCTATCCAGACAGACTAGAATACGTTGACCAGGTGCTTGGTTACGCCGCCGACAAGATCAGAGAGTATTCTGAAAGCCCTGATTTGCACGCACAACAGACTACCTCTAATCTGGCCGCCCTTTTGGTTGCACCCATCAATTCCTACCAGTCTGTTCTCACGTTGCTGGCTATCCCAAACTATGCACCCTTGTTAACGAAGCAGCTCTTCTCTACCCGCCGATCAATAGCACATTCAATTATATCGTCCGTGTTAAAGAACGAAACTGTTGTCGAAACGCCGGACGACGTGGACGGGGTATTGGAATTGTGTCATGTTCTTATCAAGGATCAGTCAGATGCTGCAGGTGGTACTAGCGTCAATGGCTCACAGCCCAATCTAAAAGATATCCGAAGACAAGGGCCGTATTCTATGGAACGTGAGGAAATGGCTGAGGAACAGGGATGGGTTGCGCGCATGGTACATTTATTCCGAGCAGATTCACTAAGTGTTCAATTTGAAGTGAGCAGCGTCAATATTAGTGTCGTTCTTACTGACATGACTGGTCTAGTTACTTCAAATGGCTCGGAAACACTTCGATGCCGGTGGTGAACGGATGCGATTTACTTTCCCCGCTCTAATAACCTCATCGATAAAATTATGCAGACGCTATAAGAACAGGGAGCATCTGGTAAGCTCGCCGTCCTTTGAGGTCATTGATGGCTAAGGGATCTGGGAGCAGGAAGAAGATTGGGAAACACAAGTTTCCTCGATTCTTAAATTCGTTCGACAGCTGACGTCGATTCTCGCGACCCAAGTAGATGCGCCAAGCATTGCTCTGCGATTATTCCTGCTATCTGCCCAGATTGCTGATGAATGCGGGTTTGAAGACTTGACATATGACCTGTACGTTCAAGCGTTCAGCGTGTATGAAGACAATATTTCGGACTCCAGGGCGCAGCTTCAGGCTATAACCCTCATTATTGGAACACTGTCCGGCGCCAAGGTATTCGGGACAGATAACTACGATACACTGATCACAAAAGCGGCCTTGCACGGTGCTAAATTATTGAAGAAGAGCCACCAGGCCACAGCTGTTGGATTAGCTAGTCATCTGTGGTGGCAGGCTCTCCCTACACCGTCGGAGACGGACGAAGCTAAAACGGAAGTTACCGAGAAACCGAAGGAGGATGGTGGTGAGAGCACTGCCAAGGCTGTAAGTGTGTCGGTGTTGTGCGATATTATGCTTATCCTTTGTTTCAAGTATCCGCATCGCGATAGTAAGCGCGTACTTGAATGTCTTCAGAAAGCACTCCGTATCGCGAACTCTGCCATCGAGGAGATTGTGACGGTCCAATTATATTGTGACACACTCGATCATTATCTTTATTATCTCTACCATAATGCCCCAGCAGTACGTTGCCCTTTGTCATTGCACCGCCAGCCACTTAGATGTTTCCACAGGTCGCTCCGAAATTTATTAATAGCCTGGTCGAGCTGATTTCCACGAGTATTGGTAACATCTCCTCGCCTGATGTACATCCTTCTCAGCGCGCACCTCCTGGTCTACTGGAGGGAGTGCAGACGCCTGAGATGATTACACGGCATTTCCGAAATACTCTTATTCACATCCAGACTAGGAAAGATGCGGCACCGGAGGGACCTTGGGGAGAAGTAGATGTAATTGGTGCTATGCTGAAGATGGGTCTAGGACGATGAAGATTTGCGTAGTGGGGTGCTCGATTATTTAATATTGTACATGGCTTTTTGCCTTCACTCTCTTTAGTATTGCTTTCACTTGGATCTGGATTCTGACGGTATACCAATTATGTAAGCTCCTTTGCACATTTTTTCGGATCGTCCTGCCAGAATGCAACTGGATGTCTACCGTAACTCTCATGCCTATACGCCATGCTAGCGATAGTCTTACTCAAAAATACCAAAGAAACAACCACAAGGCTGCTCCCCGGCAGGCTGTACAATGGATGGACCTCAGTGACGATGAAGACCGGCCCCGGAAAACATCTCTCAAGGTTCATGGCGTCTTGCCCAATGGACAGAATAGACTGCAGACAAACGGGAGAAAGCGCCATCGAGCGTCGCAGGATGGCTGCGCTACTAGCACTCCGTTAATCACTATACAAGAACAGAGAGACAGTTTGCCAATTGCCAAGGGTGCGTCTTTTCTTTATTTATGCTCATACTGACTCCTTCTGCAGGCAAAGCTGCTATTATAGAAGAAATTCGCAACAACGACGTGATTGTACTGATTGGAGAGACTGGTTCTGGAAAAACTACTCGTACGTCGACTGATAGGTTGCGCGTACCCATCTCACCACACTCAGAGGTCCCCCAGTATATATTAGAGTCCGGTTTGTCAGGAGATGGACTGATTGCCGTCACCCAACCACGAAGAGTTGCTGCTACATCTCTCGCCACCCGCGTGGCGCTGGAGCAAAATACTACTGTCGGAAGCCTGGTTGGATACTCCGTTCGTTTCGACGAGCGTTCAAGCCCCTCTACGCGCATCAAGTATCTCACAGACGGCATGATTGTTCGGGAGCTGCTCACAGACCCCCTCCTCACCAAATACAGCGTCGTGATTGTTGACGAGGCTCACGAAAGAACACTCAGAACTGATCTGCTACTCAGTCACCTCAAGTCTATCCAAAAGCAACGCGTCTCATCTCCTGACAGCAAAGGCAAAGGAAAACAAAGAGAGAATTCGGCAAGTCAGCTGAAAATAGTCATTATGAGCGCGACACTAGACGCAGAAAAGTTCGGCGGGTACTTTGCGGGGTGGGTGCTGTCCATATTCTTCAGTTCGTATGTATTCGTTGAACATTCCAACCAGAGCCAAAATATTGTACGTGAAAGGGCGCCAGCATCCTGTGAAGATCTATCACTCTGCCACGGACCAGATGGACTACCTTGATGCAGCTTTGCGAACGTTTTTTCAAATTCATATGGACCAGCCTCCAGGAGATGTTCTCATTTTTTTGCCAGGTACTTATTATTTAATCTTGATCCTCGTGTACATATATGCACATCCATCTCCACAGGTCAGGAAGACATTGAAAGTCTTGAAAAATCAATACAATCCTTAACTCGGAGATTACCACCTGGTCGAATGGAAGTGGGTTCCTTCCTCCGCGACTCATTGGTTGAATATCTACATGCCTTTCCATTTAGGTTCTTGTCTGTTCCATGTACGCAGCACAGGCACCCGGACAGAATTCCAAAGCGTTTTCCCCATCGCCAGCGAATACCCGCAAGTGTATACTTGCAACAAATATTGCTGAAACGTCGATCACAATACCTGGTGTGAAGTATGTCATTGATACAGGAAAATGCAAGGAAAAACGATACCTAACGGGCGACACCGGTGGAGGTGTGTAACTATCCATTGAAAGTACGGCAGTGGTGACGTGTGGTACAGGTCTTGACACCCTTTTGACAAGAGACATTACTCAATCTTCAGCCATGCAGCGAACTGGACGCGCGGGACGAGAAGTAAGTCAACGGTCACCATTTCGTACATTCCGACATCTCATCCCGCGTTCAACAGGGAACGGGGCACTGTTATCGATTGTACACTGAAGCCTCATTTAAAAAGATGCCCCGGTCTGCAGAACCCGAAATATTACGATGTGGACTTACGTCTAGTCTTCTCCAGCTTCGATGCATAGGACAAGAATTAGAGAACCTGGACCTGATGGATAGGCCTGACGAAGATTCGAGTAAGTGTGTGTCTCTATGACACAATTCTACTATTATTGATGTCTTGCAAGTCAAAGCTGCGTTCAAGACATTGTTCATCATTGACGGCATTGACAAGAAGAAAGAGCTTACTCAAATTGGCCGAAGCATGGCTGCCTTTCCGCTGGAACCTATCCACGCCCGTACCATCCTTGCTTCAAAGGATTACAGCTGTACATCCGAAATCCTCACGATCATTTCTATTCTCTCTGCGTCCTCGAAGCTTTACATCGATAGTTCCGAACAACGGGAAACGATCCTAGACTCGCGACGCAAGTTTCGACATCCGAGCGGGGACCACCTTACGCTCCTCAATATCGTACAGGCCTATGAGGAAATCTCTGCCTCTGAAAACAAGATATCTAGGAAGGAATGGTGCAAAAAGCACTTCTTAAACGAGAGGACCTTGCTCGAAGCGAAGGAGATCAGAGCCCAGCTCAAGCAAGTGTGTATACGAGTAAACGTGGATCCTAATGCGTCTTGTGGCGACGAGGAACGGATTTTAAAGAGTTTAGGACACGGCCTCGTACAAAACTCGGCATTTCTACAACCAGATGGCTCTTATAAACAGACGATGGGTCCATCAGTTAGTTGTCCTGGCCATCCCTTGACTGAGGCTCACCATGATATCAGATTGTGAAAATTCATCCTGGCTCATCCATGTTCGAAAAAAAGGTTCCTGCGCTGATTTATGATGAGCTTGCAAGTCTGATTTTCCTTCTTCTCCTCCAATGACTAAAGATTTCCAGGTTTTTACGAATCATGTGTACGCTCGAGGAGTATCTTCAATACCTAAAGAATTTTTTCAAACATTGGGGGCACTTAATCAACGTGGCGCATAATCTGTTCAAACTAGATGTGAATTGATGTGTGCCATCATAACTATCTATCCATAGACTGTTTATAATGACGAGATTACACTACAACTGAAGGAAAGTACAAAAACTAAAATGAACCTACCAATTTAAATAACGGGTAATAAATCAACGAACAAAAGGATGAGCAGGGAGGGGGTAAAAGGTACTAATCTAGATAGAGACATTCATTACAAATTACTTCTTTCCAAGGGTCAAGCTCCTCATACTCTCCTCCAGTAACGCGCACACATCCTTCGGCTCATTCTTGACGTCTGTGATCCTCCTCGTTGTCCCCATTTCTTTCCGAGAAACTTTCTGGTCCTCAACATCAACAACCTTCACGACAGCCTTACCCTCGAGAACCCTTCTGACCTTGTCAGCTGACAATGAAGTATTGCCTGGTGAAGATCCACCGGAGAAGGCATCCCAGAACGCACTTCCGAGGCGTTTCAACAAGGTTTGACTGGCCAAAGCAGCAATCATGGCTTGCTGCTGTTGCTCTTTTTCCCTCTGCTGATCCTTGGGTGCTGGCGCCGGTATTTTGGTAGGAGACTGACTGGAAGAGTGATGCTTTCCGGCCAGAAGTGTGCTCAACGTATTTCCCAACATCGGTAGCGATGACCTGTCCTGCGCCGAGGATAAGTTCGCCTTGTTCGAAGCTTGGAAGAATTTGGGACCCAAAGATGAGGCAAGTCCATGAAGAGGAGTGCCATTGGAATATGGAGAACCTGTGAGATAAGGGAGTGAAGGATTTGTAAACGGCGATGGAGAAAAGAGAGGATTGGGTGTAGGAGGAGACGAAGGTGCTGAGGGAGGAGAAAGAGGCGAGTACTGAGTTTGCTGTGAAGCCATTTTGGTCCAGAGGTGCATGCGATATCTGTGAGGAACCATGTAAACGTTGACATGATCAAATTAGATATTGGAAAATAGAGACTGACGAATCAAGACTTTTCAAAGTGAATAGATGACCGTCGGCAAAACCATCAAAGCCACCAAGTGTTGCCGAACCTTGAGTCTTGGATTTCTCACCGTTGAGGGCGGGGTTGATATTCTCTTGAAGTCTACCGCGGGCCACTTCAGGAATAAATACTGTATGCACAGGCGTGATGCCACCGCCCATCCTAGATACTCCACCCCAAAAGCTTCCTGAATGCGTCGACGCAAGATCCTTCTGGGTGTCCGGTGTAATGAGCGAGGGACTTGACTTGGAAGAAGCAGCTGGAGATGGTAAGGCAGATATAGGCCCAGGTGGCGGAAGATTGAGGACAGGAATGTCGTCTACGGTAAGCTCAGTGGATCGACCTGCCAAAAGTGCTTTCTTCAATGCAGATATTTCTTGACGGAGAGCATGATTTTCGGACTGAGAGGACCCTAACTCTGTCCGTATCGCCTGGAGAAGCCTGTCTCGTTCCGCAATGTCAAGTTCGAGAGTAGAGATGTACTCTATTGATAAAAGGTGAGTGTTAACATACAAAAGGAAAGAGGATAAACAAACCCTTTCTTCGAACGCGGAAGTTCCTCGCACTGATCTTGTTGCGTAACTGGCGCTTCTCCTTACTGGACATCTTGGCATATACCTCCGGAGGTGGCCGCCAATCAGCAGGTAAATCGTCGTCGTCCATGTTCTCATTCTCCTTGGAAGACGATGTAGAACTGACTGCCTTGGAAGTTAGAGGCGGCGGATGAGTTGAGGAAGACTTCTTCACTATGCCGCCACTCTGCACGGTCCCCTTGCGTGCCTTGCCATGGCCACCAACTTTGATAGGCGAGATAGTGACAGCCTTTGTTTCCTGTTGCTCTGACTCCTCCTCGTCTGTTTCATCCGTGTTGCTGGATGGTGTAGTCATCGTCATGAGTTGTGGATCAATAGCCAATGTGGCTGGCATATCATTTGTACTGAGAGCACTGACGAAGTCATACGGAGCCGAAGACGCCGGGAAAGGCTCTACAAACTTCATTTCATCTTCGAGGAAGTTGAAGAAATTATTGGAGTCTGGAGAATCGTATATTTCAGGAAATGAAGTCGGAAGCGAGGACTGCGGAGGAGTCAAGAGGGACTGAAACGGTGACTGGGGCGAGGAGGCTCTGGATGAGGAAGACGCGGCTGACGATGAGGATGGCATACTGGGAGGGAATATGTCGGTGTTGATATATTCAGAGAAATCTGTAGAAGAAAATGTGAAGGGGGATACTGGATTGTCGACCAACATGGCTGTTGAAAGTAAGGAGGATTCGTGACACAGCGTGCGTACTACATCTATCCTTTGCCGTTTCTCACGCTCACTTTCACGGCACTGACAGGGAGCAAATGACTAATATATGCGAATATGACATGAAAGCAATGATGTCATCATTATCTATGTCCGTCCGAGATAAGCCTGCCAGAGGTCATCTACAAATTTTTTATCCGTCTGAAGATCAAGGTCAGCATGCACGTATCCGCTGAAGCCACACAGTACACTCACATGTATCAAAGTCAGTACCTCTCGCATAAACTCGTTCCTATCTACATGTCGTCCAGGAATAACAACGTCTAGGAGGCTGTCCTTCACTGCAACAGGATCTAGCCTCGTAACTGGAGTCTTTCCGTTCACCTTCATAGACCCATTAAGAGTCGTCTTCGGAGCCGTCGATTGCACTGTCGTTGAGTCACTCCTTATCTCTGTAGACGGGGGCGGGGAGGGTGAAAGTGACGGTGACGCCGGCACAGCCGGAGGTAAAGTGAGTGGAACGTCCCAGCTACGTTCAATAGCGTCTTTTTGCCCTCTACCATTGGCCTTCCCTTTCTTCTTCTGACCGTTTCTCTTCTTGGCATTCATCTCGGCCGCCCTAAACGCATCTGCATCACTCAATGCACTTGTGTCTTTGAAATCCAGTTCAAGAATTTCCTCCTCCTGATCTTCATCAATCGGTGCTCTTGGATAAGGCCATAATCTTGAGTCTGGTTCATCAAATGGCACCAGACGTCTTCCATTGCTATTACCATTCAGAGGAACCACGTCTGCTTGAACCGGAGGTGTAGGAGCGACCCCGGACGAGGACGTTGGAAGCACACGTTGTATTGTAGTGTCTGACCAAGATGTTTTCATTGGCGGGGGGCATACATGGCTTGCAACTGCGGGCGGCATGGATCCCAACCGTGGTAGTGGAGCACGAGGCGTTACATCCCCGTTCACCCGTTCATGGCTGCTTGGTCCTAGGATGGTGGAAAATTCTCTGCTCAACAACGGTCGTCCTGCACTAGCACCTGCCGCTTGCAGCTCCATGTCCAGCTCCGCGTCTAAATCCAGCACAGTGCTTGATTCCGAATATCCTGCATCGGAACAATCTCCCTCACGAGAGCTTGGATGAGAGCGCGAATTACTGCTATGAGATGTTGAAGTTGATACAGATGTCGCTGCAGAGTTTGTCCGAGAAGGTGGAAGGCCTAAAAGGGTAGAAATGACATCTTGGTTTAAAATCTGAGGCAATGAAGTCGTGGTGGGAATGGGTGAGTGAATAATAGATTCTGTTACGGAAGACGGGCGTATCGTGGCTGCGCCTGACGAGACTGAAGCGGACGGTGGGACAGAACCAGTAGGAGCGGGTGCAGGAGTTGCCGATGCAAATATGGAATCCAGTAATGGGATGCCGGTCGTGCCTGGGGCCTGGGCGGGTACTGGCGCAGGAGCATCCTGACCTCCGTTCAAGGCTGCAAATAATGAGTCGACGGTGAGCTTTGAAGAACTGCCAGACGGGGTCGTGGTTGCAGACGTCATGATCGAAGATGAAGGCGATAGTGGTTTCTGGGGGCCAAGTTTGGCCAACAATGAGTTGAAGGCGGGAGTACCGTGGGCATCATCACTGGTGTTTTTATTTGACGCGGTACTCGAAGTCTGGGCGAGCTGTGATTCTGGGGATGGTTCAGGTCAATTACGAGATAATCAACCAAAAGGCTGACCTTGTGTAGGAGAAGCTGTCGTAGTGCGTAGGTGTGGGTTAGGTGGAGGTGGATTGTTGGGGCCATATCTGAACTCCTCAGGGTATGGCTCGTTTGCCTTGATATATTTATGCAGACTGCAGTGGTATAAGAAGAAAATGAATTATTATTTTATAAATACTGTACCGTTTCATGACGACGCTGAGAGGCTCTCGAGCGTCAGTGTTAAACATCCAAAGTCCAACTGTCTTAGTGCCGTTGAGGCTCTTGTCCTTGATTGAGTCTGGAGGTACTGGGAGTCGATAGATATCATCGAATTTGTCTGGATGTTGTATGGAATGCTGCTTTTCTGCACGGGCTATCCTTTCGGACGTATACTCAGGATAAGACTGAAGCATAAGGTAACTCCCATGCAACCCCATATCGTCCTCTGGATGGATCCGTTGGATATAGTCATCCATGCCCATGCGGTTAAGGATGTAGAATCCATATGGTGGATATGCTTCTCTATTTGGATATGAGAGCTATCCACCCACAAGAAACGAAGTCCACAATACCTCTCATAGAGAAACATGCTGCCTTCGTATCCCAACTTTTCCCACTTGGATCCGTTGTGATGATAAACACAGACATGACTGAACTGATCAAATATTGTCGTTATTGAAGGATCTCTCCGCCTTAGGACTTTGAGATTATGATTATATCTGGACATTGGGGACATTCCGAGGTTCGGTTTCGCTTGTGGCGTCGGTGGTGGAGGTGTAGGATCGGAAGGTTGGGGACGAGTACGCTGGTTTTTCTGTACCCTTGTGGAGTCTATCCTGCCATTTTTTGAGGTGCCAGCACTGTGGATGGATGGTGCTCGCCGGTGTGTCATTGTAAGAGGAAAGTGAGAGACGTCACATTGAGTGACAACTGTCACACCGATACCGCCGCCATCCGTGCCGCCCGGACCGTAGCCGCACTTGCTTGCCCCGGGCCGCAGTACCAGGACTAAAAGAATGGGGTGAAGGAACTGTGTTCTAGTTCGCACCTTTTAAATATTCTCGCACACATGTCTTGCTGGCGGGATTTAGACTGAACACAAGCGAATAATGCGTCTAGTCTCAACAAAAACTAATATCAACACTGTAGTCATTCAGTCACCGCCCTTGTAAACTCATATATCCTCTTCTTGAGCATTCCTCTCTATATGTAACCATATTTACAACGAGGTAGACTAGTCTGTGCTTACTTATTTTAGTACCTGAACTACGTTAGTAGAAGTGGCCGAATCAATACAATCTTGCGGTCTGTATCTATACATCTGTATTACATTTTTAATTTTCTTCGCACCATTTGCGGGCACTTTGGAACAATCTGAACCAAGGGCCGCTTCCGTTCCATTCATTCCTGAACGATGGAGGGTACCAGCTATTACTTTCCAGAGCTACCACTCTCTCGGGATGTGGCATAAGCGCGAGGACTCTCCCATTCGGAGTTTGGACTCCAGTAATGCCCCCCGGGCTGCCATTTGGATTCAAAGGATACCTCTCAGTTGGAGCGCCTTTTGAATCGACATACCGCACAGCGACCAGCCCCTCTTCTTCTACGACCTTCCTCTGCTCATCAGAACTGAACGCTGCCCGTCCTTCACCGTGAGCTACAGCGACCGACAGCCTGGATCCTTGCATCTCTCTCAAGAATACGGAAGTCGCTGTACACTCGTTCGCAACGATCTCCACAGTGACAGTCCGTCCCTCAAATCGTTCACTCCGGTTGGGCTTGAAATCTGGCCAATCTTGCGCTCCTGGAATTATCGAGCGGAGATGGCTTAGGAACTGGCAACCATTGCATATAGCGAGCGTGAATGTGTCGCTCCGGTTGAAGAATGAGGAAAATTGTTTCCTTGCAGTAGAATGCAGAAAGACAGAGTGTGCCCACCCTTTCCCGGCACCAAGGACGTCTCCATACGAAAATCCACCAGCCGCAGCAACACCTCGGAATGAATCAAGACTGACAGTCCCACTCAGGACATCAGACATGTGCACATCGACGGCATCGAATCCTGCTGCTGTGAATGCCCATGCCAACTCTATCTGACCATTGACACCCTGTTCCCGAAGAATGGCGACCTTGGGACGGGAGTTGTACGTCGTGGTCGGTGTGTATGAGAACGTAAGGTCATAGGTTATCCCACTGTGTGAGTTATCGTCAATGAGTTCGAACTCCTCCTTCGCTGTAAGCGGATTGTCACGAAGCTCCTGCATTTTGTAAGACGTCTCCGACCATTTTTTTTGTAGTTCACTTCTTGAACTGGCGAAGAGAGTTTTGGTGCCGTGCTTGACCCGAACAGTCTGATCAGTATTGAGCACGCCGATGGTGTGGATATAGTGCTTGGGGAATCCTAAAACACCAAAGACCTTATAAAGGTCTTCCAAATCGCGCCGCCTCACTTGGACGACGACTCCCAGCTCCTCGTTAAACAAGGCGGATAATGGATCAGCAGCATCCTCATCCATCAGAATGATGTCCACTCCGACATGACCAGTAAATGCCATCTCTACGATAGTAGTAAAGAGACCACCGTCCGAACGATCATGATAAGCCAACACGACGTCTGGACCATCGGCTCTGATTGTCTGGCAGCCCAATAGAAAGGCTTTGAGGAGGGCAGAATCATCGACGTCCGGTGCCTCGTCTCCAACCTCTTTGAAGACCTGGGCCAAAGCAGAGCCACCCATTCTCCGCTTTCCCTTGGCCAGGTCAAACAATACCAGTACTGTGTCTTCTACTGCTTGAAGCTGGGGTGTCCAAGTCAACTCCACGTTAACAACAGGAGCAAACGCTGTAACAATCAACGACAACGGCGCCGTAACTTGCCGCTCTTCCCCTCCCTGTTTCCACCTCATACCCATGGACATCGAGTCTTTACCGACAGGGATCCCAACCCCTAGTTGTGGGCACAATTCCAGACCCACTGCCTTCACTGCCTCATATAAACCAGCGCCCTCACCGCCCTTGCCAGCAGCACACATCCAATTTGCACTGAGCTTGACTCGACCGATATCCCCAATGTATGCTGCACTGAGGTTTGTCAACGATTCTGCAATCGCGATACGCGCCGACGCAGCGGGTCGAAGAATTGCAAGCGGCGTCCGTTCACCAATGGCCATTGCTTCTCCACTGAGGACATCAAAGCCAAACGATGTGCGCGTAACAGCGACGTCCGCGACGGGTACCTGGTAAGGACCGACCATCTGGTCACGAGTGACGAGACCTGTAATAGAACGGTCGCCGATGGTGATGAGGAAGGACTTGGAGGCCACAGATGGGAGACGCAAGACGCGATCTACAGCCTCAGATACGACGTCAGCTTGTAAAGTGACATACTTGGATAGCGTAGTGTCAAAGGCATGCAAGTCGCCTCGTCTAGAGGTATCTACCCGTGACATCTTAGGCGGCTTCCCAAAGAGCGTCGACATCTTCAGGTGTATGACATCTTTTCCAAACAGTCGATCCGTCACCACCAGCTTGTCCTCCTTGGTAGCAACACCGACGACACCGAAAGGACATCGTTCCCTCTTTACAATGTCCTCAAAGTCGGCGATTTTATCGGCAGAGACTGCCAGAACATATCGTTCCTGACTCTCATTGCACCAAATTTCCATAGGACTCATCGACGCATCTGCCACTGGAACATCCCGTATCTCAAAGACAGCACCCATACCAGAATCGTGGACAAGTTCGGGTAGAGCGTTCGACAAACCGCCAGCTCCAACATCGTGAATGCTTTCAATCAGGTCGCCCGCCCCAGTACAAGTATCAATGACCTGCTGGCATCGTCTCTGCATCTCTGCATTATCCCTCTGCACACTTGCAAAGTCTAGTTCAGCTGAACTCGCCCCAGATATCTGACTTGACGCTGCACCTCCCCCAAGACCAATCAACAGTCCAGGACCACCGAGAACCACGATCTTTGCGCCCTCACTAATCTTTCCCTTGTACACGTTTTGAGGTCGCACATTGCCATAACCGCCAGCGATCATAATTGGTTTATGATAACCTTTCACTTCCCCATCGACTCGTTCACAGAAGGTACGGAAGTACCCTGCCAAGGCTGGACGTCCAAATTCGTTGTTGAAGGCGCTGGCACCAAGCGGGGCATCGATCATGATATCTAGAGCGGAGGCAATATGCCCTGGACGCCCGACGTCTGTTTCCCAAGGCTGCTCAAAACCCGGGATGAGAAGATTGGAAACCGTAAAGCCAGCCATGCCAGCTTTCGGTTTCGATCCGCGACCGACAGCGCCCTCATCACGGATCTCACCCCCAGAACCGGTGGCAGCGCCAGGATATGGAGAAACGGCAGTAGGGTGGTTATGCGTCTCAACTTTGACAAGAATATGCATTTCTTCCTGCTGGGATGTATATAAACTCTTGTGAGGAGAAAACCGCGGGGCTGAGGGACCCTCTAAAACAGCAGCATTATCCGAATATGCCGATAAGGTGCCCTTGTTGGATAATTTCTCCGTATTGCGGATCATCTGGAAAAGGGAGTGCGGTTGAGGGACGCCATCGATAGTCCATGAAGCATTGAATATTTTATGGCGACAATGTTCAGAGTTCACCTGGGCAAACATGAAGAGTTCGGCATCCGTGGGACTGCGGTTAATAGAGGTGTAAGCGTCCAGTAGATAATCGATCTCATCTGGAGATAATGCCAAACCCAAATCTTTATTTGCCTGGACGAAGATGTCCTTGGGGGAAGGACCCGACAAGTCGACGGTGCGTAGAAGTTTAGGCTCGTTGTGCGAAAATATGGCGTCTTCGGAAGGAAGTTGCTGATACACGGCCTGTGTCATGCGATCATGAAGCAAATGGGAAATGGCTTCAACTTCATCCTTCGAAAGGACCTTGCCCCCAAAGGCGTACGCAACGCCGCGTTCCAGCCTTTCTACGCGCTCACCCAAGTCGCAAATGACAGAAATATCCGTCGCCTTGCTTGACCATGGTGAGATGGACCCCATCCGTGGAAGGACGTAGACGACATTATCAGATGCGAAATCTGACCCGGCTAATTGAACATTATCGCCATAAGTCAAGAGATGATCCAGGTTCCTCCTTGACGCAGATTGGAGATCAGATAGTTCAGACTCGGCTGATTCGGAGTGACATTTGACGATGTGCAACCACACGGCATCAACAGAGGCAACGGTAGGAACTATTGCCTGGATTGTACGGAGTAAAATATCCCTCTTCTGGATAGATATAGACGAGGAACCGAATAGGACGAGCATTCTACGGAAAATAGTAAGAATATATGCTTGGATGTGCACGGGTATTCTTACTTTTGGACGATAGTGACCTGTTACTGGTCGCAGATGGTGGTCGCAAAAAAAGGCGGGTCCGTCCAGATGATCGACGCGGCTAATTAATTAATTAATTATTCTACTCTTCCTTCCCCACCATGGCTCGCACGAAAGCCAAAAATCAAGACAACGGCGACGGCTTCAACTTTATCGCGTCGCAAGGTAGTGACGACCAAGTGTACGTCGGCACTCAGGTTACAATTTTCTAACAATCTCATCATCTCTCAGGCTTCAACAGGCTCTCGCCGAACGCGTCTTTGGTCGGTTTCCGTGAACTGTGCGTACGCCAATATTTTGACGTGTTTCGTAGCTGCCAAGGAAAAGAAAAAGAAAGAAACAGAAAAAAAGTTTCTTGTTGCTGCGCAAAAACATCTTCTGAAAGAGGTATGCTCGGCCTTGACTTGTTTATGACTGCTCATCACTGCCATAGACCACGAACGCGTCGTCAAGTATCCAATCTACTTATCAGGCGGTGTATGTACCGTGGACGAATAGTTATACCCGCATTGATGCAATCCCTTCAGCAACGAAGAATTCCAGCGATTTGTTATGGAATATGCATCGATAGAAGACGAGATACGGGTCTTATGGAGTAGTCTCCACCAAGAACAGCAATCAATAACCGTTCGTCAGAGCATTGTATCCCACCCAGCATATACTGAATCCAGGAGCAGAAAACTGCTGAGAAACGACAGTTGGCAATACAGGCTGCGATTCAAGCATGCGAGGCAAAACACATACAGACGATGGGTCTCGTGAAAGAGGCGTGTTACGGTGAGTTTTCTGTCGCTCGCTGAGCGCATAACACGGCCGACGTTCCACTCGCAGAAGGTGAAAAAGTGTGCACAGATTTGGATCCCCAGGACAGTTGATCTCTCCGTCACTTTGCTCTCAAGACTGTATCGTTATCATGAAATATACCGCAATACACTGTGTAGAACTATGAAGCTTTCACTGGTTTTTTCTGGAACGAAAGTCAGGTACTGCCAATAACAACAGGCACGTCAGACTCACATACGCGACAGCATCAAAATTATATTGGATGCCTGCCGCCTCGAGTTTGCGTTTCCGTTCGTTCTGCCTCTTCAACAGTCGATCGGACGCCTTTTGCTGTTCTTCAACGGTACGAGGCTGAACAGATGCTTAGAAAAGGATACCACCAGCAAGAAGACATGAACATACCCTGTTGTGCCCCACTCGAACGACACGATCCACAGGAACCACTCTCCACTTGCGGTTGCTCCCCACCCATAACTGAGGATGCACTTCCTCCTTGGGTATGACCTTGCACCGCAGGATGTGGCCCATGAGGAGGTAGTTGTCCATCGTCTCTGCAACGATCTGTGCGACGGACGCCGAGTCGAATTCGATGAATCCATAATGTTTCGAGCGGCCCGTCTACAGTCGAAATGAGCCTTCCCTACAAGCAATGAGTGACTAGAACTCACCTTTTTATTTCTGGAGATACGTATACGAGTAACGTTGCCAAACTGTGAGAAGTAGGCCTTCATCTGGTCTTCATAGAAGCCATGGGGTATTCTGCCTATGTATAGCACACCTCGGTCGTCCGACTGCAAAAAAAATCTAAGTCAAGACAAAGATGGAGAACGAAGGACATACAGGTGATCGTTTTGCCTTTTCTAGTCTACGTTTCACAGTAGCGTCGTCCTTGGCGATGGTTGGAAGTTTTTCGACATCTACAGGCTCCGCCTCGGGTTCGTCTTCGTCTGAAGAGTCGTCGTCGTCTGAGGACAGGCCGTGCAGCGGTATCTCAATCTCCTCTTCATCGTCACTGACTTTTTTTTCCTTGCTGAGTTTTTTTGCTAAATTTGAGGCGAGCATGGTGAGTGAAGATGAGAAAGAAAATGTTTGGATGTATTGCCTTTTCCGGCTTGTCTTCTTCCAATGATGTTGAGGCTCCCTCTCCGCTATATACGACGTCCACGTCTCCCTGCCGTCCAGAGATTTAATTCTACTGATGCAAAGTAAGCTCTGCGCGACACGTAGTGCAAGCGCTGATGAGCAGCAGGGTGCCGGAAGACGATGCCCTCCCATTGGCTGACTCCAAGGAGGAACTAGACAAGAAAATAGAAGAAATTCTATCAAAGTGTGTACGCTGTCTTTTACTAAGCCTCTGTTAACTGCATGTTCCCAGGGAACTTGAAGCGTCTGGTCTGGTCAATGTGACAGGCTCCGAACTCAAATCTCCATCCTTGTGCGCGTTTCCTTTACCGAATTAAAGGGTGTCGACTTATTCGTACACAGACCGGCACAAAACGCAAAAGAAATGTTCAATGCAGGACAGAGCCTACTGCAGAGTCAAAGCCGTATCCGACCTAACCGGAAAGCCCTAGAGGCGGAACTCAGGGATATCGACGAGGAGGCAAAAATGCTGCCATTACCTGCCGCCTCACTTGGCACTGATTTCACTGAACGGGAATACGCCTCCTCGCTTGTTCACGGGCGAAGCTTCCATCTACCATACTACCATCCACAGACACATTCAATACCGGTGGCCTCGATTCAATTCCGTTCACACTTTCCGCGCCTGCTAGACCTGTTTACGCATTTCGCGTCGCATGCAGCGTCGTCACTTGCGATACCTGTGTCGCGGGTGGTGATGCTACCTACACAGCGGTCGATGTGGACTGTGCCCCGGAGTCCGTTTGCGTACAAAAAGTCGCAAGAAAACTTTGAGCGTAAGGTTCACAAACGAATGATCAAGGCATGGGACGCCGACGAAGAGGTTGTGCGACGGTGGATTTTATACTTGCAACGGCACAATATGGGAGGAGTAGGTATGCGAACTACAACCTGGGAACGGACTACCTCTTGGTGCTGCAAGTACGAGGACAAGAACAGCAGCGGTTTCAGTGACAGAGGCTGGCGCGAAAATCAAGTTATTGGGCGAGAAGATTGTCAAGGAGGAAATGGCGGGGGTATGAGATGTCGGGCCGGTGCACATGATGTATATATCACCTGATTAGATTACACAATCTTACCTAACGGGCACGTCCAATCACCGCCCTCCGCTCGCAGCCAATCATGTCGATGGAGGAGCACGTCGTCGATCAGCTCTTTCCTGGCCCGTATCCTCTCCAAAATTGGGAAAACAGCCCGCCCATTGACGGCGCGCTCGACACTCAAATTGACGGGCAGCTGAACCCTGGGCCTTCCCTGGACAACTCGCACGGTTCGAATGCCGTGTACCAGTCGTTCCAGCACCACATTACCGATGCTCTCGAGAGCACTGTAGATGATGAGCCGCTCTATGTCAATGCCAAGCAATACTTTCGTATTTTGAAGCGTCGGGTGGCCCGTGCGCGATTGGACGAAGTTCATCGTCTGTCTCGTCAACGAAAGGTACGCGTCGTTTGTTTTGTGTATTATTGTTGTTGATGGTTGGTTCAGCCTTATCTCCACGAGTCGCGCCACAAGCATGCGATGCGGCGACCCCGGGGGCCTGGAGGCCGTTTTCTGACTGCAGAAGAGATTGCTGCTCAAAAAGCCGTGAATGGGGATGAAGGAGTAGCAGAGGCTGGACCGTCGTCGGGGGCGGCTGATGAAGACGACGACGGAGACGATGGTTCGCCAATGCAGCAGGATCATCCGTCGCCACAGCTGCCTCCAAAGCAAGCGCCTCAGCAGCACCAAATGGTGCCGTCTCTTGCTCGCCAACAACAAACAGCAGCAGCAGCAGCAGCAGCAGCAGCAGCAACAACAACAGCAGCAACAGCAGCAACAGCAGGCTCAGCAGCAGCCGCAAGCACATGCTGCTCACCACCACCACCCTCATACTTCGTCTCGCGTGATGAACACAAACTTGCACGCACCAGAGACGGAATCATACTTGTCTGCAGAGTCAATGGGAATGATGAACATGCCGTACGGACAGACAGTGCAAGCAATGAACATGAACCTGGGACAAACGCAAAACAAGATGGCAGGACCAATGTACCCACAGATGCGGTCGGCGGCAGGAATGGGAGCAGGACAGCCGTCGTCGATTACACTGACTTCACCGTATCCGGCGACGTCTCAGATGCACCACGTCCCTCATCCTCACGCTCACGCGCGACACCGACATTCGCAGATCAACTATCAGGGATTGTATGCTCAACTGAACACGCCGATGCAGCCACGGTCAGACGAGTACAATGGAGGGGGCAGTTAGATGGGATTTTGTTTTGTTTTTGTATATTAGTAGATTGTACAAATATCAGTATTCCACGTCCATCGCGTCGTCTTCTCTGGGCTGCTCTGGCTCTGGCTGTGGTTCTGGATGTGGCTGCTGTTGCTCGACTGGCTTTTCTGGGGTGGGAATAGGTATGGGACGGTAGAGGACGAGGGCATGAGTGGTGGGAGTCGGGAGTGAGGATACGAGCTGACGGGAACGGATGCGGTTGATAAGGGCGGGGGATATCGACAGAGAGGACTCTTTCTCGTCTGTCATCGTCGTCTGAGGAGTCGAGGTCAGTGACGACGATGCCTGTGGAGCGGTGAGCACGCGCCGAGCCAGGACGCGGAGAAGACTTACGGTCAGGCTCAGGCTCGTACCAAGTGGACCGCTTCATCTTGACATCGTGGATGGGCTCTTCGACATTGTCAGGGAGCTGGACGTCGTCGGGTACGACGTTGTCGTCGACGAGTATGACGTCGTCGGGAGGGTCAGAGACGTCGACAGTGGGCGACGGGGTGGTGGTATCGAGGGAGAGATTGGAAAGGGTGTGTTCAAGGGTGCAGCGGGGACGTTTAGGAAAAGACAGACAGTCCTCTTCGTGCTTGCGTTTCATGACAGGCAAACTCATCAATTCACGCGAATCTTCCAGTTATCACGTGCTACGTAAAACATATAATAACTAATATCTAACCACGCTTCTTTGACACACCAACAGTCTTGCCACGGCGGCCTGAAAAAAAAACTAAGTCTAGAGTCTTTTCAAATAATAAAATACCCACCAGTTGTCTTGGTATGCTGGCCACGAACACGCAGACCCCAGTAGTGTCGCAATCCACGGTGGGCCCTGATCTTCTTCAGCCGCTCAAGGTCATCACGCAGCTTCGAGTCGACACCGTTGGACAGGATCTGGGAGTTCTTCCCATCCACAATGTCCTTTTGTCTGTTCAGGAACCACGTAGGGATCTTGAACTGCGTTGGGTTTTGAATAATAGTCACAATGCGCTCCAGCTCGTCAGAGTTAAGCTCTCCGGCCCTGCTCTGTAATCAGACACACCCTAGACAGACAGCGCTCATACTCACCGTTTGTTGAGATCAACATCAGCCTTTTTGCACACCAAGTTGGAGTATCGTCGTCCAACACCCTTGATCTCCGTCAGCGCGTACATGATTTTGCGCTTTCCATCGACGTTGGTGTTCAACAATCGAAGAATGTGCTACCCTCCACTTTAGAAAACAAGCCTCACAAACTAAGAAACTACTCACTTGGAATTGCTGGTGGGCCTCGGGAACAACGAGAGACATGGTCTGCTAACATAATGTCAGCACAAGTACATCCTGACTGCACACCCTCCATCCAGCTTCAAATCCACCATTTTCCCCCGTTCAAACGCGTGAACACTCGTGCACAGAGCCAGCATTCCCTTTGCCATGTAGAAAGAGACTCACCTAATCGTATAATAGGCCTCTGTGGACGTCTTGCTGCAAGAGAGAACCTTTGTGCGTGCTTTGTTTGGCTCACGGCGGGACAGGCAAATATTTACTCTATTATTATTACAAGTATGCCGATAAATATCCTTCAGCTACTGCGACTGCTTCTTTCACTCGCGACACATCAGTACCTACACCTTGTGCAGAATCCTCCTTCCCACCAGCCTGTAAACAGTCAATCTTGGAACCTCACACAAACGACTTGACCTTACCTTCCCACCAAGCACCTCCCCGACTTTTGACGCCCATGTCCGTGCGTCTGCGCCCTTTTCCTTCAACGACGCCGGCACATGGTTCACATGCCCAACTTTGCCTCCTTCCTCGTCAATGCTGAAAACATAAACTGCCTTTCCTAGTTTCCGTCCTTGCAAAACAACATTTTGGAGGATCTTTACTACCGATATCAGCCCTGTATACATCTAAATCAAGCACTCTCACCTTGGAACTCCCGTTCACCTCAAGCACGGCAATGTACGACGACGCTCCACCCTTGAAATGCTGCTGCACCCGGTCAACCGCCTGACAACAGTCGTCAGTACACAGTCACGACCGATCATATACGCCGTACCTCCTTGTTCAGTGCAGTTTCCTTCTCTCTAATCTGCTTGTCGAATGTTTTCCGCATTGCACCAAGTCTTTCCTTTAGCTCAGCCTTCTTAACAGCGGAAATATCAGTTTGACCTAGTTCCTGCAGTCCGATTAGCATAGGCACCCATCGAACCGACCCATACATACCACACCCAGAGCTTTCATCCCTGCATCCTTTTCTTTCCCGGACATTTGATCAAGCTGATCCAACCTCGCCTTGAAATCGGCAGCGACACGATTGACATCCGCCGCTTCGTGTCCCGTGACCGCGATAATTCGACGTATTCCTTTGGCGATTCCAGATTCTTCCAGGATCACAAAGTCTTTGATATCCCCCGTCTTTGCAACATGTCTAGTCACCAATTCGGTCAGCCTTTTGTTTATGCACCATAAAAAGTATGCTCACGTCCCACCGCAGAATTCAACACTTGTACTCCTCCACTTGGGATTTTCAATATCCCGTGCAATTTCATCCGCATCGTACTCAAGTGTCACCACCCTGACAGGATCGGGATACGTCTCACCAAAAACCGCACGAAGACCCGGGATTTTTTGCGCACTACGCAGATCTACCTCTTTACTGAAAACCTTCACATTCCGTTTAATCCAGTCCACTGACATTTCTTCAATTTTTGTCAGCTCAGGGAGACCAATGGATGCTTTATGTGAAAAATCGAAACGAAGTTTTGTCTGCGCAACCAATGATCCTTTTTGGTCGATATGATCACCGAGAACTTCACGAAGGCAGAAATTAAGGATGTGAGTTGCGGTGTGGTTATTCCGCAGCGGCCAACGACGAAGCTGTAAACACTTAGAACTACAACAATGCACAAACAGCCTCACTCACTTCATCGTACGATGATACCACCACATCGTCCACTTTGAGAGCTCCATATTTCAGGCGACCGGTGTGCAGAACATAACCGTTGTAAACCTGGACGTCAGTGACCTCGAAATCAGCCACACCATCAATTACAATGTTTCCAGTGTCGTATTCTTGACCTCCCGCCTCTGCGTAGAAACTTGTCTTGTCCAGAAGCAAACCAAAATAGGCATCATGTGGTATGGATTCTGTCGATGCGACAAAAGACTTGTCGTAAAATATGGCCTTTATCGATGCTTCGATATTTCCAATGCCTAGATAACTTTTAATTTGGTTGAAAGATCAGATACAACGCTGCACATACCAAATTTCGCAGAGTCGTCAGTTTTAGGCACTGCATCCATTTTTTCAAGGGAGGCAATATCGTGCACGTCCAACTTTACCTGGACTTTGCTTTCCGTCTTGCCCGACGCCTTACTTGCCTCTTTTGAGTGAGCCTGGGCTTCTTCAAATTCAGCATCATTCACCCCGAGTCCAAGTTCCTCTGCCATCAAACGCGTGAGGTCGACAGGGAAACCAAAGGTATCGTATAACCGCCACACATCTTTTCCGTTCAACTCCTTTGCTCCTTGTTCTCTTGCTCGCGTAGCATATTGTTCAAAAAGCTTTTCTCCACGATCAAGAGTCCGTGAGAATGATTCTTCTTCTTCGTCAAGAATTTCCTTGATTTCTGCGACCTTCCGAGTTATCTCGGGAAACGTGTGACCCTGAATGCCATGATTGATAAGACGGAAAAGGACTTCAATAGGGTAAATTCGTACCATGGTCTCAACAACAACAGGCATCAAAGACGAAAAGAAGGAACCGATAGTCACACCGAGTTTCTTTCGAGCATACCGTGCTCCCCGACGTAGGATTCGTCGGAGTACGTACCCGCGACCATCTTTGTTTGGGACACCTCCATCACTGAGAGCGAACGTGAGGGTTCTGACATGGTCTGCGACTACCCGGTAGGCAGTATCGATACCGTCCGCATCCTCGTCTCCAAATCTACCTTCATATGGGCGAACTCCCGTGAGCTCCTGCACTTTGGAAAATATCGGCGTGAAAACATCGGTATCGTAATTTGAGCGTTTGTCCTGGACAACGGATACAAGCCGTTCGAAACCCATGCCTGTATCTACGTGTTTGGATGGAAGTGACTTGAGGGAACCATCATCTTCGCGATTGAACTGGATGAAAACGTTGTTCCAGATTTCAAGGACGTCGGGATCATCTTGATTAACCAGACTTGCGGCGTTCCGGCCGCCTATGCGGTCAAAGTGAATTTCACTGCAGGGAAATGAGCAGGAGCTGGTTTCAGTAAGATGAGTACACACCTGCATGGCCCACACGGCCCAGTAGCACCCATTTCTACAAGAAGTATGAACAATTGTCGCGACAAGGGCGTAAAGATCCGTACCCCAAAAGTTGTCTTTGGCGTTTCCTGGAAGAATATGATCCTCCGGTACACCTTGACTTAACCAATATGCTTTTGCCTCCAAATCTGCTTCTAGGTTGTTTTTGAGATCTCCCTCAAAGTAAGTCACATATAGGCGGTCCTTCGGGAGTTTATAAACCTCAGTCAGGAGCTCCCAAGAGTATGCTATTGCCTCTTTCTAGAAGAGATGCTCAGCGAGGGATAAGATATAGATATGGCACATACTTTGAAGTAATCCCCGAAAGACCAGTTGCCAAGCATTTCAAAGAATGTGTGGTGATACGAATCCTTGCCGACATCGTCGAGATCTGCAAAGTATGAGAAGGACAAAACGCGAGATGGCGATAACGTACCGTTGTGTTTCCCTCCTGCTCTTATGCACTAAGATAAAATCAGAATGCGTTGCCAGTTCTAGATAAGCCTAGAATGACCTTTTGGGTATTAAACGCGCGTTTCAATTTGGACATCTCTGAATGCGGATCGACCGTGCCGAGGAAAATGGACTTGTACTGGAACGAGGTTAGAGAGGAAGCAAGAGGCACTGTCAAGATACATACTTGGTTCATTCCGGCATTGGCAAAGAGCAAAGTTGGATCATCAAATGGAATGGTTGGTGAAGATGGTACAAAAGTGTGTTCCTTTGACTGGAAGAAATTGAAGAACTCATCGCGAATTCTAACAGAGGTCCACGGTGTCTCTTGCGGTGCGGAAGACATGGTATGGACGCAGCGCCTATATGAATAAAGGTGGTGGTAGACGATACGGATCGATGATGGTCGAAGTCGCATTGACTCGACCAAATCACGTGCACATGATTATTTTTCATTTTCCTTTCTATTGGTAAAATTAATTGTTGGCTTAATGCCTCGAGTACCTCCCGGCCTCCTGCAACTGCTGGCGCGTCCACCCACTCTCTCTGCCGTTGTATCTGCCATACGGCCTCGCAGCTTTCAGCATCAAAATACCCCCATAGTGTCCATCGCCAGAGCCAGCCCCTTCCTTGCGCAGTCTTTCGCCCACCCTTCACCTATCCTAGGATGCTTGCAGCAGCTTCGTTTTGTACAGATGGGCGTTGAATATCAGCCGTCGCAAAGAAAAAGGAAACGTAGACATGGCTTTCTGGCACGGCTGAAGTCACGAGGAGGAAGGAAGATATTAGCCAGGCGGAGAGCGAAGCACAGGAAATATCTCACACACTAAGGGTATGTTTGTTAACGCTAAACGTCTTCTTATATCTCATATTGCCAGTTTCTTCTTTGGGTTGACATCATTGCCATTTGTCTATCCCAGATCAGCAAAAAATATTAGCTGTTCGATAATGAATACCTATATGAAGCTATCTACTTAAATTAACAGCGTGAGTGCACACGACAAACTACTATCTACATCCATTCTCGCCCTCAGCAACCGTCATTTGCTGCCTATCTACCGGCCAGGATTGTACGAATTTATCCGATCTGGTTTCCCCCGAAATACCAAACAATATGTTGGGAAACGGTGTGTTAGTTGCGTCGTTGATCCCCCGACCATAGTTTAGATATGATATTGGTGGAGACAAAGGCGACGAAGGCGTAAGCAAGAACCCTTGCTCAATAGAAGACAGCAGAGCCGAAATGGGAGTTTTTTGCGGCTTTGCCCAACTTTCTCCTTGACTTGACGGTGGTGTGGCAGGAGCATCCACCGGGAGAGGGGACGAATTTGCAACGATGGCTTGCGGTGCCGCAGTGCCAGCAGAATTCGTTACTATTTCTTCAGCTTTCGCGGTCTCGATTGAACTGTCAGAAATCTCATTTTCCTCCTCGGGTGCTTCATCTTGGTCAGAAGAAACAAGGGATGATGGCTGCGACTCTGAGTCATGGTCCTGACCCTCTTGTACACACTCAACAGTACAGTCGACAGGGACGGTGCATGCACTGGCAGCCTGCACGTCGCCCTGTACCTTGTCCTGAACCTCTTCCGCCGACTCACCAGCGGTTTCCTCTACAGCGTCTTTGACTTCCTTCGACGACGACGCTTCTGGCATTGCAGATGACGACGTCGTTGTACGAGAACGTATAGGAACGCTCCTGCTGCGAGGGGGATTTTTTGGGACTGGTGGTTTCGCAGGTCGGCTACCCCAAGTTGGCTTCCTAACAAGTACCGCCTTCTCTGGCCTTTTTTGGGCTACAGGTGGTCGCTTACTGGAAGATGATGCTTCTGCTTTGGCCACAGATTTGACCGGAGGCTTTGCCTTTGCTTTGTTGTCGGCGTATGACGGTTTGGTAGTTAATTGAGGTAACTCTGGCTTCTGGCCAATGATGATCTTGGATCTACCATTTGAAGACGCAGGCCGAGAAATTTGGGTTGTAGTTAATTGTTGAACAGATCGAATATTTCTCGTTGATTTTCCGTTGTCAGACTCGTCGTTGCGCACTTTACTTGGGGGTGGTAATGGTGCGCGTTGAACCCGATTACTCGACGCTGGCACATGTTGTGGAGGTACAACCTCCCTCCGAGGCCCACGAGTAATGGCATTATCTGAATGTGTAGGCACTGGGACAGATTTAGGATTTGTTGCAGGGCGGAAGGCTGGCATACCAGGTCGTAATGGGGGTGTGGGTTTCTTGTCGTTGCTGGATGGTAAGGCTGAAGTAGATTTCAAAGGTGGGCCCGCATGCCGTAAAGGCCGTGTGGGTCTTGTAGGAACGGTCTCTGGCGGTGGCATGCCCCCTTTCTTTGGGCCTGACGGAGCTGATGGTTTCGTGTCATTTGGAACGGCACGGGAACGAGAACTTGCTCTGCTTGTCGATGCCGAAGGGACCAACGTGGGCGCAGGTCGTGACATTGTCGATTTGGATGCTATGGAAGGCAAGGTGACGGCGGCAGATGAAGATGGAAGGGCGGATGTGGAACGTGACATATGACTCTTTGTGTTGCTGGAGGTTTGCAGTGACGGAGGAGGAGGTAAAACCTTTTTGGGAGCGATGTTCAGGTATTTCTTAATTGTTGGAGTGAGGGGAGCAACGAAGCTAGAACAGGAATCGACATTAACGCAGCGACGGCAGTAGATGATTCAACGTACTTGTCCACCCTTTCGGGCAGTAGAACCTTGAAAGCCTCAAAAACCTTTCTACCAGTCTTCCTGACATCGGCGTTTGCGTCCCTGGTTGTTGCTCTAATCATGTTCTCGACTTCTCTTGCTCGGACCTCCTTCTCCAGGTCCGGTGGGTTAAGGGAATTTAAGCACGCCAAGACACCTTCTGCAGCAATAAGTCTCAGAGATATCGACTTGTCCTTGATGGAATGAACGAAGTAGGGTAGAATTGAAGGTAGTTGCGTCGACTCAACGATGAGAAGTATGCAGGTTCGAGCGCGGGTGACAAACACTTTGTTTGAACGTGCGCATAGTGAGAGCAGGATGGGAAAAAATACAGGAAGAAGAGGTTCGAAGGATGTACCAAGGCCGGTAGCCAACTCTGCGATGCAGTCGATGGCCACGCCTGACAGCCGTGTTCGTTCAGATTTGATAGCGCTGGTAATGGGAGTGGACAGCGAACGTAGATAGGGAACTAGTGTCTCTGGATAATCACAGCCACCGTCCTGGCATATTTGAGTAAGGGTTTTTATTGAGGTGGCAATGGTGTCCCACGACTCCTCTGTTTCGATAAGGGTGAGACGGGGAACGATAGACTCGATACGAAAATTGACATCGCTCGCAGACAATATCTAGCAGCAATTCAGATATGCTCGCTGGAGAAAAAGAGAGACTTGCCTGTCGGGCCATTGAAGGTATTGGTTCGGGTACAAGGTGCACAGTGATGAGTGCAAGCGCGTGACACTGAACATCACGTGCTCGCGTTTGGCCCATTAAGCCGGTTGCCGTTATTGTGGCTGTTAAGGTATGCCCTCTACCCAATTCCGTGTAGGTAGCACTTGGAAATAGTCCAATGTCAGCAATGAAACACGCAACTGATTTCGGTTATCCTGAAGACGGTACCCGCTGGATGTATACTTTACTTTATGAGCCTGATCTCACCGATGAGCTTGCTCGTTTGGCTTCTGCGACTTGTCATGGCTCAACGGACTCGGTCTCCTTCCAGCCGTCTCCCAATCCAGAGTGCTATAGCCAGGATCGATATATCGTACAGGACTGGCACCTTTCTACTGGTATCTGGCGCTTCCATGCCATCTTCGATGGTAAGTACTAAGCCTTATTTTATCATACTCAGACTAACGAGTCCCCAGGGCATGCTGGAGAGGAAACTGCTGACTATGCAGTCGAAATGCTACCCTCTGTCATGAAGCAGCACATCCAGGGTTTCCTGGATAACCACCAAGATGACAGTTTAGCATCTATCTCAGACGTGATGGTCAATGCTATCTCATCGCTGGACAATGCGATCGCGCACGACCTCCTGGAAATATTTCCAGACCCTCATGCATTAGACAGCCTCTCTGATGCTGCCATCAGGGACATTATTAATGACTCAGATCGAGGGGGACAGAATATCACCAAGGTGCTCCATTGCATGAGGGGGACAACTGTCCTCGTCTCCCTTGTAGATCCCACCAAGACGCACCTCTGGGTTGCAAGCTTGGGAGACTGCCAAGCCGGTATGTTATTGTCTTCTGCAGGCACTTTTATTTCACAACGAAAAGTTTATGGCAGGAAGGACATATCTGGCGCCTGGGACGCTATTCTCATGAGCTCTAACCATAACGGTACCGAAAACAGCGAGGTGGAGAGAATTAAGCAAGAGCACCCAGATGAACCCGAATGCGTACTAAGGAATAGGGTTCTTGGAGCCATTGCTGTCACACGAGGTCAGTTCATAGGATGTTCTCCCGACGATAGACCTCTGATTCCAGCGCTGTCAGCTCTGGGTGACCATGAGTTCAAACTGCCCAGGGCATACACTGAACGTGTATTCTTGAACGCAGTTCCTGGCTTCCGTACTCAACAGTCCGTAGAGCAATTCATAAAAAGGAGTTTCACGCCGCCATATGTGTCTAACATTGCCGATGTTAAACACCTTACACTTGACCCAAATAGCAGAGCCTGCCTTGTGATGTGCACAGACGGATTGATGGATCTTTTCGAGGGTGAAAGCCGGGAAGGCGGTACTCTGGATATTGCAAAACTTGGACGACGGTGGTTGGAGATAATCGGGCCTACCGTCTGGAATGTAGGCTCCAATGCAGCCTTGGCTCTCCTGCGAGAGGCTCTTGGTGGGACAGACGAGGAGAAGGTATCTCAGATGATGACTGTAGAACGCACAGACCGATGGATGGATGACACGACCATTCTGATTCAGCGTCTGTGATGAGTCATTGGAATATTTATATATATAATAATAGCTGATAAATAGTCAATATTAACCTCTGCCGCATACCACGATCAGCTAGCTCACCATGGATTCCTCTCAACAGTCCCTCTTTACCTGTATATCATGTTCCATTGCATTTCTTTCCGCCGAGGAACAAAGTCGGCTCTTTTTGCTCCTCTCCTGGACGGTCTCTCACTTATGAAAACTAGGAACTCACTACAGATCGGACCATCACAGATACAACATGAAGCGTCGTGTCGCATCTTTGCCTCCTGTTAGTGCGGCGGTCTTCAATGAAAAGGTTCTGGAGCGAAGGGCCGAAACTGCTGTGATGTCGTCTCTGAACGGGTCTAGCTGCGATATTTGCAAGTAAGTTTCTTCGTCACCATCCCAAGCGTTCCGTTTTTTTATAGCTACTTCATAGCAAAACATATTCCACGGAGAATGCCTATCGTTCCCACTTGAACTCCAAACGACACAGGGACAATGAGCTACGATCTGCATCCAAAGAGCCCTCGAGTGCAGACGCTGCTCCAAAGCAAGACATCCCTAAACCTACACCAATATCTACACCTTCAAAGACACTCACTGTTGATGATACTGCTTCGGAAGACGAAATCAACCAAACGATTGATGAGAAAATTGCCGCCGCCCGTTCAAGGATATCGCGAACACAGTGTCTATTCTGCCCCGAGGAAGCAGACTCGTTGGAGAATAATCTCACGCACATGTCCTCTGCACACTCTTTCTTTATCCCAGACGCAGACTATCTGGCTGATCTACCGGGTTTAATCGACTATCTTGGGGAGAAAATAGCCATTGGAAACGTGTGTATCCATTGTAATGGCAAAGGTAGAGAGTTTCGTACTCTCGAGGCGGTCCGAAAACACATGCAGGACAAGGCTCATTGCAAAATTGCGTACGACACTGAAACAGATCGCCTCGAATTCTCCGATTATTATGATTTCACCAGTTCCTACGCTGATCTAGCAAACAAGGAGGATGAAGGGGAATGGGAAGATGTCGAGGGTGATAATATTGAAGATGCAGATCAAGTCATTGATGAAGCAGAGTCAGACAGCGGCAGCACCGATGATCTGCCCGATAATCAACTAGCCTACGGGGACTCTCATTACGAGCTCGTCCTACCCTCAGGCGCACGCATAGGACATCGTAGTATGCGTCGTTACTATGCGCAATCCTTCGCCACTCTCTCAAAGCGTAAAGACGAGGATCCGAATTCCGGCAAGGCTCTCGTGCGACGATTGCTCGCGGATAAACATTCAGTGCTAGTTCCACGAAAGGGCGGGTTTGGGGCGTTTGGTGGTGGTACGGATGTGGTAAAAGCGAGAAATCGTGGCGAGGCACGTGAAGCTGGGAGACATGTTCGAGAGTTTAGGGACCAGAAACGGCGCGAGGATTTCAAAACGAAAGTTGGTTTTGTTGGCAATCACCAGAAGCATTACAGAGATCCATGTGCGTCTTATCTCATTTCTTCAATCTTTCAATTACTGAATGATCTCTTCTGTGTGTAGTACTTCAAGTTAGTATTCTTGTTGTCTGCTGGGTGTTCCTCACTAACTGTGTATTGTTAGTGATCAGTGAATTTGATGTTGCCGCTATCGTTTTGTATTTCGACGAATATGCTGACAATATGTTCCCACATCTATCATATCTCCGCTTACTAGGAATACAACAAGATTTTATAAAAACGCAAGTTTAGACTCACCGAGTAGAGCATCATGACCAAGTCAACCGTCCTTTCTGTATAAGTAGCAGGGCTTTAGAAAGTACTCCGACCAAAGAAACAGTCGTGTTGACTTGGATAGACATACACTTAACTTTGTCAAGCCACTGGCAATGAGTCAGTCGAACATCGTGAAAATTGTGACCTCACTCTCACTCATTCAGACGAAAAGGACCCAGTCCTCTGAATCACCGACTCTCAACACGGGTAATATCGCTGACTCAATTACACTCCAAACAACAATCAAAGCGCCTAGGTACTATAATAATGCGTAGCGAGTTCGGTAACGAAAAGGAAATCGTGATGGGGTATAAATTATATATGACACTGCAAACGACAAATAAAAGATAGGAAATCAAGGAGCGGTCTAATACAAATACGCAGCTGGTACTACCCCTTCCTGACCAGTTCGTACATCACGGGCATACCACCACCTACTCACAAACGTCAGTGTTCGCAATACATAGGTAAGGACGTCACTCACGCAGCATCTCTATCATCTAGCACCTCCACCTCAGCACCTGCAGAGAGAGGCAGTTCCCCATCACCTGCCCCATCGAAAGAATATCGTGCATGCGCAGGTCGACTCGAATCTTCACCCATGAGTCCACCTGCAGCGTCAGAGGGAGTTTCTGCCCGGAGATAATTGCTGTCATCTGGACCAAAAGGATCCGCGTCGGGCGCAGGCGATGAGGCATTACGTAGTATCTTCTCTTCCTCCTTGTCATCAAAGCGGTCATACGCGGCGCCTCCTAGCACAGTAGCTCTTGTTGCAGCGTTGATGTGCTCAAGTAGGGATGAAGGCCGATGATGTGTTGAATCGTCGTCCTCATCGACGATATCGAGTTTATTGAGCTTTTCGTCCCGTGAGAAAAGGGTCCAAAGAATTCCAATCA
This sequence comes from Armillaria sp. CMW 4456, assembly GCA_028551335.1. Lineage (NCBI taxonomy): Eukaryota > Fungi > Basidiomycota > Agaricomycetes > Agaricales > Physalacriaceae > Armillaria > Armillaria sp. CMW 4456. Next base: position 46,046 of record JANDKJ010000292.1, read on the forward strand.
GGGCTAGCAGGAACACAACACCAGCGGCGATTGCAATGGATATCAAAATGACCACGCCAGTGGCCAAGAAATCTGCAGACAATTAGTAAAATGTAAATGAGAAGGAAACAAGGACATGAGGCTTACGGCGTTGAATGAAACTGAACGTTGAGAAAGAATGGAATAATGCTGCCACAGCGCCCGTGGATCCTGTGTTTGAAGAGGACACGATGTAAGGTATATATGATTGTCCATCGTATAGGGCGGAAGAGGCATTGCCAAAAGAGGGGTCGTTCAAAGAGCCAGATATCATCAACATGCGGTCGGATTCAATTATTCCCGAACTGGAGTGCGTATCTCGCAAAGGGACCATTGTTAGCTGCGTCACAACTGTGCTGCTCTCAAACGTTGACGCTGGAGAAAAGTTGAGATTTGTGCTTTGTGAGATGAAAGGAGAAAATCCGCACAGAGAGTACTCCACGTCTGGCCATTCCAGAAGACCAAAAACGATGCACCTTCAGAAGTTCTAATTCACGAGTTGAGTGGATACGTATGGAAGTAATGCATATAACTCACTTCCCAGCTGCGAAGATGCTGCTCGAATTCGCTGAATTCACTTCAAGGGCAGTGACAGGCCCAGGGATATCGGCTCCAGATCCGACCGATGCCCAAGACGAATTCGAGAAGCTGAATTGGGCGACGTTGGCGTCCGTATTGTCGGAGAGCGCAATGGAGCCCGCCGCAACCAGGAGCTCTTCATTATTCTGTTAGAAAATGAGTATGGCGCTCGTGGACGTTTTTGAACGTTCACGCACCCCAGCGTATGAAACAGAAGACACCTCGCCCTGAATACCCTGTCCCAATGCGTTCCATTGTTTGGAAGTCGTGTCTATAGAACATATACCTTGACAAGGAAGGGAACCGGCTTGGGTAAAGGAACCTGCTACAATGATGGTATTATCCTTGGATGACGATGCGGTGATAGAGTACACCGTAACGGCGGAACCAGAGCTTGACTGGAAGCCTTGGAGACCGGAAATGTCCCATTCTTGATTGGCTAAATTGTAGATGGCAAATCCACTGACACTGGTTCCAGGAATAGAAAATTGCCCTCCTATAAAGAGCGTGTTACCCTGTACAAGAAGTGTTCGCACTGTACCATTGATCTGAGAGCCCTTTAAACTGCTCAAAGATCCGGAACTGGAGTCGTAGATTGCGACTGCAGATGCCTCCGATCCTCCGTCAATGAAAGAAAAGTTCCCGCCGATGATAGCAACCGCTACAGACGATGTGCTGTTTGTCCAGAAGGCCCCCGCTAGTACGGATGGGGCAGGGGCTGAAATGGGTGTAGGTAACGACGTTATATTGGTGGATGAAGACGACTGCCGGGACCAGAACCGCGAAAACACATCATGAGACATCCAAGGAGAACTCCTCGCGTGGTGATTCCTGCGAGCTTTGGACGCTGCTGAAGAGGATGAAGACAGTGAATTGTTCACGCTCGCATCGAGCTCAACACCCAACGGTGTCACCTTAGGAGTATCACTGTCGCTATTTTGCAAGAACACCATGCCACTGGCACCGTACTTTCGTGAAGAAACAACATTTCCTGACAAGAACTGTTGCGAAGCTGTACCATTGCCGACGAAGGATAGATCACCAATGATGAAGCCGCCGCTATTGGCCCATGATGACTTCGCGATATCCCAAACAGCAAACCCACTGACGCTGGTACCAGAAACGCTACTTGAGGATATTGTTTCGGTAAATTCGCCGGTAATCAGGACCTGACCGTCCGAATATCCCAAGGATGTGACTTTGCCATTCAAGCCGCCTTCAAGACGACTCCACTGTTCGGCTTGAACATTGTATGAAGCAATGTTAGAAAGCCCCGAAGTAGTAGTAGCCGTTGTGTCATCAAAGGATCCCCCTACGTATAGGGTATTCCCAACTAGGAGGAAGGCCGTGACTGGTCCATTCAAACCTCCGCCATTCAGTCCCAAGAGTTCTGAATCCCTATACATCGCTATGTTTCTAGCTCCTGAGGCGCTACCAGATGACAGCGTGAAATTGCCGCCAACGAATATACCGGAGGTATGATGAGCTACGGTCACTATCGCGGAATTGGAAGTGCTTAAACTGTTGGTACCTCCGACAGCAGAAAATATATCGAAACCAATACCCTCCGAAGAAGTTTCTGTCGAGTTAGGAAGTATGGCCGTTGCGTCGTTAGTGGAACCAGAATTGAGCGGCCATTCAAAGAATCCAAAGCTATTCTTTGTTCCCGACGTTGTTGAACTAGTACTGCTGGAGTTGGCGGTGACGTTGGCCGACGTAAGAACCAATTCGATGCGATCAGCAACCAACTCATACTGCCCCCCTTGTCCGCTGCCAGTCGGATTATCAGCCAGTCTCATAGTCACGGTGGTGACGAAATTCGAGGATGATGGGATGATAGGACCGCTGTATATAAGGACAACGGCGTCGTCGCTATTCTGCTGCGAAACCTGCGTCACCTGAGGTTGCAAGCCATCGCCTGGGAAGACAGTGACTTCAACAGATGTGCGCATGCCACAGTCTTGGAAGTTGGTACAACCCGGGACCAGTATATTCATCGCATATTCACCAGATGCGGATACATATGGATTCCAAGTTATAGTTGGTCCGTCCGCGGCAGAGGTTCCCACGTCAACCGTTGACGTTAGGATAGACTGGGTAGTTCCTGGAATATTTGTGTTGGCAACCTTCACTCGCCAATCACCTGTGCGAGTAGTGTTGGAGGCGATTGGGGCAAAGCATGATTGACTATTTTCAGAATCGACGGCAGACGCAAAGGCACCCGATGAGAGCAGTTGGAAAATATGGAGGCCAGGACCACTACCCGTCCATTCTGACAACTTCACTTGCACGCCAGTGATAGACAAACTGTTGTCAAACAAGAAGTCTTGGTAGAGGAGAGAAGAATCGGTGGACAGTGAGCAGGGATCACTGCAAGTGACATTCTCGTTTGTCGTAGGATCTAGATAGCGCAGCGTCTGCACGGTGTTATCTGGAATGGTGGTGACACTGCAAGAAATGGTTCAAGGATACCAAAGCGGAAAGATGAGGTGCTCATACCTGAATCCGGTCGTGCCATGATTATCTAAGAAAGTATTCCCTAGACGAATACCATCGGAAGTGATGAATGAGAATGTGCGAGCAGTGATCACAGCAGTATTCTCGTCTGCTGCAAACCAGGTGTTTCCGGGGCCATCTGCACCTGCGGGGCACAAAATGTTCGTTATATTACTGAAATCAGGGTCCGTGGACGATGGAGAGCCAACGAGCTCGGCATTCTGGAGAGGGATGGGAACGAGAGATGAGGAAAAAGGAGTGGCACCCGCCGAGAAGGGAACATTTGGATTGTTTGTGCTGTTGACACTGGTTCCATTTCCTTGAAAAGACGCAATGAAGGAACCGGAGAAGAAAAGACTGGACTCGGACGAATTGGTAGTAATTGAAAGGACCCGGTGATTGGCACCAGTCACACCCTTGAACGGAGGTGCCGACCACGAGCTTGCACTGGGATCCCAAATAGCGATAGAGGCGCCCGGCGATGTGAATGATCCTCCCACCCACAACTTCTTGTCCTTGGCATCACAGAACACTGCGTCAACTTCGCCGTTGGGTCCGTTGCTACCCAGGGCAGCAAACTGATTAGATGAGGCGGTATACGACGCGATATTGACTGCCGAGGTTGAGCCAATGGATGAAAACAGACCCCCAAAATAGAAGACGTCGTCGAGCACGCAGCCAGCCACGATGCGGCCACCTGTATTGGTGGCAGCAAGAATAGATAGCTCGCCGTCGTCAGAACGGGAAAGTAAGGTAGCAGTCGATGCGTCAAGCGTCGAGGAAGAATTTTGGAAGAAGTCGAGGCCAGCAAAGGTGCCTACAAGACCGACTTTGCCCATACGGTCAAAATCGACAAGTGGGAACGCTGCTAAAACGGCATTTGCGATGAGGACAGGGAAAAGGCAGCGGCGACGGAGATTCATGACGGGCAAGATTTAAGCGCCGTTGTCGTTGTGCACGACAATGGCACGGTTGCCTAGCTTGACGACGACCGCGGCGACGGCAACGAAAGTGACGACAAAGAACGTTGTAGACGTCTGGTCTTGAGAACTATTTTTCATCCCGCCAACGAAGCACGTGACATAATTAATACAAAAGAGTGGTAACAGGCAAGTAACAGGTTCAGTACTAATTCTACCATCTCTCTCGCTAGTTATGCTTCACCTTGACAGTGCTCAAATCGCTGGTCAGCCCTACCGGAATATTAAAGGGCGAACCGTTGTCTAGCATCCTGCATGTCCATTACACCAACTGTTTGGCAATTATAGCGAAAAACTCACTGAGGGAATCGATACCGGTGAATGGCAGGACGCTTTGTTTCTGCAAAAAATATCCTTTCATTCGACAATTCTTGCGTCAAGATAGTGTGATTGAGATTTCTCTCAAAGTCCTGTCCAACGGGCGGCTGTCGCTCTGCCATCCAACGAGTAAGCAATACATCTTCGCCTGGAGATGGAGCAAATTGGTAGGCGACAGCGACGGCAACAGCGCCGAGAAAAGCGTTTCTCCATCCTGTACCGAATCCTGGAGACCCAAGTTAGGTGGTTGCCAGATAGAATATGCGGCGGCACGAACCTTCCTTGGGATACACGGTGGTGTCCTCTTCATGATGATGTTCGTGGTGATCAGAATATGTTCTGATTTGCGACAGAGCAGCTTTGCGAGGCGCCGCTCGAGAAAGACGCGCCGCCGTTACAAACGACATCGACGGACAAGATGATGAGCGGGACGAATGGGAGTCTGGCAATTACCGGCCGTCCATCGGAAAGGACCGGCGCCGAACCAGAAACCAAACAGCCTGGTTGACCTCGAACAGTCAACATGTCTGGTATTGCCATTACTCTCGATATTTCTTGTTCACCGCTGTTTCCTCAACACGACTATGTCCAACAGCCCTCATCACGCTCTTTGTCTTCGTCTTCGTCTTCGTCGTCGTCATCGTCAGCGCACTCTTCAGCACAGTCCTCTACATCCTCAGTCGATCATTTCTCGTCGCCGTATTCTTCAGAGCTAGTGTCTTTACTATTGTCTAGATCAACCACAGCATACAGTGCTTCTGCAAAGCGTTTTTGTTCCACTGTGACGCGTCTTAATGAACAAGAGAAACCTCTTCCTGCTCTCCCTATTCCGTGTTCACCGCGCATTCCACCCCATGAAATTATATCTTTGCTCGATTTACTGGAAGCCTTGGATGCCGACGTTGATCTACAAGTTTCACGCATCAAGGAGCACATCGACGAGGCTCGAGAACTCGTGCTCGCCTACAAGGCAGAGCGGAAAATAAAGCAGGAACAGACGCGCAAGGAACAAGAATTGGTAAAGAGTCAGACTAAAGAAATTGGTAGCGATTTTTGGCTGGGTGTATAGATAACAGTTTTTGTAATCAGATTGATTGTCACGGAGGTCACACTCTTGTATTCCAACGTTCATCATTCATAATGTGTATGTTCTCGTTACGTCGTCCTGCAGACAACTTGCAGTAATTTTTATGCAGCATCTCGACCACAACACACCCGTCAAACCTCTCTCGACCCCAGTACGATGCAGTCCCTTGAGCAACGCCTCAGTGAACGCCCCGACAAGAACGAGTTGGTGGAACGTAATATCCTGAAGGGTTCGTCTCGTATAACGGAGTTTCCCTCACCAACTGAGTACCGGTTGTCAGACGACAAGGGCATTGCCCCTGCCCTTGTAGCGGCCAAGGAGAAACTACAAAGATCACAGCTCGAGGTTTGTATATGCGCTCTGTATAATGCAGCAACTATATCTGCTATAGGACAAACTCGACCGTGCGTTACAGCAGCGCCCAAAGGCGGAGGAGCTCGTCAAGGGCGGTATTTTGCTTGGTGCGGGGAATATCTACACTATCCACAGCGCACATCTGACTAGTAACAGAAAATGAAGTGCCCGTCGAGCAGGAATAAGTGAGGTATTATAATTTTGAGTTGTGTAACAATAGCTGTTGTGTATGTGTGAGCAGAATTCATGGACGGAAAGACATTAATCTCACTTTATGTGACGTCTACATTATTATCGGCTGTTTCTTCGCAGCCTGTCTTTCATCTCGGTCGCTGCTCGCCTAGTTCCAGCGGCGCCTGCCCATCCCTTTTGCCTCAGCCAACCAACTAATTTGGGCGTGAAACCGGCAGTCAGTCCGATGCGGACAGGAAAGAAAAGAGTTTTGTGGATGGTGTATGCGAGCAAAAGCATTGCGTAGAAGCCCTCGTTTCCGCCCTGTTCAGCGCTCCTGACAGTAGGATCCATGTCTTCCTGACCAGGCTCCGGCGGCCGGGAGTATACGATACTGAGGACTGCCTCCTTTGCAGATGCTGTGAACTGGGCGACTTGCTGGGCACCAATAAGATTAATGGCTGCAAACGCAACACCAAAGTCGACGACAGAGAGGACGGTATAGACGCCAAGCGCGTACCAGCCGTAAGACTTGATGAGATGCTTCAGGCGTTGGGAAAGAGTCGCATTTGGAGGCAAGTCTGAAGAAGGATGAGCCGACGACGAAAGCCTTGCTGGAAAATGGGAGAAGAGACGAGAACGCGATGCACGAGGGCTCAGCTGGACTCGTCCAGGGCGTGAAACCGGGAGCAATGGTGCTGATAATCTGGGCACGACGACGCTACGCAAAAAAGGTAGACGGAAAATACGACGGGACATGAAAGTCAGTAAAGTATGGTCGGCTCAAACGACGTCGCCTCGACGGCAATCTTTTTGTCACGTGACCAAAAGCCGGATATCACCGCTCGCTTAGACCCGTGACCAGTTTCGTTCTAGGGACACTGTTACGCGACCAGTTTCCCTATTCGGACACAAGGGACAGCATCGCCACCCTGTGAAATGCGCAGCCAAACAGAAGCTTGTATTATGAAATGCGCAGCCACATGCCGAAATGGCTCGATAAGCGCAACCACGTGCCGAAACGGCTGGTCACGAGCCTACTGCTCGCTTTCAAAAAGGAATTTTCGGCGAGTTTTTTTCTTCATCTCATGCATCCACAGCCTTTCGTCGCAAAGTGTCACTTATATCCTACTCCTCGATAGCATCTGCCAGTGAATGGAACAGCACACAGGCTCTGCTCCCTTTGAAGGTCCTGAAAAACTCCTAGAGATCTGGTTTGCACCGTCTCCAGCTCATCTGCCCGACACCAACGGTTCTGCGGATGGTAAAAAAATCGGCCTCAGAAAGGTCGAACGGGCAGTGTGGGAGGGCATGCTCGACATCGTCAAGTGCGGTGTTCTCAGCATGGTATCTGGCGTCGATTTCGACGCCTATCTGCTAAGGTAACCGTCACTTCCCATGAAGCCCTTGCCGTCGCATTTAGTGTCAAACTGCCAGCGAATCTTCTCTGTTCGTTTCCCCCCATCGTCTCATCTTGAAGACATGCGGCACTACCTTAAATCTTCTCGGGCTTCCCCGTATCCTGGAGATTGCCGCAGCCCATGCCGACTTGCACACCGTCTATCGCTGTTTCTACTCTCGCAAGTCATTCATGTTTCCAGATCGCCAGCGTGGTCCCCATCGCGACTGGAAATACGAAGTCGAATTTCTGGACAATATTTTTGCCAATGGCGCCGCCTATACCGTTGGAAAGGTAAACGGTGATCACTGGCTTCTCTATCTCACCAATCCAGAGGAAGTCTCTCCAACTCTATCTATACCGCCGGTTATCGATACCACCTGCGATTTTGAATTCCCCGACTACACCATTGAGATTCTCATGAGCGACCTTTCGCCCTCAGCACGCGAACCTTTCTTCCTTTCTTCTCCTGCAGATGATCCGGCCGTTCATGCTGCGGCCTTGTCCCAGTCTTTAGGCATCACCGAGATCTTTCCGCCACATCTCACCACGCTTGATGCATACTCGTTTTCTCCGTGTGGATACTCCTCGAATGCACTCATCAAATGGGGCGAAGACTCATCCTTCGTGACCTCTGGAAACAGCCTCAATACCCAACCAGGTGAGGGCTATTACACCATACACGTCACTCCCGAAGAAGGCTGGTCTTACGCCAGTTTTGAATGCAACGTGCCGCTGCGTCCCTTCCGTTCATCGCCTGACGACCCTCGCACGATCCCAGACCTGAAGACGCTCATCCAGCGAGTCGTCTCCATTTTTCAGCCAGGCAGGCTCACCCTCACCCTCTTCATCTCTTGCGACGAGAATGATGTTGGAGAGAGGAGCCATGTCGACGATGCCCAGCATGCGTTTCGTGCTGCGCTCGGCGAGCCCGTCGGCAAACAGCAGCACGGCATGGCTAACGGCAATCAACCGAACGGCCTATCTACCAGAAGGTACAGAAGGACGGACAAGATCAACTATGAGTTTGGAGGGTATGACCTTGCATTCGCTAGCTTCGAGCTAGTATAGTAGTTTGCGGTCGTACAAAGCTATAGGTAGATACGTCTTAAGGATACACAATGATTACGGTTACAGTGTTTTTACCCCATCTCTGACTGTCTCTCGGACTCCGCCTTGGCTTGGATAGAAGACGGTGACCTCTTGCTAGCGCAATGCGGACAGAGACTATTAAACATGTCGACCATCGGCCAGGTTATATTTGCCTAGAACCGTAAATGCATTGCTTCCGGACGAGAAAGACGACTCACAAATTTCAAGCCTCGAAGTTCTCGAAGCATGTCATACGGTGCTGAATGATTACGGTGGGTATATGTCAAGATATCCCACATCTGGCTTCGAACGGGAATACGTTCAAATGCGTTCCGCCAGTCAACGGCCCCATCACCTTTGTCGGGCCCCGTGTCAGCATCAATAGAAGGCAGCGGTGCAGTCCCAGTTCCGTCAGTGTGGTTTCTATATTGGCGAAGAAGGGTATCCTCGTCCCAATCGACCGACTGAAAAACGACATCACGAGGAATAAGAAGTATGCTATACTTGTTCGACCCCGAACGGACATGATGATGTGCTATCCATTCGCGAATATGAGTTGCGAACCTAGCAACTCCTTTCCCTGCCAAATAGTTGGCGACTGCCAAGTACATTTCTGGCGACATCGGTGCTGTATCGCGGAGGTTCGGCATGAGACCATTGAGAAAGTTGTCCAACGCCTCTTCGAACCTTATCTTTACAGGCATTTGTTCTGGATCTACCTTCATAAGTCCCTGTAGGATGGTGCGTGGGAGGGGAAGGATGGTTGGATGGGACCATGGTTGAAGGGGGACACGATTTTTGATCATTGCAGGCATATCCTTCTTCAGAAATGACACCGATGATGGAGAGTGGTAAAAGACAGATGCAGTCGAATGTTGTGACCGTTGCTGAGGCGGGACATCGGTTCTGGATGCTGAGGCCCGGCTACTGTTTTCTGCATGGGTAGATGACGAGGACGCAATAGAGCCAGGCACCAAAGTTGGAGAATCTTTTTCAGCATTGATTTTCGGTGCAATAGACGTAACAGGCGTCTCCGTGGTGGAGGTCTTACTCCTCCGTTTAGGCGAATAAACGCAGTTGGGATTATTATCCATTTGACATTGATCGCAAACAGGGACATTCCTGTCGCACTACAAAAAAGGAAAGTTCAGAGACACATCGTGCAAAAAGCAGATATGAAAGCGAACCTTCAAATTATTCAGTCGACATGTGTCACATCTAGGAATGCCTCGGTGAGCAGGAGTTGGTAGAGGAGTGTATTTGCACTCTCGTCCTGGTACCCAGGTACACTGATTGCAGCTTGGCTGTACCCTATCGCACTGATTTAGATATCAGATGATTTGAACATCAAACGGAAGCTGAAAAAAGACCTTGAGATTATGTGCCCGACAGGCATCGCAACGAAGTTTGCCGCGACGTCCGACCCAAAGCGACTGACGAGCCATATAGACTTTGGGATTGGGAATACGTATAGTCAACTGTGCGTCGTCTGATCCATCCGCCGACGCACTTCGAGATGGCTGGGTGCTATTTTCAGGACGGGAATCAGAGGTACTCATGGTGTTCGATGAGCTTTCACGAGGGACGTCGTATATGGCACAAATCCCCCCGAGCACGGATTGGCGCACCTACAAAGATAAATTCAACATCAAATATGTATGGTCCATTACAAGGGGGCAGGGAGGACCTCTGTACCGGCGAAACCAAGGTACCACACCGTTAACAATGTTTACGGCGGTGTGAGATGATTACCGGAACAAAGCGGTTAAACGAAGGCTCACCTGGAAAATTGTGCCAAGGGAATTTTATCAAGGCCACAGATGAGCGAAAGCAAAGAAGGAGAAATGAAGAGGTTTGGTGGAGAGTCGTAAAAACGATGATACAATGATGAAGCGCAAAGGTCGCTGAACCACGTCCGTTCCTGTGACAACTGACGTGACTTTCACCTTTGTACCGTCACATAGAAATGCAGCGGTCGTACAATGTGTGAATCACCATTTACGACCTATTACACAAAAGAAATCCTTTACTCAGACTTTCAGTGCCACAGAAACCCTTTTTATTTCGGTGTTGGTAAAGTAGTATCCTTAGCAACTTGAAGGACAGCACCATTCGTCGAATGCTATCTGGGTGACTCATTGTCCTAGGCTGAGCCTACCAAGGGCATGTGTTGAGGCCACAACGTGCAATACTCATGTTGCTGGTTTCTGGATCAGAACTCCGCATGTCTGACCACACCGTGACACTGGCAGGGTCATTACCCACGGGCCCTGCAGCTTGCTCTTTAACCGTTCCCGCTCTCTTCAAAAGCCCTTGGAGGAATACTCCAACCTTGACAAATTACGATGAGCCCAGCGCCTGTAGTTGAAGCCGGCGTGTGCGGTGGGCCAGGTGACGGCTAGAACAATATCAGCTGCCCCCCCGGCCTGACACCGGACACTACCTTTTCGATTACCGGAAATACTTCCCCCATTAAAAGGGGCAGAGATAGCAAAAGGCTGGTGTCGACGGATGGATTGGGCGATGTAGATTATGATCACTTCGGCGGCCATATAACTGTCAAAATTAACTCGAGGTGTCCTTATCGTCATCCCCATAGCTTGTCTGCTTTTTTTGGAGAGCGTCTTGGCCAGAGTACTTATACTAAAGCTTACCTCAATGTACTGACTTCAAGTATCCACTTCGTGCCGTGGTAGCTTCAAATCTGGAAGACGTACTATGCCTTACTGATCTCATTCATGCCGTTAATCACTCGTTTCGGTCGATGACTATGCCCATACCCAATGTAGTATCTAAGCCTGACAGAGCAGCACGATAACGCACGACAACTCGTACAGAATCTTTTCATACCATTCTTATCATGGACTATAATCCAAAGACTGCGCGTTTGATGGTGATGCAAATATGATTGTCTGTGATTGCTATGTATGCTACAATGAGGAATATGTAAACAAAACTATGGATAATAAGTACTACGCTTTGTAAAATGACGAAAGAGACAAAGGACTGTGGTGAATCATAAGTATACTCGAAAACCAGGTCGATATGCAAGAATAAAGTTTTTCCAAAAGCAAGATTATCTATTCGTCATCATCGTCACAATGATCTTCTTCATGTTCTCCTCGTCGCTGGTCAGCCTCAGCTTCTGCGCGCATTCGGCGTCTCACGCGAGACAAGACAAAGTCCAAGGAAGAGAAATTAGCGGCATTGTTGGCGTATTTGTCGTGTTTCTTCGTTTTTACGTGCTAGAAGCAAAATTCATGTGGGAAACGAAAGGAATGCACATGCACATACTGCTTTGAAATCGTTGAACTTGACTCGACAAGTCTCGCAATATCCTGGTTTACTGCCCTCGTCCCGCCTTGGTAGGCGTAGACTGTTTGTGCTTCGGCTCTTTCTGAGTCTGTTTCTAGCGGGAATATAAGCAGGAGGTCCCATCGCAATTTTATCATTGCCATCTTTGGCCACTGAGCCCAACTTTCGCGAGGTAGTTATCTCGTTACCTATCTGGGCACGCAGAGACGGGGGAAGAGGACGGGAATGGGAATAGCCAGCGGTCGACGTTGTACCAGTGGTAGATGTGATGCTAACACTATTCCCAGAAGCTGCAACATAGGCGCCAGATCCTAGGTATCCTGATGCATTTGCTGAATCGATATCGTCACAGCCGACTGCCCCTCCGAACTCTTGCTCATGTAGTATTCCTCTCCGATGTAAATTATTCATTGATGCGGATCGTCGAAGATCACCAGGACCTTTGCTATGAACCTGAGCAAGAGCTTTCCGTTTCATCGCCTCTAAGCGCATTAACTTCTTCTTCTGCTGCCGAGCCTGGTAGTACCGAGTGAGACACAAATCGAGGGTTCTCCATACCAGCATACCTGTTCATCCTGCTGCTCCATCTCTTCCCTCTTAGCTTTCTCCCAACGTCGCTTCTCCCGATCGTCGAAGGGAATGAAAGGCCCTCTTGCGTGAGGATGACAGTGAGCCACAGGCCAGGAACCCTTAATACTCGAGTCCCGCCCCTTCTCTACTTCGTACTCGTGGGCAGCAATGGTAGCTAACTCTTGATGCATATCTTCAATGAGCACCCAATAACTGCCGCGGTTAAAGTAGGTAAAATCGTGACGCTTCTGGGTGGGATCACGTTCCGTGGAGCCATGGACACGCTCCGATTGCAATAGACGTGCGAGCGAGCGGTGAGATTGAACAGGATTTACTAATTGGGGAGCATTCATCGTCCGAGGAGGGTTTGAGCCTGTTAGCATGGGGACTTCTAGACATCGCGAAAGAACACTATCAAGTTTAGCGGTGCTCCATGTTTTCATCTTCCATTCTATGGCTTTGGTAAGAAGACCAGCGCCATCATCTCCAACGACGCTGTCAAATGGTGAGTAACGAGGATCAAGAAGACAGACAGGACACACCGAGTTCGCGATTTACTAGGACTCTTCACGGCAGAATTTATCTTCGAAACAGTGCCTTTTGGATCATTTTCCTTGTCTGCATCGTCGTCTCCTTCCCCTCTTTGATTCGTGATAAGGTGGGTCACATCTTTGGAGAAAAAATCCTCGATGATCTAAGGTTCCAGATAAGTAATCCCGCAAAATCATGTGAAGGCGGATATTTACCCCGCCAAGTTGCACGATACGGGCTTCAAGGCTCTTCCTGAGACTCGTATCGGGTTCCAAATGGCTCTGATCGAAATGAAAGATAAAGGTAGGAAACGCGCGTGAGTATTTGTCTTTGAACTCCCGGTCTTTCTGGACGCGCTCGTTTTGCCTGCGCTCCTTCTCCTTATGTTTCGGCACTGAGATATCAAGACCTGCGGTGCGTTGGCGTTTGTATTCCACAATAGTGTCGCCTTCAGGAGAGCGAGGGCGTTTGATACTAGGAAGTGATCGAGTCCATTTCTGTCCCAGCTTGTTGGTGGCACGACTGACGAGAGGACCACGACTACCAACGGTCGTCGACATGGAGGTAGGAGACCAAAAGTCGCGACGAAAAAACGCGTAAACAAACAGGTAACCAATGGGATCATGTGATCGGGTGATGTTACTTCCTCGTGACGATGTAGAAATTGTCACGCCTTGCTTCCTGCTGCTTCAACCTACTCTTGACATCCCATTATTGTTGCGTCCATGTCAACATACGGGACCACTCGACACCATCATTCACCGGCGGCGCAAGCATTCTCTGCGCGTGAACGGGTCACAGACTACCACACCACTCTATTTAGAAGGCTCACTTGGGACGGTACTGTTCCTCTTGAAATCCGTGTCGATACCAAGGAACTACCCGCCAACTCGGATAGAGGCCTCGAGTCGTATTTTATCCAGGCGCCACGCGTCAGCTATCTACCACTATTGATGCCAGAGATTCGTCGATTCTTCACCGACCTAGTTTTCGATGAAACGTCAGCGAAAGATCTAAAGGATGACGATTGGTGGTTTGACACGCCAGATGGGACGCTCCTCAAATGGTTAGTCATATGTTTGCTGCTAAACGTGTATTTATCGTTTCCAGGCACTGGCCCATCGGCCTCATATATGACAATTATACGATATCTGCCTCTATAAAGAATCCAACGTCCCTTCCATCTTCAACAGTGACTCCATTGCGTCTGATACTACATCTCGCCTCTCCTCCTCAGGATAAGCTGCTTTTGTCACCCACTGCAGAAGCATGCAAACAAGCTTTTATGGGTCAATTGAAGGAGGCAGACTTCATACGATGGGGAAATACCAAACGAATTACGGGACTCAGAAAACAAGATCAGGATGGCATCTGGGAAGGAATTAAAGAACGTATGTTCCATCTGTTCATCCATCCGTTTTTTGTCCTCCTATGATACTATTCAGATAACTTTGATGACTACTGGCGTGTTGCGTCAAAAGTGACTCCATCCTCGGCACCCAATCGTACGCAGTCACCAGGGCCACCGCCATCGTCAGCATCGTTGCATACTCGTCCTCCGTCTGCAGAGCCTTCAGGTTCTTCGGATCGTGAAGGCGCCTATAACGTGAGAAGTGTGCCCGTTAGGCTGTATCTTCCTGATGGGCCCGTTATACAAGATCTAGCACCTCCTTTACTGGAAGACGGTACGCTTTCCCCCCCATCTCTTGGGCAGTCACCGACTGTAATTGTACAGGTACCCCCCACACATTGTCTCATTATTTGTCAACACATGTGCCTTTGCTTTTCCCTCCGCGACCACCAGCACCACCTCCTTCCCGAACAAATCCAAATCCTCAGCCGCCTCCTGTACCACAATTGGCATGTGTACTGATTCAGGGTGTCATCACTCCCCTTGAATCCGAAATGGCGTGGCTCGGTGCTTGCATGGCCGGTGCGGATGGCTGGGTGAATGTATGTGTCGGTATTAATAATGGCTAATATTTTGGTAAAATCGTAGTATACATACCCATCCTAATTCACAACAAGGTAAAGTTACACATCAAACTTGACAACCTGCTCACCGCCCCCTCTATCAATTTTTATCAGCCTCTTGGCTACACAACCATAAAGCACCCGAGTCGTCCCTTGTCCAGCCACCAAAACTGCACTTCCTCCAGTACTCGCTTTTGCAGCCAATGATTCTTTGACCTTGTTTAGAGACATTGAAAATTTTGGTGGGCATGATAAAAGCGTTACTAATAAATGAGCGGTGAGAATTTGTTGAGGAGTTGGCTGTGATGGCGCTGTATCAACAGACAAGAGACTCGACTGAGAAGGAGACGATGGTGTCGGAACTAATGCGGATATAGACTGAAGATGTGCACTAATCCGAATGCAATATTAGTTAGTGCGTTGTGCTCCCACCAAATATACGCACATTGTTTGTTTTGCTCTAGGAGGTTTTGGACCGTCGCCTGAAGTTCGGTAAGGATGACCAGGCATAATCACATCGCCCATTGTGGCCCATATCTTTGCCTGTAAACAGTTAGTAGGCGCCAAAGCGATGAAAGACGATAAACAGTACCACAATTCTCTCAACCTCTGCATTGACGTGCAGTCGAGCTTTAGTTCCTGGTGTTTCCGGCTCGGGGGCACGTGCTGGTAAAACGTTTCCTGCCAGATGTTCAGGTGAACTACTAACGGGCGTTCCTGCAACTTGGACGGTTTCATTAAATGATTTCTCGAGAACAGACGATTGATCCAGCGGCTCGGATACATCTTGAGAATTCTCGGTTACTTCAACCAAGGATTGCGGTGTGGAATGTCCACGAGTACGGGTGGAAGGCGATGCCGAAGGACTGGATATGGATGCAACTGACAGGTCCCCAATGTCGATTTGTTCGTGCAACAGATTTTCAGAAACAAAGGCACGCCCGGGCGTTGCCCAGAATGATTCCTCTTCTTTATCCGCGTGAGAGGGAGCGACGCGAGCTATTGGGCGAGGTGGCGCGTTTTTCTTACCCGTTGATGTTGTACGCGAGGTGCGTTTCGCTTGAGATACAAGCAAATCCCTCTGCAAGATATTGTAAAGACGAATGATAGTCGGAAGCAAATGCAGGACATACGCGCTTCCTGAGCGCGTCAACTTTCTTTTGACAATGATTCAATGACCGCTCCTCGTTATCGATCATGGACTTTATTGATGGACCATCTGTTACTTGATTCTGGATCTAGTCGGCCATACACGTCGAATCGAAATAATTTTGAACCACTCACGGACTGAAGAAGTTCTGTGGTTTCCTGTATACCATCCCGCGCTAACTGTATTTCTTCGAGAAGAGCGACAACCTGAGAATATGCACGGGGCATCGGGCGAATAGCCTGACTGATCAATGTAAACGGAAAGACATAGGACGTAGAAGGAAATACGACGTACTACCGGTCTATGTATTTGAGAGCGGCATGAGCATATACCTCAGGGTCTACTTCGCGTCGCGTCGTCGGCTTTAGTGGCGTCGCACCTGGAAACCCAGACCGGGCCAGCTTGGGTACATCGCCCCGAGCATCCTGCTCAGAATGAGAGTCGATGAGTGAAAACAGGCCTAGCTCGGATGTATCCACGTCGCGAATCAGATCACCCAACTGAGTATCAAGGACGGCGGTAGAGAAGGGCGCGACGTCGGGAGGGATGGCAACGGCGGCGGCGGTGATGGCGGCTGCCTTGCTCGTTCTCGCGAGACGGTCGATTTGGTCCGAGAGAGAGGCCATGGGAGAGAATCAGCAGGAGGACAAATACGTACACACCGTATCAGTGCAGATTGATCCTGTCCCTCTCTGATTTTCCATACTCTCTTCATTGATCCAGGTATCCCTTTCCTCTTCTCTTCCTGTCTCTCCACTGAACTCTACTCAAGTGGGCCGCCGCCGTCATTGTCGCCATTGGCGTTACATATGTGGGAACCTCTACCCTTGATCGTCTACGGCTATGCAGTACATCCTCTAAGTCCCTCTCGTCGTGACACACGATGGTCCAGTCGAAATCGCGACCGTCTCTCTGTCGTTACTGAGGCTTCTACTGATGACCAGCTCGTCCACCGTGATGTTGTCGCATTGGAAGTTGGAGACGAAGTCTACGCTTTTGAGAAGTATATTCCTAAAGGGAGAGAGGTCGAGGGTACTTGGTATAGAGGGTGCGTCTCTTACTGCTGCCCCCTACATAGGCAATTATGATTCTCCCAGTTATGTCGTCTGTACGACTCGCCGGCCGCCCGTTACATGGGCCGTGTCTGGCGACTCTTCACTGGCCAAATCACCCCCCAAATCCGAAGAACCACAGCAAGTTTTCATTGGCATCTTTCCTGCCTCCCACATCTTCCTCCGCGACGAGCTATCTGATGCGGAAGGTCGCCTACATAACTATGCTTCCTCAGTTAACGGTTCGACGATCAGTAATGGTATCGGACATTTTAAACAAGCGTCAAGCTCGACCGAGACCTTTTCTCAATGCGCCAAGGACAAGGGTGGTTCTAGCATGCATATTCTGAGGGAGGAAGATGAAGATTTTGACCGTTTCACCACAGCCAGTAGACGCTCCTTCAGGCTTGGCCCCCCTCCTGAACAAGCATCCTCTTTGCGTGCAGGTTTACCGGTTTATTCCAACAGTCTCCGCTCATCTTCGCCTGCGGATTCCCAATTGATGAAGCCACTACCTCCCCGTCCGTCTCTAAAATCTGGGGACGATACTGCCTCAGGTGCTGCTCAACCAATTATCGACGAAATTGCTTCAGCCCTTCGCGAATGGCATACCTTGATGTTCCAGTACCTTGCCCGGAGAGACTACAAGTTATTCCATGTAGTTAAAGGCCACATTGAGGCGCTCCACCTTGGGCGCTTGCAACTGTTGGCCGAAACATTGAGTGCTGAAGAAACGGTCAATATGCGGCGTGACTGTGTTACAAGACTAGTCAGCGGTAATTTGGTGCAAGGTTTAGATGTCATTGTTCGGCATCCGTCTTGGGGAGGCCTGGTCACAGTCGATGTTGAAGGTGATGTGGACGAAAGAAGTTGGGTCAGTGCCGTTCGGATGTTCACAATGCAAACTTCCCTTGCATACCTCAACGTCTCATTTGATGATTCACTGTCACCCCGGCCTTATCTTACCGGTTTAAGTACGGATTACCTGTCTTCAGCGCCGTTGCCCACCCCAGCTCATTCCGCATTTTCCGATTCCACCTATCCCCGGTACCAAAGTCGGACTCGACCTTGGGGTCATTTGGGTCCGCCCGCTGACTCTAGCCCCGATACGGCCAAGTTCTATCATGTCTTCCTAGACTTGAAAGCATTTGTTGCCTCTCCGTGTGCCCCGGGCGAGACAGCCGAACTGTTCTTCTCTCTTTATAGACACAAAGGGAATCAGTTCATCACCGAAGATTTCTGTACTATCTTGAATTGCAACGGAGTTTCCGCCCACGACCCCTCGAATCGAATACGTACTTTGTTCATCGATTTAGCTCACTCGGACATCCAGGATCCAACATATCTTGTGTGCCGTATCGTTCGAAACGGGTCTTTGAAAATAGGAAATGGTTCAAACTCGATGACACCTTTGGAAGGGAGGCGAGGATCAGAGGCCTCGGTCAAAGTAGATACTGGAGTACCGACGGGATGGATTGATAGCAATGGTACGCAACCGCGTGCCTCAACAGACTCTTCTGGCCAGTTCCGACGACCGTTTGGCTGCGCTATACTGGAACTAACACAACTAAGTCGGATAGCCGTCGAGGGAGGCAGTGTAACGGCAATGAAGGAGTACAGCATGCCGATCTTTATACCCACAAATGAGGTTGCATTTTCCATGATACACCAAAACATCATCGACAACAATGTCAAGGAATTCGAGAAATCTCCTCGGTACGCTATGCTTCTTCTTGAATAGGGTAAAAATATTGAATGCTTTAAATAGTGCGGAAATGTTGGCCGTCTCGGTCAAAGTGTTCCGTGGAGATGCTGTCACTGTCGTGAAAGAAAATACTTCCCTTCTCCAAGACATTCCTCAGACCCTTCGCCTTGGTTTTCCTGATGTCGTGTTTCCGGGCGACGTTCGAAATGAACTATACATCAAATTATGGTCTGGGGACTTTATGTCTACCAATGGGACTCCTGGACGGATCAGTGTGTCGAGTTTCACACGTGGCCCTTTGGCTTCGGCTTCCAGTAACGTCCAGGTCACAGTCGAAGTTAGGGACCAAGACGGCAGAATTGTAGAATCAGTTATATCTCAAGGAAGTGGGGAGCCTTCGGTGACGCAGTTCCACTCTATGGTTTTCCAGCGATGCAGCGAACCAACCTTTGGAGAACTTATCAAAATTCGATTACCTCTTAGTGGGATTCCACAGTGGCACCTCTTTTTCACTTTTAGGAACCGCTCGGGTCGAGAAAAAGGCAATCGAGGGCCACCCGAATCAGATCGACCATTCGCATTTGCCTTCCAGCGGCTTTTCCCTGATACCCGTGCCTTCGTTGAGGACGGGAGCCATAGGTTGATCATGTACAAAGCGGACAAGCTTGGAATGCTCAGCCCCGATATGTATTTGAGCGCGCCGTCATCCTTACTTAGCGGCCAGAAATTAGATCAAAATCCAGAGATGCTCCGTATCGCTCCTCCAACGAGAGACACTCTAACAGTGCGCACATCGTTATGCTCCACCAAATTTACCCAAAACCCGGTTCTATTAAACCTTCTCAACTGGGAAAAGGTAGACAGCCAAACATTCCTATCGACAGTCCTCACCAAGTTCACATTTGTCGGGGAAGGCGAAATCGTCAAATTCCTTCCCGACATTTTTGACTCTTTATTCGGCATCATGGTTTCTCCGAGCAACCAGACCTGTGAGATGGATCTCCTGGTCTTCAATGCTCTGGTCAACGTCTTAGGCATTATACAAGATCGCCGGTTTAGCAATTTCCAACCGGTCTTGGACGTTTACATCGAAAAACATTTTAATTGTGCACATGCATCCTCGCACATGATTCAATCGATGAATCATCTCCTCTCCGACCCTACGTCCACAGAGACAGCATCTCCACTTCGAGCAGCTTTGAAAGTTTGGCACTATGTCATGAAATTCATAGCTAAGTCAAGAGAGCTGCAGAAAGCAAAGGAACTTGGTGTCGGGGGTGGAGTGACCGCTGAACACCTGGATTCTACTTTCAAACGTGAGCTTCGGTCCCATTTGGCTGAGGTCACTCGTTTAATGTCGACGTCATCCCCCCCGTCAATTGTCGGAACCCAAACAATTGCACTGCAGCACTTCACATCGATCCTTCCTGAGCTGGCTAAGATATTTTCAATTGTTGATCTGGTATCCATTGTGACGACCTTTGCTACCAATGCGGCCACTGCAACAAGGGGCAAGATAGTCGTTTGGAAGCTGATTATGTATCTTCATATCGTGAAAGGTTTCCTCTTTGACAACCCACAGTCTCGACCACTACTCGTGGAAGCTGTTGTACAGTGGATCAGGCCTCACTTTGGCCGATATGACGAGTACGCTCAAACGCAGGGCGCTGATTCAGAGGGAGCCCGCGATGGTGCACGAGTAGCTTGGTTGGAGAACATACGATTATGTGTCGCAATAATCGCCGTGATGTTGGACAAACTGCAGACGAGCCTGGTGTCCCCGTCAGTTATCGAAGACCGACCCAGGTTTCGCATCGAGCAAGAAAATGTGGAAAATCTCCTTCCTCTTCTACCAAGGTTCGCCTTCCCTTGGCCGCTCTTACAGGTCTCTCAATAATCTGATAGGTTACTGGACTCTTATCGAGAATTTCAAAGTTCAGAGGCTGCGAAAGCTTTGGAGCGTATCCGATCGCCGAAAACCGCCATTCCGGTTATCTTCCCAGAGTCTTACCCGTTCTCGCTACTATCCTACCTGCCAAGCTCGTCTCGGAACTCTGTGAGGGCGGGAGAAGCTGATGAAGTTTTTAATGCCGGTCTAGGCGAGACAGCTGTGGTCTTTCTGGTGCTTGTTTTGTCGTCGCCCTCGAAGCATATTCTTGACTTTTTGGAGTCGAGTCTTGACATTGAGGGGCAAGAACGCTTTGTCACATTGATGTCACAATTCTTCAAAGTGGCAACCTCGATTCTGGGAAATGATGCGTTCCCAAAATCCTGGCTAAATATTAATATCATGGCCCACAAGGTTCTGGTCAAAATGATGGTTCCTATATCCACCATTTTGGAGAAAGAATTCATTCCACCTCAGGATTCAGAAGCTCGATTTAATGCTCGTCTATGGCACGAAGCTTTCTTCATGCTTCTGAAGCTGCTGTCTTCTGATCAGCTAGTCATCGAAGATTTTAGTCCTCAGGCAAGTTGTTACTTTCTTCTCACTGAAGTCATCATAACTATATTGGACGAACTGCAGAAACGGCGCGCGGTATGGCGATTAGCCGGGGATATCCGAGGTGAAGGAGCTTCTATCATGCTGTCGCTGTGGCAAGCATTAGGGTGGGCAGAGCAGCTCACCAATACTGGTGAACCTGTAGCCCGTTATGGGGTACGTTCCCTCTACTGCCACTAGCCTGTGAACTGAAAGGCGTCGCAGGGATATCAAGTATATCTCAACGCTCTCGTTGGACATGTTGTCAACCTTTGTCTGAGCCACCACGAACAGCTTAGAAACAACGCTGTTCACATGCTATACTGCATGATTGTCTCAGAATACCATCAGGCAGGCAATTTCGAGGACATCGAAAACGAACTAGTTACACGGCTGGATACTCTCTTTATGTCTGATAGCAAAGGCGATGACATCTCCGGCGGTTTCTTTGTTACTCAACTCCGACATATGTTTGAAAACTCGGATGTCGATGAAAGTTTGCGGGAGCGTGTCGCGACGTTTTTGGATTCTGTAGACCTCTTCTTGGAGCTACTGCTGAGTCTTCGTGCACTTCCAGAGGGAGACGAATTTGCAGACGAACGTGTCATCGCCACCGTGAGTTCATGTTTTTCGTGTGTGTACCTCTACTAAAGATCTGAAGCTACGATTAATGAACTTCATCCGACGAATCGGGAGGGATGAGATTTATGTCAAATACGTGCATCAGCTTGTCAACGTAAGTTTCTCTGGTTTCCAGTCAGACGGTGTAAGACCTAACGAACACGTTAAAAAGATGCATCTACAATCCCAAAATTACGTCGAAGCTGCATTGACGTTAAAGCTGCACTCTGACCTCCATCAATGGGACTTGTATACTTTTGTCAATGCCATGGATGAGTTGGGACTTCCACAACAGTCTCAATTCCACCGAAAGGAAACGCTTTCTCTGCTAATATTAGACTATTTAGGTGAGGTTAGATTTACACGTGTTCATTTTGATACTCATCGTCATTACTATTAGGCAAAGGCAAAGCGTGGGAACGAGCTATTGACATCTGCAAGGAACTTGCTCACCAGCATGCCGAGGTCACATTTAACTAGTATGTGCCAAATGATCTCAAGGCCATACTTGCTTGCTTATTGTGTTCTCGCGCAGCACTCGACTATCTGAGATCCTTCGTCATCAAGCTACGCTCCTCGAACACATTGTTACAGAACAGCGATACTATTCTGACTACTATCTAGTAACATTTTATGGGAACTTTCCCGCAGCAATCCGGGACAAACGTTTCATCGTGAGTAACTGTAATAATCAGTGGATTTTACTCATTGCCAAATCTTAGTATCGTGGATATGAATGGGAGAAATATGGTGCATTTTGCGAGCGAATGCTCAACAAACACTCAGGAGCACAGCTGCTTAAAACTATTGGTGACCCTCCAGTCGACATCCGTTTTGGCACGGATCAGTATATCCAATGCACAGCGGTGACACCAGAGCCCGAACGGTCTCAACCTGTCTTCACAAACCCTGATGTGCCAACCGCTGTCCGTGTGTACTACGAACACAGTGCGATCAACCTTTTCAGCACATCGCGACATGTCAAGAAGCTTGGACGGGAGGGATCCGACGAAATCTGGTTGGAAAAGACATATTTCACAACGGAGGAGACCTTCCCGACCGTTCTACGCCGTTCTCAAGTCATTGAATTAGAGGTTATTGATATCTCCTCTGTCGAGAACGCCTTGAATGAGGTTGAGACTAAGACCAAGGACCTTGTGGCTCTTAGTCTTCGTTATCAATCCCTTGCCAAGACTGCTCAGAGCGTATCGACCAATGCGCTGGCGATGGCACTCAATAGTGCCGTTGATGCACCGATGAACACGGGTGTAGCATCATACCGTCAGATGTTCTTCAACGAACACTACGTTACTCGCAATCCCGATCGAGCGGAGCTGGTCGAACGGCTCCGAGTTGCTATAGATGAGCAGGTGAGCGTCACACTGAGTATTTCATTCCTTTTCGCTCATTTGAGACCAGGTTCGCGCAATTGATGCATGTCTCAAACTCCATGGGCATCTCTGTCCCTCGGATTTTCATTCATTCCACGAAACACTGGAGAAGTTCTTCAGGAAGAACTTCCGGGAGGAGATTCGACGGTTAGGAATCGATGAAACAGGTACAATACCTGCATCCTCCCTGTACGAGCAATCGGTGGTAAAATCCATGTCTTCGACTTCGACTAAGCGTGCACCCATCATTCCTCCCATTTCACTATCTTTTAAACGCAAGACATCATCGCCCCCGCCTACCTCTCCGATAGAGGGAATACCAGGTCTACCACGGCAAACGCTACTTCAACGGCATCTCGCACATTTAGTGCGACATGGGATTAACGGGGTGGCCTCGTCACCGGGGGACATGGGTAGCGGCATGGCGGGCGGAAGCGACTCGATAAGTGCCGAATCACCGGACACATCGCTTGTCAACGTCAATAACGCTGCAGAGCCCTCGGGGTCATCCGTAATGACGTCCCTTGGTTCGCTAGGCTCGCTCAAGGATCGAATTTCACGCTTCGGAAGCTTTAGCTTTGGTAGACGTGGGGCTTCTCATTCATAGTTAATTTCTTTTGCGGATCTCTTCAATTTCTGTAAAGTAGTCCATGTAATGTCGTTCATTATATTATATGTAAACTCAGTCATATGTGATGGTAGATATATGGGAACTATTTTTTCGATACTCACTACTCAGCGTACATAGGAAAGTTCTTGTTCTCGTGGAGGGGAGGATCGAAGAGAACGCTGCATCTGTCAATTTTGCGCGTCAATATGTTGCAACCAATACATAATCATAATCCAGGAGGCTTTTGACAGCGGCTTTTTTCATTACAGTATTATCTTTCTTCCTCTTTTACGATCCATCTACCGGAAGTTGCCGCCACCAGGAACATAACTAGGTACAATATCACGACAAATGGACAACAGGGACTCGTACGCGTGTCACGACGTCAAATTCCTGATCTACCCTACCGCCGGCCCCTTGTCCCCTGCCCTTAATTACTGCTGCTGTATACCAAATGATAAGCTACTCGTCACATACTAAAATGAGCAAGCCCACCGGCTTCCAACAGATCGAATCATTCCAGTAATAGATGGGTGAAAGTGTGCCAATTGATTGACTAAACCGTGGCTACCATATATACATTGATGTCGAAGAGATAATGATGATGCGCTATAGATGTACAGAACAGGAAATTTGTCCGTCGTGATGTGTAAGGATGTAGACTCCGGAAAGTACAAATACAAATCCAACCAGAACCAACGTAGAGATAGGAACCAAGTGACAAGAAAAGAACTGCGGGAACTAATACAGTATATGTACGATATTCAGGATTGGTTCGACCAGTAAAAGTCCAACGGTGTCTCCAGTGGATATGCAGTTAAACTGTGCAAATCGTTCAACGCCAACGTAGATGGGTGCTGGTCTGCCCCCGGCCAAGAAGTGTTGTAGTCGTACACGGGCTCCGCCGGTGTGACGCAGCCCGAGCTGTCGTGCGAAGCAGAGAAGAGAATAGTATCAGGAAGTGGTTCGAATTTATCAGCGATGGGAAGTGGATCGTGATAGAGTCTGCTGTCGACGGATGGAGGGTCTGCGGGAAGGGAGGTGGTAGAATCGGTAGGTGAATCCGAAGTATAGATGGACTGTACCGGTCCTCAGATTTCAAAGAACGACGACGTGAGAGAATCGCTTACATATTTGGACAGGATTTTATCCAGTGCCTGTCCTAGGAGCGACCATTCAAACACTTTGAGGTCTTTCTCGATATTCCGAGGCTTGGGATCCGGGAACTCCATGATGCGCTGGAAGAAACTCTCGAAGCCGTGCTTATGTTTGCTAACGGTCGTCGGTCTCAATCCCTCCAAATTGCGCCTTATGCGATTCTTCTCCTCGACAGGGAAATCGTCGTTTGTGAGCCTCTCGAGCAGATAAATGATATCCACACTGGTGACGTAGAATAGGCTGTTATCATCCCTGAAGATACAAGAAATGACAGTGTCTGTCTCGCAATAGTCATCCTGGCGGATAGCTTCGCAGGACACAATGAGTTTGCAACCATCCTGGACCTTGTGAAAACGGACGAGTCGACGACCTATGCGGTTTTCGGCAGCATCCCAACTGGTGCACATAGTGTCAAGAGGGGTGATTATCTGTAGGATAGGTGTCTGAGGATGGAGGTGGATATCTTCTGGAGAGCCACGGTTTGCACGCATAAGAGAGTTTGCGCGAATGCGACGTGAAACTGGTCTACGATCTGAGAGAGTAGGAGAAGGTGCTGGAGGTGCATTGTGTACGCTGGCGGTAGTATTGGCCCGTCGGCGGAGAACAGGCCCCTGGGAAGGCACTGACTGCGAAGCTACCAAAGAGGCCTGAGAGGCTACCACTGGCGGATTCGATACCGGAAGATGATGGTCCCAGTAGGTAAACTCGCCGAAGCAGACGGCATCGAGAATGTTGTTTTCCGCGTCCACTGCCTCAACACTAAGAGCAACCTTTTGGTCATGAACTCTGTGCGGGATCGTGGCGTGAAGCTGATAACCGCCGTATTTTTCCGGCGAGATTTGGGACACTTGAGTGCTGACTGCTGTGGAGCCAACTTTTAGACGTAGGAATATTTTTTCGGGAGCAGGGTGGTGGAAGTTAATGTGGACGGAAATGGGGACGCCGACCTCGCCTTCGGAAGGATGATAGCTGAGGACGGTGATTAGACCAGCAGAGGAAACAATAGCCGACGTTGGACGGGACATGGTGGTCGGGAAGAAAGAGAGGCGGACACTGGCAGGAGCAATGCCAGCCCAAGGCTCCCCCGTTCTTTAAAGTCGGTACGGAATAGGGGTATTGACGCTTGTTTATTTCCATTTCGGGTCTATTTGTCGTCTCGTGCTAGCGTCGATCACCGATCGCTATACCCGGTGGCAGGAGTCCATGCACTCCACTTTGGAATGTTTTTGTTCTCAAATATTGGAATAGTATTTTACATTTTCGGAGCATTAATTTCCATGACAGGTAAGATGCCGGCATTCCCACCGGCCGTCATTCCAGATTAGGCTCACCGGTGGCACGTGACCTTCCCTCGACAAGACACGGCCGCAAAGAGCGCACTGAGCAACAAAGAGCCCCCCGTAAGCCTCCAACGCGGACACCACCTCCGCAACACCCGCTCCTCCGGCCCGGGCCGCCATCCCGCTCACCCGCTCAGTGACGAGCCGGAACACGTCGAATGCAGACGACGCATGGGGCGCCCGTTTTTCTCGCGGTCCAAACACAGTCACTGCCTCCACGCTCAGCTCGTCGCGTCGCCCAGCGCCCAGGAAAAGATACGCCTGCAGAACGTCCGGGATCACGACTCGCATAATGTCGTCGCCAGTGTCGCCCCGCCTTGCCCGCCACAGATGTACTTTGCCACCGTGCTCGCGATTCCAGTTCTGCATCCATGTTTTCAGCTCTTCAGTCGTCTTAATCACCATCTCCTCCGGGAATATGCTCTTTTTGGTTTTCTTTTCGGCGACGTATGGTTGTGGAGACCTCGACCTGGACTGGATTGATGAGCAATTTCTGCACCACAGCATGCTGCATACCTTCGTTTCACGCTGCCTCGCTTCACATCGACCCCAGATCCATCTTTCTTTTCGCTCGATGCCGCGTGTTCTAGCGCCTGTTGTACCTGGCTGCTCTCCACAGCTTCCTTGGCCTTTTGCATCTCCTCCAGCTTTTCCTGCAGATCCTTCTTCGCATTCACATTCAGTAGATCATGAGGAATCTTTCGCAGTCTGCCCACATGGGCCTGCAGTTCCTTGAGCGCCGATATATCTTTCTGAAGCTCATCGACGTTGGAAGTCATGTCTAGCCATACACGCACAAATAACGCGATACTTTCACATAGTCACATCCGGCCAAGAACAATGTCCGAACAAACAAAGCTTTGGCTTGACAGCCCATGCTCTTGTTTATAGCTCTATATTGACCCTCTGTCATCTAAATTTCACTGCGGCCGCGAGCGGAATGCATCCAATACAAGGTTGCTTTGTTCGAAAATGTCATCAGGATATGTCGGAACGTGCGCTAGCCACGATCCTAGCGACGCTATCCGATTCAAGTGGCAAACAAAGGTACCTCTCCCTGTCCTTGGGAATTTACGGGGGACACTATTTTCTCCGATCTCCGACAATACATCATTTCCGGCAACGTATTCCTTCATCCGCAAGTTAGCAAAAGCAGCCCATCATCGCCGTTGGCATGGGATATCTGCGCAGTAAATGTTTCAAAACGTCAACCCAAAAACTTGGACATGACCATGGCGGCTTTACCCAATGCGTTGATACAATTTTGCAGGTAATAATCGATCATTAACTCGACCCGTCCAATATAATTGATACCTCCATTATCGGATGCATAGTCCATGCCAGGCTTTAACAAAGCAAAGGCCCATTTTTCAATTTTCACTTGATCGGACAGTTTGGACTACCACCGGAAACTTCAGAATTCCATCATGAGAGTCGATCTCGAGACTGTCGGAGGAAGATCACAGAAAGGTTTCATGAAATTGCACCTTGGCTCATGATTATTTTTCGGCGAGAGGCATACCGTGCATGTCAAACAAAATCTTGCTGCTCATCGCGTTCATCTACGATTCAAATTATTGACGGATCATTTATGGACCATAGGAGCGAACAATGCAAAGTCGCCCAAGATCGAAATGAGGACAAGAGGAAACACTAAAATGTCAAGATGACAATAAAATATCAGGGTCCCGGTCAAAGTTCTGTCATACTTGGATTTCATCCAGGCGCTTAAACAATTTGTCCATTCTGTCCTCCAGACCCTCAACATTTCCTTTCACGACGACTCTATTTGCTTCCAAGCTCTTCTCCACACCCGCAACGGCTCCCTCAAGTTCAGCAAGGCTCTCCTTTATCTGACGTTGTTCTTCCTCCAGTCCCTTCAACGTCGCATCGAACTCACCGGCGGCGGCATGTAGTCCCGAGAGCGTCCTCAGTCTGGCTAGGACATGTGGAATCTGAGGAAGGCTTGACCCCAGTCTATTCAAAAGGGGTACCAACTGCTCGGTCGTAGTCGTCACTGATGCGTTGGGTTGGGAGCCCTGCCGTCGATGTGAATGAGCTGCAGTCCGGTCCAAGTCGGACAGAAGAAGTTTGAGTCGGCGTGATATAGAATCAATATGTCTGGGCTGTGTGAGGAGCGTGAGTTGTGCATTGAGACGCGTAATGAGCGGCACTAGTGGCGGAGGCAATGGGCTGAGTTCGTCGAGTGCAGTCGTTGACGAGCCGACGAGTTTCTCTAGCTGCCCGATCCGTTCGTCCAGCTCAACGAGGCCTAGAGAGGGCCGCTTTTCTGAAGTTTCCTTCTCGTCAATGTCCGCATCGTTCCCTTGAATTTCTTTGAAGCCATGATTATCCAGCACAATGCCAACTAGCTTCCCCCTGCCTTCCTTTCCCTTCCTGATATGTTCAAGGCGGTCTCGCACGTCGACGATGCCACGGATAAGTTCTCCAGGATCTTTTTCCTTGCTCACTTGTGGATTCGTGGGATCGGCCATTTCAGCCTCCAGCGAACCGAGCTCAATCTGTAGGGCTTGGAGTCGATGGCTCAGGGTCAACTTTGCAGGTTCATCTTCGTCTTCATACGTAGACCGTAGTCGTTCTAGCATATACCATTCATACGTGATACTTGCAAGAAAGCTTGCGACATACCTCTCCTCTGTTCGGCTTTTCTGAATCTCAAGCTTGCAGCATCCATGGCAATAAGACTGGTCGAATCCAGTTCCTCCGCATTCCCAACATCTCCATGTTTACGCGGCCGGTCCCTCTCCTCGTCACTCACATCGCCCTTCTACAACCATTATCAGCGAGTTGACGCGAACGTAGGAATGCACTGACATTCCCTTGCTCCAATTGGGACACATCTTCCGTTTCGTACACGTCAGGCGCTGTGTCCTATGTCAGATGAGCATCCAGGGAGAGCCAGAATCAGAAAGTACGCACAATATCTGGAAGATTCGCGTACTTGGCAGAGTTCATGGGAAGTAGAAGCGAAAAGGGCAAGAGCTCCAGAACTCAGGAGCCTAAGTTTAAAATGAAATTTAATTTTTAAGAAATTCTAGAATCTAGATATGGCAAGACAAGATGAAAAAAATCGTCACCTTAGAGATTCGAACTCTAGCGGGCAAAGCCCAACCGCTTAGCAGGCGATCCCGTTAACCACTCCGGCAAAGTGACCACAGTTCCAATTCCTTGCGTAAGGATTGACCATAATAAATCTAATGCTAACGCAACCTATCATCTCTAAATATAGCCGTCATGGCTACACCATCCTCCCTGACAATACCACGATACATGCCTTCACAGTTTAGTGCCATTGCAACTATGATAAATATGGGAAACTGTGAGTCGGTCAAATACAAGACACGTACCGTTGCCATCGGTATCTAAAGCAATGATCCCCCCGGTACCCCCATCCTTCAGCAAATCTTCTACAGTATGCTGAGCAGCGCTGTCTAGTGTCTCCCCCAGAAATTTTACTCGATGACACATTGTCGCCGCCGCAGCATGCCTAATGAAGTACTGTGGGATAGTCAGAAACACAGAATACTACACACAAGTTGACTGACATCGCCGTCACCCGTCCCCGATATTCCTATGCCTTGTGTTTCCTTGCCTCTCCACAGTTTATTCCACTCGCGGCGTATCCATCCTTGCACAGGCCATTCCTCCGCCCAAAATCCAGACCCCATGTGTGGAGTATCGCCAATCCTACCTGGGAGCTTGTTGGTTCGACCACCGGTAGACGTGACGGCGGCAATGCACCCTCTGGCATCGAGAGCCACGGCGCCCACAGTGCCCTTTGGATTCATACCTAATTCATCTTTATCTCCGCCGGTTTCAACCCCAGATGGGAGAGGTAGAACAGGCAGTCCTAATCCTTCCCGATGTTCTTTCCAACGCTTGAGGCTGAAGAAATATGATGAGTCGACGAATTCAAAACCTTCCTGGACTGCCAGTTCCTCTGCATGCGGAGCGGACAGAAACACATGGGGAGCTTTAGAGGGAGACAGATACAGAGATCTCACAAGCTGGGAAGGATTCCGGATACGCGTCAAAAGTGTAAGTCCCAGTCCACGGCGTGTTGATGGAATTTCAGGATGAGTGGAAGGTGGTTTGGACAACATGAGAGATGCTTCGAGTTCATTGTGACCCGCTGTATTGAAAACGGCACCTTTTCCTGCGTTGAACAAAATATTGTCTATAATACCGGTGCCAGTTATCATCAACGCCTGACTGAGAAGTAGGGAACCCGTGCCTTCAAATACGCTGACGGCGGCAACCGCAGCGTCCATTGCCTCGCCACCATCCTTCAGGACTTGATAACCAGCCTGGAGAGCAGCACGAAGGCCCGCATGGTATGCTGCTTCTTTCTCCGGTGTCGAGGTGGCTCGAGACATAGTTCCTGCACCCCCATGAACGACAAGAACGAATTTGGAGTTGGCATTGAAGACGGGTTTCTCTAAGGACATGGATGCAAAATGTTAAGCCAACATGGCTCGGAATGATAGGGAAACTGCCTAACCGATGCCTAGCGGCAAGATAAGCTTTATTATCGACACGCTGACACTCAAAAATGATTAATATCTGTTGCAGAAGACCCTTAAAGTCACTTTGCCGGAGTGGTTAACGGGATCGCCTGCTAAGCGGTTGGGCTTTGCCCGCTAGAGTTCGAATCTCTAAGGTGACGATTTTTTTCCTCTCAGCTGTTTCGAAAATTGAAATTGAAATCCGGGCCGATTATCCGGGTTCCGGATTCCGGCATCCGCTACTGATTATCCGCTTGGCGCATGGACCTGAGTAATTTGTCACACAACCTTCGTCCACCACTTATATCATTATGGCTACCCAGGATCCACCCTCGCCAGGCAACGCTGCAGTCCCTGTTTTGCTTGATTTTCTCAGTTCAGTTCCTTATCAACTCACAGCGGCCCTCATTTGTCTCGGTCCATATATCTCAGCCCTGAGGCAGCTCGCAGAGGTCACCAGTTGGTCGACATCGTGGTACGACAGTTGGCTGGCCATCGCTGCCTGGTGGGCACTTTGTCTATTGCTTGAGCTTACTGTCCAGTACGTCGCTCCTTTCCTATCCTTACTGGTTGATTTTCTGACTGACCGCACTAGATATCTCCTTCCTGCAACTTTTTTGTTCGTGTACGTTGTGTCGAAATGGACAACACCACGCCGGACATCCGGTTCTCCCCCAGTTACCGAACAAAATCTTCAGGCAACGATTACAGATCTGGTCGTTCTACAGTCTCTCTTGCCATCCATTCCATTCGAATTCAATGAGAGCTCTCTTTCTGTTCTAGTCCGCGTATGCGCCATCTTGTACATCCCATATCTGGTAATTACCCACTGTGTTTCCCTGCGCGTCCTCTTCGGTATCGCAGGCACCATTTTGCTCTCCTGGCGCGCTCCGTGGACCCAAGCTCTGCGCAAAACACTCTGGAAAAGTGCTTGGTTCCGGTGGGGTGTCTACCGAGCCTGGTCCAGGCTTTCTGGTCGACCACTTCGTGTCCCTACAATTAGTCCCAGAGACCTTACGGTCGAACACGAACGCAATTCGGCCCGATTTTTATTCATGATTTACGAGAATCAGCGATGGTGGATGGGACTCGATTGGACTGCTGCACTACTCCCGAGCGAGCGTCCTTCGTGGTGTTCTTCATCTCTACAGCCGGTTCCTCCACCGAGTGCAATGACACTTCCTGGTGACAGCGTAGTCTATGTAGGGGATGGTAAGGGCGGTCGGGAGAAGCGGACTGCCAAGTGGGCCTGGGAAGAGGCGGAATGGAGGGTATGTGTCCGGCGCGAGGGTTCAGCTGTGGTCAGAGTCGAGAAACCACTACCTACTCCCAAGGGGGAAGGTCCTGGGGAAAGCCAGCTAGCGAAAGTAGACGGTAAGATGAGGGAATCACAGAATGCTGGTGGATCTGGAGAGGAGGCACAGGAAGATGACGGACAGGATAACACTGATGAAGATCCCGAGACAGACCCAGACGGATGGGTATATGGCGATAACAAGTGGGAAAGTCGGTCGGCAAAGGGTGGCATTGGGAAGGTGCGTGAAATGCCTGCCAAATTTCACCCATTCTTGATTGCTCTATTATTCTAGTATACACGATACAGACGTTGGACGCGTGTAGCCATCGTTAACGAGACAGTCGAAGTTGTTGGAGCCGGCGATGTCGGTATAGAACGGCAAACTCGGCAGAACAGCACAAGTCACTCCAGAGAAAGCAGTGTGGATAATGACAGAGGCAGTCCTCTGCGGCAGAGATTGAAAAATGCTCTCAATAGGCAGTCTATATCTCCTTCATCTTCGTCCTGAGTATTGTGAGTGTTATCAGTAATATCTGGGTTTATGTATGTGGTACCAGGGAAGAAGGCAGACCATCTTAATGCCTTGAATAAAGATTTCTCGTCAAATCAGAGCGAATGTCAGGTCAATTGCAATTGACCCACAAACGGGAAACGATGAGTCATACGGCAGATTTTAGCCATAACTTGGCTTCCTGACGTGTTTCATCGAGGTCTTCCCCGACCTACTTTCTAGGTTAGTGTCAATTTCCTGGAGTATAGGCCTAAGACTGGGGAAGGTTTGGGCCTCGCAATCCGCTTTTGCTTTCGACAGAGGCGTGTAAATTCCGCCTAGGCTATACCTGGCGACATTACACGTTCATGGAGCATTGTTATTCCGTTAGTGTCTCAATTCTGCGAAAGCACATGCCTTGGATTTTTCAGGCGACACTTTTCATTGATTTTCTAGAAAGATAGGTCCCGTCCGACGGCCATGTCTTAACCTTTTCAATGGAAATGACGGAGGCAACCACAGGAAGGGGACGAATCAAGTTCCGTCGAAAGCGACGGAGGCAAAACGACAGGGGAAACGGAAGATTGAATTGGACCCCCGGACAGCTTATGGCTCGTATATCACCAACGGCCGCAAGCGTACAGCTTGAATGCGATGTTCCATGGCCTTACAACAGCGCGATGAATACAATTATAATTTGTTGACGAGTGTAAGTACCGATGCGTATACATTGTAGATATGGTAAATGTAACAGATCAGAATTATCTAGAATGGAAGGTATCAGGGAAAATGACTTGTTTCTTTAGGACTCGTAAGCTCAAGAAAGGAATCTGAAGGGAGAACAAATGTTTGTGCCGAATGGTCTGGGTCGACGAGGGGCTCGGGGGATGGAAGGGGTTTATCGCGATCATATGTTCGCGCTTTTGGCGGTCGAGTCAGCTTCCACGCCCCTGTCTCTGTGAGTGCAGGCGCTGCCTTTGAGTCGGCATCTTGCAATAGTCCACCAACATCCTTGAAAGACATATTATCGTACTGAAACGCGATCGTCTTTCTGGACGGTCGGAGGATGGTGCCCATAGTATGTAGCCCGATTTTCGCGGGCTCTGGAGTCGCCCGCTTCCTGTGGAACACTCAATTTCTCTATAGAACATTTACGCTTGGAAATATACCTCTTGGCAAAGGCAAAGACATTTAATTTTAAGTTCGGACTTGATATCGGAACGGCAGCAAAGAGACGACGATAATGTTTCCGTACGTCGTCACCGGTACCAAGCAAGATGAGGAAAGCTAGTGCAATAATGAGAAACATCCACCGATTTCCTTCAACAGCAAAAGCTGTGCGAGGTACGGAGCGCCAGATCGAGGCAAGATAGACATTCACTGTTGAATGGTCGGAATCACTGATGCCCTCAAGACGAACCATTTGTCTGTCGGTTGCTTGTAGGACAATCATAGTGATATGATACGCGACATCAAAAACTGCCACAACAATAGAAAGGGTGAGAAGGCGGACATAGCGCTGGAGAGACAGTGCTGGAAATGATGGGTCGGCGAGAGGGGAGTACTTGTGAGAAACAGGTTTGAGATATTTATATTTGCCAAGAGAGGTAACTGAAAATCCGATGGCGATGATGGACAGAATGAGGTTGGGTGCGTTGACGAACGTGATAGAAAGAGTGAGGTCGTAAGTGAATGGCAGACAGCCAGCGTCGAGGAAAATGTCGAATCGATGCGCTTGAGCGGCATACTCTATGATAAATCTCATGCTCAACGCGGGTGTCCGTCACAGATTACTGGGGAAGACCTACGTGTCAAGCTGCCGGCAACAGGTATTGCGACACAGAGGAAGATATCCAATATGGCGCAGAGGGGGGTCTTAATGAATCATGAGGACGGTTCACCAAAAGGAAAGAAAGTATGTGCTAACCTGTGATGACTGCAGCGGACCATCGAGCTGGGAAATGTGCCAGATACGACGGGTAATGGTCATCAGAGAAGTGGGTATGCCCAAGGAAGAAGCTGCAAGAACACGCAAGGTGAAATCGCACCAGTTGGCGGTAGTAACGCCAAAGGAGTCGACAAAAAGAATGATCAGGCTAGAAGCTAACCAGAAGATGAAGAACAGAGTGCCTATATTCCATGGCTGGGCATGGCATGGAGTAGGAATAAGGACGAGAAGAAAAAGGACGAGGGAAAAGACCGCAAAAGCCGTGTTCGCAAGGGACATGGGGGAAAGAATAAGAAGGGATATGCATTGCTTCGAGTCTTTATACTGGAATCGGCGAGTCCTTTGTACTTTGCTGACTTATTTTAGGCCATAGTTGAAATTTCAAGCGGAAGTCGGGCCGATGAACAGATTGGCCCATGGAAACGACCATCATCTGGCTCACCGTTACGGCTCGTTTGCTCACCGCTTTCCTTGCCTTCCTCGCCTCCTACCTACCGCTGTTTGACGCGTCGCCCGTACAGTCGTGGCTGCGCTGGGATGTATTTCATTTCTCGCATATTGCAAGGAAAGGATACGTGTACGAGCATGAATGGGCTTTTTTTCCAGGGCTGCCCTTCATAATCAGGTGGATTGAACCTGACAGTATCCAATGGCACATACTAATGACTGCCATTGCCTGCGATACTTCCGTCACTTTCTACCGCCTTTCCAAGCACCACCTTCGTATGCCGTCCTTGGCTTTTCTCGCGACCCTGCTCTCCCTGCTTCCCAGCAGCCCAGCAACTCTTCGTCTTGCACCTTATGCAGAGCCTTTCTTCACTTATTTATCCTACAAAGGTATTCTATCACTTCCATCAAATAATGGGATTCTCACACGTCCTAGGTCTGCTGTATTGCGCAACCAAGGAATTCTACCACGCAGCTGTATGCTTCACCTTGGCAGGATTCTTCCGATCCAACAACATCTTTCTCGCAGGATACATTTTGTGGGGGCTTGGGCCGAGAAAATTTCACCTAAGCGTATTGCTCACAGCAGCCATTTTCTCTCCGTTCATATACCAAAATCTTTCTGCATACCTTGCATTCTGTCCCGGTCCCAATTGGTGCAACAAGAACGTGCCTTTGATATACCCTTACGTGCAGGCCAAGTATTGGGGTGTCGGTCTCTTCAACTACTGGTCATTCCAGCAACTCCCAAACTTTCTCATCGCTGCACCGCCTCTTCTGCTCCTCACGCTCTACTCCATTCATATTCTCAAGGGATCTTTCTCCTCATCACTGGTTCCGCACGCCATCCACGCACTTATTCTCTCCGCTATCCTACTTTTCGCATCTCATACGCAAATTGCCCTCCGTCTGGCTGCATCCCTTCCTATCACATACTGGGCGGCTGCATGGCTCGTCGTAGAACACCGGGCATGGGGAAAGATATGGGTAGGATGGAGTATTTTGTGGGGATGTATTTCTATCGTATTGTGGATGACATTTCTACCTCCTGCTTAAATTACATGGTCACTTTGCCGGAGTGGTTAACGGGATCGCCTGCTAAGCGGTTGGGCTTTGCCCGCTAGAGTTCGAATCTCTAAGGTGACGAATTTTTACTCTCGCGCAAGTTCTCATAAGAGCGCAGTGCGATACTCCAGTCTCCCAGTGACCCAGTCTCCCAGGTGGCCAGGTCCCAGGAGGAGTAAGTTACCGTTTCTTACCCTTCCCCATCTTAAGGAACCCCGTATTAATACGGTAAGTTACTGTTACTTCCTATGAAGAATTACATGAAGCCACAACCAGTATTTCCGAAGATTTCTCAAAGGCGTACATCAAACTTTCCAAGTGTTCTGTCTCAATATAATCACGAAAGATAGTCATACCAACCTTTGTAGTGTTTAAAACAACAACTCGATGGCAAGACGTCTGCTGTAATAAAGTCACGTGCCGGTAACTTACTGGTCCGCGTGCAACTCCAGGCCTAAGTTACAAGAGTTAAGTCTCAAGTCTCAAGAGTCGACTTCGTCTTAAGTCGCTAGGGTCGCCAGGTACGGCGAAGAATGGTTAGAGCCTATTACTATTAGATAACGTGAAATACGGTTGCATGCAAAACCTTCAGGGGGGGGCATGTCACTGTCCTCAAAAGTGAAATAAAAAACAATTCACTGTAAGATGGCCATGTACCCCAACGAAATACCCTTCACCATACTGTGGTATCATACCGGTGTATCAATACTGGGGATTTCATCCAAAACCCTAGGTGAGACTTGTGGTCCTGTGGCAAGACGAAAGAAATTCCCATTGCTATAAGTGCATCAAGTCTGTGTCCGCAGTACAAGCAGGCCGGAATATGCGTAACTGGCGTATCGATATGAATAAAGTTATGGTCATGAAAAACATAAAAGTTGTGTCCGTAATGAAAGATAAGCGTGATGCAATATACGCCTATAAAAAACAGCGTTGCAGAGAGTCAGGTTTACAGATCGTTAGTCCTAAATCACAATCAGTCAAGGGCATGGACTGCAAAAATAAATCACAGTATGCCTACCTGCCGAGGCCTCATAGTTCCAGTAGATGAAACGGCAGCATTAGTGATATTACTGCTGCCCGACAGGGTCGTTGCTGAGGCTTTGGCAACTTCAACTGATGTTACTGTCGAAGATGTCAGAACAGGAGGCTCAGTCACTGAGCTCGCGCTTGTGGCTGTTGTCAAGCCCTGTTCCATGGAAGAAGAGGACGACAGAGCTGTCGATGCCCTACTAGATGCACTGCCCGAGGATGCCAAAGTTGATGTTGAAGCGGAGGATGCATTCAACCGACCTGCCTCTGCTTTGATTTCGGAAAACGATAAAGCTAAGTCATACGTCGTCGGCACAGTATCCTGGGCTAGCTTCAACCATGGTATCTGGTATCCTCCCATCCCAATCCTGACTGTGTTTGCTGTAGCGACGTCGAGGAATCCTAAGGGTATGATGTTTAGAGACGCATCTACACCTTGCGTAAGCAGGACTCCGTCAATTTCAGGAGACACCGTCGTCTGCCCGGGTTGAATGACAAAGTCCTCCCCGAATGAATGTCCAAAGGAGGCATAGACTACTCCATCAACAGATGCTTCAGATTGAACGAACTCAATGACCATTGGAGCGTCTAACGGGTTGTGGATTGAAACAGTGACAGTGACGAGATTCGTAACGAGAGTATCCAGCGTGATGATGACATGGATATTTGTGATGATGTTCGACTGGTCCATGCCTGCACAGATATAATACTTAGTATGCTGCAACAAGATGCTAGTACTTGATACTAACCTGGAAGCATTGTAGTAAGCTGTAGCCCTGCTAATGCTTCCTGCAGTGATACAAATGGTGTACTTTGGGCATCACCATGAATCGTCAAAGCTATGTCGTCGCCAGTGGTTATAAACCGTGTCAAGAAGGCCTATCAGGAAGATGGTCAACAACATGTGAGACGCCTGTATATGATTTATTCACCTGAGCTGTGGTATCATTTGCATCGCTTGGCTCATAGTGGAATTCTGTAGGAAACGCAACTTGTCCTGGCAATAAATCGAACGGCTGGACAGATTCAGTAAGTTCGAAGAACACGAGATATGTTTTTCAAGCTCGCTCACATCAATTGCAGCCCTTCCAAGCATCACACCTTCATACATGACTGGAAGCGCAATGTCAACCGTGTGGAGGGTCACATTGGACGGATTCTGTATTGTTGTCGTGAGTGGCGAAACGATAAACTCGCTTCCGCCATTTCCCCCACTCCCAGAAACAGACACGTTGCTCAAGGTCGCTGAACCGCCAAAGGAGTTCATTCCTTTCAAAGATGACGGAACATCGAGGGGAATGCCTGATATAGATACATCTCCAATTGCTGTGTGAGCTGTGACATCTGCGCTTCCTTTGAGTTGAAGTCCTGCCTGGTCGAGCAGCGTTACCGCGGCAAACAATGCTTCGAATGCTTCATTGTTGAGAGATTTCAGGGGCTGGTTTTCCCACTGAATGTCGAGGTCCACCACATTGCCTGTAGACACGCCACCATCGGCAGCGGCTTTTGGTAATGCAAGTGAAGCTATCTCAGTTCCATCCAACGAAGTCATCACGATATTCTGTGCTGCTTCAAAGACTTGTAAGGAGAATCCAAAGGGATTTTTGTACGTCGCCAGCGTGTTGCGAGAGCTCGTGGGAGGTGCAAAAGTCTGGTCAGCACTTTGTAGTGTTACCTCCAGATCCGAGAGTTCCACAGATTGTATGACCTGAGATGTTAATCAGAACATTGCAGAACGGCAGCGAGGGAAAACAGACATCAAACTTCTGACCAGACAAAACGACGTTAAGGGATAAAGTTTTGAAGGCAGCACTAAGCCAATCCACCGGCCCACTCGATCCGCCGGGCTGAACAGAGTCGCCAGTTGTTACCAAAGTGGAATTTTCCCCAGCCAAAAAGGCAGAGAACAGCTTTCCAATAGTGTTCAGGTCATCACCACTCTGAGGGATTATGCGCCCAGAGAAATGCGATGAGGTCTTTGAGCTAGCCGCCAGATTCAACCCTGTCGCGGTCAGAGCTAGAGCATCACGTTAGAAAAGAAGGAACGATCTTCCGAAGCAGTGACCCACGTCCGATGTGCGTTCCCTCATAGAATGACTGGAATACAACTGTTCCCAAGTCAATTCCAATTTCTGCAGTGCCGTTTCAATATTAAGGCTACGAAGAAGGCAGAGAAGTGCTCACGCGACGGCGATGGTATTGATACATCTGTCTCGATGTGGATGCCTCCATCTGCGTCATCAGACGGCAAGCTAAAGTTGCTGATTGTGACGCCAGGCAGATTATTGAACGCTTTGAAAGTGACGGTCTTTTCTAGTGATACGTTGTCGAAGATCGTTCCTAGTGCAGTTAGACGAAGCTTGTCAGTTGATATCGTCCATGAGAATTCCTCATTGTGAAGCAGGAAGGTCGCAAATTGAGTAAATCTACAAGAGATTTTAGTACTAGCAGTTGATGGCACACTCGTAATAGACACAAACTGCGATTGGTCTGTTATCGTAAGTCTTGCTTGAGTCTCATAATTAGGTACTCCGACGTTGGCTGCAGCACAAACTGAAGAAGAGTCGAACATTGGCAAACTGTATGAAGGTCACTGCGACAACTTACTTGGATCAAGATCGATCAGTGCAATGTCCTGTCCCTCCCAATTTACACTGGCTTCTGTTAATATATACGTAGTTTTCGAAAAATTATAACTCACGTCACTGGCTCTGTAAAAGTGATGAGGGCATCTAGTGGACCAGTTCCCGTCAGGGAACCACGCAACGAAAGGTCCAGGCCATCATTTGAGATGTTTCTGTGGGGGAGTAAATATATGGACCAGACCATCTTAAATGTGCTCACGAGATGTTAGCTTCATTGAATTGTAAAACAGAAGCGTCGACCAGATTCTGTGCAATAGGTCCAGCGACGGCACCTATGAGATATAGAACAGTTTGATCGGTCTAATATGCGTTGAGACGGTTTCTACGCCAAAAATGCGCT
The DNA here is from genome assembly GCA_028551335.1 of Armillaria sp. CMW 4456. Classification (NCBI taxonomy): domain Eukaryota; kingdom Fungi; phylum Basidiomycota; class Agaricomycetes; order Agaricales; family Physalacriaceae; genus Armillaria; species Armillaria sp. CMW 4456. The sequence goes on from JANDKJ010000292.1 coordinate 86,229, forward strand.
AGTTGGAGATCCTCACTATGGCTGGAACACCGTTCTGCTTGAATGACAGATCCACCGCGACTGGTATGCAACCGGTGAGGAGGTTTTAATGCATTGGACCACAAGTAAGACACATACAATCATCAAGTTTGAGCGATGAATCAATGGCGAGGTCGACCCGAAGGTTTTTCAGTGCCTGTATAATTGCGCTTGCGACATCGAACTGATTGCCACTATGAAGAAGATACTACGCTCAGATCACAGGTGATATAACGGTCCATTGAACTTCATACCTAGAGCAGCTAGAAGCTTGGGTATCTACTATCGTAGTGACCTAGAAATGGTATATGGTATCAACAGATACTAGTAAAAAAGATACAGAACTTACTGGAGGATTGAAGTCTGGATTGGCCGTGAGAAGTTGGAACATGCTGACCAGTGGTCCAAGATCGACGCCATTAGCTTGTGCTGCCAATCCCAGAAACTGGACGATAGTCAACCGGTTCAGGTTAAAATTCATGTTCAAAGAGTGAGAAGTAACGCTACTGTGTCCGTCAGCGTGTATCGGATCGGATGATACATCTACGTCTTGGATTGTGCCTAGCGTCAGTCCTCGATACGTCGCGGTAGCACCGACTGTGAGCAGGTTGATACTAGCCGTAAACGGATTGGCGAGAACGAAGGAAGCCTGAGCGATGCCTGTTTTCACAATATCGGTTGGGAATGTCAGGGAGGTACTTTTGATCAGCGTATCGTGTAGAGCAGGTATTGTCACAGGAGATAGGACGATCTCAGAGAGCGCCATCTGTAAAGACTTGATCGAGGTAGAATCTGTGCTGCCAGTAATGGATGTTTCCGCATCGACCCCTTGTATGTAATTTTCCAGGAGTGTCCGTCCTGCCGAAGCTGCGTCTGATCCTTGTGGAGAAAAGTGGACATCTGCAAATAACGAATATGGGTAAGAGAAGCGATGTCGCGACTGCGTCACACGAACCTGTAGGGTAGCTTCCGTTGCCAGGTTTGATCACCAGATTGGCCTAATGGCAAGCAAAGTAAGCTGAGGCCATCATAGAGAAACAAAGCCTACTATGTCTGCGGTACCAACTACTTGGTTCCTATTTGCAAAGTGAGATATGTAGGAAGAAATGGAGACGTGACTCACTCATATGAGAACAAAAAGGATACGTCACCCGTGCCTAGTGGCATAAAATATCAGATACAATTCGCAAAAGAATACCCGACATACCAATTGTCAAATTACTAGACAACGCTGTGAGTCTGATTTGTCTGGACACTCAAGGGGATAACTCACCTGGGATCATAGAGTAGACTGTTAACTTTGATGAGCAGGAAGTCGGGATAACCATGATTGACGTCCAGGTCGCTGATAGTGACAGGCTGTGTCTTTAGGCCTTGCAAACCATCGATTGAAGTTTCCACGGAGAATGCGATTTCGCTTAAAGAGAGGAGGCCAACAGCGGTACTCGCATCGGCATTGGCGGACCCAGTCAAGGTCAAGGTTTCCTTAGATCCCATGGTTGTTGCCGCAAGGAAATTATCAAAGATGGAATGAGTGCTGTCGAAAACTGTGAAAGGTACGTCGCTGAAAGTCAATGTGATGATGCGAGATGCTACGTCGGTGCTAGCTGGTGACTTCGGAATCATCAGTTGCGCAAAGTCCTGACCACCATAGCCAACAATGATGTTCTGTTCAAGCGCCTGTATATCCACGGGGAAGCCAAAAGGAAGGGTGAATGCAGCTTGAGAGAAATCACTGCTTGTCGCTGGATTATATGCGGTATCATCCGTGAAATCTATTTCCAGTTGCGAGAGATTAACAGACTGGATGATGCTTAGGACACCCTGATTAGGAAGAACAGAGGAGACTTGAAGACTTTTGATGCCTTCGTTAAGCCAGATTACCTTGACGCGCGATTAGATGACGGAGGATGATAACGGAAGCGGTACACACATCTTCAGGTCCTGCACTGGCACCGTGGACAACGATATTACTATCCTTTCCATGGATGAAATTGTTGAACAAGGTTGAGACTGCCGATAAACCTTCATCCGAATTTTGAGGAATCAGACGTCCGACAAGGGACAGATTAGAAGTGCCGCTCGGTGTCAATACAAGGCTGTCCTCCGAGAGTACAGGGGCAATCATGACGTTGTCGAAATAGGTTTCGAAGCCTATGGAACTGAGGGTGATACCGACTTGGGAAGGCTAAAATACAACGTGTTAGTGTACCCAACTATGAAACTAAAAGTAATGACAGACGTTGGTCGCAGTGGCCTCTAGAGTAAGATGAATTCCACCAGCAGGATCATTATCAGGCAGATTAAAACCAGTGATGGTGACATCGCCATTCAAGTTGTTCATGCCCTTCAATGTAACGACCTTGTCCGACAGGGAGACCTGGCCTACATCGATGCCGAGAGCACTGACTGTAGCAAGTTGAGAAATGAATCAAGTCTTTATATGTAGACATACCAATCAGATTTTCGCCTGAGATAATCCAGTCAAATGATTCCTCAGTTACTAAGGCCTGAAACTACGTTAGATTTTTGAATTGATGAAATGTAACAACACACTTTAGTAAAATCGGTCAAGTGGTCAACGTCCGTGACTGTGAACTGGGACCGGACATTAAAATCGGCCCCAACGTCGCCGGTTACTGTGATGTTGTCCATCTCGATAGATCCCAGAGGTTTTCCATTCCAAGAGACGGATAATCCAGACGTAAACGCAATGACAGCGTCAACTACGAGAAAAAAAAAATTAGAATCGCAAAACATGTGTTGTGAACACTAGTGACGACGAACATGGGCCCGCGTTGGTGATGCCGCCTGTCAGTGCAGCAGCTGAAGCAAATTTAGTCAGGCATTCAAGCATTGAGACGAGAACGTACTAAATGATTCTGGTTGAGGATCGGAAATAATGACATTGTCGATACTATTGTCCAATATCAGTCCAGGTTACAGTGACATCAAGAATAAAATGAAGATACCTAAGGACCGACTGCGATACGATCTTCTGAACGATTGGTTGAGCAAGGATGGGCAGAATGAGATCAAGCGAGTCATCAGTGTTGGTCTTCACACCACTCTGCGTATACTTGAGCGTGGTGCTATAGTCGCCTATCAAACACGTTAAAAGGGACGAAAAGGGCCAGGGACAAGACAGCTACCAATCTTCAGAGCGGTCGTCAGGTCAACGTCAGTTTCGAGCTTCGAGAAGGCCTGGTGAACAAATTGAGGGAGGTTAAATCCACTAATAAACAGCCAAGTTAGCGCAGGATTGACTCATGATCTTGCTGGAACTAACGTGTATATGTTGCTCTGAGTGTCGCGCTTCGAGGAAGGAGCGTCGGTTTCGCCCACATATGAAATCCCACCAATACTAACAATACCGTCCAATTGGGCGGTATCAAGACCTGCGTCGACTGCCAACCTACGAGTCAGGGTGAATAACACACTTGGAGACATATTCATGTTAAGGTCCAGTTCAGGCGATGTGGCCGTAGACTTCCCATCTATCGTGAATGCGCTGTTAGAGTCAATTGTCCCCAGTGTAAGACCAGTGGAGCTGACGGTCGACTGTATATCTGTGATGCCGAGAGCTGCTGTGAAAGGATTCTGAATGTTGACTGAAACGTGACTAATATTATCCTGTCGTCCGGTGGTAGACAGGACTAGAGTGCTGGATAAGATATTTGGCTCGATGATTATAAAACTTGAACTGACTTTCAAGAGCAGCTTGATCCAATAATGTCGTGTTCAACCCCGGGAGAATGACCCCGATGTCAAGAGTTTTGAACGCTTCCGAAAGTGAGGCGATTTCTGTGCTTCCGTCGTAACCCACGATGGAAAGTTGGACATCTGCATTACAAAACGTTAGTACCTGCGGAACTCTCGTGAATCTACACCTACCCTTTCTGCCAACGAAATCGTCCAGCGTCTGCAATCCCTGAGGGCTATCATTTGCCTTCAAAATTGTCCGTATGAGTTATGGTCATCTAGAAGCAGACGATCAAAAAAACTGACCGCAAACGTAGACTGGGCTACAACGGTGTTGTTCCCCATATTTAGAGTCAGGTTAGGCATAAGGGCTGTGCCCAACACTACACCATCACGTTTAAGTTGCATATCTGCACATTTCTAATGAACACAAAGTTGATCAAGAAGTCGAGATCAAAACGTACGGAGATCACCGGTCTGCAAAAATAAATTTGACGGGTTGTAGATCGCCACTGTGAGTCTATCAGAAAGTCCACATGCATAAATCAAGACGACGAACCGTTGATGCCGAGGGTGATACCTTCTTCGGTGCCGCCTCGAACATCAACACTCTCAATGCTTGTCAGGCCGTTCAAACCCCGCAAGCCTTTCAAGGATGATGTGACATTGAATTTGATGGGATCTAGTGTGAGCTGCCCAATACTCGTGTTGGCGATTGACCTAGAGTGGCCAATAATTTGGAAGTCTACTTCGGAATGACTAGTGATGTTGACGTCTGAAGATATCTTTAGTACGGCTGTTCGAGAGGAAGAGGATGGTATGTACTCACTGAAATCAGCAAAGACAGGATGATCGGGTGTTGCTAGTCTTGTGTCCGTGATCACAATGTCGACTGGGCCAGAGGTGTTCTTTTCGCCATACACTTTGATATCGGAGGTGGAGGCATCAAGAGGCTACGTGAAATAGTGAAATACTGGGCGATAAAGGAAGCGAAATGAACCTACGACGTCCAATCCTCCGACAATGCCTTCTGGTCTGGTAAGGTTAAACGAATTTTGAATTCCTCCGATAGATACGGAAAACCCAAAGGGTAATACTTCCATGAATAGCTCATTAATCAACACAAAGGAAACTAAATCTGCTTCGGCTCACCTAGTTGAGCTTGAACGGTCTTGCTGTCCGCTATTGGAGACCACGGCACCGACGTGTCAAATAGCAAACTCAGATCGCCGATCGCGATGGACTGGATTGGATTGATTGCGCCTTGGAGGGAAACGAAGGGGACCTGCAGCTCTAGAGCTTCCACGCCCTTCGAGAGCCAAGAAATCGCGGTGCCGTCGTTTTGCAGAGTTGACTGCCCCTTTGCAATGACGGTAGAAACATCACCATTGAGGTAGTTGGTAAAGAGTTCCGAAATAACAGCAAGCTCATCAGCGGGACCATGCTTAACCAAGTACCCTCCCAAGGATATATCGTTATCGCCGGGAGACTATCATGATCGTTGTTAGAGGCCGCGAAAATAGAATAGAATTGCGTACTATCTTGGTGTTTTGACCGGTACCCACTCCCAAGGCAACGCCTTTGTAGAACAAATCGAAAACCACCGTTCCCAGATTGAGAGAAAACGAGCTGTATTCGTTAGGGATGAGTGAGTGTAAAATTAAACTGGCGAACAGAATACCTAGGATTGAACAACGTCGTGACGGTAACAAAGTTGATGCCGCCATTTGGGTTGTCACTCGGAAGCTGCAGATCTTTCAGCCTCGTGTTACCTTCGAAGCTGTTGAATCCTAGCGGAGACCATGAGAAATTTCCTTTCCAGGAGACAAGAAGGGTCTCACCGTTCAAGGTGATATATTTGTTAAACTTGATTCCGTGAGACACGGGAAACTTGACTGCTTGGACTTTGAGGTCGTCGCTCGAAAGTCTCCAGGTGAAATTACTCGCAGTAATCATATACTGAGCAAACCGACCAAAAGCGTCTTCATCGCTGATGTTGAAGACCGTCTGTTCATTAATATCGGCCCTTTTATTTGAGGCATGGAGTGTGTGGAGCCACATAGCGCCGATGGAAGTTTCTGTGCCATTGTCCTGCACCCAAAATACGTTGGTAGGTTTGGTGAATTCGATTGTTGCTGATATGATGCCGGTGTGAGTGATCTATCAGAACAGAAGTCAGCGACGAGCATATGGTGAATCGTTACCAAGGTATACGTACCACACCGGTCAACGCGAGATTGAACGTGTTATTCTGAGGCTCGGTGATCAAGGCGACGTCGACATTGATGACGGTTCTGTTAACGACTAGCTGGACGATGGCAGTGACGACGGGGAAGAGCAGAATGAAAAGTAGAGCAATTCCTAATGGTATGAGAATAGCCTGCGAAATAATGAACTTGCGCTTCTTGTACCATGGCACATGAGGAGCCGCATCTTGAGATGGAGCACCCGGGGCGCCAGAAATCGCGCTTGGATCAGTGGTCGAGGTGTCCTGAATAGCCTCAGGACTGACGACGACACCTGCAGGCGTCGTTCTCAGGATTTCCGTACCTTCCGAGAACCGTGAACCGGCCGGCAAGGCAGCATGGCCTGGAGAAAAAAGGCATATGTCAGGGTAGTTGGATTGAGGGCAGTATTGAAAAGTACCCACCAGTCAAGGACGCGGTCGAGCCCTCAGCGTCGGGGCCAGGGTCGTATATGCCACTGCTTTCACGAGCAGACTGCATGGTCCCGAAAACACAGACCTGTTGAGAGAAGAAACACGAGGGTAGGATCCGGCAAGTGAGAAGTCGTAGGTAATATATAGACTGGAAAATTTAGCAGGATAACGGGAAAACGCGATTGGACAATTGAAGCACGAGAAGTAGCACATGGTGGTTTGAAGTAGAAGGGCCGCAGAGCAATCATGCTTCGCTGGCTCCCGCACGCAAGGCAGTCACCAGATTTGATGGGAATCATCACGAGGAGAAGACGTGTGGCCAAATCTTGTCGATATCAGCAAGATTTTTTTTCCTGAAAGAAAAGGACAACATCGGTGAACGTTAATACCGGTCCCAGTTGATCAGATGTGAGGCGGTGATTGCCAAAAGAGGACATATTTCTAGAGATTCGCGTGTGATGCTGACAGCTTCAAGTTGTACAGTTGCCAAAAGGCTTGATGATCGGGTCAATGAAAATCGGATACTCGCCGATATAAATTACTGGAATACGGATGTACAACATATGTCTTCCTACAGGAATAATAGACATGCGGTTAGAATAGGATATCTGAGAAAAAGCAAGAATGTTCAACAAATTACTGAGCAAACCCTATGTGTCTTCACTGATTTCGCCTTCCTCCTTACTGCTGCTTCGAACGCTGCGCTTCCCGTCTACTTCCAGAGCAGTCATGTCACCGTTCGGTTCCGGTCCTTCTGTGTCGGATTTTTTGCCTTCCACAATGTCTCTTTTCAGAGTCGTCGAGGCGGCGACAGATACCGACGTGGCTTCGCTCGCGTTAGAGTCTCGTCGCACAGGCTGCACGCGAGATCGCGTCGTCCTGCGTCCTGGCTTTGCCTTGTCGTCGTTACCGTCGAGTGCGAGGCCCGGTTCTGGAGTGGAAATACCCTCAGAGATGGCGATTTCCATCGGAAAACCTTCTTCTATTTGCTGTGCTCGCGACTGACGCGTCCGTTTGGCTGGATAAGTCGCATCAGCGTCGTCGGCATCTTTCCGTTTTCGTTTCCCGCCTCCGCCGCGTTTTTTCCGAGGACTGCTTGCCTTTTCCTTGACTTCACGGGCTGCGGCAGGCGTGACTGCGACAGATGCCGTGCCAGATGTTGCTGACCTGGAGTCCTCTTCTTCGGCACCCAGGGCCGGGGCAGCTGGCCGTTTTCCACGTCCCGGTGCCTGGCGTCCTTCATCGTCGTCCACAGTGATATCAGCTGGAAAACCAAATATTGTCGGGTCCAGCGGGGGCAACGAGAGTGCTAATGGACCCAAGGGATGATAAAGGGGAAGAGGTGGGCCCATGGGGTGCTTTTTGGACTGGCTCGTCGAGGACGTTGTCGCGCTCGCTGACAGGGAATCCTTTCCCGCGACATTAGGCGTTCCAGATGGTGCTATCCTCGGAGTGATGGTGAATATGGAGGCTTTGACAGAGCGAGGGTCCGACAGTGGGGGTGACCGGTATGTGAATTGGGGTTTCCTACGAATGGCGGATACTGGGCTGCTGGTAGCTGGTGCTGTCACTACGGGGCTGATGCTGGTCATTCTGGCAGCTGAAGTGAAGGATATGGGTTACAGGTAGGACGTCGTGAGACATGAAAACATACAAAAAGTGGCCGCGACGTCCACTGGCAGGTGGCTGGCTGGATTGCAGTGGGAAGAAGCAAATGGCTTGTAGGGCAACAAGGTGGGGTCGGCTGCTGCTGCTGCTGGCTGCAAGAGAAAGTTTGACACGACAGTTGTAGGTAGCCACCACGAGCAGCCTCGAATCAGCCTCCGGCGAAATAGAACTCACGTGGATTCAGGGGTAATTAAATGACGCGGTGCTAAGGCTGCTCTACAGTTACATCCGTATATGTTTTCTAAAGCTGTCCATCAATATACTCTATGGTTTAAATACTATGTTTCCAAGCTCCATTAGGTGCCGTTCGCAGATTGCGGAAAGATAAAACTCGTGTTCAGAATTATGAGGTTGAACCAAGTTGTGTGCAATTTCGTGTGCAAGAGTAAAGTACCTATCTGAGTATCAGCACTAGACCTTCCACTAGATGTAGTAGTCGAACTGTACCAGGAAACGATTGCCGGGTTGATATCACCCTTTCTAACCTGCTCATCATCTGTGCTTTCCGGTAAGCGGCTGTGATTACGCGGAAATATGAACCACCTACGCCAAGCCAGATAATATCGCAGATTCAAAAAGATACTACCATTGCGATTGAACGCAACAGTAGTCCCCTCGTCTTCTTTGAATATATGTAGATTTTCCATTGGAAGTTTATACACCGCTGCCAAGATATTCATCACATGGATAAACCTCGCCATCGAGTCGTGGCTTGCAGAGAGAAACTCCTCAATGCGGGCCGTGTCCGTACCTGAGATATGTTAGTAATTGCACTGATAGCTTTTTGGGGGGATACCTGCTTTGTGGTAAATATATCTTGACATTCTCCATGGACGCTGTGTCGCTTGGTTTAATGCCTAGTCCTGCACTTGGACAACTTGGCAACTCACCAACAAGCTTCAGTGTCCCCGAATGGCCGGAAAGATCACAATATCCTTCATTCAGCGACTCTTTGACAACCCGCATCTGTTCCCGGTTCTGGAGCAGGTGATTCTTCTCCGGCCTGCATGCGTTGATTGCCATATCAATGTTTGACGCTGGTATCGCAAGGTTCTCAGCCAAGACATACGCATGAGTATAGGGGACGTACTGATAGCTGCTCTTGAGGCACCACCCGATTTACCTGTAGGTGGATGGTTCGGACGGGTCTCAGTAGGTACTGGTGGAGGCCCAGCCTCTCTTCCCATCGGTTTCACTTCCTCTGCGACGGACAGATAAGGAGTGGACTTTGAACCAATCTTGCGTCTCAGGTTCTGGAACGTATTCCGCATACCAGCAGCTGTACGCATGAGCGAGTTATCATCAGATTGTTGTATCGATGGTTCATCAGTAACAGCATTCGCACTCCCATGCGAAGAATCGGGGGTCGGCGCCTGCTTTGACATCAAGGCGACGTTCTCTGCTCTTGCCTTGGCGGCTTCTTGTACAGCCTGCCTCTCCGCCTGCTGTTGTCTCAAGATACGATCGACTAAGGAACAGTCAGCCTAATATCAAGAATCACTTCTGATTTGATACGCACCATTGTAACCTCTGCGCCTCAACTCGCGAAGGGGAGTAGACAAAATGGTCATGAAGAGAAGGGCATCATTGGCCTTCGGTGATTCAAAAAGCAACCGATTCAAGGAAGTGGCGACCCTTAAAGACAATTAGATTTTGACGCTGATCAGGGGCCTGATCTACATACTCATAATACATATCCACCTGGGCTTTGCCGGCGAGAAATAGTATAATCTTGTTATTTTCGTATACGGCGTAGGCTAAAGTGTCGAGCGAGCGAGTCGGTGCATCACCAAAGCGAAGCTTCTTCGTGATAGACAGTTTGCCAAACATTTGAACGACAAAATGTTCCGGTGAGGTTAACCAGGCTAGCGTGAATTTGGTCTTTGAGTGGGTGTGTTCATGCAAGAACAGGGGAAGCCTTTCAAGTATCAGGCTACGCGTCTCAGAGGCGACGTTACTGTTAGGTACCGCAGCGGACGCCTTGTACGACACTTCAACAACAGAGCTCAAGCGTCGGGACCCAAGGGACAGATAGAAAGCTAGAAAAATTGGACCATGAACATTACCGTGTAGGAGATGAGAGTGTTGACTTGCCTTCTAGTATGTCTTCTTGAGGTGCGGTAAACAAGGATTCGCTGAAGAGTTGGTGGGCGTTGGTGTCATCAGTGATGACTATGTCGTTGGCCGCTTTGAGATCATAGAGCGTCTCCCAACCATCATCATCAAAGTCGTCATAATCAATGCTTGCCTTTTCTTTTGGCTTTCGTTTCAGTCCCAATAAGACTTTCGCCCGTCGCATTTTACGAAGTGTATCTCCAGAAATTTGCTGATGGGCCATGGCAAGCTTTCGCAGTTCCCCAATGTAACTGTCAAAGGAAAACGGTTAGTAGGACATTCGAGCAAATTCAGTAAATCCCCAGACTTTGTTGGGCTGTTGTTCAGCGACTCGTAGAACTTTCCTGGGTCCTGTAACATCATACGAGCAATTTCATCCGCGGTAGGCTCCTGACGAGTACCGCAAGCGGTCAAAAACGCATTTGCAGCAGGCCCAAAATCGACGAAGATAAAGAGCCTCGAGTAATAGTCATCACCAGAACTTCGACGAAAATAACATTGATTAGGTGGGACCCAGCGAAGTGCTACAGCTGCATCGCTGATTTCCTTGGTCGGTACCATGGGCATCTTCGAGAGCGTTGTCAGCTGAGAAGTAGTAAAATCTGAAGACAATCAGTCTTCCGTGCATGATATGGTACGGGTGCATGCGCTCACTTGCTATTCTCCCCGCCAATATTTCAAACCATTGCTTTGCTTGGGATTCGTCTTGAGGAATATTCTTGGCGAGGAATGATAAAATCATCTCCGAAGGAGGATGTTGCGGAACTTTCAACTTGGCCACTATCTCCTTGGATAATGTCGGTGGTGTCACCAAGAAACCAAAAACGGCCCAATCCGGACTTGCAAAGACCTATCATATCTAAGTTAGAATTCACCATGAAATTAAGAGTTTTGATATACCTCTTCGGGAGTACCTAGACAGACTTTGGAGTCTCGTACAGCCGGAATGAATGCGACTTGATTGAATTTCCTAGGATCGAAATCCTGGTATTTAGTATTCACGTTGTCAGTAAGATATTTCAGTGCGGTCGTTCTGATCTAGAGAGTAATGTGAGCAAGTGTGGAAGAGAACAGTCACGAATTTAGCAAGCAACCTTTTCATCAGGACTGGCGCATAGACCAACAAGGACGTCGATAGGAGGACGCTGACGTAAATTGAGAGTAAATGCGAGTTTAGCTGGTAAAAGTATTAGTAGAAGCTTCAAGGAACAGCAAGAGGAAACACCTTCGGGAGACGATGAACGCCACTTGTTCTGTGCTCCCCAGTCGAGGACAGGTAAACCGAGTTGTCGGAACACATCCAAAGGTTCGTACAGATCCTTAGCAGCATATCTCTTCGATTTCGCACCAGGGATACTTTCCGACGTCTCTTGCTTCGGAAAGACAGCTGTTAGTCGTAAGCGAGTGATTTCTTCATCGCTGAGATTACGCGTTGCGAGATGTTTCATGAGGTCATTGACAGTCCATTCATTCGTTTTTATCATTCTGTGAAGGCATTCAATTTAGTGGACATCCTCCTTGCACATGTTACTTACTTATTGAACAATGTTTGTAGCTCCACATCCCTGCGGACCCCAAGACCTTCCATCACTCGCTCGAGTGATCCTCTAATCGTGGCACCTGAAGGGAGAAAAACTACAGGAAGATCACGGAATATGTTCGCGCCCGGAAAATAGACCTCGTCCGGAATTCTCATCCCGCTCGAAGTAGGAATACACTTAAGAGATTTCATCGTTACAACGATCTCTCCCTTCATCTCGGGTGAGATGGAAGTCCAACTGCGACTGAGCACAGTCAATACGTGTTCTGCCCAGGAGGCCGACATTGTAATATCATGTTCAGGGACAGACCGAATTTTAGGATCACAGACATGTTGTATCCATTGGCATATAGTGAGCTCCGTCCATGGAAAAGACGACTTGAGTGTAGAAGGTGAAAACTGTTTGCTGACAGTGTACGGTAAAACATGATCCGGCAGGGGACCGTCGGGTGGAATATATTTGGGATCGACGAATGTTTGGATAATATTCAGGGGAAGGATCTTCTCTGAGCCAGAGCCCGCCAAACCAGCGGTCATAATGGCCGCATCCATTAGTTGTTTCTGGATTGAGGACCTATCCGTGACATTGAGTTTCACGCCCGACCACCATTTGAGACAGGCAACAGTCTCTGTCTCTGAGAGTGGATGTGACCGAAGTTCTTTAAGGACATCATCGAACGTGATGGTTTTGAGAAGCTGTCGGTTTTGTAAAGAAGTTATCATTGATCGAGCCTCCTCTAGAACGTCTGTAGGTATAACTGGAAGCTGTGTCAAGAAACCAGAGAAGGCAGCATCGGGCATCCGAGCATCAGCAATCTTACGAACACCAGCAGTCGTTATGACCGAAAAAAGTTCGTCTTTGGCGCATGAAAAGAATGCCTCCTCCAAACGACCAGCAACTTCTCCGGAAGGTGTGGAAGGATGGAAAGTAAAAAACTTTAAGGAATGGAGGGAACGCTGAGTTAACCGATGTTTAATGTCTGTGGCCAGGTCGGATGTCGGGGACGAAGCGCCCTCCCAGAGGCTCTTGATAGTCGCCAGCTCCAGCTCATAGGCCACTCGTGCAAGAAAACCACCGACGAACAACAGCTCCTGATTCCATACTGCGAACTGTGAGACTCTGCATGACAGAAGTGGGTTCACAACCTACCGGCAACAGCACGATCCCTGTACAATATTCGTCAGTACAAAATAGTACGTTAGCAGAAATACAACAGTACATCAAGTCGATTGACTCCCGTTCAACAGTCGGTATGAATCGGGCCGCCATGTGACCGCCTAGGAACTGTCAGTAACATCCCGAATACAGTACGTAAAACCCTACCAAGTCCTGTTGTTTGACCAGTCGCATGACCCTAAACTATATGAGTACTCGAGCTTGGGTTTTACATGAGCCTTACTATGAATATACGAGCAGAACCCGTGCTGAAAATGAAAACTTTAGCTCACGATAATTCTCATAATATTATTTTTGCCCACGTACCCATCAAGATCAGCGCGCAGGCCTTGAAAGATAGATTTTTCATTCTCTGCGTCCAATTGTTTGCTAGCGTCGTATTCATCCTTTCCGGTCTAACACACAATCGGTTTCGGTACACAAGATTCCCTTGTAAGTACTCACATAGATGAGTTCATACTTCAGCTTACCCGGCGGGTTCTTCTTCGTGGATCTATGAAGTTCTGCGGACAATTTCTTGTCTAAACGAACATCTACATCGGCAGAAAAAATGGACAAAGCTACACTGGTCTCGCGGATTTGACGCGGATCGAAGGCTTTCTTGGGTTCCTCAGGTGGCGAGGGCGCGGATCCAACGAAATTTGTAAAGAGTGACGAGAAAAACCCGCTATGAACCTGCGGCTTAACAGATCTAGCGGCAGAGGGTTTATCACTAGATGAAGTATAGACCCATTGCATTACTTGGGCACTAATATGTAGAGCTACAGATGCATGAGCGACAGTACAGGAAGTTATGTGACCAAACTTACGAGTAGACTTGATACCTTTTATGTGCATGATGGACTTTCGACTCGACGTTTGCAGCCCCCTCGGTATCACCAATCGCTCATCGGCGCCAGAACTCTTTGTTAAATGTACAAGGCGTTTATCATCCATGTATACGCTAACTTGTGAAAGATAATTCATGAAGGTGATAGAAGACGCCAGGAACCGCGCAAAATCAGAAGCTGGAGGAATGGTAGCATCTTCCCTCAGAACCATATCAAAGGACGTCCATGGACTTATCTGCTCCGTATTGGGGAGAGTACCACGACGAGCAAACAGCTTTATAGGGGGCGGGGTGTCAGGAAGTCAGCGAGAAACAAAAGCGCACTACGTACTTGATCTTTCTTGTCCTTCCAATAGAAACCCATCCATTGGCCTTTTGTACGTATTCAGAGAATATCGGAAAGTCAACAGTAGCCCGACATACCTCCGGAGGTCACAAACGGTTCTTCCGTCACAGAGAATAGACTATAAAAGCCTAATACAGCCGTGGTTAGATGAAGGCTTCGAAATAAAAAGTGGGACCATACCTACGCCAAAGGCACCAATCTTCTCCTCATCCGGGTTTCCTTCAGCTGCCAGGCCGATCAATATCTCGGTAGGGTCGTAGCGGCGTATGCCATACCAATCTTTTTCAATCTACTCCAGTCTTCATCTCTGAAGACAATACCATTATTCTTGAAAGTCCACTGATGTACCTATGACTTGATTGAAAAACGAATTCAGGACTGGGGCTGGTCTGACCATACCAGAGCTGTCGACAGGTTCGGTAACGAGATATCGGAGGAAGAGCGACTAGAAATGCTAGATGGGTTGTCTAGAAACTGTTTCGACAGGAAATGTATTTCCACCGCTGTGGCTTGTGCATCGTCTGAATTTTGCAATAGTTCACGGAACACTGTGAACTCTCCGGAATACCGGGCGAGAACCTTGTCGATGAGAGCACGTTGATTGACTTCCACGGACTCATCGTGACCAGTGGCCCACTACGGATTGAGTGTCAGGCAGAGAAGATGAGTATATGCATGTTCGTTTACTCGCCAGAGCGTCCCGAGTACCGGCCATGGAAGTACGAAAGGAAATGGTGAGATACCGGCAAGTACGTCGTCAGGCCATGGGTGCCACGTTGTGCCAGTTGTGGCGCCAGAATTGCCTAAATATAGAAGCTATCATGAGACGCAGCTTCTGTGGCCTGCCAAATACCGTTCTTTTATAGGCGTAGGCCCTTTTGCCTCTGACCGTACGACGTCGAGCTTACCAGCCGGTACCGCGAGGACCACGACTAACGACGCGGCGACGACCAGGTGTGCACAGTCCAGGCATTCAAAAATAATCGTGACCAATACCAATTTGGCGGCAGCGTGAGAATTATAGTTGGCCAGCATCCAGTCTTCCGCCATTCACCGGACTTTGGCACACTCTTCCCTCTTCCTCGACCGTGAAGGGAAAAAGAGTCAAAAAATTGTCCTTACCCAGTGCCGTTCTCCTTTTTCTTTGCCTTGGTGCTTGTTTTTGTTATCTTACATTCCAGGTGCGGGTGTAGCTTTTCCCTATTTCATACCAACCTAAAACAGAAGCAACTGTTCGTACAGGTTGCATTGCTGGCCTTATTTCCTCGACATCCCTTCTTGCGCCTCGTCCCAGCGCAAGTTTCGCCCAGAACTCAACATGTACCACCGTCCGCTGCCAACAGTGCGCTCCCCTTCGCCTTATGGCCAGCCAGGCTCGGTGCAACATTCAGGTCCAAGGCTGACGCCGCTGTTACCATCTGCGGGAATGTCCTATCCAAGCAAAGGCTCTCTTCCCGTCAATGCCGCCTCTTTTACTGGCCAGCCACAAGCTGAATCCACCGGTGGACCAACCGTGTTCGGAATGCCTTTGAAATATGTATCGTGAGTTTTCTCTCACAATATCGTTTGCAGGCCCTTGATTGTTTCTAGATTGGTGACCCTTGCCGTGCAAAACGCTGCATTGTCCATTGTCATGCATTATTCACGCGTATCAACACCACCTGCTCTTTCGTATTCACCTGCTTCCGCCGTTCTCCTCAACGAGCTGCTCAAGGGCACTATATCGTTCGTCATTGCTCTTGCCCGAGTGAAAGGCCCTTCCGAGACTCCTTGGCGCCGCAGGTCAATATGGGACCTTATTTACTCCTGGCCTTACCCTTGGACCCCCGCATTCTGGTCACTGTGCGGAGAAATATTCAGTCCAGACTGCTGGAAACTGTCCATTCCTGCCATTCTATATGTGGTCCAGAATTCTCTCCAATTCGTTGCCATAAGCAATCTTCCCGTGGCATCTTTCCAAGTGACGTACCAGATGAAAATCCTAACGACAGCGGCTTTTTCAGTTGCTCTTTTGAGAAAGAAATTGAGCACAACAAAATGGCTTTCCCTCTTTTTCCTGGCAATCGGAGTAGGCATTGTTCAGATACAAACTGCCTCCGTTGGACATGTTGTACCGAAAAATACTCCCGTCGGAAGCGCACACGAATCAGCTCCTCTCCACATACATGTTATGAGCCCACTTAAGGGCTTTGGTGCTGTAACGGCAGCATGTTTCACGTCAGGGCTTGCCGGCGTATATTTCGAGATGGTCCTTAAAAACTCTAAAGCGGATCTCTGGGTGCGCAATGTCCAGTTGTCACTCTTCTCCCTCATTCCGGCTCTTCTACCCGTTCTGTACAAGGCTCCTCCCCCTAATTCCCAGGGATTTGCGTCCGATTTGTTGCGCAACTTTGGAGGTTGGGCATGGGCTACGGTCGCGATTCAAGTGTTTGGCGGCCTAATCACGGCTCTTGTTATCAAGTACTCGGACAACATTCTGAAAGGCTTTGCAACAAGTCTTTCAATTGTCTTGTCGTTCCTAGCTTCTGTTGCGTTATTTGAATTTCGCATCACGCCATCTTTTATTATCGGCGCTTCGACGGTTCTTTGCGCAACATGGATGTACAACCAACCTGCGGATCGCGAGCCTCTGTCTATCGTCCTGACGAGCCAGTCAGGGAAAACGATACCATTTCCTGGGACTCCTGTAGGTTCAGATGAGCCCATATTAGGTCAATTTCCTCTCAAGAAAAAGACCTCGCCATTTGGAAGTCCGCGTCTCATTGCTAGTGCATTTGGCCTTAGCAGTGGGGCCGATGCCCCGGCCATCCCACGAATGGATGGATTTACAGACACTCTAGATACAATGAGGTACAACCAAGCGCCTTACGGTTCCCCGTACCCCTCCCGACCTCCATCGCGTGATAGGTCTCGACCGCCGACACCTATTCCTAGAACTTCTTCCAATTCCTTGCTTCCTGAGGGTGGACTGTCATAACGCCGGTGGTTCGATATAACATTCTGATATGACGATAACTCGACCGTTTTTGTTGCCGAGGATGATAGACGAACCAGACGACACTGACAAGGAATATCATGCGAGCCCTTTCCACCTCTTTGGTCTTTATCTATTCACATTGACTTTCTTTCTCATTTGCCACGAATCTCCTATACCCCTCAACTTATTACTTTTAGACCGATCAACGACGTAGCATTGAAAGGAACTGTAGTACCCAGCTATTCATCCCCGTACATAATGATCCGCCTATTGTCACCCGTCTATTCTACTGCCTCAAGTGTTCTCAGTTCCTCTCCCTTTATGGACACTCCTTTGACTCATCCTAGACTTGTGTTTGCAACTATCCTTCAATTGAGAGAACTTGGGCCCGTGGTTTGAATGATGCTAGCTAGTCATGAGAGAGGAAGCACGACATGGAAATTTTTGATGCAGGTAACGTAGTCACCGAACCCGATGATGTCGCACGTTCACTTGAATGATTTTATTGACCATTCAGAATGACAAGATCATGATGGGCTAATCATTGCACATGCGCCCTCTAGGACCCGGTGAACTGCGGCCAAACTAAATTTTTTCTAGCTATGCCTCCACGGCAAAGGTTTGGAAAAGCTTAAAACCGACTACTCAAGATATGTACTTGTTATAGAAAGGTTTACGACCGGTGTTCCATTCCCAGTACATTCCCTTAAGCAACGACCTTGGCGAGCAAGTTACCGTGAGCAGTCGTATACTGAGAGACATGGACCTTAATATACGTTGTTTTACGCGTCCTGGTTGGGTACATAGGTGGAAAATTATTTTATTAATATCAGGCCACGTGGAAGCTCCAGTACCTCTAATGGCAACTATCCGGCTGATGTAGTGGCCAGCTCGGTTACCACTACCTCCCACCACCAACAACGACGGTCCTTTCTCTCCTCACGGTTCCATCTACCGTTCACGGCAGGCCTGAGCACATATTCCCTCTTTCCATTGATACCAAGCTGCTGTTGCATGCTGTTCATCTTCCTCTCTTTTCATCATGGCCCTTCGTTTTCAGTCCAACTACAATTTCACCGATGTCCCCATTCCAACTACGCGGCAGCCACCAACTACCGGCACCACTATTCGCCGTGCAAAGACTCTTACACGCCCAGAACGTAGCGTCGCTCCCGTACCCCTCATCAATCCCCAATCAGCTTCACCTACATCTTCCTCACGCCCAACCGACGACTATAACGGCTCAAGTGCATGGAGGTTATTTACTCGCGTGGTCACATTTTGGGCACCCGGTTTCCTTCTCAGTTCAGTCGGTGGGTTGAAGGACAAACCTACTCAGCAAGCATGGCGAGAAAAGATGACGCTGTGTTTTTTGATCTCAATCCTTTGTTGTATCGTGGGATTCATTACCGTCGGTTTCCAGAAGGTCCTTTGTCCCACTTCGGGCAGCACAAATACCGAATTCGTTCGACTGGGTACGCAGTCCGGCACAGTAGGTGTTCAGGGTCACCTGTACAACGTCACATCTGCGAAATCTACATCCAATGTTTCGTTTTCATCACTCGGCCAGTTTGGTGGCCAGGATATCACTCAGCTGTTCACGAGGAGTGCCTCCGATTTCTCAGAATGTTCAGGTCTCAGCTTTCGCGTAGCGCTCGATGCTCCTTGCTCCACTACAAACCCGTGCTCGCTCGGCAACCTCAACTCGTCTTCCACCTTCTCCAATCTTGGTATGCAGGATACAGGATACATAGTTGGATATTCATGGGAGCAAGTCGCTGCTTCATCCAACTACTTCGTGATTGATGGCGCCGTCCTGAATATGACCACCTACATAAACCTTCACCCCAACTCCATCCCGTCCGACAAAGTTGATGCCGCTCTTCGCACTCTCTTATATAATCAGGACACAAGTTCGGGAAAAGATGGCACTCGTCTTTTTTCTAGTCGCTCAGACCTGCAGTCGTCTGTCAAGTGTTTGAAGAAGAGATATTATGCCGGCAACATCGACAAAGTCACTCCAGGATGTTTTATCTCTTCCTTGATCTTATATGCGGGGCTTATCGTCGTACTTGGACTCGTGTTCGTGCGCTTCGTCATGGCCTGCATTTTCAACTGGTTTCTATCGGAGCGTCTTGCTGGTCCACCAAATAGCAGGGACCTGGAAAGATCCGCTATTAGCCCCGCGGTGATGCCGGAGGGTGCCAATGTGTCCGTTGACAATAAAAATGGTACAGCACCTTGGGCAGGTCCTGCCGGGAGCGCGAAGAAGTTGAACAAGTCCAACATGAACAAATCCTCTCGCTCATTCGCATCAGCATCATCAACAACCCTCACCAATTCCTCCACAGATGGCGCCGCTGCACCTATCATGAGTTTGGCTTCCATTGGTCGAGAATTGTTCGCTGTGTGCCTAGTAACGTGCTATTCCGAAGGAGAGGAGTCACTCAGGACCACTCTGGACTCTATATCACGAACGACATACAGCGATCAGCGTAAACTGCTGTTTGTCGTGGCGGATGGGATGATTACTGGTGCTGGGGAGAAAATGAGCACGCCAGATATTTGCGTGAGACTCCTTGACGCCGATCCGCGTTTCGGAAATCCGATGCCAATGCTGTATTCTGCTGTTGGATCTGGAGAAAAGGCCCAGAACAGGGCTATGGTATATGCGGGTCACTATAGTACGTTCGCTCTAATCGTTCTTCAAATCTACTGACCTATCGATTTAGCAACCGCTGGCCGTCGAACACCTACCGTCATCGTCGTCAAATGTGGCACGGAAAGCGAAGCAGCTACTGGAAAGAAGCCCGGCAACAGAGGAAAGCGTGACAGCCAACTCATCCTCATGAACTTCTTTTCCCGCGTCACTTACAACGACCGAATGACACCTTTGGACTTCGATCTTTTCCGAAAAATTCATGTTCTCATGGGTGTTACCCCCGATTTCTTTGAAGTTTGTTTGATGGTGAGCTGGGTTTTCGTCGTCGACTTGCTACTGTTTCACTGGCCTTCTTTCTAGGTGGATGCAGATACCAAGGTATTCCCCGAGTCCTTGGGACATCTTGTCAATTGCATGCATCATGATCCGATGATCATGGGTGTTTGCGGGGAGACCCGCATAGCGAACAAGCGGGGGTCTTGGGTGACAAGCATTCAAGTTTTTGAGTATTTCATTTCCCACCATCTTGCCAAGGCCTTTGAGTCCGTTTTTGGAGGCGTTTCCTGTCTTCCCGGATGTTTCTCCATGTTCCGCCTTAAAGCACGGAGAAGTACAGGCGACGACTGGGTTCCCTTAATCATAAAGCCAGAGATTGTGAAGGAGTATAGTCAGAGCGAGGTAACAACCCTCCACCAAAAGAACCTTTTGCTGTTGGGCGAAGATCGTTTCCTTACCACCATTCTTCTACGGACATTTCCAAACCGCAAAATGATGTTCTTGCCCCAGGCGCGGTGTAGAACCGTTGTTCCCGACACGTTCTCGGTTCTTCTGTCTCAGAGACGGCGGTGGATCAATTCCACGATTCACAATCTCATGGAGCTAGTTCTTGTGCGTAATCTCTGCGGGACATTCTGCTTTAGTATGCAGTTTGTCGTGTTCATGGATTTGCTTGGGACCGTGGTTCTTCCTATCGCCATTGCGTTGACGTATATGTTGATCGTAGGAATGGCGTTAGATCCACCTGCTTCGTTCGAGGAAGCGATCCCTCTCATTCTCCTTGTTGCCGTACTAGGTCTACCAGCTGTTCTCATTCTGATCACGACTCGAAAAATTGTGTACGTCGCTTGGATGTGCATCTATCTTCTGGCTCTCCCAATATGGAATTTCGTTCTCCCTCTGTATTCTTTTTGGCACTTTGATGATTTCTCTTGGGGAGAAACAAGGTTCGTGTTCTTCCAATGAGCCTTGAAAGCGGTTCACTTGACTCAAATTCAATTTTCACAGGAAGGTTCAGGGCGAAGGAAAGGATGCAGGTCATGGAGGCACTGGGGGGCGTTTCAACGGTGAAGCCATTCCCATGCGCAGGTGGGAAGACTGGGAAAGGTCTAGACTACGCAAACTTCGTCGCGATGAGCGGAGGCGGAGAGATCTTGAACGGGCTCATCCTGGAGGATACTATGCGGGAGATGGAGATCTACTCAGCGCACGGTCGGATGCCAGAAGCCAGTATGACGGTTCTGACACATTATCTCTGGCATCTTCTTCAGAAGATGATCAATGGGGGACACAAATCGGTGGCTACAACGAGCACAATACGCAGTATCCCCCGCCTCCTGTTGCGCTGCTGATACCTGAAGAGGAAACTCTTCAATCAGCGAAGACCGTTGATGGTGCAGAACTGGAGGCCATGCTAGAAATGGGCTTTGATGACCGACCTCGTCCCACACATCATAGCCCCGCGCCACGCTACCAGCTCACGGATACTTCTACCGCCCAACTGGTGAATGTTGGTGATGACAGTTATTCGCCCTTATCACGATCCGCCTCGCCCGGAATGCCACCGAACATACACTCACCAACGTCACCGAGCATGTCTTCAAACGAGAGTTGGACACCCGCCGGTAGTCGGCCTAGTGGGCAGCGCGGTCCAGGCGACCGATATGGCCCACTGGGTCCTCTAGACCCGGCTACGAGATTTTGAACGAAATGAATGGACCTTTTCCTTTTATTCGGTTGGTGTTTGGATTGCCCATATATCGCTTTGTTTGCTACACTATCATCACCCATCTACCGCATATCATGTCAGCCCATGTTTATGTTGCAGCTTGCACCCATGGAATACCTCAACTTAGATCACCCACTCTAATTGCCCTCCGTCATACGATGACTTATTCAGTATTAGTTTGGCTACCTCATCGATTTTGTCTTGTCGCTCACTCTTGCATCCATAGTATTAACAGATTTTTCGTTTGCTTTACTGTGTCTTTCTACGTTAGAAGACTCAAATGGACGGTGAAATACAGGTTGTCGGTGAATACTAGCGTTAGTTGCAATAATATGTACCGAGCAGTGGCGCTGCGAAATGGGCGTTTATATCAATTCATTGTGGCTGTATACCTTATTTGGTAGACAGTGCTTCGATGACATCAGCGGTCATGACCGGACTAGTACTTGCCTGGTTTTGCTCCGCACATCGAGGTCGCATCTTTCTCTCTTACCCTCATCAGCATTTACTGAGCTCTGGACATTGAACCCAACGACATCTCCATTGGCGTCGCTCGTGGCCTTTTGAACATCCTGGCAATAGGATACTCGCGCTGAAACAGCTACGATCTCCTAGGTAAACCTTCCTTTCTACTCTCTGACTACTGGCTCATCTTGTAAAGGCTGGTATGCCTCCGTCTTTTGATATTCTCTCCGATGACTGTCTTGATAGTGCGCGTGTATAATTATTGCGCGTCTTCACAATACTCACCAGCCCTTGTACAGCCATCATCTCCCAAATACTTGAACTCGTCCCATCTGCACGTATCGGATTTCTCTCCTCCTTAGGAAAGCGTATCCATGAATCGACTGCTCGCGTATTGTTTCACACTTTGATTGTTCAAGACGATGAGCTGGCTCTGTTGCCATCAGTGGGGGTCAGCTCTGCAGCCGTCGTCGCAAACCCCAGTCGTTACGCGATGTATGTGAAGAAGCTCATCGTCAGAAACTCAAACATTCTCGTGAGGGCCACTGATACCGTCACGCTACGTGAAGATGAAAGTTTTACAACATTCACTCCCTTGAGCTCTACCTGCTTGGAAACCCTGTTGAAGTCATATTCCAATCTTGAAGCATTATGCTGGGAAGGCTACTTTCGACCTCCCGATGGTTTGTGCGAGGTACGCCGCTATTGAGACTCCGTTGACTCCTATCAAACTTGGTACTTAGACCCTCGTCGCTTGCAATCCTCGGTTACGTTCATTCTTTTACGATCCCCCAGCATTACCTATGTCACAACGCAAGAATCTGCTCAGATGGGACGCACCTTCTCTTCCTCTTCTGGCTGACCTTTCTATCACGACTCTCCGCCTATCATGGCTATCTCAGACGGGAACACGTGCATTCACATCTCTTCTTCAAGATCTTGGCGAGCATTCCGCACTGGAAGACCTCAGTGTTGAACTCGTCTGGCTCGATGATTCGTTATGTGAAGCAATAGCGGCAAGCGGAAGGAAGCTTCGTAGACTACGGCTCAGTACAAGTGGTACAAAGCTGACTGACAAAGGTCTCATCGCCATATTGGAAGGATGCGATGCATTGAAGGATCTTTGGCTTGACCGAATTCAAGGTGACAAGCCTGACGAGTCTTACTCTGACAAAGTTTCACGCTGTGACAGGTCGTTTAAGTCGTGCTTTGTGGTCAAAACCAAGTCACTTTCCGATGTTGCATCGACTTTGTATAACCATTTCTGAAATTGGGCCTTCTCATTCTTGGGCCACAGACCATCTTACATCCTTGGAATGTCTACCAACTACCGAGCTCAGCGAAATGTCTGTGACACGAACGGAAGCGCCTCCGCGCATGTATAACGACGTTCCAATGTACGACCTTACCGTCGACGATGCCGTTTCGTTACAGCCATTACCTGCCGCTATGCAACGGATGCTTCGAGAGGCTAAATCATTTACAGTTCTACGATGCGATTTCTGGATGTGTTCTATCGCTGACATTAAAACAATTCTTGACGGTTGCCCCAAGCTGGAGGTATGTGCAACATTCTTTGTTATAATTTTTGACATCTGAAGCTCAATTGGACAGTCTGTACAATTCTGTTTGGACGCACCTTTTTCGAAACTTCTTGCCCTGACTTCGACCTTTGCCAATCTTTCAAATCTGAATCAATTACGAGTTTCTGTAAATCACGTACACGCCCCTGGTAAGCCACCGGTACCCCTGCCACCTAACGGTTCGCCTTCCCTTCCAGTCCCGACGGACTTGCCTGTTCTCAAATCGAAGGCCGTTTTGCCCCAACTTTTGGACTTTGATCAAATGCAGAATCAAACATGTCTGGCGAAAGCCGATCTGAGCGATCCTTCGATGCCACTGCTACGTGATATCAAACGCTTTGTTCGAAAATGTCCAAAGCTCGAAACGTTAGGTACTTTCAGAATACATGTTCTGTACCTGCACCTCTAACGCCTCTCTTTCTATCAAGAGTGGTACGGAAAGCTTGGCCGAGGCTCGTGGGTCGTTAAACGACCGGTGAAGTGCTTGAAGACTAGCATGAACGTCTCTGTCGAGTACCAAACCCCAACTATCCCAAATTCTGTATGGGCCGTGATGGCACGAGAGCAAGAACTCGAGACGAGCGACATGCGTTGGATAGAAGCCGTCAGATGCGGCCAGGAATGGTCCGGAGAGAAGGCCGAGCTTTTGGCAAGCGAGCGTCAAAAGAACAATACAGATGCTGGCATTTGTGACGGTTCTGATGGTAGATCTGGGCGAAATAGAGGAGCGCCAAAGAAAATGCGAGCGTCATCCATGTCGACGTCTTCGTCGAACAGCGACGTAACTCCCCTAACCCCGAAACTATCTTCCGATGGATCCCCTGTTCAGGTGTTTTCGCCACTAACGCCACCACATTCTGATATGTCTTTTTCCTCAGATCAAGGCCTTCAGGAAGGATTCTTTGTGGTTCCTGAGGCGCCTGCTTTGGGCTCTGTCACAACGGGAAAAGGACGACGCCGAAGTGCGACCACCTCATCAAGCCAAGATTCCCGCGCTAGGGAAAGAATCCCGGCCATCAAGGGTGGCAGGGGAAGAGGACGAGGTGGCAGGAGAAATGCGAGCACCTCAGGGACGCCTTCTTTGCAAGGACTCGGACAAGGATGTGGACGAGGTGCAAGGCCACTTGGTAATGGAAAGGAAAGAAAAGCATCTTGAAAACCAGGTTTCAGTGGTACTATATATTGCAAATGGACAGCTGTAACTGTACGAAAAGTGTACATTATCACGGAAAAGAGAAGCAAAGAGGAATTCTGATACCGCATTTAAATTTGCCCAGGCTTGTTACGTAATGAAAGTAAGCGTATCAACAGCGGAACTTCCTACATTCGACTTTGCTCTTTCCACCAATGACTCTCGTCGAATCTGCTGCCTTTCCCTACCCTCACCAGCTTGTTGAAGGCATAGAAAGGCTTCATTGTATGCCAACTGATGTTCCTACTGTTCCTCGGTTTGTGGAAGATACCATTCAGGTGGTCAGTCGTAGCAGCTCTCAAGTTACCGCTGGCATTGACAAAATTTTGCATTGAATTCTTACCAGCTAGCTCGACTAGCATCTCAGCACCATACCAGCGATTACAGCCGTATCAAGTTTGGGCCCAGAGGCTGCTCAACTCGATATGTTCCATTGTGCATACATACCCCGGACGTGTACCACGAACTCCGTCTCCATCAAAGGGAATGCAACGAAAACAAGGCGTGGTGGTACGGCGAATTACAGGGAACCAGAAACGTCTCCAAGCCATCTGTGAATGCCTTACCATCAGAGACACAACTGGTGCAGGAACTATCGGCCGCCATGGAAGAACCATTGAATGTCAACTGTAATGCACTCGTTGTCCCTTTTGATAATCCTATTCAGCAGCACATAGTCAAAACCTCTGCTACACACCCAATCAAGTACGTTCTCAGTAAATATTTATCTCACTTGATCATTCATATCTTTATTAGCATATCTTCTATAATACCTCCGGAATTCCTAGCCCTCATATCTTCGCATCTTTTGCTCAGATCATGTCCTCCTACCTGTATCTGCCATACCATTCCAGAGTGCTCGAGATCATGTAGAATCAGATCGACCATCTGCGAAATTCCCTCATCTTTTTCGCTTGACCGTCTTGTATTCTCTGATCGCCAATCTGGGAACGAATCATCTATTCTTTCCGATCCTCCCGTTTACGTGCACCCCAAAATTCATGATCAACCTGCGTCTCATATCCGGACCCGCTCCCATATTTCTCAGGCCTTGCACGCCGCTCTCAATACCGGCTTTACTTCTGCTTCCATACCAACAGCTTCCCCCGCCTTGGACAGGATTCTGCAGTCCGACAGGTTTTCGACCCCATCTCAGTCGACACGTTCCAATTTCAGCTCAAATCATTCTTCAGTATCATTATCGCTGTCATTAACCTTTTCCAATTCTTCCTCACCATTGTCACCTAAAAGATCCCTTCAAAGTCTGCGCTGTACACCTTCTGATCCAGAACTAGGAGAGCGGGTGTCCCATTCAGCGCCTGACCTCCTTGTTAATGGTGTATCTGTATTACCACCCGTTTTGTCTTCCTTCACCCTCGGCAATTTATTGTTGTCATCTTGCCCTGGAAAAAAAGGTGCGTTAGATCGTCGTCACTGCGAACTACGCATTAATTTCATGTACAGTGCGGCTGCAGGGACCTGTTCGAGGTCGTTCTGGTGTATGTCGCAACTTGGAGACGGATCTAATGAGGATGAAGGAGCTAGGCGTTGGCTGCATTGTCTGGTAAGTTTTCGTTTTTCATGGCGTTACTGTGTAGTTCCGTAACCCCGCTTAACCTTTAGCTGTCTGGACGATGGCGAACTGGAGTTTTTGGGAGCCCGTTGGCCTGAATATGAGCGCCTGACCCGACAAATTGGTATCGATGTCCTAAGGTAAGTTTCGTCATCACTCTCACAGATTGCTACTCACAAGGGTTGTCGGAAGGCTACCTACACCGGAGGGTTTGGCCCCTTCGCTATCCGCTTCCTCTTTGAATGAGCACCTCACCGTCTTGATCCATACATATACCCTCCGCGGTATTCCTGTACTTGTACACTGTCGAGGCGGTGTCGGCCGTGCGGGTGTCGTAGCGTGTTGTTGGATGATCAGGTTAGGCTTATGTGGCTGGTTTACAGATACGAACCAGATTTCATTCCATTCTATGTCCCAATCTTGGCTATCCAATGATTCTTATCGTGGGTCAAGCACCTACACATTTCCGGTCAGGCGTGATACGCTGGAGATGGTCGAGACAGCGATATGCCTAGTTCGAAGACGAAGGAGCATCAAAGCGGTGGAAACCTACGAACAAGTGAAGTTTTTAGTGGACTTTGTGGAATACCTCAGGGATTCAGTGTGAGGGGTAGTTTTATATAGTTGCACTTATTATTATTATCTGTTGTCGTGTTTGGTTCTCGCATTTGTTGCGTTGTCTTTCTTTTCGTAGAATCTCTGGATGCGGACCGAGCATAGTTTCGAACCAAGCATGTGGGATGAAGAGCTACAATGTATGAAATAATAGTATACGCGTCTCCAGCTAACCCTGCACTCGGTTTCCAAGGCCTTGTGCAAATCGACCCCCACGGCCACGCGTAGTACCTGTGTACTCGTCAGAGGAATCATACATTGTGCTTTTGAATGATACTGACCCCGAGTACCGCCTCGTGTTCGTTCACCGCGACCGCGTCGTTCTTGGGTTTGCTCTCCCCGCTTTTCACCCTTAGCGCCATCAGCACGGTCACCCCATCCACCACTACCACCCATCTTGATGTCGAGAGTCTTTTCGTTTTGCTCCACCATAGCGTTGACTTTGTCGGTGATAACAAGCGCCAACTGCTGAGCCCGAGACACCTCCACTCGGTGTAAAACCACAACACCGCCCGACTGATCTAAGGACGCAGAAAGCTCTTCTGTCCATATCATCTTCGAGACGATAGACGTGACAGTACGAAGGGGCAAGGAGAACGTTCTAGCAAGCAGTGAAAGCGAAAGAGTGGTGTAGTGAGCAGAATACGTGAACAAGAAGGTACGTAGGCCTTGTTCCTGTATTCGCCTGTGAATAGCATGAGCACATGTAGTCCTATACTAAGGAATAACCTACTTTGCCAACATTTCTTTCACAGATGCGGCTTCAGGCATCAAGCTCCAGATCTTGATACTCTGAATCAGATCCCTGCACCGCTCCCATTCACCATCCTGAAGGGCTTTGCTAGCTTGCATGATATGGTCCCTTGTGCTCTCAGGAGGACCGGTAAACACCTGCCTGTCTGCGAAATCAAGCAGCCGTCGGAAGGGTTTGGAGATGGCTTTCCGCTTGAGCTCCTCTGAGTCAATACTAGCAAGTAATGGTATTTCCACCAACATGCTAGACACGAGGAAAGCAGCTTCTAGCAACTCTGTGTTGATGTGCATGTGGAAGGGGAGCTGCCGTTGCTTCTCTGCTTTCTCTTGCTCCGGAGTGAGGACCTGGAAACGTTGCTGATGAACACCCTGTGCAAGAAGCTCTTTGACCCTCTGTGTCGTAAATATATCTTGCAGTGTTGACTGAGCCTCTTTAATAAGTCCACATCGGAACGCACACAGACCGAGTTGCACTACAGTACGGTTATACAAAATCTGAGTGGCAACGTCGGCAGAGTGAATGGACTCTTGAAGATGCGACATCAGTAGCATGTCTCGAGCGGTGTGGAAATCGTTATGCAAGGCATGGTGGTAAATGTGACTTAGCATAGCCCGCGTCCGAAGAAGTGAGTTGCCAGCACCATACAGATAAACGCATAGTTGATGAATCAGAAGAGATGTGCCTTGCAGCAAGTTCATTTTCGGTTTTATGTCGGATATGTCGATACTTGCTTCCAGCGCTTGAACAACGGGGTCAGGCTAAGACTTGTCACTTAGCCAAAAAATCAGGTGAGGTGAGTGAACCACGGACCTTGGAGTAGATATGCTCAAGTCTTCTCATGATGACTCGTCCAAGCGGTTCCTCTTGGTTTGTCTTCTCATAGAAAGCTTCCGCTCGGCAGATCGTGTAGTACAGGACCTTTTCGTCTTTCAGTCGATCAACATATTCCGGACCGTGTGGATCAATGTTTTGCAGACTCTTGGTGAATTCATCGTCGAGTCGGTCTACAAAACTGATGATACTACCACGTATCCGGACAACACCATCCTTTTCGGCAGATGGAACCCGCTCCACCATTTCATCGTAATCATCGGTAATCTCCTGAACCGAATACACAGAATTCGAGGCAACGATAGAAAGCAGCTGATCGACTTCTCGTTGGGCAGACAGCCACAGTTCGATGGGCATGTGTGTAGCTACGGAGGAGTTGTAATCAAAACGCGATGAAATGAGGGCAAGGAGAACACGGAGTCGCTGATAGGTCGTGGCAGCCACTTCAAGGAGCTTTTCAAGAATTCGGATTTGCTCAGCTCGGTCCGTATTCTGGTGGACAAATCAGAACACGACCGTATTCATAGAAAAGAAAAAGGAATATATAACCTTTTTACCACGTGCTTCCTGTACAGCTTGAAGGTTCTTGAATATGCTTTCTGATGTGAGCTGCAATGTTTTCCCGCCCTTCCCAACAGTTGTAAAGTCATCGACAGCCTCTCCATCGGCATCGCCACTCCTGGCTGCTGGCCTCGCAGCCACAGCTGAAGGCGCTTCGCGAGTTGTCAAAGCTGCATAATCCCGTTCGAATGTTTCCGGGTCCTTGGCAAAGGTCAACCATAGGGAACAGACATACAATGAATCACTCACTGTATTGTATTTAGTTATATCCTGCTCGTACTCCTTCATACCCTTTTTGACCTTTTGCTTCATGGCCGTAAGAGCCTTCGCGTTCGTAGCATTCATCTTTTTCTTTGACTCTTTCTCTTTGGCAATAGCAGCATTAAGAGAGGATTCTAAGCTGACGAGAGCTTTGATGTAGAAGGGAGGCACCGGCTCTGAGACGTTATGCTGGCGTTGGATCATGCGCACGAGCTTGTCAAATTCTGACGGAACCGTTAACATGGAGGCTAATGTAGCAATATCGGTACGCACCGTTAGAAATAGCAACCCAGTCATTTATTTTCAAGGCATTATCGATAGCCTTGCCCGTCGACTCCATATCTGCGAGACGTCTTTCCTGGGCGCTCATAATTCTTACACCTGCTTTTGTGTCCTCTTCCGAATCTTCATCCTCAGAGTCGCTACGAAGAGGCAATCCAGATCTTTTTGCAGGCCGTGCATCATCATCGCTGTCGCTATCCGAGTCTTCAGATTCGTCTGAATCACTCGAACTAGAATCTGATCCAGCGGTACGCAAGAAACGGGACATGGCTGGCTTCGCGGCGGAGATTGCTGGTCTTTGCGTTGGCGCGTCATCGCCGCTGGACATGGACTCATCGTCGGATTCCTCAGAGTCAGAGTCGGAGTCGCCAGCTTGCCTGAAGAAACGGGACATTTTGGTTGGATGTGTACGGTGCCGGAGGAAAAAAGTGACTAGCGGGAATTTAGAGTTTGTAAGGGGCTAGAGCAATAGAGACAAATAACGGCCGGCGTGACGGCACAGAACAATTCGTCTCTACTAGTCAATGCCACGATAACAGCAGACAGAGCCCTCTGCCTTTCACTCCCAAGCACCAATTTAAGCTAAATATGCCCCCCCGCCCCGATACCCGTACTGCGGAAAATGATGGAACATACAATGTTCTCCTTACAGGATTCGGTGTATGTGATCATGTTCACTCATCGAAGCCGACTTACGCTTTGCTCAGCCATTTGGACAACATAAGGAAAATCCGTCTTGGCTCGCCGTCCGACCCCTGCAGAATACACTGATCACTCTTGACCCTCATCCGGTCCCGATCGTCTCTGATCCTACTGCCAGCCCAGCCGCAGACGGAGCTCCAGCAATCCTTAACGAGGAGCCCAAACGTTTGCCACCTGCTGAAATCCGGATTTCGACACTGGAGATACCAGTTGAATACGAGACGATCTTGAAGATTGTTCCAGGACTGCATGCACGACCACCTGTTCTTCCAGAACAAGTCCAGGGCAATCCTCTGTTTCCTGCGCCGCCAGAACGAGGATACGACTTTATTTTTCACATCGGAGTGGCCGGACGTGGACCATTACGAATGGAGAAGCTGGCACATAAAACCGGCTACCACATGAAGGACGCGTCGGGGAACTATGCTCCAAAATCCAACACGAAGAAAGCAGAAGATGTGAATGGTGCGACCGCAGGTGCAGGCACTGTAGTATCTCTGGAAGGACAACCTCGACTACCTTCAAGTGAAATAGCACCGGAAACTGCTCCACTCGACAATCTTACTTCACGCATCCATCGAGGGTATGGACATGGCTACGAGCGTTTTACGGAGGGTAAGATGGCAGCTGTCAATTGCTTTCATTAATGAACCCATCGCAACCTATAGAGCTCTTGACTGATATCGACGTTACCCGCCTAGTACAAGACATGAAATTGGCAGGAATTGAGGTATGGGAATCTGTCATTCCCGCTGCTGACTTTCCTCAACAATGCTGTTCATTGTAGCATGTGTATTCGTCGATGGACGCAGGACATTATCTCTGTGATTTCATCTATTACGGCTCACTAGCAGAGGCACAGCGCAACAGAAAGCCTTACGAGAAGGCCAATCGCACACGGGTGCTGTTCATGCACTGTCCACCTGTAAATCAACCGTGCAGCACCGAAGATGTGACGGATGCCATCAAGCAAATTATCGTATGGGTTTGCGAGGATGGCGGTACAGATTCGTGATAGTGCGAAGAGGAAGTAGGTTTTGTTATCAACTTGTTACCACCTGTAAATATTCTGTAACTGATATATATTCCAGCTGAGTATTATCTAATTAAATCTTTTTGATGTTGACGGTGACGATGACCGACGTCATTAGGCGTGATGTCATCGCTGTTCCCTGTCACCTTTATATATGACCCAACTTGCTGAGAACGACCACCATGTCTTCCGACGATTCCTCGTATGCCTCTGCTGCTAAGCGTGCAGTCGACAATAATCATCCAGACCCTCTACCGGACACCGCTTTACTCAACACGACCCCACCTTCAGCCAATCCTGTGGTGGACGACACCGCAAAAGTAAATGTCGTACCCTCTGACTTCAAATCCAATCCTATCACGGCCACTTCCGCTGGTACACCTCACCCAGACTCTCATTTGTCGTCCAACAAGAAACTCTCTAACAGGCATCTTCGTGAAGCCAAGCAAGAAGGATATCACCTTTGGGACGTTGCGAAGGAGTATCTTCTCCGTCCAGGCGTAGCTGGTGGGATAATCGGCATAGGTATGCAAGATATACAGTATTCATCGCTGGCTGACAATTCTACCCAGTCAATGTCGGTATACTTGCTGGCGCAGCTCGTATCTTCTACACGCAGCCGCATCTTCGTCGAGATACAAAGGCTATATCGGCAACTGTAGCAGCAAGCATTGCTCTTCTATCCGTAGAAGGATTAGCCGTCGACAAGTATAGCAAAACTCCCAAGGGACAGGAAGAAGCCCGCCGTGCTAAAGAAGAAGGCAGCCTCATTTATCGACACCTTCTGGAACAGATTCTTCGTCCCGGCGTTCTCGGGGGATTTCTTGGCATTGGTTCGTTAAAAAAAAGTCATAAAATAACTGCCCCTCTAATCTGCTGCAGTTAATGCCGGTATCTTGAGTGCTGTGGGGTACCTTTCATACATCAACTGGGATAAACCCTCGTGGGATAGGCGAGTTGTGTCTGCAGTATCCGTTAGTATCTTGGCGCTTTGGACTGGTGAAGGGTTGGTCAAACTCCTATCATTTGTAGATTTCTACATTAATTTCCATCATTCTCCAGCATCGTGGCAGAAAATATCAGATCCTCAAAATAACGGTGAAAGTACATATATAAGTAAATTATGTACGGACTGAAAAATGTCTTCATTTTCTGTAGTTGTATACAAGCAGTAACTTCCATCATCGTCCTGTCATTTTGTACATGTCTGAATCAAATATTTCCAGTGCAAATTCGAAGTCCACATCAGGATGATGAATCACAATCGTAGATTCATTGTTTCAAGTCCGGCGATCTACCCACCCAATCATGACCGTGATTCTCCAACAATTCCCACTCCCGCAAGGCCGCTTCGTCCCATATCTTACCTGACTCATCACCAACTTTTTTCAAAAATTCCTCGCCTTCAAATTGAATTGGCATATAATTGTTGTGCACAGGATGGCTAAATATAAGTACTTTAGAATCTGAACAGAAGTATCAACTGTCGACGCACGCGTAGTCAGGGTTGTAGTGATAATCTTTGGAACATCCTATCTCTTTCAATAATTTTGTGGGCGCATTACGAATCTGCATGGGAACTGGAATAGTCATATCTAGCTGGGCCGCGGCCTCAGCACGATTGTAGGCCTCATAAGCTCGGGTAGATTTTGGTGCCTCGGAGAGGTATGCCACGAGATGGGCGAGGTTAATGCTACATTCAGGCATTCCAATGTTCTGACATGCCTGAAGAGTAGCCATCGCCTTGCAAAGAGAAGGAACGAGCATCACTGGGCGCTTACTTGAGTACAGGTTGAATGTACTTACGAGTGGTAACGCATGGTTATCTGCGAGGCCGATATCCTCACTAGCACAACGGACCATCCGCCTGGCAATATACAGCGGGTCCTCACCTGCAGTAAGCATTCTCGCTAGCCAATACATGGCAGCGCTCCCTTGACTTCCTCGCACACACTTGTGGAGCGCAGAGATCATGTCATATCGACTGTCGCCAGTACGATCGTACGAGGTAGACACAGATCGTTTCATAGATGTAATGATATCTGCTTCGGCTTTATTGGATGATGTATTGACGACAAGTTCCAAAAGCGACAAGGCCGTCCTGGCATCCCCTGCGGACATAGAGACCATAGAAGCAATGACTTTGTCCGTTATTTGAGGGAAAGATTGTGATGGTTGAGATAAACCCTGAGAAGATGATACCTGCTGGGGTCCTGCACCGTCCGCGCCAAACTTGGATGATATCTTCACAACGGCCTGGGCTATAATTTTCTGAATGTCGCCATCTGTCAGTCGATCAAGGACAAAAACCCTGAAATACAAGTTGATTCTATTGAGCAGAATAGAGTATACCTTACTTACCGACAGCGAGAGAGGAGAGCCCCCGTCAATTTGAATGATGGATTCTCAGTCGTGGCACCGATGAGCTATAATTTTCAAATAAATAAGAAGCATACTATAAGCAATCAAGAGAGAACCTGGATTTGTCCCTGTTCAACGAATGGTAGGAATATGTCCTGGCGTGTAGGATAACATCAGCTATACTTGTCTGGACAACGATGGCTAGATTGACCTGTTGTCCCTTGTTGAATCGATGAACTTCATCTAAGAATAAGACCGTCCTCCTGGCAAAAAGATCAGAAAGGGTCGATAGGGAAAGTTCTTGAAACCAACCTTCCGGTCAACGATAACGTATTCTTAGCTTCCTCAAAAACGGCGCGGACATCATTGATCCCCACAACGGTGGCACTCAATTCTTTGAAAACCGATCCCGTGCGCCTCGCAAAAAGTCTTGCCAGCGTCGTTTTACCGCAGCTATGAGTAAAGATTACCCAAACCCTAGCGACACGGGGATTAACAAACGCACCCTGGAGGACCCCAAAATATCATGCTGCCAAGAGATCCATTGGCTACACCGCTCATGAATAATGAATCGGGCGAGGTTAAATGAGAGTGTCCTATAAACTCTTCGAGATTCACTGGCCGCATTCTCTCGGCCAATGGAGCCACACTCCGAACGGAGGATGAGATTTTCGCACGTTTGGATGCCACTGGAGTAGGAGAAGACTGGGCTTCAGCCGCAGAGCGTTTGACATTGCGAGGTGTTCCAAGGACGGCGCTATCAACTTTTGTTTTTTTCTTCATCGTAAAAATAGGCGCGAGGTCCTGCGAGTGGCGTTCCTGCGAGGAAGACGGTGTATCTGGACATCCATCATCTATATGGGTATTGATGTCGCGTTCCAAGACGCGTCGAGAGCATATAGGACTTGAAATACGACCATCAGCGATAAGTCAGCATAACACGCGCCGAGTGCGTACCATGTTACTATAAGGAAAACCAGAGAGCAAATAAAGACTCAGTCTTCACATTATGAGAAAAAGACTTAACTAACCGAACTCTTCTTTCATACCGACCAGGTTACTTAAGTACGTAGTAGAACTTTAACGGGCAGACTTCCGCAGCGGCAACGCAAGTTCCCACCGGCAGGTGATCGACGTCACTCGTGACTGTCCGTCCAGCGTCCCAATTGATGGAAAATGAATAATACAAGATATGAATAGTACTGAAAGTCCTAGAGTGGTATATACTGTAGCCAATAAATCAGTATACGCCTGGCAACAATTTATGGGGAACTTTTGCAGCCCAATTCGCCCATTCTTCTGGAAACTCCTTCTTCAGGGCCTCATCCTCCTTCGGCATGCGCCTCAAGAGCCCTATAGCTATGGTAGTCACCAAGACCAGAAACGTGAGGACTAAGAATCGACAGGATGTCATTTCTATAGCTCCACAGGTTCGTACCCAAGAGCCCTACACATGGTTAGTCAATATTAGAAGCAAACCGCACAAGAACTCACGGATGAAGCGTGCCATAGTACAATCCCCAGGATCGCACATATTACGCCGGAGTACCCGGGGTGTCGGACTACAGTGTATGGACCAGTACAAATTAATTTATGGCCTTCCCTGATGCTCATCTCAAATGTAAAAAGCCTTCCCAGCTCTTGGTAACAGCGGTACCGAATGTACCCCCCAAGAGTGGTTAGAAAAATGCCCAGCAAAAAGAGCGGTGTTATGCGTATCTGGTCAGCACTCCCGGCGACAACCAGGGCTGAAAGTACGCTTCGAGACAGGTCATTCTCCGGCACTGAGACCGCTACAATTGCCGTTGACTCGGCGATTGCACCTAGCCAACAGACAATCTTAACATCATAATGAGCAACGATGTCGTTGAAGGCGGCGGAACTCACCTTTACTAGCAAGGGGCCGAGTCGTTGTTTGACGATGACCTCGAGGCATGTTGACGGTGCCTTTTCGCTACTATCAGGAGGAGGATTCGGTGGTGTTACTGAGATTTGTAGTCCAAGCATTGCTAGAAGCATAAACGGGATCTTGACGCAAGACATTGCAGAGACGCCTACGGAACTAGCACTGCTCATTACCTCTGCTTTATAACGTCTTGCTAGACCCACCACGCGGATCTTGCCAATCTCGTAGTGGCAACTCACGGTACTGATAATAAAACAGTTAAGTTGAGAATCTACATAAGAATGCCGGCAGAATACAAACTTCCTTCTTACAATTCACACTCGCAAACTGAATCCCGAAGACCGCACGCCAAAGAGTCTATCCCGGAGGGAGTGTGGCGTCGTAAATCAGCTCCAGAGTCGTAACACTTGGGTCATCAATAACGGACGATTCGATGGAGAGAAGGCGAGAGAATCGCCGCTATGTGTCTGTGAGGTACCCACACGTACTTCGAAGTAAGGCAGACATTCTTCCGAGAGAAGCTACTATCGGATATCTTAATCAAGACAGTGTAAACCCCTACAAGGATCATGATTGACTCACCATGTCAGGACCGCCCAGGAGCAGTTGTCAAAGAGTATACTTGGTCGGTTATATGCGTAAGTTAAACACCAATATGGAAACGAAGCGTCGCCAGCATGAGCACAACCAACGCCAAAAGCCCGCGAAGTGAATACCAGAACACCTCATGGATTCCTATTGAGCAACCGGAGATGCAATCAACGCATACTCTTCGATTGCACCGTAATGAAGATGCGACTAAATTCACAGACGGATCAGCTAATGTACATCTGAGAGACAAATCGTTGCTTCAAATAGAAAATACTCCGCTTGGAATAAAAGCATAATGACACGGTTGTTACACGGTGCTAAGGGTTACTTGATGGTCTTGAAACGGCTCCAAGGCTAACAGCACCAGACCGTACTCTAGGAGTGTGGAGGAGATGGATTGAAACGACATCCTTACGGAACTAACGATGTCACACCTTTAACAAATGAAATGTTACGATCTTATGCATTTCTATCAGTACGACATGACAAATTACACAGATTCTGAAGGTGTGAATCCATTAGTAAAACCAGCAAAAATGGACGAAGGAAAACTTGCGTTGAAGAATGCTGTTAAGCTTGGTGACCCGGGATTGGACACTCAAATCAATGGTTTTGTCACCGAAGTCGACTACGATACCACCCAATACAGAAGGGTTTACCTATCCAAAAGGTATACAAAATGTATAAAAATATTTGAGGTTCGGCGTACCTTGTTGGTGACCTTGAGAGTTTGGGCCTTCTGAGCGGTTTGTGACTGCTTCAGTATCGTCTCAAGTCGCGATAAGATTTCCCTGGTGAGAGGAGCGGCAGAGGTGACAACAACAGTGAGTTCTCCTCTATGTTCTGCAGCCAATGCGTTGAAGCCCTCAATCACTCCTTCCAATTCTCCCAACCTCCCGTTCTCCGATAAAACGGTCAACAGATTCTTGGTGATTTCAGAAGTAGCATCCTTCTTTGCGCCTGAGTTTAAAGACGCAAAAAGACCCTCAAGTTTATTTGCACGTTCTTTGGCCGAAAGAGTTGGGTTATGAACGAATGCCGTGGTCTCGGAATCGATTTTTATGAGCTTGGACACGTTGGCGAGGTCGGATTCGACCTTTGTGAGGGATTGGGAAGATTTTGCAGCACCAAAGGCAGCGCTGGCATATTTGGTGGCTATTGCAGAGGCTGCACGACGACCAAATGCAGGAGAAGACTTGACTGCACGGGCAGCAGACGATAGTAACATGGTGGTGGTCGTTGTCGGTGGGCCGTCGTATACCGGTTGGTTCCGACTGTGTGACCTGTGTGACTGTGTGACCGAAACATGGCTGTGACAAATCTGAGCTTACTCCACTGCAGCCCCTGCCAGCAGCCAGGGTGGAGCTTGTTCTGTGCCGCTTACCGTCACATCCAGGTAAAGGGATACCGACTCTTTCCCTCGTTTGCTGCTTTGATTCTACCTCGACGTCCAAAGCAGTTGGCAACCGTGATCACAACGACAACGGCATCCAAGACAATAGTTTTCCGTAAGTGAGAACAATAACTGTAGCTCGTGACTAACTTTTTGACTTATATTAGGTACTGCTCCATTCCCCCCTCCCTTTCTTCTTCATTCTCACCGTCCTTTCTCTCCTCGTTTTTCTTTATTGTCTGGTGTTCATGTCTCCTGGTCTCGCCTGGTTGCGAGCTATCGCTTTGACGACCCTGCTCACAACCTCTGTCTCATATGCACGCGACGAGATTTTGTGTGCGTGCTGTAGACATTTTTGGCTTTGCATTTCCTGACTATCTCACAGTTACCTCCTCTGTGACATATTGCGACCCTCCGGAGACATTGCTTGTTCAGCAATTTGACATTGTGTACTACAATAAGAATGAATCTATTTTCTTCAATGTCTCGGCATCCAGTGTCGTAAGTACACGACTTCTGTGTTATAAATTATCTTATACTTTATCCAGGAAGAAAATGTTAATGTTACAGCCAACCTGCTGCTCAATGTTTACGGCCTGACCCCGGTGAATGTCACCATAGATCTTTGCGACATACTCGGAGGAGCCCTTTGTCCCTTGCCACAGTACAATTTTGTAGGGTCTGATACCCTCTCGCTGCCTGCATCATTGAACGTGGCCAACAACATACCCGGGATAGCATTCAAAGTCCCAGATCTCGAGGGGTATGCGCAGCTGTCCTTGTTAGAAGTCGGAACAGGCAATCTTAAAGCATGTGTGCAAGCCACTTTGTCTAATGGATGGTCCACACACCAACCTGCTGTTAAATGGAGCACAGCAGGTGTTGCTATTGCTGCTCTAATATCAGCTGCCTGGCAGTCACTTTCGCCCACAGCCCTGGCACCCTATCGATTTCTGGACCTTCTTTATTTATATCAGACGATTGCATCAAGTGCCTTTCTGGATCTCAACTACCCCTCTGTTTACAGGGCGTTTGCTCTCAACTTCGCATGGGCCATCGGTTTGATATCGTCAACCTCCGAACAAAACACCATTGACAATATGCGACACATCACAGGGGGCACAATGGCAAATTCAACGTCCGGATCTGCTATAGCTTTCGTTAATCGGAAGCTGAGCCCATACAATGACCACAGCCTCATCAGCAGCAGCACCGGCTCCTCGGGCTTTTCTCCCCTCAACTTGGGCCGTAGATCATCCTCCGGCATTTTCGAACAAGTAAAGATCTTCTCCTCAGAAGGTGTTGCGACTGTAACATCATCGTCTTCAAACATCCTCGAAGCCGGTGTCCCCATATATGCCAACTCGATACACATTGCCACAGCCAACACTTTTATGACAGTGTTTTTTGTTGCTCTCATACTCACTGCTATCGCATTAGCGGTTTTCGGCCTTGGCTATGTTGGTTTGTTAGCAATGCATCATTTCCGTTTAGGACGGACGGAACGGCGGGCTGAACTAAAGGCCTTGTACCCATCATTTGTCAGAGCTTGGTCATTGCGATTGGTATGTGCATCATTCACATTAACATACAAAGCTAATTGTGTCCCAGGGCCTTCTATCTCTTTATCCGATTGTTGTTTTCGCTTTCTATCAATGGACCCTCAAAGATTCGTGGCTGTCGATTCTCTTATCTGTCATTGCATTCCTTGCTGTAGCATGTGGCACGTCTTACCCCGCCTACATCACCATGCGTACTGCGCGCCTGTCCACGGCATACGCTCTTTATTCCCGTCCACCAATCATCTCATCCCATGGTCCACTATATGCACAGTACCGCACTGTGCGCTACTTTTTCTTCCTAATACCTCTGGCGTGTGTTTATCTGAAAGCAATTTTCATCTCCGCTGTCAAGACGAGCGGCTTGGCCCAAATAATCTTGTTTTTGACTGTGGAGGTTACTGTTATGACGTGTGTCATTGTCCTTCGTCCGCACAGGACCCGAGGAGCAGACGTACTTGCATCGTACCTGGCTATCGTACGCCTCGTTTGCACTGGCTTGATGATTGCATTCGTTGAGCGCATCGCTGTCAACGCGATTCCAAGAGTGGTCATAGGCATCGTTATGGCCGTCGTATATTCTGTGGCTATTATCGTCGTTGTTATCAACCTTGTCTTACACTGCGGTATCCAGCGGCTATGGATGAAGCAGGAAAATCTGCCGCACGAAGGATCCGCCGAGGATGCAACGGAGAAAGATGGCCGTAGGTCGTCATACACTCGTCCCAAAAATCCCACACCTGAACGAAACATCCCGTTGGATCCCGAGATCAATCAGCCGTACACACCGTTGACGCCTCCTTCGACCGCAGAACACGGTGCGAGTAACCGCGACTCTGCTTCTACAAATTTTGGAAACCCACTTCCTCGGAGATGGTCTTTTACGCCACTAAGTTCTCCAACAGACTCTCATCTCTCCCATCCATCACTTAGTAGTCCTTACCATACTCAAGATCTAAGTTCTCGACAGTATACATGATTCATTACGCACATAGATTTGTTCTACCGCACACGTTATTTTCATAGATCTTTGCATTTTTGGCCTTTAGGACCTTGGCACATAGTCGTTCATTTATATCCCGCTCTCCAAGAGTCTAATCATCGTGTAGATATCATTTGTATCGCTAAAGAGATTTCAAACAGACCATTCTTATGGAAGGACAGTAACTGAGCACACTTGTGATTGAACGGCTATCTCC
The DNA here is from genome assembly GCA_028551335.1 of Armillaria sp. CMW 4456. NCBI lineage: Eukaryota > Fungi > Basidiomycota > Agaricomycetes > Agaricales > Physalacriaceae > Armillaria > Armillaria sp. CMW 4456. Next base: position 126,788 of record JANDKJ010000292.1, read on the forward strand.
ATGCACAGCTGTTTACGAGCAACATCGCCGCTCGTTGTTCGACTTGCATTTTCTTTCCACGGAATATCAAGACGTTCATTGACTACGAAACCTAATTCTTATCCCTTCCCTCGAAGCACAAATCCCACGCCACACCAAATATTTCACCTACCGCGGTCGGCGTCGCCAGAGGACATCAAGGCAAGATGTACGTGCTGTCGTTTCCTGACTTTCAACAAGCTGAAAAAGACTTACATCTGTACTAGACTATGAACTTGTTCGTATATACCATCCCGACACTGTAGATTCATCTGTATCCTCCGAGTTGGCCCATGCCCGATTTCAATCCATAACGGATGCTTACAACGTTCTTCGTGGAAAGACAGCGGCAAAACCGGATCCTGTCAGCGGAGCCCAACAGGCGACTACTGCAGCACGGAGAGCAATGCATGTTCGACGTCATCGAGAATTGTACGAGGGTGGCGCTGTTGATGACCGCTGGAAGGACCGTATGATAGTTGCTGGTCTCATTGCAGTGAGTCGAAGGCCCTCTTTTAGTTGTCTTCATGATTACATCGGACCTCAGACCGTCATCATCATTGCTGTTCAAGCAGTCATTGTGCGGCAAGCAAAACTGCAAGAAGCTCGTTCCTTGTACTCTAGACAAAGTCCCCCCCAAGTAGACTCTCGGTTGTCAGCTTCATCAGTTAAAACCGAATCATAAACATAGTCCATGAAATAATATTCGACCATTCTATCTATACCCGCGCGAAATAGCTCAAAAATAAAGACCTGTCCACCCTCGGGAATTCACCAGAAGCTCATCTGCACCATCTTGATCTCCGACATAGTGGGTCCAGGCTTTGCCTGATTTCCCACCGCCAGGCAAGTCCATCGCTGACCGTACACCTGTAGCAGTGTACGAACCAGAATAGAGCGCAACCAGGCCTGAAAATCTAGCATCGCGATATGTTAAATAGAGATCCCCGTTCAACGAGGAAGTGTGCGCGCTGCTAATGGGCCGATGAGAAGATGCAAGATCTTCAATATACTGTACATCTGTGCGACCAGCCCCAGTCACAGTGTCAAACGATGCGGAGCGCGTCGAAGGGACTGGGTGAACTCGGACATTTGCAACACCGTCACCTCGTTGAGTCGCGATAGAAGTGCTATTGACAACAGCGGTGTCGCCCACGATCCATCCGCGATAAACTTCAAGTTTCAGTGAATCCGCAAAGAAACGTTCGTGAGGTAATATCATGTTGTTACTCTTCATGGCAAACAAAGTAACAAAGACGCTGTCCAAATCGACTCGAGAATTCGGGTCGAATTGAACGTGAGTCAAAGTGTGCTATACCAGGCTCAGCATGTTATCAACTGTTAACGTATGACTTACCGAGGCCACATGCAATTTCTTCAAGTTGGGAGGTATGCGCATAACGATATCGAAACGCATGCAGGATGACTCCTCCAGGCGTGGTGTGGAGACTAAGAGGCGACTGTTCTTCACCATCTCTTCCTCGGTAGTATAGGTGAGGGACACCTGTTTGAGCAACGACTCATTGTCTGTTGTTACAGTAACGTCATAGGAAACGTCGACCGAGTCAGCGGCACCTTCAGCAAGTACAATTGCTCCGACAGCACCACCATGAATGTCGATGGAATGTTCCAACTTGTCACCGACTGGAACCCGAATGGTAATTTGGCTGCCTTCGAAAGTATAAGGAGCAGCAAGGCATCCGAGGGAAGTGCTGTATGCTGGCATGTTTTCAAGACCGGTACGAGCAGGCTAGGAGTGGTGGATTACTATACAATCGTAATATGAAAAGCAAGATTACCAACAGTGACAGCCCATTTGATTAACTTGATGGTGTAGAATAAACCAAAGCCTGCAAAGACAATTCCGACTGCCTTCCAGAACAGAGAGCAACTAGGAGAAACTTAGGATCTCCTTGTAATGGTTCTAACAGAGGTCTCACTTCAAGCCGCAGCACATGCAACACGCCTTAGATCGTCTCCGTTTCATCCTACGAGCTGTCGGAACCTCGGTATTGAGTAGACTAACCGCCTCTTCGTTGTCGCCATCTGTATAGGGAGGAAGATGCTCCGCAGCGTTGGCCTCTTCATCGCTGGCAACTTGATTGTCTAGATTAAAACAGTCAGAATTCGTCGCAAGAACACACATGACTCTTGCTCACACTCATGGGTTTCTTTAAGCTTGAGGGCCGCCCAAACTATTGCAATCCATCCAAAGAATGAAGGACCTCGAATACGAAATCCAGAGTTAGTCTGCGGATCGGACATTAAGAAAGAACGAGCGGTTGATAAAAGAGAGAGAGAGATATAGGCGTTGACTTCAGTAGCTTTGATGGCTAGAGGTTTCGCTAGAGACGGCCAGAATAGACCGCATGTCGAGGCACACTTGTGACTCTCAGCGCAGCCTTACAGGTCTCGCGGTGATCGCGGCGAGGTACTGCGCGTGCGTGTCACAAACGATAATCGGATCAATTTAATTGCAAGCAACATGGCATTCAACCAACTATAAAGGCTACACATCATACTCCAAACGCAGATATATTTCAAGCCAAAGATCCCTAAAATAACTTGTTATGAAGGTAATAGTTAGGAGATAGTGATGAACTCACCATAGGGTCCCAAGGGGGCAATACAACGGCGTCTCCGGTTTCGAGAACCTTCACAAGATGCTTAGGAGCAAGAGGTTTGGGAACAACAACTTGATAGACGAATCTGTAATAGTGAATTCTAAAAATAAGATCTTTTGAAGTCTGGACAAAAACATACTCTTCAAACCACTTGTCCGTCATCATATAATAACCTTTATTCCCGGCGGTCTCGCCCCAGGAGTTCTCCACTTTATATCTGATGGGCTTATTGTCCTGATCTAGGTGGACGGCAGTGATAACCATCGCATGAGTCATAGCAGACTCGTTCACTTGTAAACGCTGGGCCTTTGTTAGGCCAAGCGTAATGCCAAATGCGGTCTGCGTGTGCCACTGAGCTACAGAGATAACAAGCTGGGTGTGTATCTACTTACCTCATACTTGAAGAGCTCAGTATCCATTACACCAGCATCTCCGTTTGAGAACTTGCCTACATCGCATCCGAAGAATACAGGTAAGCCTGCCTTGATCATCTGTCGCCGTTCGGTTATAATTAATTGACGTCTTCTCAAGAATGAGTTAGTACCTTCACCACCGCATTCTTCATGTTCTCAATTTCCGTATTGACATCTGCATTTTGAAAACATGAGGCAAGACGATGGGACGTAAGATATATATACTAACAAAGAACTGGTCGACCCCCCCAAACGTTGCCGAGTTTGTCGACGGTGTACAGTTTCGAGTATTCATTGCGGGGATCGTTGATCAACGAAAATAATTCTTTCGGCTAGAGACCAATCTGTCAATTTGTTATACAAGTAAAGAAACGCAAATGACCTACAGGATACGGCTTAGACGCGTTCTTCTCCAGGAAATCAATTGGTGTGCCTTCCCATTTGCCAGCCTTACCATCTGCGTCATAATATTCCCAGACAAACGGCTTATCTGGCATGGGAGGCACGCCAAGAGTGGCAGTCATGATAGTGTAGATCTCCTTCATGAGCTTTTCCTTCTCAGCACGGAGAATGGACTGAATTGAAGCCGGTGAGAGAGCTTGTGCTTTCAAATCGTTTGACAGAGCACGGAGAACGAGCGCGTGTTCGCGTAATTTCGTCTTGAGGAGGGCATTGAGCGGAGATGAAAGGGAAGAATGAGTCGACTCGGGATAGAGAGTTTGCGGCACAACGCCGTAATTCTCCAAAAGGTTGACAGCCATATCGAACTGACCACCGTCGCTGATTAAGTCTCCTGCAAGATGGGAGACGAGCCGATCATCGAGAGGGCGGTCGGCAAGTTCAATAGATAGCTCCAGGTAGTAGTTTGCCTTGTTGAGTTTGTCCCAGAAAAATAAATAAGACTGGGAAAACAAGACACTGCGTCAGAGTCACTGTGAATAGTGTTGTAGCCAAACGACATCACCTGAGAAAGTTGGAATTCCTTCAACTTGAATTTCTTCATCACCTCATAACGTAGGACATTTGTGGTAGCAAATAGCCAGCATCGACCACTGGACTTCTGGTTGGTGACAGGCCCAGTCTTGAAGTCTATCTCGTTATTATAGATATGGGTATCAGCAATAACGGCTTCGCGAGAAACAAGTGCTGAACGAATGTCGGAATGTGAAAGGATAGTACGGGCAAGTTGGCTCCTGCTATCTGCAGATACACTTTCTTCCCATTTCGCTACATTGTTTATCAACAATGAGCCACTAGGCGATAAGGCATTATCCTGGAGAGAAAGGGAGGCAAAGGAGGTAGCTGCACTATGGACGGACTGTTTTTCGTCGTAGGTCATCGTCTCTTGTGGACGAGAAGGAGCTGCTCCCATGGTTGCAAGACTGTCAGTCGTCTAGTGGTGGTGACTGGTAGGGTAACTGACACGGTTGACTGTAGAGATAAGCATGGCGTGATCTGATCTAATCTCGGCATCGACTGATCTAATCTCGGCATTGATATGTTTGCCAGACGATGATCCTTCATTTGCTTCAACATTGCAGCATTGGGGCGATGGCCTGCTGCATAAAAAGCGTTAGTGCCAGAATGATTGGTTTCAACTTTTCCCGCTACTTTGAAGCAGCATGGTCTTCATTGACTCCTCCGAGTTACTCAATGTCCCTTCGCTCATCTCTTACAGTCCATATTACCGCTAACAATTCTTTCTCCAGATTTCTGCACAAAGTCTCGCATATATGGTGCTGGGAGGCTTCGTCGTAGCTGTACGTATGCGTACAACTTTTCTGTACGTCAAAGTGACTTTCTCCACCTTGGTTTCTAGTTCTCGACCGTCTCCGTTCTTGTGAACGACAAGGTACTCTCCAGCTCCTGCCAGTAAAGATCTGGTTTGATTTGAGCCAATTTTTTGACCTAGTTTCTTGTCAATGAAGTCGTTCTGGGAACCACCTTTGGCATCGCCGTGGGTCCTTACGGTTGTGGAATCTTTGACCCCCACTCTTGGGGATCATCCACCCAAACTGTCACTCTAGAAGTCATGCGTATAGTCTTGGCCATTGGTTTGTTCATCATCGGGGTAGAACTGCCCGGTCCGTACATGGCTAGACATGTCAAGGGACTTCTCGTCATGGTTGTCCCTACTATGGCTATCGGATGGGCGACTGTCGCAGGTGAGAAGTAATACGTCAATACTTCTCAAAGTTTTCATTACTTCTACCAGGCGTTCTGCGAGCTCTATTCCCTGCTCTAAATTTTGTGTCATGCCTCGCTGTCGCGGCATGCCTTACTCCAACAGATCCCATCATATGTGCAGCTATTGTCGGTGTGCTAGCGTCTTTTTGTTTGCATCCCGTTGACTGTACCTGACAAACAATTTCATGCAGGAGGAAAGTTTGCCATGAAACACGTCCCTCTTAATCTCCGTCAAATTCTATCTGCAGAATCTGCAGCTAACGACGGACTCGGTAAGCGTTTATTATTTGGAAATGCCGGGTGCTGACCTTTTGGACCCGCCTCGTGCTATTCTTAAAAGCATATCCTTTCTTATCGATATCTATCTACCTTACTGTTGAATCTTCCAAACGAGTTGCTTTCGAGAAATGGTTGATCATTGGATGCTTGTGTGCGTGTTCCGTCTCCACATTATTAACAATGACCCATATGTCATTCTAGACCAAGTGATAATGGGGGTCGTAATAGGCGCTGTATTGGGTAGGTGCCATCGTGGTGCATCTTCATGATCCTCGATTGAAGATTTGTGTGAACAGGACTTGCATTCTCTTGGCTGATGAAAAGGTCACTGCGAAGGGGATTCATTGACCGCGAATCCTATGTGGCGCAATATTTGGCCCTAGCTTTCTTGACTATCGGGATTGTAAGCACTATTGGAAGTGACGATTTGCTTGCCGCATTTGCTGCTGGTTCGTGTTTGCGGAAATGAAAGTAGTACGGATAAGGTTTCATTCACGACTTAGGAAATGCATTATCCTGGGATGAGCAATTCAATTCACAGACTGAGGACGAGCTTTTTGCAACAGTCATCGATCGCGTTCTCAACTGTGCTTGCTTTGTCTACATCGGAGCCTGGCTACGCTTTGACACTTTCAACGACCCCTTGTTGGGTATTTCACCTATGCGCCTGACAGTCTTTTTTATCGCCATACTTGTTTTGCGTAGAATTCCTTCAATGGTTCTACTGTACAAGTGGATCCCTGACATCAGTTCATTGCAGGAGGCTTTGTTTTGTGGTCATTTTGGTATGCACTGAACTTTCTCGGGTAGATGCCTCTTACACCCTAACATAGGACCTGTACGTGGACTCAGATCAATAAAGACGCTTGTCGATTCTCACATGATCCTAGATGGGAGTTGGGGCCGTCTTCATCTCAACTCTTGCCCTGACAAGGTTGCCAGAGCCGCAGTATCCTCCCGAATCCCCGCAGGAACTATTAGCTACCGTGCTCCAGCCTATCGTTTCCTTCGTCGTTTTAGGGTCAATAATTATACGTGCGAAATATTCGAGTCATGATTACAGGATAATAACGGCTATTTCAGACGGTTTATCCATCCCATTCTTTTCTTTTGGACGCAACGTTTCGCGCACGCTTTCCCGTTCTGCACGAGATGTGCCCGAGCGGATGTTTTGGATCAGCCAACGCGGTGTAGTCTACACAGATGAGGGGAAGAGCAGGAAGCCTGTGAGTGTTGCAGACTGCCGTGTCGTTTCAAGCTCAGAAGCTCTGAAGGATTTGGATCTGGAGGAACGACTAGAGCATGAATTGCGGACGGAGATCTTGCCAGCTTCTGGTGGATCGACGACGCCAAGAATCGCGCATCCTTGCTGAAGCACAGTAGACATATCATAAGGTTGTGAACATGTGATGAAATTATGCTGTCCATTTCGATACAGTATGTCAAAAGAGTGAATGGAACCCATACGACGGAAGTAATATAAAGTGCTACGAGAGTCCTGCAATTCACTCAAACGGATTCGTCCTTCCGCCCTGGAACGGAGAAATAGATTTTAGGAATGTGATCATGTTGGAAATAGACACGCACCTGGATCGTGGAACTGCCTCTGTCTTCGCCACAACCACATAACCACTCGTGCCACCACCGCTCGTCTGAAGGAAGGTCTTGCCGAGCGGTACTTTCACGCTCACTGGGGGTCAGGTTCACTTGCGGCGACCTCGTTGCGGGTGGAGGTTCGTCGACAGGCGGCGGGGAACGTGGAGGAGGTAGATCGAGAGGTCTTGGCGGTGGATGACGTCTATCGGACAATTTCGCTGTTTGGGAGTCGCCTTCCAAAATCTCCTTCATTTGGTGTGAGTCTGCAAAGGGCGAGGTTGCCTCTGACGGGGTTTCAAAAGGATTTTCTGTGGACGGAGAACGACTGTGGGACGGAGAGGAATCTGGAATGGGAGAAAGAGTATCTAGCGGTACAGAATCAATGGAATCTTGGGAATTGAGTACAGAATGATGATGAGGAGGGTATTTGGAATTTGACTTGGTCGCTGTCCACAACAAACTGGCACGTCGACTGACACCATCGACCAATGATGAAGGCGGCTGGGTGCTGGGGGCCTCGCGTGTTGCTGCCTGTCGTGCGGATTTCCGTCGTTGTCGTTCGGCGATCTCCCAGCGCCGCAAGGTCTACAGGAGGGCCATTAATGAGAAACACGAATCCGCCGTTAACAACAGCTGCTGACCTCTTCAACACGCTTAGTCTCGGATTCTTCTTCAAGCGTGGGGGGATACGATGAGCCAGAGGCCATTGGCTGGTCCGTATCTGAATTTGCAGAGTCCTCCACGACGTCAGCGTACTCGCTATCCTCTACTGCTCGCTCTTTGCCTTTTCGTCGCTTGTCTGGCTGGGAAGACTCGTCCCAAGGACGCAGACGAGTCATGTCTTCTTCTTCTGTTGGCGATGGAGGCGACGGTGGCGGCTGATGAGGAGTGACCGTCTCTATTGATGAAATCGAGGTCATGGTCAGAGTCGTCTTCGTTGGGAGGAATGTGCCCGTTTTGGTATTCAATTATGCCTTCCTGGCCAGTGCCAAACAATATATAATTAAGTAAAAAATACCATGAACTATAACAAAATAAATGTCCTCGAGAAGGCGTGATGGTATACTGTAGTCCGTTATTTAACCTAAAAGCGTCCATCATCTCTCCTTTGCGCGGGACCCTCATCGTAAAGACTCCCATCATCAGCAACATATCGTAAATTTGACGCTTTCGGACCACCGTGCTGGAGCATGGGTTGGTGGGAATCATCGGAATTTCCACCGTCGCGGCTGTACATCGTGCTGCGGGTGCTGTTTCCCAAAGACATGATAGAATTACGGGCAGTTTCGCGCATCTGAGCAAGGCTTTGATGGAAAGCATTCTAAATGTCACCTGTTCGTAAATAATTCATGATCAGCGGTCACGCAATTGCCTGACCTGCTCTTTCCAATACTGCATTCGCTTTTCTCTCTCTTGTTCTCTTTGAGACCGATGCAAAAAGAATAATCCAAAGAGTGTGCCAAACATGCCTAGAAAAGTTGTAATCTCTAGACAAGTGGGGCAAGACAATGAGGAAACTGTACCTCCGAAGATACCAATGCATACAATCACGTATACCCAAGCCCCAAAGTGACGTGGCGTTCTCGGACTTTCGCCACAAATACCAGAGCTAAGGCAGTTGTATGTGGAGCACCTGGATGAAGTCAAGGAAGAATTGACGAAGTGGTCACTGATACACCCACTCTTTATCGGCGTCACAAGTTTGGCCGAGATCCTTTGTCTTGATGCATTTAAGCTGCTGAGAATCGCAGTACAGACCTAAGCGGCAGTTGCCACTAAGGAGCAGATCAGTATCGCTGTCACTTCCTTGGCCACGACACAGAAACTGACCGAGATACGATGTCGATGTATTCTTGATTAGTTCCATACGCGATGTAGGCCGTGTTCTCAACCACGCAAGTTTCACCCTCTGTGACGTTGGCCCACCTGAAAATCCATAAGCTTCAAAATTTTTAGGACAAGGCGATATACGAACATGCAGATGTTATTGAGACAGACGGATCCATTGACGTTCAGGCCAAGGTCGCTCTCGTCGGCGAGCTCTTTGAAGTTGGGAGGGCCTTCACATTGGTCTTTGGATAGCAGATACAGATTTGGTCAATTGAAAGCAAACCAACGAAATATAAAAGTACCGTCTCTATTGAGCTGACAAGGGCTGCCCACAGCGAGGACATCTAAACACTGGTCCTGCTCGTCGGGGCAGAACTGACCGCGAGGGCACTTGGGAGGAAATGTAGCATCATCTGTATATCCGAAGGGGAATTCGTCCTTTCTGCATCCCTTGTGCGCGCAGGTTGAGTTGGAAGCACAGTACGTCTGGGAATTGCAGTCGCTGTAGAATTGGTAGGTACCTGCTTGCAGGCGATTGTTGCCCTGGGAGCATGAATCGCCGAAGTTGTTGCTACCGGCGAGGGCATTAGGCAATGAGAAGAGTAAAAGGATCGACAATATTGGCAAAGAGAGCATAGTGGCTGCCTGCCAGTGGTTGTAGGAAGGAACGTTTGCTTACCGGTAAGTTGCCGGATATAAGTTTAATTTATTATTTATATAATTACATGACTATGCATCCCCCATCATCGCGGTCCAGCCGACGAGCTATTTCGTCCGGCCCGACGCCTCTATCCCTTGCACCATTAAACTGAACGACAAGTACACCAGCATTTGACGGGTCTAGTTCTGCGACCAACTGATGTCTGTGCAAAACAGGTTAGCTAAACTTTAATTGCCCACAACAATAGCTTACTTGCGCATCAACTCCTCAATAGCGGGCTTTATTTTTGCTGCTCCCCCCTTGGAGTGCAAGCCTTTACCTACGATCCAAAATTGAACTTGAATGAAACTATTTGTATGGCCTACACGTACCGACGATGAGTCTAATCTCAGTGTCACCTCGCCGCTTTGCTTCGTCAAGGGCAATATCCGTACGGGCAATAGCTTCTTTGACATACAGGCCATGCAAATCAATTTCCCCAGGTTTGCTATCCTGAATAACAGTGTTAGCAACCTATGTGACCGTGGCGCACACCCGCTTACACGGTTGTTTTCTATTGAGAAATTGAGCGTCAGCATTGAGCACCGCCGTGACTTATAGTACTGACCAATGAAAATCCAATCGCTCGCCTCTTTGTTCAACTGCTCCATTCTCTGTTGGTGTTTCTTCCCTTGATTTGACAATTCTTTGGCTCCAGCGCCATCCCCGCGATTATAGGCTTCATGGCTTTCGCTAAAGCATCGTGCCATTTCATCCCCTTCTTTATTGGCGCGGGCACGAAGGTCGACATAGTATTCATTTTGCTGGTTTTTCTGGTTGTCATCCTGTTGCAGATGTTAGCAACTGAGAACGACAGTGGAAGCTGCGCTATTACCTCGTACTTTTGCGGTCTATGTGCTGGCGGATAGTGTGGAGACGGTTGATGAGGAGGTGGTTGTGATACCGGTTGATGATGTTCTGGCTGGTGAACCGGAGGGGTATACTGTTCTTGCGGTGTACTGGACTTCCCACCACAGAAAACATTGAACAGAACCTTCAAGACCTTGAGAAAAGTAGCCATATTAGGGCCGTAGAGTTACCGGCCATGATCAAAATAGGTCTGTTTGTTGATGGCTGCATACACAAATACTCGACTATTTACAAATGTGCGACTCGGGAAATAAGAATCGTAGGTACAAAAACTCAAGCAAACGACAGCAGATCGACATTGCCTAGATTTCCAGGCCCACCAAGACAAAAGCAGGATCAACCTCAAATGAAGGTTTGGTCACCACGGACCCTCCAACATACATGAGTGAGTGGAGGAGCTGACCCAAAGTAGGCGAAGACCTTTCGAGAACGATAACAAGGGCAGAGCATGCCAATTGCTCATCAGCGAGATCCAGAAGAGCGACAACACTAGCATGAGATCAGTACTAAACAAAACATTTCAAGTTTTTTCCTCACCTTTCTCGGAGACTGACTGACTGTGCGCTCTTGCCATCGACGTAAAGAGTTTTCGGTTGTCCCGGTAACTCCAACACCACGCCGTTGAAATTGGAGCCGAGACTTGAGGCGGTGATAGTAACACGTTTAGCATAGGGCAAAGCCTTCAATCCCTGGCGCGGGAAAATCGTCATAACAAAGTCCAGTGCATCCTTGTGGCCGACTTCAATGTCTGACCCACTGACGCTACAATCACTGCCCCCGTCGGGGGTGAGGGGTGGAGTGGACAAAACAGACGGAGACCGAGTGGGTATCGTAACGGGGAAAGTGGCGCGAGCACGAGAACAATCAATGGTCGTAATAGGTGGCTTAGCATGGGGATAGACGATATGTTTGTTGATAGAATTAGAGTCGGGGGAAGATGAAAGAGTACTTGGTGATGAGGAGAGAATCGACGCCGGCCTGCCTGTCACACAGCCCGACGACCCTCTGTCTGGAGGGCATTTTGGATTAGGGACGTCAAAAGCACCACTAAATTTAACTTGAATATAACGCTGTACGGTGGATGAAGAGAAAACTTACCCCGGGTCCGCCAGAGAAGGTAGTAGAGTAATAGTACAAATTGTCGGTGCCCTGCATTTGGCAAACAGCAAGCACACTGGGATCGGTGTCGAGAGAGAAAGATGCCCCATCTCCAACGGTCTGACGACCGTTGCTGTGAAAATACAATTGTCGGCGCCAAAGAACAGCTCAATAGAGGAAAATGGTGACATACGTGGGGCAAAGACTAGATTTCCGTTTGCCAAAATTCGACATAGAATTCAACGACATGAGGTGCCAACTTGATTTATTTCAGCGGGTAAAATTCCTGGAAGACCAAGCGTGAGTCATGCAGGACAACCAGAGGCAAACCGAGCAAAACGTACAGAGAATTGGACAGGAGCCAGGTACTGAGATGGGTGTTAGGTGTTAGGTAAGGGTGCAGTGGCGCTGCTCGGACCAAGTTGCTGAGTCATTGGTATCGGCTTGTCCCGGCAGACACAACTAAATTTTGTAGGCAAGGCCCGAGGTGAGAATCTCTTCATCGTCAGAGACAGCGAGCTCAATAAAAGTGAGTCCACTTTCATTCAGACCATAGCCTTCACGTCTCAATTGCTCTTCATTCCTTACTTCTCTTGACAATTGTGTGGAAAGCATGGCTGGATGAGCCTTTGCCCATCTGGATAACGTTGACTGACTGGTCTTGTATTTAGAATCTTCAACGACTACAATGGCTGATGCTCCCAGAGGACGAGGTGGATTTGGTCGTGGACGTGGTGACAGGGGACGGGGACGCAGGGGACCCCGTCGCGGTGCTCGCAAAGATGATGAGAAGGAATGGTATGGACTTGTCCTCCTGCGCCGTAGGTATCCCATTGATCTGGCCTCTCAGGGTTCCCGTCACCAAGCTTGGCCGTCTCGTCAAGGACGGAAAGATCAAGTCCATGGAGGAGATCTACCTTTTCTCCCTACCCGTTAAGGAATTCCAGATCATCGATTACTTCCTGCCCAAGCTCAAGGATGAAGTCATGAAGATCATGCCCGTCCAAAAGCAAACCCGTGCTGGTCAACGTACTCGCTTCAAAGCTTTCGTCGCCATCGGAGACTTCGACGGTCACGTTGGATTGGGAGTCAAGTGTGCAAAGGAGGTTGCAACAGCCATCCGTGGTGCCATCATTCTTGCTAAGCTCTCTGTCATCCCTGTCCGAAGAGGTTACTGGGGTGCTGCCCTTGGTGAACCTCATACGGTGCCCTCTAAAGTCAGCGGTAAAGTTGGTTCCGTCATGTGTCGTCTTATCCCGGCGCCCCGGGGTACTGGTATCGTCGCTGCACCCGCCTCGAAGCGTATATTGCAACTTGCCGGTGTTGAGGATGTGTACACCCAATCAAAGGGTTCCACTGCGACAATGGGTAATTTCCTGAAGGCAACATTCGCCGCCGTACGTTGCTCGCCGTGTCGTCTATTTATTGCCTTGTAACTAACCAATTTACAGATAACCAAAACATATGCGTTCTTGACGCCAGACTTGTGGAGGGATATTCCTGTGACCAAACTCCCTTACGACGAGTATAGCGCTCATCTTCAGCTTGCTGCGGGAAGGAAGTAGATATTTCTGTATTTAGTACTGCCCAGTGTGTCTATGTGCTGCATTTGCATTTCTTTTCATGGATATGCTATTTGATCATTCTCCGCCTCGCTAAGATCCACAACGAACCGTGCATTTCATGAAAGTGATACATGACCTAATTGCATTAAACATACATATCTACCTTAGATGTGAACCCGACAGGTGCGATTAAGGTAGCTTCAAAAATCCTACAAAGCGAGTGCGGGGAATGTTTTTACGTTTTCTTCCTGAGTGTCTTTCCCCATCCGAATATGCCGCTGCTGGCTTTCTGCCACAAGTTGCGGACCCGATCTCTGCCTATCATATGTGCAGTTTTGTGTCCAGTGCGCTCGGGGGTGATATCCATGAAAGATGTCAAGCCAACGCCAGTGTTGTCTGCGTCTTGAACAACAGGGTGATGCCAAACCTGTGTCACTGGGCGTTTGGCAATTGGAGGATTGGAATCTGCTTGGTTACCGATGGACGAGCCGCGCCGCCCCAGAGGTAAGGAAAGGAGGGACTTATGAGACGATCTTTGCTTGACGTTGCTCGATGGAAGGGTGAAAAGGGAACGCCCTTGAGCGTTACCAGTCCGGCCCTTCTGCAATTCCATTGATACCGACCGGTCGCGTAGTTGGGATGACAGCTTGGATTTTTCTGTACAATATTGCGACGAGTCAGAAAAGGGAGTGAATTTCAAAGACCGCATTTTGTGGACAGTTCGCGGGGGCGCGGTGCCGTTTTCATGCCCCGGAGAAGTCGTCAGGCTAACGACTCGTCGTATAATCCTTGGCATGCGGTGATGAATAGGTGTTGATACAGGATTTGCGTGATTAATTTCATGAGGTAGGCTGCCTTTTGGCGTAGGATGCGAATCACGGCTCCGAGACTGGACATGAGCGGGCAAATGGGAATCAGTTTTAGATGCTCGGTAGTTTTTTTTCCAGCGAGCAGCACAGCTAGTGTTGACCGCGTTGAGTATCAAAGACTCATGGTCTACGGCCACTTCTAGCTCTTTCAATAGACTGTCTGCTCTCCCACTAGTAGTCTGGAAGGCCGAAGAGAGTGATACTTCGTTGGGCGTGTCGAATTGTTGTTCCAATGCAGTTCTGCTCCAGGAGGTAGGGTGTCGGAAACAAAGTGCAGACATTGTGCTACAACGTTCATTAAACGCGTTGGAGGATTCCGTAAATGACGGTGAACTTTGCATCCGGCGAATCATGGGTCCAATCGAAGGCGGTTTGGGGAATACAAGTTCGATGTCTTTGAGGGAAGAAAAGTCTGATTCTGATCCCGTGAAAGTTCCCAAAGGTGTAGAGACAGAGCTACTCGTATCATCTCTTTCTTCGTGCTGAGATTTCGTCTGCACAGACGAAGATGTTGTACAATCGAGCACTTCTCTGCCAAAGCCAAAGTTCATGCAGTGACGACGCGACCTGCGAGGATCTATAGGGGGTTGTCGGAGATCCAGAGAGCAGACACCTGCTCTCTTATCCTCCAATTCCGCCATCGTTGCAGACGAAAATCTGATTTGAAAATTATGTTACTATCCGCTTGAGATTGGATTGGAAATTCACCTTTTACAAGTATCTTCTAGTAACATATCTGCGGTCATATCTTCATCTCGAAGATGGGGCGTACCAAGGTTACTATGGACGGGTCTGAGACGATGGGGACTTGAAGAATACCAGCTTCTCTCCGCGACAGACAAAGGCGAGGAAAATGAAGATCTCGGAGACGAAAATGACGTTGGAGTGAAGGGCGTTGTGTCAAAATCTTGATACGGTATTGACTGCATGGTCTAACAAGGAAACGACAGAAGCTGAAAACGCCTTTTTGTTGTATGTCTGTAGGGGTAGGTTAGAATACCCTGTACGCCTCCTCATATATAGAATATACCTGTATTGACCGGAAAGTAGAAAATTGTACAGAAAGAAAGACAGAGAGACAAAAAGGCGAAAAAAAAGCTGCGCAAGAAATGAGGTAGCCAGAAGACCTTTCAAAGGACCAAAATGGAAGACTGAACCAAGAAGCGGGGGCAGGTCACACTGGTGGCATTACTATTTATAGGTCGTGTGTGGCGTCACGAAAATTTTACGCAGAACAGTATACTGACACCCTCAGCGGGCACTGACTTCCATCATGAAACCGCCCAGAAATATATGGTCGCATCAACACCCTAAGGCAGTGAATTCGATGAGCTACAGAGCCAAGTACTGGATCACGGACATACGTGTTGCGCTTCACAACTGTGGATTCCGCCTCCTCAAAAACGAAGTTGACAATTAGAAAGTAAAGCATAGTCTTTACGCCAATCAGAGCAAATCGAAAGCCTATGCAGGCCTGAAAGCGTATAAGTTTTGGGTGTCAGTTAAAGTGACAGTACAGCACTTACACGAGGTCCCGCTGAGAAAGTTAGAATATTCGAAAACAATCCGGGTATTTCTCTGACCCGCTCAGGTAGGTTATTCCATCGATCCGGACTGGCATGCCTGATATTAGACAATTTCACGAAATCATCAAGTAATTTACTTACTTAAAGTCCCAAGAGTCATCTCCCCATACGTCCTTGTCCAAATTAAATCCTTCAACAGGGATGTGAATAAACGTGCCTTTCGGTACTTCTATACTTGTCGCTGTGCCATCCTTCTTCCTAACAGTATACTTGAGAGGAATGATATCTGTACGTGCAGCCACCCTCATTGATGAATGCACGGGCGGAATCAGCCTCAGCGATTCCCGCACAGTGTTGTTGAAGAACGGAAGTTCGTCTAAGGAGGAAAAGAGTCCCTGCATCTCTTCCGCTGTCATTTCATCCGCGTGACTAGAGAGACCAAGAGAGAGCAATTCGGTACGCAGACGAGTCTGCATTGCAGGGTGCTTGGCGAGTAGAAGTAAAGTCCAGGTCATAGCAAGCGAAGACGTATCAGATCCAGCGAAGATAAACGTATTGATACTGTCTAAAAGTTCACCGTCAGATACACGGCTCTGTGGAGGAACATCCTGCATCGTGTTTGCTCTGACTGAAAGAAGTTAGCCAGGGCACCAAAATCACAGCGTCCGTGACGTACTGAGCAAACTGAGCAGATCCCTTCCGGTATGTGGAATTTCCAAAGCCGCTGCTTCCTCGAGCTGTCGCTTTCTATCTAGAATGAGCCGACCCGTAACATCCCGTATCACGGTTTGGCATCGTCGCACGGTCCTATTCCGCTGTTGAACTTAGTATCAGCGGGTTTGCGTGACGGCTCATAAGACTTACAAATATCACGTTTAAGAAAGGGAGATAACCGATAACCAGCGTTCGTAATGAGCTGGATTGGGATAGGCCTTTCTCGAACATGTCTCTATAAGCGATGAATAAGGGATTGGTTTCCTCTTGTATGGCATCAAAGTTATAGTCAAGTCCTGCAAAATCTGTAAGTAACGAGATGATAACGTCATTGTACCGCGGAGATACCTGCGAGGCCAATCACATCGAATGTAGCACGGCTGAGCCAATGGCAAACGTCGATGGTTGCATATTCCCCCTGGTCTTTCACTATCGACAGCCATCGGTCCGTGAGCTGTTGGGCCTTGTTGAAGACACAAGGTACGAGGGCACGCATATTATAAACAGAAAAGGCGGGTGTTGCAATACGCCTGAGGCGTTTGTATAGCTGCCCCTCCGCTGACAACATCCCACATCCGATGAGATTATTGATAATTCTTCTTGACAACAGCGGCTTCTCGTACACGGCAGTATTCTTCAGGATATGTGCGATAGCGACCGGATCCAGCGTCAGCAAGCGTTCATCCCACTGTAGCGGCGTTATGTGAAACGTTTACTTTGGAAAATTTAGACATACCGGACCTAAACCGCGTATTCTTATAGTTCGGCCATATTTGCGAGCGAGCAGCTCATGCGCCTTGGCAGATATCTCAGCACTGACAGGGGATGCAATCAGTCCAGGTCTAGTGGAGGAAAGTCCGTCGTACTTCAAGACTAGATTAAGATGAGTTCCAAAATAGCCCCGTACAGAAGGACCAGGAAGTGAGCGCAGAGGGCCGAAGGACGGTGCGACCACAAAGAGGTAAAATATGTAGGCACCAAGTACACATATACCGCCAACCAGACCGGTAACCGGGTAAGTTATCGTTGAAAACATAGTCATAGAACAAAACTGGAGCATGTACAGCTAGCATCGTGTCCTGGTATCCACAGCTTTACCCGTGACGATAACGTTAACATTGCTGGAGTTTTTAGACTTCTTGATTGGAAAGGCAAACACTAGGAAGAGTCTAAAAGAGAAATTTCAAATTTGCCCACATGCATCCGAAGCTTATAGCAAATTCTAGGGTGGATCAAGGTATTTATTGTCTTCTTGAGGTTAATAACAAAATAGAAATTGCACAAGCAGCTAAGAACACGAAATAAATACAAAGATGACAAATGATAGTTCATCATATGTGTGTGCGAGTTCACCTCACGCAGTCGCACCGACTCCTTGGTACCCATTAGCGGAGCTTTGCGTCTGATCTCCACTGATATTCATTCCTGCCATATGATTCGACAAAGCGTAATAGGGCGACCTTCCGTATCCGCCATCTATTCCAGCACCTGAGGCCGGAGAATTGGTGCCACCCTGGGGTCTTGCTGGTGATGAAACTTTTGGCAACACCCACGACGGCGTTGAATTAGCAGCCACCGGACTTCTTCCCCCCTCATTCGCTACGGCAGGTTGATTCTGGTGATCACCAGAAGGGAAAGGCGATGGAAGCGCCTCAGCCTCAGCCGCATCATTTGCTTGCACTTGATGCTGAGTCTGTTGCTGGAGTGGTTGAGGCTGTTGCTGAAGTGGCTGAGGCTGTTGCTGGTGTGGCTGAGGCTGAGATTCCGCCACAGGCGTGGCGTGAGGTGGTAAATTGTCCGTCACACCGGGAACGCATACGAAGTAAACAGCTCCAGCAAGATCTTTCCCACCTTTGGCATAGTACTGAGCCCACGCTTGCACATTCGGGTCAGAATAAGTCGTGGTAGGATCGTAAACATAGAGAGCAGCGACCTGACGGCCCTGTATTTGCTGCTGGTGTTG
Source organism: Armillaria sp. CMW 4456 (assembly GCA_028551335.1). Classification (NCBI taxonomy): domain Eukaryota; kingdom Fungi; phylum Basidiomycota; class Agaricomycetes; order Agaricales; family Physalacriaceae; genus Armillaria; species Armillaria sp. CMW 4456. The sequence goes on from JANDKJ010000292.1 coordinate 145,040, forward strand.
CACCTGAGCTTGCGGCTGAGGTTGAATTGTCGGGTCAGCCTGCTGTGGCGGCTGCCCTAAAACTTGTGCTGCTTGAGTCTGTGCATGTACTTGCCCTTGCGTTTGTGTGGGCACGTAACCTTGTGTTTGTGAAGGCAAAGCTCCCTGTGCTTCAGAAGGCGTGGATCCTTGTGGTTGGTTTGACGCTGCTCCTGGCGCTTGGACTGGATTGGAATTTTGCCGTATCGGAGCAGGTATCGCTTGAGCCGGGGCAGGGCTTGGTTGTCCTTGACCTTGAGCAGGATATGGCAACGGTCCCTGGGGTCCGTAAGGCTGAGGTCCATATGCGGTAGCTACAGGTTGATGGCCATACTGTCCAGGGTACTGAGGGTACGCGCCATACGCTGGCTGCTGAGGTTGTTGATTCCATGCATAGGAGGTAGGTGCCTGGGTACGAGAGTCAGGACGCGCGACAGGATATTGGCCTGCAGGTTGGTATGTAGCGGAAGGGGGCTGCTCATACATTGCACTATGGCGAGCTAGACTTTCTTCCATCATACGATCGAATATAGTGCGCGCGCGGACGAACGTCTCATTCATTGATACAAGATCGGCTAATCATATTTGTTAGGTCTAACCTTAGTGAAGAAAAAAGAAAAAGAAAAACCTCGCTTTTGACTGTACTTGTCAATGAGCTTGACAATCTTGGGGCGTAAGGCCATACTCGACCGATATAGCTCCTACAATGTCAAGACTCGTTGAGGTTCAAATCGAGCCATATGAAACAGACATACTTGTATCTCTTCATTATCTGCAAGATTATCCTTAGCTGGGTCTAGAGACCTCAACATGTTGAGCAGTTTCTCGACGTTAACGGCTTGGGCGAAGACAGCTGCTTCTTGCTCCGCCTCTCTTCCCAACTCGGCAGCAGTAGGTTCAGGCATGGCCTCCTATGACAGAAGTCATTTATCAGGGTCTTTCGAAGCCACCATTACGCACCACATAGTTCACGGGGAAAATCCCGGTCCTTCCTTTAAGCTGACCTCGCCACCAATCCTTGTAACCACGATCGACCACTTTGATGACATCACCCTTCTCAAACCCAAGCTCCCCAGGTTCCGTCGGCTCGAAAGTGTGCAATGCGCGAACCCGGGTGACGATATTAGTCTGTGGTGGTGAGACGGTCGCTGTGGTGGTAGAAGGGGCTGCAGTAGTAGCAAATTGTTGTACATGCGGTTGCTTCGGTGACGGTGTCCGTGCAGGGGCATATCCCGATGAGTAACTCGGCGTTTCGTAGGACGACGATGGCGCTTGGTACGAACTGGAGGAACCAGACGCACGAGGGAGATTTGGTGAGGAACCAGATCCACCTGCACCACTCGACGCTGTGTCGTTGTACCGTGCCCATTGGTCTCTTCCCCCCTTGTCTGCCATCGATATTTCAAGGACACGCTGAAGCTCCTCTTCCTCCTTTCGACGAATTTCGTCGTCCACAGTTGGTGGCGGAAGCTCCTGCGGTGCTTCAAATTTATAATCTATAAACAATTGAATAGGAAGAGCAGCGTAGAAACGTGGTTGATATACTTTTCGCCTGTAAACTGTTGTAACAATCCTCCATCACGCCAAGAGTGGAATCACTCTCGAATTCTGCTGTCCACATTGCGATTAAACCTAGGGCCCTGCGGCGTACTTTCTCATGAGTCGTCTGCAATCCAAATGAGTCTCCGTAACAGTCAATGAAGCAAGGAGATACTTGCCCTGTCTGTAATAAGTTTCTCTAGTCCCTGGGTAAATGCTCTGGATGCAATCTCTCTATGGAGCTCGATACTGCAGTTCTTAGATAGCGACTCCGATAATGATAGGGCATATAGCTGCACATTAGGATTACGGTGTGCCAACCTTTTGAGCACAGCAGCTATGACATTGCGAGCCCTTGGAATGGCGTGTAAGCGGTGATATCGCTAACGACAAATAACGCACCCTTCCTGGCCTTCTTCCTGAACCTGGTCGCATAGGTTCAAGATGAGTTCCCAATTTTCGCTCGTCAGATTCTCGTCAGTCGTTTTGGCTGTTCAAGTCGATGATCAGGAATAACAGGCCATATGTGAGATATCAATATGGAGATAGACGCACTGACGACCTCATCGTATGGATTGGTAGAGCCACCTCCAAACATTTACGAGATTTGGTGTACTTTCTGTTAAGGTAGTGGTATAAAGAGAGAGAGAGAAAACTGCGGACGTCGAAGATGCGATGAGGGATGGCTCTCAGGCTGTGGCTGTACTCGAAAACAATCCCGTTTCGGACCAGATTATTATGAAATTTGGTCTCTTTACTACGAACTTTAGTGATCCTTGTCGTCCTCCCTGCGATGGCGAAGAGTGAGTCAACTAATGCTTGTTCTAGCATACTGTGACGCTTAAATCAATAACGTAGTTCCAAGAAACTTTCGACTGCTTGAAGAACTCGAAAAGGGCGAGAAAGGCATTGGTGATGGGTCGTGCTCGTACGGTCTAGAGGACGGCGACGATATCATGATGAGCAACTGGAACGGTACGATTATTGGTCCTGGTCATGTATGTCGTGCTACAATGCATCGATGTAATACTGATCGCCGACATCTATGCAGACCGTGCACGAGAATCGAATCTACAGCCTTAAGATTACTTGTGGCGAGCTTTATCCTGATAGCGCTCCGACTGTCCAGTTTCTCTCGAAGGTCAATCTACCATTTGTCAACCAGACGAATGGTATGGTTGATCCGGCCAAGGTTCCTGTGTTGGCTGGGTGGACGCGCAGCCATAGCATCGAGAGTGTTCTCGTAGAGATGAGAAAGTGCGTAGGCTTTACGACCCTCTTCCTTATGCTAATCAACGGTATCAGGGAGATGGCATCGTTCCATAACAGGAAGCTTCCTCAGCCCCCAGAGGGCTCCATGTTTTGAAGGCTTATACGCGGGGGAGTATTAATTGAAATGGATGGTTGGGTGGGAGTAAACTTTGTAATTTCTGACCGTTTTATAGCATCTGCATCAGCGGACATACTGTAACTTCTGTTACCAACTGGCTACCCTTTGTTTCTATGCCACTTGCGAGTCAACATGATGAAATATAGCATTCTCAGGTCCTGCGTCCTGGCGAAGCGATAATTCCCCAACTTTGCGAAATTTCACGTCGTTCCCAGTCCTATGAGCTATCACATTCTTTGTGTTAGTCCTGGTGGCGCGGTATAATTCATCGTTCTCCAAGTCGATACCCCCGCCACCCAAACAAGTCTGACTAGTCGGTAACAAGCACTGAAGACCCTTTGAGAAGCCACAGAGAAGACTCACTGGTGACATAAGCGAAGACGGCAGGAAAGAGTCGCGCTGCCTCATCGGACAAAGATGATGAAAGATGGTAGGAATACATTGTTAATCAATAACACCAATATCATACAATCATATAAACAGGTGCCTTATGTGATGACATGATCTTTCTACACCTCAGTGCTACTTCCGTAGAGCATGATGAATTGCTCCACAGTCGACCGCTTGTCGGGATCGCCGAAGTTTATACGGCCATCAGTGACGACGTCTGCAGATACCGTCAGCTTGCCAACAGGTATGATGCCAGGTGTAGGAGGGAGGGGGAAATCAGCCAAGTCAACGGATACACTACTCGTACTGGATTCGATGGTGCTCGTACTAGGATGCGTGATTAGTATCGATGGAGCTTGGACGTGTAAGAGACTTGTATTAGTGCCGAGAGATGGAGGCGGGTCTTCATTGTCGACCGGAGCGGTGGATATGACAACGTCAGGAGTCTCTGCGACTGACGCACGTAACACTTCCCATGTCAATAGGATGCCTCGTCGAATCTCCATGCTCTGCGTCTGTGCTCTCTGTACTTGGTATGTTTCGTCTTCACGCAATTCATCTAAGAAGCTAGATTCTGTTGCCGCCGTAGAAATAGAGGTCATCGATGAACTCGATATACTTTGGAAAGACAAGCTATCCACGAAGTCAGAGATAGTTTCCGAAGACGTAGACTCCTCGTGAGGTTCTTTCCTGAGTATCCCACGTCTTGACATGCACTGAAGTCCAGCCTGTATAGACATTGCGGTAGCGGTGTTCGCATCGACGTATGTGAAAGCTGATAGCAGAGGGAAGGCAATATCAACAGATGTCGTGCGGGAGTGCGAGAGTGTGGCATCCTGTTCAACGGTGCGAGATAGTCTAGTGAGCGTAGAATCATGAGTCTTTGCAGAGAGTCCAGGAGCTGACGGGAGTGTCTCTATAGACGGGTAGCCTGTGTCGCGAATCGCCTTTTCTGAATCTAAATGCAGTGGCATATTGCCGGAGTGATTAGAGCGAAGCAGATATCTGTGAACGACTGTCTTTTTAATTTGAGTCTCGCGAATGGTAAAAACGACGACAGCGACAACGGCGATGCTCAACACCGCAGTTAAAGTGATGAATACGGTCTTTTTGGCATCCATAGTGCGACGGGCAGATGTTGTGTCTATAAAGAGCTTCAATTAAGCTTGAGCACCTATAATATCAAAAGAAACATACTGCCCGACACGATGATAGAAATGAGTGGAATTAAAGTTGAAGATAGACTGCTCGAACATATATCACGTGCTCTCGAAGATAAACTCCGGAATTCGGACCGATGCCGAGCATGTTTCGTTTTTTTCTTTCGCGTCGAGTTCCTTTGAGACTGGTCGCTCCTCCGACTTTTCAAGTGCGCTCATTCTCCGGTGCTCGCGTTCTAGCTACCGATGCATCAGTAACACCGAAATCCCCTCGTACTCCTTGGTATCGTCAAAAGGTACTGTTTCACTGTAACAAAGCAGCTTGCACTCATTATCTCTCAGAAAAGCGTTGGGACTGCTCTCGACACTTCTCCAAAGATATCTTTTCTTACCATTTCAGAAATTCTGGAGGCAGCCACGCTTGGGCGTTCGATTATCGCAGCCTGTGTGTCGGAACAAGATCAACCTAGGGTCATTGCCAGTCTGATCGACAAGCTTCCTTCTGAACCAGGAGTATCGAAGACAATCATTCTTTTCAAAGAATTATCAGCCGCTACAGATGTTCACACCTTTTTACGGGCCCAAGATGGTCGGTCGGTCGAGCTTGTTCATACAACTGAGATGTCGGAAGCAGCCCGAGTGGCGGATGTGTGCGTCTACTTAGCTTTGTCCCTCGCTTAGTTCTGACATGAATCACTAGGACCTTAATCTCTGGGCTTGACATCCTTGCTCCTGCGCTATCACATTACGACCCTTATGAATGCAAGTCACTCATTCTTTGTGGGTTTGAGCCCGATGAAGCGTATGCCGTCCTCAATGCTTTTCGCACATGACCAATGTAATATGTATTTTCAGACTCCTTGAGGCACTTGGCAAGTTTAATCCAAGAGCCAAGATAGGCGCTTCGAGAACGTATTATGTTCCTTCCTCGGAAAAAACGCCCATCGTCTGTCTAATGAATGCCGAACAAAGGTTAAAATGGAGTTACGAAAGGAACGTCTCCTTTGCCGAGTGTTACTTTCAAACATGGTAATATTCTAAACTTGGAAAAGAGGTTCATTGACGTATCATCTCGTAGGAACACACCGCCGCGTCTTTCCTTCTTACCTGCCGATATTGGTGTCGACAATCTTGAAGACGATTACTGGGTTTATATAACCGACATAATTTGTAAGGTCTCATCTGCCAGCGGCATCAGAAACTGCACCTAACGTACATTCTATTGCAGCATCATCCGGCAGGACTATAATATACACGTCAAATGATGAAATGTCTCAAGAGGTGTATGACGGTCTTTACAGAAACGCCGTGAGGGCACGCATAGCAAGATCTGAGGGTGACCTTAAACACAACCCAAAGATCAGTGCCTATATTATCTCCGCTGATTCTGGTTAGTGTTGATTCAGTCCTCGAAACTATCGTTGATTTTTTCTAGCCGTGTTCAAATGTGATATTGTACCTTGCGCGAACGTCATAATCTTCCACGCAGCTGGATCAATAGAAGAGTATCTTCATATGGTGAGGACAAGTATGTAGTAAAAATTCTTCAGTGCTGACGTTTTATTATCCCACTTAAAAAGCACACATGTGTCAGAAACTCGGGGAGACGAGATGCTCAAATCACGGAGGTGATCCCGTCAGATCGAATGAACTTTGTGTCTCTCAGTGGAATCAAGGCTGCTGTACCTATAGAAATCCGACGTTTGTACAATTATCTTCCTCCAAAAGCTTTGCTACAGATGTTTTTTAGATATCACACCCGACCTTCTAGCCAAAATTCAACATGGCCATGTGCCTCTCCCCGACGAAAAGAGGCTTTCTTCTGCGAAACACATACAGATATCCCTCGTAGGTGCTGAACAGCGCCTCCGTAACGAGGTTGCAACTATATTACAAGTAGTGCCAAAATTTGTGGACGCCGTAGGTCAAGACCAAGTGGACGCGTACGTTTCAGGCGAAGTTGGAAACAAGCCGCCGGGCACTTTTGGGACAGCATTCTTTCGCCAGCAACAAAAGCATGACCCGAGCGCTGTGCAAGTAAAAATCATTTTGAAGGAAGGTCATGACACCGAGTCCTCTCCTCTCGTTGATGATGTCGAAAATGTTGCCACTGAGGAGGGTATTGAGGAGTTTCTCGATGAGGATGAGTATGGGCGGGTTGCTATTGAGCCTGGGCAGGATCGATGGCGGCGCTCCAATTCACAAGATAAATTCCGCGGTAAGAATGACAGGCGGAGCCAGACTAATGGCCGTCGAGGGGATTGGGATAACCAGAGGAGGCCACCTCGTACCCACGACTCAGACAATCGTCGACCGCAGAAACGTGGCTGGGAGAACCGACAGTCCTGGAATGATCAGGAGAGACCGCGTCGTACCTATGGTTCTGATAACGGTCGCCCGCCGAAACAAGACTGGGTGCAAGGAAGGAAGCAGCAATCTTGGAACATGCGGGGGAAAACCTCATCTCGTGCTGATGGGTCAGAAAACCCAGGTCGGTCAGGGTGGCGGGAGAAAAGGCCACACAATGAAAGAGGATACAATGCCAAGAATACCTCTTGGAGCAGTTCGGAGCGTTGAGGGTCAAATGATTTATGAAGCTCGTAGCATAGTACTTGGGTAGTCACAGTTTATGGTTACCCTCTGCTGAGCATTCACTGACATTTACTGTTCATCATGGAAGGTCGTGGAATCGTTGCAACGGTGTTGATACAATACTGTTAGAAGGCTACATATGCAAAGCAATGTGTATGTGTGATAGAACCCAACAAAGATCCCTAGATAATTTATAAATCGATTCAATGAATGGACAGTGCTGCACGACACCAATTGTTGGAGAGGAAGTGCACATGTGTCGCTCAATACGTGTCATTGTCGAGCAAGATTCAGAATGCCTCTAACATCAGGTACCGAGGTGAGGTCAATCAAAAAAGGTATGAGGTCTACCAGCTCAGCGTCATGTGGGTCATTAAACCATGAAGAGACAGGAACCGCGTTGTTGGGATGAAAAATGTATGAGGCGGGGGAGTTGTCCAGAATTATGGTGTCTGTGACGGCTCTGCCCAATTGAGAGAGGTCCTGAAAGATACCAACAGGTTCAGCACAGTTACGTAAACGCACTCCGTGTGAACATACTTTAACATAGTTGCCGTTATGGCTATAACAACTTTCTCGAAATAGGCGATGTGCCACAGCCTGGTGAATATCCAGCTTGTCTAATACTGGATCAGCATACTGAAAGGAACGTCAGCTAGGGGAATGTCGGTGTCTAACAGAACTCACCTTGCTTAAGCTTGCTGTGAACACCACGACCTCATACAGTTCACCCATTTTCTTGAGAAAGGCGTCAACTCCTGGCCGTTTTAACACATGAAATTGATGCCAAGTATATTCAATTTCGACGGGAACTATAAAATCGGCGTTTTGCACAGCCTGCTACATTGAAAGCAATCAGAATGGTTACAAAAGAGGAGAGCCTAAAGTCACCCTAAAACTGCTATGCACCAGTGTCTCGTCGAGGTCGAGAACTAAGCATTTGCGTCCAGCATGATGAGGAGCTATGGGCGGTAAAAGTGGCTGCGGCATGCCGTCCTGAACGTTGACGAAGAATCGCATAAGCACTGAATGATAAGCGAAGACAGAGTAAGAGGTACCGGGCCGATTGGTATCCCGCATCCGCCATTCCTAATCAGACGATCCTCTTCAGCTTGCATATCAATTTGCATATCATCCCCATCATCGTCCATATAGCTAGTGGCATCGGAATCATCTGTGTCTCTAGTCGGCGTTCGTGCAATAGGTTCCCCGGTAGAGCCTGGGGGCTGGACAGCACCAGATGTGACACCGTCAGTCTCGTCTGGAGGCAACAGGTAGACGCTGGAAGGTGGCGGCACAATGATGTCTGGGTCGTGTGACGAAGGTGATTCTCGAGTCATTACGTTAGGAAGATCTAAGGGGACGTTGTTACTAGCCTGATTTGCGACATCAGAAGATGAAGATGGGTCGAGATGACTGTCTAATAGATCGGACGGCGGCGTGTCGGAATCTGGTTGAGGAACGCTGGAATCGGGTACGCAGGGAACAACTCTGTGTACAACACGGGAAAGGAAAGATGGCTTTGCGCGTCTGCGACGTGTGGGAGGCTTGATGATGGAAGAAGATAAAACTGCATCTGACTTGGTGTTTCTGCGTCGATAGAAGGGAACGCGATGAACGTTAGCCAGGGTGATGTTCAAAGATGTGTCGTGGTCTCTATCGGATACAGCAGTGTCGAAAGAGAGGGCAGTGGGAGCGCTCGCGTCTGTCTGGGGATCTGATTCCGGAATTAACGTCGCTGAATCGATATGTATTGAGCAGGGGAAACGATGAATACGGGAGAACTAACTGTCAGTACTTCCGTTTGTTACTTGTGAATGCTGCAGCGACCGAGTTGGAGAATCCTTGTTTTTTAAGAAGAAGCGCTGGCGCAGAGAAGGTGACATGGTGGGAAGGGACTAGAAAGTGGGTACGCGTTTGCATGTGTTGTGCAAGGGCGTTGACCCATTTAGGGAGCTCTTAGTCAGGCTTTGTCAGGCTCTTACAAATACTTTGTGGTCCTCGAGGTTCATAAAGAATGATGAACTTTTCAAATCTCTCGACGAACATCGCCAACGCCGGACAGGCGACTGGACAGCAGCCTAGTCAGTCGACAAATGGGCAGACTATTGCCCAGACTATGCGCCTGCGCGAGGACCCGCCAGCGATAACTCCCCCATCCCGTAACCCACGGAAACGAAAGTCTCCTTCTACCACCACCCCAGATTCCGCCCAAGCCCAGCCTGTCACTCAGCCCCAGCCCCAGCCGCTCCAACACGTTCTTCCACCTCCTCACACTATCATGCATCAACTTCCTCCAGGTGCCATGCCCCCATATCAATACGCCGACTATTCGCCTGGTGGAATGCCGCCGCCCCCCAATCCCCAGCCTGAACAGTCCGGCTCAGCGTCATCAGGTCAGCGCGCCCTCAGCTCCAGCAAGCGTGCAGAGCAGAACAGAAAGGCCCAGCGCGCATTTAGGGAGCGACGAGACCAGTATGTGGTATTGATGCATCTACTGCGCCACCTGCTTACCCAGATCCAGACATGTCAAGGCCCTTGAGTCTCGTTCGCAGCTTCTTGATGCCGCCTTGGCATCGGCAGACGAAGCCAATCGCCGCTGGGAGGAATGCCGTGCTTTAGTTGATCAATTGAGGGTCGAAAATGCTGCCCTTCGTGCCGCCATTTCCCAGGCTCAGCTGCTGTCCTCCACTACATCTGTTCCTCAACAGCAGGAAGAAACCAAGAAGGAAGGGGCATCGGAGAATAATACCAACGTAGAACCCACCCAGAAGTCGGAGTAGTCATTCGAGTGTACTTGTTCCCAGTTCTTGTCGAGCAATGTTTCAAAAGTATTGTTGTTTTCTGTTGCTGTGTGAACCGTATGACTTTAGCTGGTAGTTGCCAGTGATCATGGGCGTCTTGTCGCATTCCATGGGTCGTCGTGGTTGAAAACAAAACGATCATGCCAGTGCTAGTTATGTAACCCAAGGCTTTGTCATCGCTCTTCTCAAAATCCACGGGGAGGGTCTGTTTAATGAGGTAGCAAACGATCCTACGCTCGATATATGCTGGCCGCAAAATGACTGTACGTCCTTGGATTCAGCTTTACTGCACCGCTCGTTACACCTCGACGCAGATTATTGCTTCGACTACGTGACAGACTTAAACGGCTAGGCTGGCCAATATCATCTGTTCAAGTTTATTTATCGAGAGGTTTCCATTCAGCATTTGACCAGATATAAATGCCGACTCTGTTGCTGGATAACACGGCAAAATGAACGCCGCGAGGGTCTTGGCCGGGACATGGTCAGTGACATGCGTACTATGTGTCAGCAACTTTGTCAGCCACCACCGTGATCGCGTAGTAGGCTCCAGCGCGTCTTGTCTCAAACCCGTCCTCTGCTTGTTCTCTCCATGGCCAATAAACTCACACCATGGATTCACGACTATTTAACAGACATATATCAACGACTTGGTGCTAACTATTTTAGTGAAAAGTCTGCCACCAAGCCCAAGAAAGTGCAATTGCTCACCGTTCGTTACTGTCTTTGCCAGACTTTAATGCATTCAATTTCTTCTATAACAGTTTCGCGGCATCAAACCTACGCATGCAAATGTAGATGATGGCAATATCATATGGGCGGATGTGTCTGATAAAGCTTTTATAATTCCCGTGGTGTTCACTTCGATGGCAGTACGAGCATATAAGCAGCGGTGTGTGTCATGCAGTGCTTCCACAGAACAAGACATTGAGGCATGATTTCAGTTATCCATTTGAACAATGTGAAAAAGCAATTCTATCCGTCAAATCTTTTCGTCCACTGTTACGGCGCGTGCCCTTGCGAGGTTCTGAAGGGCTGACGGAAAAAGAAGAGCTTGTACTTCAATGTGATTCATTCTTCGTTTTCGACACGTCTCCCGTGAACACATTGGGTCAGCCGGCTGAGCTTGATACCAGTTCGGATTTGAAGAACTGGATACATGGCCTACGGAGAGGAGGCGGTGGTGGGTTAGTACAGCTCCATCGCATAGCATTTGTTGTACTCACAGATTCTTTAGCAGTTCCTTCCTGACCAAGAAGGCCGTTAAAAAAAAATCCAAGTCTCGGCAAGATCCACTCGTTTTCGTTTCTAAAGCGCGTGAACTTGATGAAAAGTCTGAAGTGAAGGGACGCAATGGCACGGAGGTGATATCAGAACGTGAAGTGGTAGCAAATGTAAAACGCGAATATGACCGCTGGTGGCATAGGGTATACACATCTCTCCGTTCTGACAGCGTCCGCGGCTAATGGAAAAACCAGCACCTGGGTAAGAACGTCCAGTCCGAGTATTTCAAGAAGGCCATTGTCGACGCCGATACACGACCAAACGGTGAGTCTTGGGCTCTGCGATTCCAAGCTTGATGTCATTTTCCGGTACAGATTCCCATTCCGAATCTCGGGGCGAGTCTGATCCAGAAGTTTGGACAACTTCTTGTCCCTTGACGGACAGTTGGTCTCCAAGTCCAAGGAATAGTCCGAAATTGACCTCCGAACCGAGTCAGAAACCGCAGGGCCGATCTGTTGTAGAAATGGAAACGGCAGCCTCTGTTTGGCGCCCGAAAGTTCCCTCTGGGTCAGAGCCAGTTATGACACGCCGCGCAAGAAAGATATCAGGCTCGTTGAATGCCGATGGCAATCCGCCAGGAGACGGGCCTTTATGTCTGTCCATGCCGACTCGTACGCAGCTACCGAAAAATACTTCTGCCCCTCTCAAAGTCAGGCCAAAATATCTCTTGTCCGGCATGCATCAAACAGACATAACAACAGTCGACCCAGAAGATCGTGATCACAACATTCATCTTCCCAGTTCTCCATCACGAAAGCCGGTATCTAGAAAGTCAGTCACCCGCTCGGCAACGTCCTCCCAGAAGCATTCGACAACCTTTATCAGTATGCAGCCCCATGACCCTTCCTCCCCGTTCGAGGATGGCTTTCTATCTTCTTTACCCCCGGAGTCATTACGCTCTGTGGTACAGCCGTTAGCCGTTGGGAGACTTCGCAAGGTTTTACCACCTGCCCAACCAAATAATTCCCCAATCAATTCACAGAGTACTCCCAAGATCCTGGCACCGAATTCAGACACTTCATCACAACCATTTTCGCATTCACAACTTCAGTCCCAATCATGGCCATCATCCCAATCCCAAGGATACCCTCACACCCAATATCACTACTTGTTTTCACAGTCACAGCCGCAATCTCAGTCACAATCTGAACTCCATTCACAGTCACCACATGATCCAGAAGCCAATTTTAGTGCCCAATTCACCAGACAGGCAATCGAGGACAAGTCACAATCTGAGCCGTCTGTACGACTACCGCAGTCCCTTTCTCAACTATCAAGCTATTCTGGACAGCAAGCGGATATCGCTTCAGTTGTGAACTTGCCTGAACGAGATGCAGGGGTTATCGATGATCATGATTCCCTTTTCTCTGCAGATGAAGACGATGACGATTTACTGTACAGTGGATCGCAATCTTCTGTCATCCCTGAAAATGCCTCTCTTTCCGTCAATCCTCCGGATACACAGCATAATATGGATGTGGATAGTTCGTCGGATAAATCATCAGACTCGGAATCGGAGTCAGATGAGCAATCTCTCGCCAAAGGTTTTCGTTTATATGATGGTAGCGGTACAGAGGGCCGAAATGCAAACCCTAACGGATCCTTAGATCCGGATGATTTCGAGACACAAACGAATCTCTTTGGACCTTCACAGAAGCCGCAATTTCAGATAGCTCCATCTCCTGGACAGAAAAGGAAAAGACACCTGTTGGACGTAGACGATCTCGAGGAGCCAAGACAATCAATTTCTTGTTCACAGACTAGCATCATTCACCATAGCCCATCTGCGTGGGCAGCTCCTAGTTTCATGCGCCAGACCGTCCCTCGCGGATCAGCGGAACCACCAGGGTCCCGATCGAGATACACCCGTCCCGACGAGACGACGAGACAACAAAATAAAACAGTCCTTGGCGCCCCACAACGCGGCATTCCCCACAAATTTCAATCCATAAGCATCATCGAGGAAACTGCCGATGAGATATCGAGAACCCGGAAGAAAGATACCGTTGCAATAACGCAAGAAATCTTATCCCGTAAGGATACCGATAATCAGATGGAAGGCAGCGTGGCCATGAAACGAACCTCTGGTGACGATCAGCACCATCGACCATTGAAACGGGGGAAAGGAAATGCTTCGCAGACTATCAGCACGTCCGAGTCCGGATCCGGCCCCAGACTGCTTGGTTTTTCTATCGCTTTGGATAGGATGAGTGTTCAGAACATCGTTTCCTGGGACAGGATGAAGGACATTATCCTGAATACGGGTAAATATCAATCAGTAAAGTTGCGGGGAGGAGCTTGACTGGGTACTTTACTACTGTTGCTGTTTTGACCGGTCCTCCGCTGTAGGTCAACTGATGGACCTCGCCCCTGCGGCGATGCTGTCATTATTATTGGCAGAAAGAAACCCAAATGAAAGGATGGTACCAAATGAGTCCACCTTTTGATGTGCACCAGATAGTGTGAAACACACGTCTAACAAGTCCCTTATCATGATGGGACAATTACGAGCGCCCGCCGAACTTGAGGACCGGGAAGAGTGATGAGCAGTTAGTCATCTATCACCCGAATTTGATCAAAATTGAGGTAATTCTCGGGCAGATTAGTCAGCAAATGTGTATTTGCGACAAGTCACATTTTCTTTTCGGTTTTGGCCTTCCTCCAGATCATCGCCGTTACGGTGTTCCAAGGCTTCTTCTCTTTTACTTTGTCGTTGCCGTCGCTGCCCGCGTCCTCGACATCGTTGCAAACGTCTCCAACGTATTCTCTCCATTAAGGGTCGCCCTCGCGGCCCACCGACAACCCTGTCCGTCCAACCTCACCCGGAGAGCCCACTCGCCGCTACCACTGCTTCTACCGGGCTTATCTCGAAATCTCGTCGCAGGGACTCGTTTTTTCTTGTTATGAGCATCTCGTTCGGCAGTTTGGGTCTTATGTCCCTCCGCAATCCCTTAGCGGATGCAGTCGGTATCCTTTGGGGCAAAGGCGACGTTAGGTCCATGTTTTGGCTAATTGTGTTTTGCATCCTTTTCCTGATTTTGGGTGAGTGTCTGTTCGGCGACATATATTTCTTGAATGCATCACAGAGCATGCTTCCGTCCTTGTTTCGACAAGTCGAAGTGTTTTCTTCCACCCCTTTCAAGCCGCACGACTTGCTTTACTGAAGTGCCACTGTTACAGCTTATCTGACAAACCCATCCGAAACGTCTTTTCGCACTTTCCTGACTGAACAGTCGTTTCGACAGCACCTCAGTCGTCTTGATGACGGTATCGACGACGATCATGACTCTCATGAAACGAAATGTTCGGTTAGACGTGGTGTGACCAGCACCGTGCACACGCTCCCTTTTGACAACAGGTCACCTTTTCATTTCGCTAATCGTGCTTCAGTTTCACTTCGGACACCCAAACATGTTTTTCATACGTTCGGTATCTTCACCGTTGCAGTAATTGTGCCTATCTCAAAGTCAGATCGTGACCCAGTTGATCGACGTTCTGATAGCATGGTAACTGTAATCTCTGACTCTTGGTATCTTGGAGCTTTTGGAAAATGGTGGCGCGGTGGGGTGCTGGATGAATGGTACCACGACGTGATCGCCAGAAATGACGAAGAAAGCTGGAGTTCGGGCATACTTGGCATGAAAACATCAGAAAGACATCACGAATACAATGGTGGTCGGTGTCTGTTTTTTCCTTTGCTGCTGCTAGTATCTGAGATAATTTCAGCGCTGCCTGGTCTTCCGTTTACCACCAAGAATCTTCCTCCTCATTTATTGTCGCGTGGTTCGCCTCCGAGATTAAGGAATCGCGACAAATCATCTCAAAGGTCCGGCTTGCTACCTACTCGCAGTTCTACCCCACCGCCTCTCCCCAAATCAGTTTCGCTTCCTCTGCATGCGACACGATCTTCGCAGGTGGATCATGGTGCAATAACTCAGCATGCTAGTCAGCCACTACCGTCATTCTCTACAGATCCCGTAAATGCCGGAGCGCAGCTACCTTCAGCGAGCTCTCCTTTGACTGTATTCGATCAATCTCCTCATGTCGCAGAACTTCTTCGCCAGGTTGCTGCATCCACAACTTCCATTCTGGACCTCCGCAATCAGCTCAGTGATTGCAAGACCAGTGCCTCTCAGTCTAATGCCACTCTTCAAAGAGAACTGGAGTCTTGTAGAGAACGAAAACGGCAAGAGGACTCTATGAGGTCGGAGCTGAAATCCAGGACCAAAGCATTGGATGACTCCAAGAGGCAAGCAGAAAGCATGAGAAGGGATTCTGAAAAGCGTCTCAAAGCGGCCCTCTCTACTCGCAAAGACACAGAACAGCGTATAGGGCATCTTGACTCTGAGATCCTACGCTTACAACAGTGTCTGGTAGATGATGAAGCATCAGTTCGACACAGCAAAGACACCGAGTCCCCAGCGGAGCAGACGATCAAGGTCTCTTTGGAACAGAAGAGAATGGAGATCAAGGTTACAGATGAGGATGTCACGGCACTGAACATTCGAGCACGCGAATTGGAAAACCGGGTCACCACCATGAAAGAAAAGTTACATTCGTTACGAGAACGCTTCCAACCTCAGCAGTTCTCTCGATCTCTTCGTCATGGCTTCCATGTAATTGACCCCGTTTCCTCCTCGTGGTCACTTAAGGACTCGGATATCACACATTCGCCTACAGCTTCTTCGCAAGACGACTCGTTACGTGATGATCAGGCAGTACAGTCTCCCCAGCCTTCTGAACTGATCATTGGAAACCCCAACGACCGCGTTTCGGCTTCGATTCCAATTTCTTTGCGAACTAACACGTACACCAGACTGGAGAACGACTTGCCGTCTCTTGCCGTTCAAGCCACACAGCCCAACGTGGGGAACTTTGCGCCATTTGCAGACCTTGAACCAAACCCATCTCAGTCCTCCATGGCGATCTCCCCGACGTCATCTTCGCTGATCCCTTCAGGTCTCATGTCCTCCCTTGCACTTGACAACACGGACAGTATTTCGCGGTCTTTCCAGTCGGAGAATGACATTTTCCTGGACAGACATTGGCGAAATAATGTCGCACACATGCATCCCCAACGGTCAAATCCGGACGAAGCCAACTCCAGGTACGGGAACATGACGGCATCCTCCCCGATATCCTTACATGATGTTCCCACTGGCGACACTGATTATGATCCGTTCGAGGTTCGCATGTTGACTCCTCGTGAGCGAGAAATGTACTCCCTGCGTTCTGAGAGTGCCATGGACATGCAGCGCGCGTTGTTTCACGGAAATAGTTCATCGCCCTCTCTGGTTCATCCAACGACTGACGAGTTTGATCCAGCCCCTGGTGCTGATAAACCATCGGCTCCTCGTCGTTGGTTTTCTAAAGACAAGGCCGCAAAGGGTCTCAATCCTGACGCGAAAGTGTTTAGCATATCAGGAGCATCGGATTCACACAAACAGGGTCATTTTCCGCAGATATCTTTCGATGCGTTAAATCCTCACGGCTTAGGTCCTAATGTCATGACAGCGCCCACGTCAGACAGCAGCACCTTGCTGCGAGCTTTTGCGCCTTCGCCGGCAGAGCGAGAGGTTTTCCAGCGCGCGTTTGGGGGCTCTAACAATACTAGCCTTGAGCGTCTGCCGAATCTGAGCGATGTTGGAAGCATACCTCCGTCTCCATCACACGTGAATGCTCATGCACGAACGGTTCCAGTGCATGATAGAATCCCATCGTGGCTTCAATCCTTTTCCAAGATCGGCAAGCCCAAATTCAGTCCGTGGGATGACGAAGAGTCTTCAGTGAGCAAGAAAGTACTTACGTCGGGTCAAAGAGGTCAAAGAGGTGATTAGGTGGATGCGTGAAGCGAACGTGGTGATTTCATGGTGGCTATCTAGAATGGTAGTGTGCGACGAAGAATAATTGTATCAAATCAGTCCCACTCACTATGAGTGGGCAAAGGAGGGCGTTCGGTCCTTGATGTTATATAGCAATGAAATCGTACACATGGTTTATTGTGATCGATTGCCTAAGTTCTATTGAAAACGCTCCCACCAAAACCTATGTATTTTCATAGCTTCCATACCAAGTTCGTAAATACAGCATGAAACATCTGAGCGACAGCAATGAAATAAGCTGGTAAGACACGAGTGGACAAGGCACCAACACAGCCGTTCGCAATAAAGAAAAGAGTTTTGGATATCAGTGGTGGTGCTCGCGAGTCCGTGGGTGCGTAATGTAGAATAGAATAAATATCAAAAACAAAAAGAGTGTGTGCACGAGCCTTACTGTATGCGTTACGTAGTATCTGAACATGGTAACGAATCGAAAGCAGATGGAGCGACAGCGATAGTAAAAGTGATATTGATTATGGGTTTGCTTGCGAGGGTATAATGAAGGAATATGACATGCACCAAAGAAGCCGCGACAGAATAAGAAGGGGACTCGGCAACCGTCACTTGATCAGCACATCCCCCGGTGCTTTAACGAGCACCGTCTAGGACCCCTCTCACGTCGTCCACTGTGCCAAGATCGGCAAGGAAGGGTACAAGATCGGTCAGCTCTGTATCATGCGGGTCATTGAACCATGAAGACACCGGGACGGCATTGTTGGGATGAAAAATATATGAGGCGGGCGAGTTGTCAAGAATGATAGTGTCGGCTATTGGCCGGCCCAGTTGCGATAGGTCCTAAAGGGTTGTCATGAGTGGCGTAACAAATTTTTTTTGGAATTACCTCACCTTGACATAATTACCTCTGTGATTGTAACAGCTTTCTCTGAACAGTCGATGCGTTACAACTTGATTGATGTCTAGTTTGTCCAACACGGGATCAGCGTACTACAAAAGTTCAGAAATGAGCGGTTTTACACGTGCTTAATGACTCACTTTGCTCAAACTCGCCGTGAATACTACTACTTCATATATCTCTCCCATTTTCTTCAAGAAACTGTCGACTCCAGGTCGTTTGATCACGTAGACATTGTGCCAGTGGTACTCGATCTCCACAGGAACAACATAGTCAGCTTGTTGTATTGACTACTCTCAAGCGTTAATATCAGAACGGATGCAGAAAACACTAGTCACACCTTGAAGCTGCTATGCACAAGCGTTTCATCAAGATCGAGGACGAGACACTTTCGCCCAACATGCTGTGGCGCGATAGGTGGTAAAAGAGGTTTGGGGACACCATCCTGAATCTTATGAACGCTCGTTGCACGAAGAAAGAGGACAACGACTTACGGGACCTATAGGTATACCGGCACCGCCGTTGATGATCAACCTCTCTTCCTCATCCTCCAGTTCATCGGCGTTATTGACATCATCCATATCTTCATCTTCCGTAAAGCTAGTACCGTCAGATTCATCTCCATCTCCACCTGTAACATTCAGAACGGCGGAATGCCTTTTGCTTATTGTTCCTGTGGCTCCAGGTGGGACAACAGCACCAGAAGTCATTCCCTCGGTCTCTGCCTGGGGAAGTAGATGTGTCGTTGGTGTCGGAGGTAGGATGACCTCAGCATCAGGCGCTCGTGGCGGAGGTGTGGTGTCCAAAGGCGGGAGATCGCCCGTAGATACTTCCGTTGTATCCTGAGTGTCTGCTGGCGGATCGGCTTTAGGTGGAGGTAATGCCGACGGGACATCAGTGAGAGTTTGCTCGGGAGCCTTGATATCAGGTTTCTCTCGTGAAGAGGGAAGGGGAACCGACGGTATATCAATGTCAACAGGCGCGGAACGAGGGGAGCTGGGGACGCAGGGGATAATTTTACGTATGAATCTAGTTAAAAAGGACGGCTTAGAACTCCGTTTGCTTTTGGATACTTTTGGGCCCTTCGCGTCGTTGGAAGGGGAAGAAACGGGACCCTCAGTGGTCGTCGAAGACGCCTGAGCTTTACGACGCGATGCGGCGCCATGAAGATGGGTACCGGTCACCGTCGTCGAAAGTGAACCATCCTCAGGCTTCTCGAGCTCTTTCTCGTCAGTCGTTGCAGTGTCGACATGGTTTGGGGAGACGACCGTCGGTTCCGCTGGTTTGTGCGATGTTGACGAGGGAGCCTGCCCTTGTCCGTCACCTGTGTCGGCGGGGGTAGACATCACAGCATTGTCGGACTCAGGGACGGCAGTTGTACCATTGGCACCATGAGACAGACTGTCATCCTACACGACATGCCACGGACGCTGTTAGTGACAACTGGGCCAGGTGGGAGGAAGTTGGTCACCTTTGTTGAGGACGACGGATCAGACGACTGCGAGTCAATTTTATCCTGCGCCGTAGGAAGGTCAGGCGAAGGCACAGAGGGCGTGGCCATAAGGTAGAGAAAGAAGGAAGATGCACGCTAGCGCCAAAGAAACGAGGTATACGCTACTCTCTGCATTATGATTAGGTAACCATTTTTCACACGGTCGATGGTCATTGTAATTTCTATTACGCTCCGAGCACTAGTCTAATACGGCATACTTCTTCAAATGTTCAGGTATTGAATCAGTCAATCCCTTTGTTTCCAGCCACTGCTTTGAGAAGATACGGCTTTGGTATCTATAGGCACCATCACAGAGAATGGTGACGACTTTCGAACCTGATATTAAAAGATTAGATTCGCTCAAGCACATTGAATAATCGATATGTACCTTTCCCGAGTCTTTCTGCAAGCTCTACAGCAGCAACCACATTCAAAGCTGAGCTTGCACCGAGATACAGACCCTCGGTATCCAATAGTTCGTAGAGCATAGCTATACTCTTTGTATCCGGCACAGTAAAGGCACCGGTTAGCTCATTCACAAGAGTTCCCAGATTGTTGGTAATCCTTCCTTGACCGATGCCTTAAGCACTTAATCAGCGACACGAAGCATCATGATGTTAAAGATAAATGACCTTCAGTGATAGAGCTTCCAGATCTCTCTACAAGCTTTCCTCCACTGCTGACATAGCTGGTCAAGACACTCCCAGGAGGATCAGCAAGCCAGATCTGAGTTTTTCCCCTACTCTTCTCCTTCAAATACTTCCCTACACCGGCAAGCGTGCCGCCTGTACCCGTTGCGCAAATGAAACCATCCAAGTCACCGCCAGTCTGCTCCCAAATTTCTGGGCCAGTAGAAACATAATGTGCATTGGCATTGGCCGTATTGTCGAACTGATCTGTCCATATAGCATTCGGCAGATCCTTGGCAAAATCGCGGGCTTGGTGGTTATAGTTTTTGGGATCATCATATGCTACTGCAGGCACAGGATAGACCTCAGCCCCGAGCATTCGCAGCAGATCAATCTTTTCCTGACTCTAGAGCAGATAATGAGACAGTGAATGTATGAGCATTTCATGAAAATCTTACCTGTGTATTTGGCATGAAGATCACACATCGGTAGCCTCGCGCTCGACAAACATGGGCCAGTCCAATACCAGTATTACCTGCTGTACCCTCAACGACAGTACCGCCCGGCTTCAGTCTTGGTGCGAAAATCGGTAAGCTTTCACGCATGCAAGCAGAGTACTTACAAACCCCGCTTCTCGGCATCTTGGACTACACCAAGTGCTGCACGATCCTTGACGCTGCCACCAGGATTCTGAAACTCGGCTTTGCCATATATTTTGGAGCCAGTTCGTTCAGAAAGAGACTTCAAGTAGATCTAGCCGTGCTGTATGAGGTAAACACAGAGTGTTTTGGGCCCGTGCTTACCAACGGTGTGTTCCCAATGGCCCCCACGAATCCGTCAACGGGCTTTGTGGTGAAGGATCGACGTATGCTTGCTCTGGTAGCGGAAAACATGGAGGAAAGAGTTGGTGGAGGTCAACCTGCACCGACTCGGGCATTTTGAAGGATGTAGCACAAAGCACGACATTTTAGATAATCCTCTCGGAGTCTAGATCACGCAATGTTCGAAAAAGAGACCAAGATGCGAGATTTATGCAACGTTCCAGAAAAAAATTCTACATACAGAGACATATGATATGAAGCTGGGTCGACTGAGCAACGGTGTGGCATTAAACGTGTAAATAAACCGCCCAGAGGGAACATGAAAGAGATGACAACGTAGAAACTGGCATGATGACAGCTGGAACGACAAGGGGAGTGGTGAAAGGGCATGAGACTATAAACAAATATCCATCCATACGTCGCTTTGTCGTAGTTGCACCTGGTGCAGGCCGTAAGTAGTAGTAGTAGGGTCGGAAAGGCAAGACATGAATGATATGGGTATCCTAAGGGGAGTTTTCTAGGAGTGAAAGAAGGCCACGAACGACTACTGTTGTCGCTTCTTAACATTTTGTGAGAGCCACTGAAGACCTTCGAAGAGACCTTCGCCGGTCGTTGCGCAGCTGGCGGCAGACGTTAGTCCACGCTCCAATAAGTTTGCCATTCCAGCATACCTTGGATGAACGTACCACGACCTATCCCGCATTCGGTGTAGGCCGAGTTTTTCAGTAACTTCAGCAGGTGACATGGCTAGGGGAGCATACATATGTGAATTCTACCACTCAGATTCAGACAGTACACACCTCCTGGCAGGTCCTGCTTGTTGGCAAATATGAGCAAAAGACAGTCCTTCATTTCCCGGTCGCTTAATATCCGGTGCAACTCTTGCTTGGCCTCATCAATTCGTTCTCGATCCTGGCTGTCAACAACGAAGACCAAACCCTGTGTGCCTGTGTAATAATGCCTCCACAAAGGCCGAATCTTGTCTTGGCCTCCGACATCCCAGACGTTGAATTTGACATTCTTGTAAGTCACTGTCTCTACGTTAAAGCCAACTAGAGAGACATGGTGTTAGAATGCAGTGAAACCACAGCAAACGATCGAAGGGGAATGACACGTCGTCGTCAAGAAGAAAGATAATAACAACGCACCTGTCGGTATGGTGGTGACAGATTGATTCAGTTTAAGTTTGTACAAGATAGCTAATGTAATTGTGATATTGAGAACTAGACAGGTTGGTATTCGCTCTGTACTCACTTGTCTTCCCAGCAGCATCCAATCCCAGCATCAACAATCTCATCTCCTTGTTTCCGAATATCTTCCCTGTAAGGATGGGTCGAATGAGCAGAGTGACGAGAATTAATCGCCAGGACAGTTTCATTGTAACCACAGCAGCGGCATTCTCACCAAGTGCTTTTGAGAGGTTGGCGCCCATGATAATTTCTTTGGATGGTCTGAAAAGAAGAAGAAAGTAAAGAACGACGTGAGGGCGGATAGTGGCCGCAAGTAAGGAGATAAAGTAGTGGCAGGAGACAAGTTTGACGGAGATACCAACAGACGCTTCCTTATACTGTGACAAACAACTGTCACATACAAGCCTCACCAAATTGACCCGACCTTTAGCCGTCCAAATACGACTCTAAATATTAAATCATAGGTATACCGGATTACTGTTAACAAATAGACCTATAATACAAAGGAATGGCAAAAATCCAAAGTCCTGTAGGTGTCATGGTGATATGTACATGAGAGACGATTGCTGTTGCTACAAAGAAGGGGGAGTGGTGGCTTTCATTTGCGTTTGACTAAAAACCTTCAACCATCCGTCACCCATATCCTTCTTCAAGGCCTCGATTCTGCGTCTGTAAGCGTCAGCATTGTCCTTGATCTCTTCCCTACCAGTATCGTCTCTATCTGCATCCAGTGTAGCAGGTTCGTATACTGTCGCAGTGACACGAGCACGACGTGCCGCCGATTTAAAAGATAGTGTCTGTGACCCGCGTGTTCGCCGAAGAGATTGCGGGGAGTTGGAAGACGTGGATTGTACAGTTGCAAGGACATCAGAGAACCCGGATGATTGGGTTGGAGAGACGGGTGTCAATTCAGTATGATGACGGATGTGCCTTGATGGGCGAGTGTGGCGTTGTGGTGGTATATTCGACGATTGTGCTTCCTGAGGTTGAGAGTTGAGCACAGGATTATCCCCGGCTGGAATTTTACCCTCCTCTTTCTCTAGAAGCGTTTCAAACCGACTCCATTCCTTCGCCGGGCCAAGAGGGCTCACGTCTCTATGCTTCCTAGACTTTGCCTTTGCCTTCGCCTTCGCCTTTCCTGACCCATCAGAACGAGCGCGTCGATGAGATATGCTCGCCGTACTACCATCGCTGAGGTTCCCATCCAGATCAACTATCCGCTTCACTTTCTTCCGGCGCGCCTTTCCTCCAACACCTACAGCACCTACAGGGCCAAGCTGTGGAGAAACAGGCGTAGAAGTAGAAGGTGATGACTGCTTGTCGGTATGAGGAGCTACGTTAGGCGACGAATGACGAGAGTGAGGGTGTGCATGGCCAACAGCAACTGTCGGTGGCGAGTGTGCTACGGACAGAGGACGAGATGAGGACATTTGCTCCGGAGGTGGTATAGTCAGATTCCGTTTCTCGTAATAGCCGGGAAGTGATCCATCAAGTGCAATAGTCTTCCCTTCTTTCCAGAAGAAGTCAAAACAGGAGATTCTGTATCCTTCGTCCTCTGTAAAAGGATTTCCTTCCACCCAGACTTCGGTAATGTTAGGCAGAGGTGCCAACCTTCCAATCTCGGCACAATCGTCAAGAGAATTGTGGCGCAAATCGACGCGCTCCAATGCATGCAATCGTTCCAGACCACATATCGATTCGAGACGATTATGAGAAAGATTTAAATGTAGGACTTGACCTAAATTGAGATAAATACCAAGGACTGAGTCGATCATGTTATCCGAGAGATTGAGAGAGACAAGATTGTAAAGGGAACCGAGGCAGGAGGGAATAGATACCAGGAGATTCGACGATAGGTCCAAATAAACCAAAGATGTGAGATGGGGTATTAATTCTGCTGGCAAAAAGGCTAAGGCATTGTCGGCAAGGGATAGGTGTTTGAGAAATGCCCATTTAAGGGGAGAAAGCTGTGGTGGTGGTGTGACGGTACCGCTCTGGGGCTCAGAGGAAACTTCTTGGTTAGGGTTCTCACCATCCTCGTCCTCTGGAACAGAGTTTGGTAGTTGAGTGGAATAGAAAGATGACCCTCGTTCTGGCCCACGAGGGATTCTTCTATGCCGTTTACGACTGGTGCTTCCTTCTCTTCTCGCCTGGTCGTCAAGTACTGCCCCGATGAAGATGTCTGATATGTCTTCAAGTCCACTCTTCTTTATCTTTAAACTGCGCAGACTTTCAGCAAGTCGGTCCCATCCAAGCAAAGAACGAGGATCGATATCAACACATTCTAGACTCTGCAAGTTCTTGAATGCATTGAGGGGAATGGCATTTTCATTTGGGGGCTCATTTGCGAGCTCGGAAATGACTTTCCGACCCGGGGCAGTGATGGATAAGGCGGGTAGTTTGGTAAAACTACTGTAGATGTATTTGAGCTCGGAATCGAGGGACAGCTGTTCCTGTTTCCCCCACCATCCACCCCCAAGAGAGAAGGCAGATACTGCGGACAGAGAAGAGCGAAAGGAAGCGAGAGAAAGCGTTTCAGACCTGTCAGTGTTGGGGAAAAGGTTTATGTAGCTCATTGGCCTCGAAGGAGCATCGACACGGACGTCAAGGGTACCAATATCGATACCAATGGCCTCGAGACGCATGAGGAGATAGAAGAGATGGTGGGTGTCCAATGAGAGAATGACGGGCTTGACTGGGGATGTAGCACTCGAGTCAGCGCCAAACCATCCTAGCGGGTTGAAGAGAGAGGCGGTGTCTGAAGTAGGCAAGCGAGACCGACGTCTGCGAGAGAATCCAGCTTCCGCCAAGTTCTTCTCATTGTTACGGATATAACTGGCTATCCGTCGAATGTATTCGTCGCCGGGTTCGTGAGCCATTGTATCGGCTGTCTAAGACGCTGTAGCGAGCAAAGAATTAGTTGCATACCAATGTAATGCGCAAAACATACGAAAAATGATGCAGATAGTTGGATAAAGCGGCAGCATCAACACATGAGGGATCGCCACGGCATTCGATATGGGATTGGCACACAAGCAACCCGCCCCAGACGAGCATGATGTCACGTCACGCCTTATGAACGTCAGGTCACGGTCACTTCCTATTACGCGTCGACCTCGCCCAATAATAATCCCGTCTCCGTACTACATCCTTCCATCCCCTACGATCCGCTTCTCTGAGTACTTTCAGCCATGAAAGTAACTGTAAAGACGACCCAACAGAAGGTCTTTCAGGTCGGTTCCTGTCCCAATCTTCTTTGTCCATTCATCGAACCTTTCTCTAGATTGATGCTGAAGATGAAGAGACAATAGGTGCCCTCAAGGACAAGATACAGAAGGCGCAAGGTCATCCTGTTGCGACCCAAAAAATCATATATTCAGGCAAGTCACTAATTCCATCAGTGGCCCCTACCGCTTATATTATCCGCAATCGCAGGCAGAATATTGGCCGACGATAAGACAGTAGGATCATGCGGTATCAAGGAAAAGGACTTTCTGGTCTTGATGGTGTCCAAGGTTGCTTTTTTCCTCTGTTAAGGGATGTTATCGATTCACAATTTCTCAGCCAAAACCGACACCCACGCCTATGCCCCCAACAGCATCATCCAGTGCAGCAGCAGCAGCTCCTCCGGCTGTGGCTCCTGCACCGGAAACGACGGAGCCGCCTGCTCCAGTTCCGGCCTCTGCTCCTGCACCTGCTCCAGTGTCTTCTGCGCCTGCTCCCGCTCCCTCTGCTCCCCCCGCTGCCTTCGGTGATTCGAGCTCTTTCCTTACTGGCGATGCATTACAGTCAACGATTAACAGCATGACTGAAATGGGATTCCCGCGGGATCAAGTTCTACGTGCCCTTCGAGCAAGTTACAACAATCCTGACCGTGCTGTAGAATACCTTATGACCGTGCGTTTCAATTCATGGTCGATGTCAGCAGGTTTAACCTTTACATACAGGGCATCCCGGCTCATCTGGAATCAGAGGCCGCAGGAAGTGCCCCTACTGTACCATCCCACCCTGCTGCTGCCGCCGCCGCCGCCGCCGCTCCAGTGGGAGCACCAGCACCTGCTGTTGCGCCAGCCGCACCCGCACCACCATCGAATCAGCCACAAAATCTGTTCCAGGTGAGTCCAGACACGCTTTCCGTTGTTCTATAGCATTTTGACGGCTATGTTTCGTAGCTTGCTCAGCAACAACAGCAAGCTGCCGCTGGCGGTGGCACCGGAGGACAGGGAGGAGGACAGGGAGGACAATTAGACCTCGCTGCTCTGCAGAACAGCCCTCAGCTTCAGCAATTGCGTGAACACATCGCTCACAACCCCAATCTGATCCAACCTTTGATCCATCAACTTGCTTCGAGTAATCCCGCGCTTGCACAGCTTCTGGTTCAGAACCCAGAAGCGTTGATGCAACTGCTTGGGGTCGGTGAGGGCGATTTCGAGGGTGAGGAGGGCGATATTCCACCTGGTGCCCACGTTGTTAGCGTGACGGAGGAGGAAAGAGCCGCAATCCAGCGTGTAAGTCCGTACAGGCATGGATCTGACTATGGCTGATATGATTGGTAGCTCGAGGCATTAGGATTCCCCCGTCAAGCTGTCCTTGAAGCGTACTTTGCTTGCGACAAGAATGAGGAACTTGCAGCGAATTACCTGTTTGAAGGTGGATTTGATGATTAAATACTGTGTATCCTTACTTGCGTGTCTGGAATCTGAAGCATTTGTGTAAAATATATAGGAAGGTCTTTTGCACACGTGCTGGAGGTGAGCTGAACCAATGGGGCGGAAGGACGGACCGTCGTTGGTGGATGTCCTCCCCTTTGCTTCCGCCATTGCAAGTGACCCGCACGTTCGTTGGGACGTTGGCAAACTACCTTTGACTCGTGCACATTCTCTCCCATGATTGGTCCGTCGATATCTTCTCTGTCCCCCTTTCGTTTAAAACCGGTGGGAATAGCTTGGTTTGCCTCTGCTCGAAATGTCCTCGATTCTACCCTTCCGGTCTGACTGGACTGTCTCCTCTGCATCACTTGTCGCGCTTGCTTGCATAATCGTCCTTTTCTGTCTCGGACGATTTACCGCTCAGCTACGCTTCGTCTGGTACTGCTTCATTCGCCCCATCGGCGCCAATGATCAAAAGTCCAGATTGGACAAGGTCCGATCCAGGCGCGCCCCAACCTGTCCTCACAACTAACGCTGCTATAGTTCTACCAAGGTCAAGCAGACGTGTACGATGCGACACGTAACGGACTGCTTCGAGGTCGGAGGACTTTGCTTAACCTTTCCGCGGCACACCTCAGAGAACTAAGAAAGTCCCATCCCGGGGAACGACTGGTCTGGGTCGATATCGGTGGAGGAACAGGTCAGCCTCCGTTCAACATATGCTTTCTCCGTATTTCCCTCATATCGATCTTCTTAGGATACAACATCGAACTCATGGATAAAATATTTCCCATCTCTGAATTCGATGCCGTATATCTCATCGATCTTTGTGAGCCACTTCTCCAGGTCGCGAGAAGTAGGTTTGCAAAGCGAGGGTGGCACAACGTCACTGTATTGTGTCAAGATGCTTGTGATTTCTACCTTCCAGAGTGGTCCGCCATGGGCGTCAACCCCCAGGGTAGTGTAAGTTTCGTCACGCTCAGTTATTCGTTATCTATGGTATGACATGTCGATCGATATTGTTGCCATCGCTGAACGACGCCCCAGATACCCAATTTCTATACTCTTCTAGACAGAATTGATCATGTCCTCTCACCCCAGCGGGGCCTGATCGGTGTTGCAGATTTCTACACCGCTGGTAAGCAACCATCGCTTCACGAAAAAGCCATTGGTGGTGTCAGTAAAGAATGTGGTTGGCTCTCCCGCTGGTTTTGGCAAATTTGGTTTGATTTTGATCACGTATTACTGCCTTATAATATCAACGAAAAAGGCTTCTGACAAGTATCACTCACAGGTATCACTCAGTCCGGCGAGACGCGCATACCTCGAATATCGTTTTGGAACGGTTCGTGTAACCGCCTTTGGGGTCAGAACACAGAGACCAAACAGAATTCCTTTAGATTAAGAGCTATAACGGACGCAATCGGTTCATCGTCCCCTTCATCGTCAGAATGTAGGCATTTACTTTGTCATTCCCGTTATCTTTGCCTCATTGACTCTAAAGACCCTACTATGTCTGGCTCGGACGACCTCGTTCATGCGATGTCTCAAGGTTCTGCCATGCTTTCGAGGTCGAAGGCGGAAACATGATTGGCAATTGTTCTCCCTCAACATTTGTCACGATGAAGGAGACCGACAGTGCTGTTCCTCCGCTAGAGATCGGCGAACCCGTTATTCCTTTGGATAAGGAACGATCAAGCAATCATGACATGGTCATCGACGTAACGCCTCCTTTGAGCTCCTTCCATTATCAATTAAAGAAGGTAGAATACCCTCTGTCTTCTCATCAAGTTACTTATCTCCCTCCAGCCATGGAGACTACCGTACTACGACCATCCAGTTCATAAAGAGTTCAGAACATTCATCTATTCTTTCACATGGGTAGGTCTTCATTCACAAGCTTTCTTGGCTTGAAAGATGACTGTCTCCGCACCTTAGGAGGATCCATTTGACGATATGAAACACCTTCAATTAAGCAATGACGACTCGATGTTTGTTATTACATCCGCCGGCGACAACGCACTCCACTATGCCATAGCGGCAGGTCCGAAGAGGGTTAGTGCTTGTGTGTTGCCATAGCTTCTTACCCTTAGCAGTTGTTTTAGATTCATTGCGTGGATATGAACCCATGGTGAGTTCGGGACGCTCGTGTTCACTGGTGTTTCGTTGACATGTTCCTTTAGCCAGGGACATCTTCTCGAACTCAAGTTGGCATCTATACAAAGTCTTGAATATTCGGACTTCTTTTCCATGTTTGGAGAAGGCAGGAACGCCAACTTCCGTAATCTGTTGGATTCCAAAATATCCCCCTACATGTCCTCAAATGCATATCAGTTTTGGCAAATCAACTCTGATGCGTTCTCCTCATCATTCTACCTCAGCGGGTACAGTGGATGGGCGCTGAAGGTTGCCAAGGTGATCTTCAAATTAGCCAGAGTGGACCACGACGTCAAGAGGCTATGCGAATGTGATACACTGGAGGAGCAGGTCAAGATTTGGAAGGAGAAGTTGAGGCCTGTTCTTCTGAATCCGTTGGTCGTGGCGCTTCTGCGAAGTCCGGTCTTTTGCTGGAATGCCCTTGGCGTGCCTATGAATCAGCGACAGATGCTTCTTGACGAAGGTGATGGAGACTAATGATCCAGGACGAACTGATACTGATATATTGTCTCAGGCGGCGTCTATGCATATGTCAAGGACACTTTGGATCCTGTTGTGTCTACGTATCTTTTCAAGACATGCAACTACTTCTACCTTCTTGTATGTGCCCTTACAATGGCGGATTCCCAATACTGAGTATATTACAGGCACTACTGGGCCACTACACGCCATCATCGTGTCCGGCTTACCTGACGCCTTCTGGGTTTAGTGCGCTGAAGGCGAATGATGGTAGGGCGTTGGACGCATTTCGGTTGCACACCGATTCTATCGTGAAGTATGTGATATTTCTTTGTTGCAGCCCGGATGAACTGATCTTGCGTTAGCGTGTTGCGTGGCCTCTCCTCTGACACCCTTACCCGCGCACTTGTTATGGATCACTTGGACTGGTTCACACCAGGATCTCAAGATGTCGACGATGAAATTGCGGAGCTTTACCGTGTGGTGCAACCCGGTGGATTGGTTTTCTGGAGGTCAGCCTCGAGAAAGCCTTGGTACAACGAAGTGTAAGTACCGGCTGGGCTATACGAATACACGGGCTGATGAGTCTTTAGCTTCAAACGGGCCGGGTTCGACGTGTCGCCAGTGTCAATAAGAGGCAGTCCAGCGCGGATAGCGATTGATCAGGTCAATATGTGAGTATTGAAATTCTGGACCCATATAGAACGTGCCCTCATGTTCTCTCCTTATCAAGGTATGCCTCATGCTGGAGGGCGCTGAAGATAGTAGAGTAGCGGTACCGTAAGTTACCCGGGGACGGGACCTGTACGTTATGCACGGATGGAGTTCCTGACCTGGCTCAGCCGGTATAATGTATACGGAGATGACGTGGATAAAGCTATTTACGCTTCGCCTGCGTTGGAAAGCATGATCAGAGAAGCATCATTAGATGATAGGAACCAGGGCAGCAGGGGAATCACAAATATTTGCCACAGGATATACCAGAATTTAGCTATGCAAAAAGACAGAAAACAAGGTGCATTATGTTGTATAAGCCCGAGAGAATAAGCGGCTAATGTTCGGCCAAGTCCACTGCGCCGTCGTTGACACGCAGCAAGTTGGCGTGATGCGACGCACGGACCACTTCCGTTTTGGCGTGCACCGCCACCAAGATTGTTTGGTTGCGAGGGTTTGTCTCCCGTATTATTCAAGGATCGCGCTCTTCGCTGAGCTCTTCGAGCTCGACACTCGCAACGGGTCCTCGTCCTCCTCAACATTCTCTTGTATTCTGCTGTGTTTCTCTCCCTATCTCGCGATATCATAGTGCCCAGGCGGTCTCCTATTTATCGTACCTTCTCTTCAAAGTTAGCTAGCCCCTTTGGCCTCGCCTTCCCATTATCATGCTGGCCACAATGAACATATCCCAGTCGACAGCTTCCATTCACCAGAATGGCCACCTTGATCTTCAACGCGACCATAGCGAGCCTATCGACTTTGACAAGATTTGTCCTGGCTGTAAGCTTTCCGCAGTGTCGGACGATGGTGGTTTGGTCGTTGCCTTTGGGTACGTGTTTACCTTCAGTCTTTCTTACTTTCCCTTCTATTCAGTGCCTGCCTTCTTTGTTAACGCCGGGTCCCTGTCCAGTTATTAATGATTATCTTTTCCTCCATGCTGATCTATCGTTCTTCTAGGCAATCCTTCTTTCACGTAGATTGCTTCAGATGTGCCAAGTGCGGAGATAAAGTCACCGCAGATACGAACCTCCTGCTCCTTTCTGACGGTTCTCCCGTATGCGCCAATTGTTCCTACAACTGTAATGTCTGCAAGCTACCTATTCTCGACGAGGCCATAATGACCGGTGACGACTCTTACCATGCCCACTGTTTCAAATGCAAAGTATGCAAGAACCGCATTGACGAGCTGGTCTTTGCCAAGACTAGTCAAGGGATCTATTGCATGGATTGCCATAGTGAACGGATGATCAAAATTAGGAGACACGCTCAGAAAAAAGCCGAGAGAGAAAGGGCTGCTGCAGCAGGCGGTAACAGCTCGAGCTCTTCTCGTGAAACTAGATATAGAAGGGACACGGGTGTATGTGCTACCACCCATCTCGCTTTCCGTGTTTGCTCACAGCTCCTCTAGCGCATCTCTCCCATTGTTTCTCATTCTCATGATGTCCCTGGATCTTCAAAGTCTCACCACAACCAACTTGATCAACCTTCGATGTCAAGTTCTCGTCATCCAGTTTCTGCATCCACTCACTCTTCCGCTAAACGGCAGTCCGGACCGTATATCAGTGACGGTTCCACTGGTCAGCGATCCAAGTCGTCAGAGAAGGCTTCTCCTTCGTATCTAGCTTCGTCATTTCCCCTCCCCCCCCAACAGTCGATATCTGTGACTATAGCCCCTCCAGAACCAGATACCCACCATCATTCTGACTTGTCTCATCGACGACCTATAGTACGTCAATTATCTACGTTATCGGAACAGAGCTTGGAGCAGGAAGCTGCTACTTCCCGCCCTGTGAACCTGTCGTCACAATCATCAACGGATGGATTGAGTGTACAGACCTCGCGACGTGACAAACGTCGATCGATCAATCCAGGCCTTACTCTCAGCAACCTGACTTCTTCTGTCAGTCCTGCCGCATCTCCGCCACCTACACTCTCTCCTCACTCTGCAACATCTCTTCATCAGTCAGGCAATCGTTCTCCAACTCCTCCTGCCCACAACGGTCGGGAATCACCTCGAATACCATCTCCGCTTCGAGAGCATTTTAATGAAGCAGAGTCAATATCGCGGCCGTCATCTAATGGTTCATTCAAAAGTACCACAAGCCATATACGTCCGGAATCTTCTTCTTCACAACATATCCATTCTGATGATGATGCCTCTTCACTTCGGACGCGGACATTTTCTACCGAGAATCCTTCACCAGATGTCCGTGTAAGCGAAACAAGCGCACCGAGAGTCAGGAAACTTAGCTCACCAAACCCCACTCATTCGCTCGAAAGGTCAATTGACTCTGTGCGTCCTCAGAGGTCATTCGATGAACGTCCTCGGGAACGTCTTTCGTCGTCCCCAACTCTGACTTTCAACCGGGTGAGATCAAGCAGTCCTTCTAGAGCGTCATCTAGAGCCGATGTACCTCACAGCGTGGAAAGCAGTACAGACACAGAGGCGGAGGGTGACGAACTGACTGCGCACAAGCGATCTGAGTCAAGCACCTCAGTGCCTCCGGCACTACCTCCCAAACCGGAAAAGAATATGTCTGCTATTCAACCCCCCTCTGAAGCAGTCTCTCCTACAAGCGATGTCGATCCTGAAGCATCCAACCAGGTGGATAGTGGCTCAGATGATATGTCGGAATCTTCACCGGTAGAACAGACCTCACATGCGACTTACATAGCACCAGCCCTACCGCCCATCCGATTTTCATTAAACACAGGTGATTTCTCGGATCTGCTCAGCTCTGTAGGTGGGATCAACGCGTTGAAATCTTTGGATCAGTTAGCGAGCATCACTGAAAAGAACAAGGAGAGCAACTATGACCCTTCAACACCTCCGCCATCGGCTACTTCTGTAAGAACGAATAGTGTAACATCGACCCCAAGTAGCGATGTCACTATTATTGGATCCCCCGCACCGGCCTATCGTAAAAATAGAAGTGTTTCGTCTGACGGTCTTCGGTATGTGGAGTCATCGTTTATATGTAGCGTCACTTACGTTGTCCAAAATCCAGTCCTTCAACCGCAACATCGTCTACGTCTATTCATGAGCGAGAATCTTCCGAGTCGCACCCAGAATCTCTTCAAACTTTGAATGCTTCTATGCCTGAATTCAATGGATCACAACCCTCTGGTCGTATCGCCTTGACAACACCGGGGGCCAACCTTTCGAGCGTCACCAGACCAGATGATTCCGATTTCGTACTTTTGCGGCTACAAGAGGCAATGGCTGACGCCAAGGAGCGAGGTGCTCAGCAGCTAAAACTAGACCGCGCTTTTGTTGAAGCTATCATCAAGGCCATGGATGTCAGAAGAGCCAACTTTTTCGATCTGAAGGGTAAATTCGATGGCGTCAAGGTTCGTTATACTCCGAACTTTCTCAATGTGTTCCTAAACAATATCACAGAGAGCAAGCAAACAGTATATTGAAGGGCTGACTGTTGCTCAAACGGAATATGATCGCGAGCTCAAAGCACGGAGGGACGCAGAAGCTGAAGTCACTCGGTTGCGAGTCCTACTATCTGGTCAGGCAGCACGGCTCACTGCTCTTTCTGGGGATTCCCGCCGGCAAGAGCTTCGTCAGCGGATGACCAAAGAACTTCACGATCAGTTGTCGGGATTGGAACAGGATCTGTCTAAACTTAAGGTTGACCGTGACATGGCATTAGCAGAGGTTGAAGAGATATCTGCCACGAAAAGGTTCGAAGAACCATAAAGTTTGTTTTCTTACCACTCACTTTTCTCAGCTCAAATACGGCAGCCGACCAACGACCCACACATTTGAA
The DNA here is from genome assembly GCA_028551335.1 of Armillaria sp. CMW 4456. Classification (NCBI taxonomy): domain Eukaryota; kingdom Fungi; phylum Basidiomycota; class Agaricomycetes; order Agaricales; family Physalacriaceae; genus Armillaria; species Armillaria sp. CMW 4456. The sequence continues at coordinate 178,839 of JANDKJ010000292.1, forward strand.
TCGTTCTCTCACGATGCGTCTTGATACGTTAAAGCAACAGTATCAGAGGGATCTGGTCCCGTTGACCCATGAGCGGGAAGCCTTGTCTCGAGAGATTATGGAGCTCAAAGCTGTCCGAGACGTCTTCCTCGAGGAAACAACCGTTCTTAATGCTCGTAACGAGGAGTTGGCTCAGCTCAGTGCCCAGTACGCACGTCGAATGGATACAGTGCCCGAAACGCCATCCAAGAACGGGGAACACGTGGTGACATCTCTAACGGACAAGGGTCGCAATCAGCTACACCAGCCACAGGCGTCTGTGCAACCACCTTCTCAAAATCCATATGCTTCCACTACCTCTTTGGTTACTGATGAAACGATTGCCGACATGAAAACCGTCATTAAGATTTCGAAGCCAGAGACGGACCCTACGCCATCGAAAGGGAAGTTCATCAAATGGCCGGGATCCAGGACAAAAGACACAACCAATTTGATAAGCGCCGGCGATAGCCGTGGTAAAGGGCATTTGGAACACAACTTCCAGCAGCTCAGTGTGCTGCGATTCACTCGGTGTGATCATTGCGGAGATAAGATGTGGGGCTCACAGCTCCGTTGCACAGGTGCGCCTTGGGTTCAGCTTGGAACAAGAACTTTGGCTCATTTGACATGACTACAAGGTTGCAACATCTCCGTACACGTGCGGTGCATAAACCACGTTCAGGTTTCGTGTTCACAGCAAAGTTCAAATCGTGATGATTCGCAAATCTTGCGTATGCTCTTCTTCTTCACAATCTCTGCACTGAACTAACGTCAGAATCTAGCGCATTCAATGTTTGGTCGCGACCTTGTAGAGCAGGTGTACGCTGATGCCAAAGGGAGTTCACGACAAGTTCCAGTCATTGTTGATAAGTGTATCGAAGCTGTTGAAGCCATTGGTATGCCCTATCATCTCTTTCGATGTCGAATTATCCTGACACACTGTAGCACTGGATTACGAAGGGATCTATAGAAAGACAGGTGGATCCAGCCAGAGCAAGACAATCACTCAGCTCTTCGAGCGCGGCGACTACAGTGCATTTGACCTTCGAGATTCAGATCGGTTCAACGACATCTGTAGCGTCACTTCTGTGCTGAAGGCCTACTTCCGATCTCTCCCTGTCCCTCTCCTGACATATGACCTCCACGACCAATTCATGTCTGCCGTTGAACTCCGTGACGCCTCCGTTAAAAACAAAACCCTGGTCGACCTGGTAAACAAGCTACCAAAGGAGCATTATCAAACACTGCACGCTCTAATGGTCCATTTGAATAAGTACGTGGAACTTTCATAACGTTGCGCTCGTGCTAAAGCTAAGTTACTCCAGGGTTTGTCAACGGAGTGAGAGGAACTTGATGAATGCTCGTAATTTGGGTGTTGTATTTGGCCGTGAGTCTCCTTTCGTATTCTCGCGGTCGTATCTGATTTTCCATGATAGCAACATTAATGAGATCTCGTAACCCTGGCGCAGAGTTCAGCGACATGGCTGGCAAAGCGCTTACCATAGAATGGCTAGTCGAGAACGCACCGCAGATTTATGCTGAGAGCGCAGTCCGATAGTTGCAGATTATACCATCCCCTCAGTCTTCGTCCAACGATCTTCCATTCTAGAAGCACCTGTTCGGGTTTTATTTTTATACTATCACTTTAGGTGATTACACACCTCTATTATCCTTCAAACATTTCGTCCGGATTTCACTTTTGTCAGGGGTGTGTCGTATAGTCTAATCATTGCCATGGTCTTCGTATTTAACACTCATACTAGTTTTATATATCCAGCGCCTTCATTTACCAATACCCTTTTCCACGGTATCTCGGATGTACATTCAATACATAACTGGACCGGATTCTTCATCACGCTTGACGCAAGGTATGAAGGTTACATCAGCTCCTTTGACCTTCTACCTCTAGGAAGCGTTTCGGGTTTGAGGGTGCAGTATAAGAAGTGGCGTCGCGGCCCTGCGGCCACCGCTGCAGCCACGGCCACACGCGTCCCCAGCGGCACGGAGTCACCACTGCGTACCCCAAGTGAAAACATCCTGTCGAAGACTGCAGATAGTTGAGAAGAGATCCCAATGAAGTGATGAAACCACTAACGCGTAGAAACAAAAGCTTTCGCCGTCGTCTGACAAGTCAGATGTGTGAGGGACAGCGGAGGACTGACGCCCTCGAGGTTTCGAAGGTAACGGTATACCATAGATGGTTGGGGAGGTCCTGGAAAAGATTAAACTTCTGGACTACACTAACGGCGAGAATACATACCGAATCGGAACACTGCATGGTAGGCTTGACGCCACTTTTCCTCCAACTGCCTGGCACAATTACTTGAGTCTGGACACGTTGCACACTGCGAAATCGATGTGTAGTCATTGATAACGTGTCCAAAGTATATACGTACACATTCATATTCCTTCGAAAGGGCAACCAATCCGATCTTCAACACCCTTTCCAAGAACCAATTTCGACTGCAGAACGTTTTAATAGTACGGATGAGATGTCAGAAAACAACACAAACCGTTTCTCCAATTTGAGCAAAGTTTCTTGACTGAGAGTATTCAATTCATGCTCAGACCATCCGCCGGGATTATCCAAAACGAAGCGACTGGATTCTCGATACAGTTCTTCTTCCTCGAATAGCTCGGCAATTCGCATGGCCTTGATGGGCTTCCCGGCAGCATGTGTGAGAAGGAATGTCAAACACTCCCGTTGTAATGGCGGGACGCAGAGTTTATGTGATATATTCATCAAACTCTCCACATTGTTCCATGTAATTGTGCACTCCAAGCTTGCGAAATGACGGCTTTGGTGACGATGCAAGAGGTGCAGAGAAGATACAACTCACTGGGGATAGACAAACTTGAGAAAATCATGGAAGCTAGATGCCTAGTATTCATCAGTACAGGGCAGTGAGGTAGTTGAGAGGCGCGAACCCGCTCTTCTTTGAGGACTATGACGGCATCTGGACCGTTCTTTGGACGCCGCTTCACCGTGGCCACTCTCTTTGGCTGATTGGGGGAACTGCCTTGAAGCTTGGCGAGACTATCATCTCGTGCGCGTGCCTTGGCTTCCTTCCTTGATTCAAGACCAGCACTAGTAGTGCTATCTTCAGATTTTGAGAGGTCGGTATCTGCTATGATATCAAGGTCCTCGGCATCGGGATCTGAATCCATTGGAGAGAATGTCATTTCTGTTGGGACATCGGTATTGGTGCGGTCGCCTGGAATCGAGGGAGGCTGGGAGATGGTGATGACCGAAGACATGGAGGGCGGTCTACCAGTTTCTGCCCATTCACCACTAAGAGCAGCCTCAAAGAACGGCGACGCAAAGTATAACACCTCTTTGTGTGCCCTAGCGGTAATTGAGCCGTTGCCACTCAACAGCATTGAACAACGCGTACCAGAATGTAGTGCTCTCAACTATAATCTTGACGGTGCCGGGGAATTTGCTGTTCTTTGTAAACGTCTCATCGAGCTCGATCGCTTCGTCGTCGTCGTCTCCTTCGAGTTCGGAGACAATGTCGTCACTCTCGCACTCCTCAAGTAGCCAAGTGGGTGAGCCAGAAGAACGGAAGATACCAGCAGCTGCAGCGTGAGTTTCTGTGGGAGAGCTGAGAGAGGCAGAGGGATTGTTGGGACCTCTTGAATTGCGGGCGATGAGAATATGAGATGGGTTGGTGGTCATGAAGCAAGTGGCTGTGGGGGCAACCCGGCCCGGACAGACTTTTTCCAATGCCGTCTGGCTTCGCGTCTGTATTCACAGAATGTATATTATTGAATGAAGGGGGTACTTGTAGAAGTATACAGTAGCAGTCAAATCCATGCCAGCGTCATGACGAGCCTCCTACAGGTGAGTCGGCGGGCGGTGGTTGTGGTGGTGATGGTCCTGCATTTCCCCCCGTCTCTACGTCTTTTCGTTCAGCTTCTATTCGTTCTCGTGCCCGTACGACTTTGGATTGAAGATAATGAGAATTTAGAGGAGGACCTGTTGACCGACCGGTCGCTGCTTTCGGTGCCTCAGCAGGGGGCGAATTGGCCTTGAACAGATGCTCGTAATGCTAACCAAGGACATCAATCTCAAGACAACCCTGGATAGCAACATAACTCACCTGCAGGGTTTTTTCCAACTCTTCTCCCCGTTTAATATTCAAAATTAGATGCGCTTCGTCCAGTGTCATTCGATGCTGTCGCGTGAGTTGATCCGTTAGCGAATCTGACCGAGCATTGCTGACACCGGCAACATCACTCCCTATAGCCTGTGGTGAGGCCTTGGCATCTAAAAGAAATGAATGAACGAAAGCAAAGACATGAGAATAAGTATTCATACTTTTCACGGCTTGTCGACCAGCTTCAAAAAATGCTTTGCCCAGGATTCGTGTTGACGTCAAGAGAATTTGTATGATAGCTCTAGGAGAGGACTACGGTTGTTGATAGTAAGCAAGGCACAGTAACAGATAAAGACCATACCATGGACCAACAGCACTAGAGAGTGAGGTGGACGGACTCGGAAAGAGACAAATTTTGGTACCGATCGTCCACGTGAGTGAGGAAATAATTTTTTCCAATTACTCACCATGTCGCCCTCTGCTATTTCTCAGAAAAAACGCAAGAATACTTCACCAGCTCCAGGTGAAGTACCTATAAAGAAGGCCAAACACGAAAATGACCACTCAAAAAAAAAGACGAAGGACAAGAAGGGGAAAGGTCGCGAATCGGATTTTCATGTCGTTCAAGCATCCCTAGTACTGTCAATACCCCCCAAGTTTGCTGATCATCCAAAATCTGGTGTAAACGAGATGCTGGACTCAATGGTGATGAGGTATGTTTTCGACTCACATAGACGTACCATTCTCTTCACCTTCGTTTCTCTTCAGATATATCCCTGGCCTTCACGGGGTCGTGCTGTCTCACTCTAACCTAACATTTCTCGATGACATGGCTTCCATAAAAATCGATTGTCCGTTTCTTGTCTGTAGAGTTACGTTTGACGCGACCATCTGGAGTCCGCATGTTGGAATGCAACTCGGTGCGAATTGCGTCTTCGTCTGCCCTCGGCTCATTTCTCATTTCTATGCAGAAGGTCGAATAAATCTTTGTTCTCCTGATCATATATCATTGCTTGTGCACCGCACGTTCAACGTGTCTATACCCCGTCACCACATACCCTCCGAGGACTGGGAGTTTGAGTATGGCCCTGCAGAGAACGATCCTCAGTTTGGACCCGACGCTGCTGAGAAGGATGATGAAGATACTGTGTCGCCTCCCGTGGAAAGGTCTAGTAGAGAAGAAGGCGGAAGATGGATACATAAACTGACGGGCGATCTCATTGGCGGCAAGTCTAGACATCTGGAGTTCACGGTTATCGGGTAGGTCTTACAACACAGTGACACGTCCGTTGTTTTGAATACGCCTTCCAGAATTACAGTTGCGAATGAGATGCTGTCGGTCATTGGATCCATACAGCCAGACCCCTTCTCACCGGCTCATGTTGCAATGTCGTCAGACAATCAAGAGCACGGGCAGTCAGATAGCGAAGGTGAAGACATCACCATGGCCGAAAATGACAATGATAGCAGCGCAGACAAAGACGATACGTTAGCTACGCTTGGGAAGGAAGCTAAAAACATTCAAGGAAAGGTGAAGGGGGGAAAAGGGCAGAAACGAAAATTGAAGGAAACTACGGACGAGCCTATAAAAGGTAAAAAGAAGCAGAAGAAGAGTTCATGAGATTTAATCCTGCTTAATACAACTTGGGCTCTGCTCGATTTCACTGCCACAACAATGTGACCGCCATAGCAATACAGGCGAGTGACACATACGGAGAAAGGCGTTCTCCTGTACAAAGTTGAGGTCTATGCATTATGAGCAGTAAGAGCGCGCACCTATTCGAGCAGACATGAAGAAAATTCCGAGAAAACTGAACAATGGTCAGCAGCAAATGCAAGTCTCCATTGGAAATCACTCACCCTTGCTTATTCCTATCCACAAGTCTGGGTGCAAGGGCTCGAATATATGTGCATGTACAGATCAACAGAAGGATGACAAGAAGCAGTGACTGAAAGTGAAAAAGGGCAGACTAGAAACAGCTGATAAATGACAGAGATTACAAGTTTTTGCGAAAAAATATTTACCATTTCTCCTTTTTACTTTCCTCTGGCAGGCTTGCCTTGCGAGAAGTTGAGCCTTGCAATCGTGGTCGAGGGCCTGAAGAAACGTGGAATTTGAATTTCTTTATGCGCAGTGGGCACGTGATGGACGCGTACGTGACAGTTGTGACATTCCCCAAGTTGACTTCGAATTTCATGTTTCCAAGAGGCCCGAGGTTCGAGCCACCCAAGGGTACGATTTCTCCTCCATCTCTTGTCAGCCAGATAATGTCCTCGCAGTGTCAGATACGCCTGGACCTAATACTTATAATATTGCTCTGGGTACGCGTTTCCATGAGGTCAAAGAGCACTGTTGACTCTGTCTCCTAGACTCTCAATTCGACGCGTATAAACATGGTGCTTTCCTGGAGAAGACAGACAGGTTCTCGAAAGAAAAGCCTTCTGATGTCCCCGGTAAGCAGCACGCGCACCCTCTGCGGGGTTGCGCATTCACCACGTTCTACCAGGACCGAACAGTTACAACACAGAGACCAAGACGACTACTACCAAGTCATCTGCAAGATCTGGCCCAAGTGCCGTCGACCGCTATGCGCTTCTCCAAAGGAAGGTGGAGGACTTAGAAAGACTACATAACGAGGACAAGAGATTTGTTGAGTGGCTTCGTTGTCTCTTTCCGATGTTTTTTTGACTCAGGCGTCTTCTTTGTAGCACAAAAATGAGGTTGATCGGCTGAAAGTCGAGCTATCTCGTGCGCAAAAGACGATGTCAGAGCAAACTACACTGCTTGACAAGCAGAAGAAACGATATGACGCCCTCGATCTTCGAATACAGGAACTTACCAAAGCTGCCTCCTCTGATAAAGCTGAGATCAAAGAGCTTCGCATGAAGCTTCGCGTGACAGAACACGAGCGTGCACAGTTGTCTTCCAAGCATGAGGACGTCGCCGAATGGAAGAATAAGCGGAGGGAGGAAGTCAAGGAGAAGGATAAAAAGATCGCAAATTTGGAGAAGATTTTGGAAGCAGAGCAGAAGCAGAGAGGGAGCGCAGAGGCGTTGTCCATGGAGATGAAGGTGAAATGGGATGAGGATGCTGCCGCTGCACGAGCGGCCGCTGAAGTGCTTCAGTCAGAAGCTGATGTTGCCCGTGAGGAGGCTTCACAGGCGCGTCTCGAATCAGAGAAGTGCTCAGCTGAAGCAGACTCATTGCTGGAGGACTTGCGGCAACATAAGCTTCTACTAGAGACCATCTCGAAACAATACAGTTGCCTCGCAACGACCACTATCTCGAAGGCGACATTTTCCCATTTGCAGGGTAACTACCTGACGGCCCAAATGCATATTTTCCGACTCCAGCGGAAGCTGGCAAACACAGAAGGACAGGTCGTCGAACTGGCTAATTTAATTCGTCAAGTGAAGGACCAGAATTGTTTTTTGGCAGGTCGATTATGCGAAACCGAGGAAGAAATTCGTTCCTTCTGGTCTCTACCCCTTCAATCACAGATCGTGGGTCGACGTCCTGTCGACGATACAGACACCCTTGTCGTAGCTATTGAAAGGGACATACACGAAGAATCTGATAAGCGACGCCACTTGGACATGGCAATTGATAGGATGTTCGTGGACTATTACCGCTTGCTCAGTGACGGTATTCTCTCTTCGTATCATGCCGCAGATCTAGAATTGGCAGACGTTGAGCAATCGAAGCAGGAATTATCGAAGAGATTGGAAGAAGTCAAAGAAAATCAGGGTATGTTATCGAAACAGGTTTCACAGATGGAAGAAGAACGAGATGGTGCTCGGCAATTGCTGAAGGCTGCTGAAGACCTAACTGAAGGTCTACGTCGGCAGTCCGAGGAGTACAAGCGTCAAGCAGAAGATCTGAAGGAGAAGCTGGAGGAACAGTCTCGTGCCTATAGGGAGGAACTCGATAGAGAGAAGAAAAATTCCCAGAGGGTGACATCCGCCATTCAGAAGCAGCGCATGGCAGAGGAAGGACTTCGGGCCGAAATTGAGCTGTATGTTGTCCTGCTGCCTTTGCAAATTCGATCTAAGTCAAATTTTAGGCTTAGTACTGAAGTGTCCAATGCTGAAAGGCTTCAGGAAGCTTATCGTGCACTCTCTGACGAGGTCGGATCGCTTCTCGCGAAGAATGCGCTTGCCGAAGACGTTGCTCAGCAGCTCAGCAAATTTAACGCCGAAATTATTGGACATCAAAATCCAGCCCAAAAAATCATGTATGTTGAACGAATACGAAACGAACTAGCCGAATCCAAACAGGTAGGCTGTTAATTTCACCTTAACCTGCCTCTCCTTACCAGCCGGTCAACAAATTTAGAAACATGCATTGTTAATTCGGGAGCATGAAACTCTTGTTTCGCAGAAGCAAGAGCTAGAGAACGAAGTCGACATGTACAAGTCTGTTGTAGTGTTTAACAAGCCAAAAACGACCATCACGCGAGTGCACCGACTGCCGCTCACCGACCTCAATCAGAGCATGAGTCAATATCTTCCTCAATCAATGTCTAGTGGCTCTTACCCACGCACACTAGACACGATACCAGCAGAAGGTGAAATGACACTGGATGAGATCATGTAGGGTTAATTTCTGTTCTCTATTTATGTTGTATATATGCGTTATTCTCGTATTGAACTATCCATGTCTAGTGCTAATACTATCAAAATACCAAAATTATGACGCATAGGGCCTCCAAAAAACATTATACAGACAAGTCTGGTTAACAAAGCAATGCGAGAGCCAATCCCCTCACAGGGACGAGAAAGTGGAAATTGATGTTACTATGATTCCCGGTACGCCGGTAGTTCATATGAGGAATACGACGCATGTGATGCCTCGGGGCGCACATAATCGGAGAACTTTTTGGGGGTATCATCTTCGTGCGGAGCACTAATCCTCTTGTATTCTGCATTCAATCTTTTTTCCTTGCGCTTCCTCCACCAGATGCTGCAAATTTATAAGTACACAAAGTAACGGCAGGAAAAAGAGGCAGACGTACAGTCCTCCTACGAGTAGTCCTATGAAAGCGGCCAGCCCTATGAGCCCGCCGACGAGCTTGAACTTACTGTGGCTCAAAAAGGAGGTGAGCTTATCCAATCCTTGAGGATCCGGATCAACAAATGTGAACTTCCTGTTGGGTAACTCTGAAGCACTCGGTGGATTCTGTGGGTCATAACAGTATTGTTTGAAACACTGCTGGCAAATCGACGAGCGCGTGATGGTCGAGTTGGACGACGCTTTGTAGCGCGCGCGATCAACAGATGCGCATTGCAAACATATAGGAAAGTTCGGATCGGCTAGAGTGGTGTTGGGAGTGAACCCTGAGATGGTATTATTGAAGACTTGGTCGAGAAAAAGGCTAGTGTGCCTTCGGGTGTATGTAAGGCGGAAGGTGGCAGAACTGAAACGAACGAACAAGTGAGATGAATGTCAATCATAATCGCTGGGATGCATACTTGATGACTGGATCATCGCCATTGAATGGCGGTGCTTGCGGTATATAAATGACAAGAGGGTACTCTGGAGGGACGTGCACAGGATCACAGCCAAAGAATGTGGGTCGCAAGTTGACACCGGTCTCAATAAACGCCTCAGGAGTTTGTGGAATAGGTGGAAACTGTTGATGTGATGGTAAAAGTTGATCTGCTTGCCGTTTTGCACTGAAGAGTAAACCTGTCCCGCTGTTATGGATCCCATAAGTATTCCTCTAAACCATTCAAGATATAGAACCTACTTCGGCCAGGCATTGACTTCATCTGCACTGGAATCCAATGTAACTATGACATCTAAGCCACGGGCCTTGACGAAGAGTGGGCCATACGGTATATTCTCCTGATTTGAAGATCCATCGATGAGTTCCAGCCAATCTTTATCCGAATCAACGAAGGTGTCGCTCTTTATGCCGTTGAAAGGATTAGGCCAGTTGGCTACGTCATCTGCACGGGTCCGAACCTCCTGTAACTGCCGCTTAAGCACATAGAGAATGCCGCTGCCATCGTCGCTGGAAAATCCACTCAAAGTGTTCTGGCCAAAGTCCAAAAGTTGCTGTTTTAGTTTACATTGAGTACATCCAATTTCACAGTGTTAGGGGATGTTAACTCACATTAAACAGACTGGCACTACTGCCCATCACAAAACCCGCCTGATCGAAACCGCTTACACAAGCGAAACCATTTTCCGGTCTTCCATTGGACAGATGGGTACCCGCGAAGGATAGATTGACAGCAGCCGAGAGATTCGGATCATATGAAGCCAGCTCAAACGGTGTAATCTAGAGGACGGTTACTAGATAGCTTCATTGTCAATGGAACAAAGGGTTACCTCGTACACCACAGCGTCAAGATCCAAAATAGTGGTTGAATTAGATCCAACAGGACGGGAATCAGCAACAACAAGAGGGAATGGAAGCAGGTGATTTTCAAAGGCGGGGATATCGGGGATGTGGCTCCAGAGCTGTCCTGCACCGTGCCCTGTATCATTCGTAAAAAAGTTTGCACGGTCTGTCTGATTGAGAAAGTGGTATGAGATCATGCGCGACCATGGGTCGGTGAGGCTCGTGTCACTGCAACGTACATAAGCTGGTAGAACATGACGTGGGGGATAGAAACCTACACTCCCGCATTTGCTTTCGCCATAATGCTCCATAGAATACTTCCGAAAAAGTATTGATTTTTGTCAGAGAATATGTCGGTACCGTCCGGTGTGGCAAAGGGAAGATCAAGTAACCAACCAGAAAGGTCATTACTATTTCCCAAGACAAGGTCATAGATGTTGGGGAAGTTGTTGAAGATGAGAGAGCCAGTCACCCATGAGCCACCTAATAGATGGAGGTCAAAGAAGATGGTTATTTATCAGAGAACAGTGTCTGACCTGACAAACCAGCAATATAGGAAGATACCTGCAGCAAGCCTCCAGTTCCAATCGATTTAGCGGTATCATTCCTCGCATCCAGTGCGATAAGCGCCCCAGCGCCAAACTGCGCTGACCGTAGACCACCTCCAGGTATTGCAATGCCAATGGTAGGAAAGTGATTTTGGAACTGAGAGAGATTGTAACCCAGTTGAGAACCGTTTCCAAGCCAGTCAAGCCATGCAGGAGAGATAACAGTAGAGTTTCGCGTTCGTATATACTCCACTTCTTGTGGATGTAAGGTTTGATTCGACGGCGTAAAAACGCGAATAAAATCAGTGTTCGTGATGTCCGGACATGGCTGGTTCAGCTTGGGGGCGTAGTCGGTGACTGAGCCCTGCTGTGGATCTTGCTGAGCGAGGATGGGAACGATAAAGAATAAAAGGGAGAACGGGAGCATTGAGAGTGGGTGGGAAAAGAAGAAGACGCTGCATGCTGCTTATGCTCATGGCGGTTGCTGATCATCATCATTATAGTGGCAGTGCTTTATTCGACCGTGGTCGCCGTTTCAAATTACAATAAATACAATCACATATTAGGGCAACTACTAGATGTGCATTTGGTCAGCTCATACAAGATGCATGGCCTTAAGCCTGGGGCCCACGACAAGGGAGCACATCTTTCCCCAGGAGCTGTGGGGGGTTAGTACTACATATCATATTTCATACATTGTCGTCGCTTTGTCGGTAAAAGGTGAATATTACCTTGCGGATGTAAGAAGCTCCTACCAACTTAATATCTGATCTATTAACAGGTCAGTCTTATGTTGGCAGAACTGTATCATTGGTGTACCTGATAACGTCTTGTTTTGTCTTGAGAGGCAGGACAGGCAAAAACGAAGGGCCAGTGTAGAACAGGCGATCAATAGGTCGAACACGGCGAACAAGAGCCGAAGGAAAGCAACAAGACTATGCAATATTAGGAGGAGCAACGGTCAAGGAGACTAAGGCTGAGAGACTCGAATAGGGAGAGCAACATTGAACTATTCTTCAAGAGTGCTCATGGACACAGTGGGGACCAGGAAGAGGATTGAGTGCTTGAATGTCCAGCGGGTCCGAGCTCTATATCGATATAACATGTTCATTGAATGACATAGAACAGAGAAAATCTGGTCCAGTGAGAACAGCCGTTGACAAGCCCCAAGAAAAAGGGACATCGTCAGTTGCAAGAGAGTTTCTAAGGATGAGCCCGCAAAAAGAGCACCAGGATATGGCCAAACTAAGAGGGGACAAGACTAAGATGTTGGGGGAGAAAGATGGAACTTGATAGTCTTCGCAGGTGAAGGGGGGATTTTATACGACAGACTTGAGACCCAGCAGCCGAGTCGTGTTGGCCTCATGCTCACGCCTGGTATCCTGGATCCACTGAACCAAACGCTGCCAAACCGGAATTTGGCATCTTGACCGACCATCAGATGAATTTGACCGTATGACACGGGAAACAACATGTCTAAGCGCTGGGCTATGCTTAATCGAGCTGTGCATCATCCTCGGAAAATGATCTGTGGTGTCTGGGAGGCGAAAATGTGGAAAGGCACCTTTGGCCTCTTTCGTAAGAACCAAGCCACCCGTAGAACAAATAGTACAACAGTAAAACAAGCGCCTAAAAATGGAAACGATCGAAGTGATCGCTTTTGTGTAGGAGTTTGCACGTGTTAGTCTAGGGCCTTTCTCCGCTTGCTCGGGCGGCACAAAGAATCACATCTTGTCTTCATCCACCATGCTCCCGCCCGACGCTACCTACGCGCTCCAGGGCTTCCATACGCGACCAGGAGAAGCTTTGCCATCCAATCCTCAGAAACAGGCATACATCGTTCGCCTTTCACGCCAGACTCTCGACGCTCTCGATGCATCAGAGCATCCTCAATTACAACTCGAGTTTGGCGACAAGCCAGTGCGTTGATCTTGCGTTTCTTCTTTGGAATGCAGTTCTAAATTCTTTGACTAGGGAATTTATGTCGATGGTGCCTTCTTTCCCATCAAAACTCAGCAGGAACACATCCGCCACGAACTCTACCTACGTACACCCTCTGCCCAAAAGCCTAATGCACCTCTTAGGCTACATGCGAATATTACCGGAAAGCTCACAGTTGAACCTACGCTTGACAAGGATCTTTCTGAGCAACTCGCACAGGCAAAACTGGTAGCAGCCAAGCAGAAGGAAGTCCATAAAACAAAGTTCATTGACACACCACCCGATCTTGCGCCTCCAACGAAACAAAAGAAGAAGCAACAAGCTACCTCCTCGATGTTTAGGAAGCCGATCCGCCCTTCTGATCAGCTAGCACGTCTAAACCCCGCTCCCGCTCCAGCAGCGTCGACTTCTTCTGCTCCAACTCCACGTCCCAGATCCCCTACTATTAATCCAGCCCGTGCTGCTGCCTTGTCGCATCTGCGACAACGTCTCATTCGATATCTTGCAAAGGCATCCTGCAAAACAGACGACGCCATCAAGGCTGTCGACCCAAATTGTGATGCCACTCGTCGACAGGAAATCTTGGACATTTTGCAAGAGGTGCACCACCTGATTTTGATGCCTATGTTAGCTTATCATGGTCACCGTAGATCGCTGAACCTGTGTCTCCGTCGAAGAAAGATGGTCGCTTGCGTCTCAAAGATACTTCTTACCAGCACGTTCGCCCTTATGAATACCCCGGTCTTACAGAACCAGAGCGACGTTCGATAGCCAAAGCTGCAAAGGAGGCTCTGAAATCCCTAGGTATTCCTGAATCTGATCCTGTCTGGACTAGTGTCTTTCGCCGTCCTCCGGCGTCAACACCAATTCCGGGCCCTTCGGCCGAGACGCCCCCAAAGCGACCTCTGGTCACAGGGACTGCCAAAGACAAGAAGGGGAAAAGCAAGGCGGTTGAAGTCAAGGCAGAACCTAAAGCCAAAGCTCCCAATGGCAACGACGCCAATTCTAGAACAGGTAACCTGCCTACCAGCCTGCCTCCAACGAAAACCGCACCTTCTGCTCTTACTCGAAAGCCGCCAGGATCGGGGTACAGGGCTCCAAGGTCAGAGGATGGCAGCAACTCTTCCCATGTCAAATCAGAGGAAAGGAGTCGATCTCGCGACCTGCCACAGAACAACTCCGTTCCAGCAGCTCCCATCCAACGCATTAAGAAACTCAGGCAGTCCCTTGGAGATGGACTGGCTTCAGATTCCGAGAGATCAAGACGGGACTCTGGGGGCGAACGGGAAACAAATAGCAGGGACATCTCTGCGACCTCAAACATCAAACGCAAAAAGCCTAGAGATGATGATGACGAGGAATATGGGAAAACAAAGCGGCGGAAGACTGCAGAAGGTGCTGTAATAGCTTCTGGAAGCAGGGAGTCAAACAAGAAGCCAATGGCAGAATTGTCTGCACGTCCAAAGGCAATCAAAAAAGAACCCTCACCACTCCCACCACCACCAGCGCACGCTCCTACGAAGAAAATTACTCAACGTCCGCCACCCCAATCTCCTCAGCTATCCTCACGTCCGACAACAAACAACACAAGCACTGGGAACGGTCGATCGCGTCGGCACCGCTCCCCCATATACACATCATCTGAAGATGAGGGTGAAATCAAACCGGATCGTCAGCACCGATCTCCTGGACCGTTCCCTTCTCCTCCAACCACGACACCCTCATCCATGACCTCCAATCCACCCAACCCTCAACAAGTCCAACGTCCACTGCCCACAGATCGCGCCTCTTTGCGTAAGGGCTATGCAGCTGCTTACGGTCGTTACATCAAGTCATTCAGCAGACTGGTTGAGCAGCGAGAGAAAGTGCATGCTTTGTTGAACGCGTTTGACGATTCTACCGGAAGCATCACTGACTCTGACGGGGACGTGGAGCTGCTGGACGTCGAGGCAATGCAGAAACTAAAAGCCGAGTTTGCCCGGCATACAGAAGAGCTAGAGTCGATTAAAAAAGCGTTCGAAGTCGCCGCTAGGTGAATAGGTGTACTAGGTTCTCTGGAGGGATTGTGTATAATAATATTATTACCCAGCTGTATTTATGATAATAAATTTGACCGCTCAGGAGAACTTGGGGACTGAATTGATCTTCATCGAATAACATGTGGAGTGTTGTATTCGTTATCTAGATTGTCCGTGATATGTATAAGCACGGACGGCACGATGCACACGACGGCTGGAGATGCCCAGGCCCCGAGTAGCACTACGCTCTCTAGTACTTCCCACTGGCTGGTACTTTCCCGACGATGCGAGCCTGCTTTGTACTGTGCCTCTTCACTGCCCAAGCGTTCGCCAGCCCCTTTGCGGCGCGGCAGGTATCAGATATCTCTGTTATCGGGTTTAGTGTGACCACGCAGCGCCCGACGAGCACAACGACAGTGCTGAGCACCAAGACGGAGTACACAGTCGTCACGCCCCTAGCGGATGGGCCTATAGTCTCTGTTGTGCCCTACACGGAGATCGTGTCTGGGTCAATAACGGAGCTCATGTCGGCAACGGTGACATTCTACCCTGTCAGCTATGCTACTCCTTCACCCAGCACCGCACCGTCGTCATCGTCAAAGAGAAACGGGGCCATCGCTGGGGGCGTCGTCGGAGCTGTGATAGTCGCTGGGATCGCTGTTGTCCTGTTTATGCGGTTCCGCAACAAGCGGTCACCCCGCCACTGGAGAAATCGGGGACCAATATTGCCATGGGTGAACTCGGATGGTGGTAGTGGTGGTGGTGGAGATGTAAAGAGACCTCCCAGTCCGATTATCGCTACAGTCCCTTCACCCACGACTGCGGCTCCAACCTTGGTCAGGGAGAAACACCGCTCTTCGCCCTCTGATCCTGGTCCGTCCCAGTACATTGAGATGGAAGCCAAGTCGCCGTAGATTTGGTGTTGGAAAATGGTGAGACTTCTGACCTGTGTATATGCGTGTACTCAATACCTTGACAGTTGTAGAAGTATATTTTGTATTTTGAACACCACGGAGGCAAACAAGACGCGTTGGTGGTATATATAGCACGCGACATTAGCGTGGACCCAATGCTTTCTCTATGTTACATTACTATCTCGCCGTGTCCGTTCTCCTGCCTTGTATTATCTATGCACACCCTTCACCTGGTCATCGAATTTCAATCGTATCCCGCCATTCTCCTCAAGGCGATCCTGACGCCTGCACATTAAACTCTACCTTCCTAGTGCGTATGGAGTCCTTCCATACGCCTTGTGCATTCCTCAATTTCGCCATAGCAAGCAGAGCTCAGACTAATTAGCGGTAAATATCAATATGCCTCGCTTTTAATTCAAGGCGCAGCGATTCCAGACCCAGATAATTACTACACGTCCAACGATACCAGCAGCCCACAGTCTCCCATTTTACCAGCTCCCATCTCGGCGATTATTGAACCTGTCGTTGCGAACCTCACAGACTTCGTCGATGGGGTCATTGATGTGTTATATTACAGTTCCATAAATATTGGCACGCCCTTCCAGACGCTCACGGTCGATGTCGACACAGGTTCTGCAGACCTTTGGTTTCCGGCACACTGCCCATCTTGCATTAGAGACCAGTTCGTCCCCGACAGGAGCAGCTCCTACATCAACAAGAGAAGGAAGTTTTCTGTAGTCTACGTGAGTAATTCAATTTACTCCCGGTCCGTTCTCATCGCTATGATCGCAGGGTTCAGGAAGCGTCAAAGGCGTACTAGCTACAGAGACAATTAGACTTGCCGGTGTCACTGTTCAGAACCAAACTTTCGGCGCCGTCAGTAGGACGACAGATGATTTCAACTACTTTCCAAATGATGGCTTATTAGGAATGGCGTTTGGGTCTATAGCGCGCTGCAAGGAGCCCACGTTGTTTGAGAATATGATGGCTGCAGGCTTGGTTGAGTCTCGTATGTTCTCAGTGCATCTCACAAGGAAGCAGGAGAAAGGCTCAGAGGCGAGCTCTTATGTCACTCCAATAATGTCGATCTATTGAACACCATCTCTGCAGCTCTGTCTGGGATGTTGGGATGCTACAAAGGCAAGGGAGAAGCCTCTCTACATAGCCGTCAAATCAGAAGTACGATACTTCATCTTTTGAACGCTTTTAGAACTGAGAATATCGTCGTAGACGTATTGGACTGTTGGTATGGATGCTGTCGTTGTGGGGAAACAACAGAAATCTTTGGCATCCCTTGAACTCAATGCTGTAGGTCCCTGCTTGCTATATACATGTGGCGCGATTGATCCTCCGCAGGTTATAGATACTGGGACAACGCTCATATATGCTCCTGGGTTAGTGACGGAACAACTCTACATGATGGTATTCAACAGCGAGATTATTTTCATTGATCCATGTTGATAAGACTTGCAAGATTCCGGGCTCCAGCCGTGCAGACGATGTTGGACAAGGTAGGCCCGTTGTAAGTATATTATCAGATAACCTGAGTGCACCCTAGGGATGTATAAATTCCCTTGTAATGCAGAGGTTAACATTGCGCTCGTCTTTGATGGCCACAAATTCTACATTGACCGTCGAGATTTTGTTCTTGGTAAGCTCGAATAGTTATCCTCCACGAATGGAACCTAATTATCATGGACAGGGAAAACAGACGCTGATTCGAGGTGAGTGAACAACCAAATTCGTCGCATTCCTGTTGAACCATTCGTTAGCTATTGCGTTGGAGGTGTAGTCTCGCATGATGGTAGCGGGCTGGATGCTAGCTTGGTAATTGTGGGAGCAGTGTTCATAAAATCGTGTACGTATTTGCATTCATGTGGAGGTATTCGAACTAAAGCAAGTGAGCAGATTATACCACGTTTGATTATGGACCGTGTTCAGGGAAAGCTCGTATCGGGTTTGCGAAGAGCATCAATCAGGATATCATAATATGAATACGGAGTTCCCGTTACTAGTGTAGCCCTTTAGCAAATTAATTAGCTTTTGCACCCTTTCCAGGACGCAGGACTTTTCGTCTCTGAACAATCATGTGCGTGTACATGACATAGAGACCTACAAGGGATTAGATAGGAATGATAAACAAAGTAGATAGCTCACCTGGCCACCAGATCAGAAACAAGACACCACGGATGTAGTCTGTGGGTTTCCACATACCCTGTACCCAAGACAACCAGCTAGGTACAGGAGAGGATGTGGGAAGGGTGGCATAGTTGAGGAAAGCCTCAGAGGAAGCGCCAAGGGGGTATAAGACATAGAAGAGGGTGTAGCGCAGGTAGAGCAGCTGTTTGGGTTCATGACCAAGAAGGTTGAACGCATAGAAAGAGTAGCGGACGACTTCAGTCATAGACCAGGCGAACACCATGGTCGTGTAGAGAGGATTCGAGCAGACAGGCGGGAATGGCTCAGTGACACCCCAAATAGCGTACAGTCTGCTGGCTACCTGTATGGCGGTCGTTGATAGTGGGCTGCGCACCCAGCCGAGCAGGACATGAATGACTTCGAGGATGGCGCAAGATTGCACGAAGGCGGTGACGGTCCCGACGCGCCAGTACGTCGTCGTAGCGCGACGGTAGACGGGCTGGAGAAGATTGGGCAGCCGGGACTCTATGTAAGAAGGGTAAATTTTGTCTGCATGGACGAATGGCAGGGAGTTGAGGATGCGGGAGAAGGCTGAGGTGGATGTGGGCTGGATACTGGGTGATTTGCCGTCAAGGTTGAATACATGGACGATTGTCATGATGAGAATCCATGACCATCCGAGAGTCGAGAGAACATTGTAGGTGACAAGGTAATATTTGACCGAGGGGGACTGCTTTCTCGTGGTGGACATTGATCAAAGAGCAGAGAAGAACGACCCTTCAATTGTTTGGCAAGGCGCTGCCTGCAAACAACACGGTCGTTTCACTGAGTGTGTCGGTCCAGGCCTCCCCGCTCTCTCGCTTCTAATTCAACTGTAAATATTTCGAAATTGCGGTATTATTGTCTCACATTCAGATTCTCTTCATTTCTCTTTTACATACATGGCTCGTATTACTTCCGCATTCCGACATGGTCATTCAAATACTACTTGATCTACTGGTGATCTAATTGAAATGCTCATCTTTATCAAAGAATTCCCAGACCGGCTCGCTCAACGACAAGGCCACATCAATGCCGTCTCCGTTCTCTCCGTGTAAAAAGTAACCCAGACCATCAACGAGCGAAATGGGCGTAAAGGGTGGAGCAACCAGGGCAGGCGCAACGTCAAAGACGTGACTAGCATAGATGTTGATTTTGTTCCACTGGCTAAGCATCAAGCTTCCAGAGCCATACCGGAAACCCTGCTTTATCTTCCGCTTATCGGGCTGTGCGGCAATCCACCTATAAGTTCGGTCAACTTCTTCCTTGTCGGTGGTGGCAGAGGTGCGGGTCAAGTCATGGATGGCTTTGGCTACTTGGCAGAGGGGACCGTTTGCAAGAAGGTCATGGGAGAGGCTAGTGTACTGGCAAAGGAGGGCATTTGGGAAATAGCATGGTGGGAAGCCAACACGACTGCGAAGATTGACGGGAGTGAGGAAGTCAGGAGGAGATAATTCAGGCAGAGTTGGATCCTTTTTACGCAGCTGTAAGCGGGCACGATAGACGCGCTGGTAGAGATGTGCGCATAGGGCGTCAAAGGTGGAGACCCAGCTGGCTGACGATGGATCGGTCGCTTGTGCTTTGAGAGCGTTGAGCTCGCTGCTGGAGAAATGCAAGAAACGTCCTGCATTGGGAGTAGTAACTGGGTATGAGGTGAAGGCTGGGATCTGCTCTACGTAAAATTGTGACTGTTCAAAGTGAAGAGCTGCCAGGCGATCTTCGGACGACAGGTCCGACAAGTAGGACGTGATATGAGGAGGGTGAGACAGGTCGGATGTGCCCGTCCGGTAGAGCTCTGCGAGATCTGCTACCAGCTGGAAGAACCCATCGGCATCGCACGTGATGTGATGGACCCGTACTCCGAGCACGACACTTCCACAGGCGAATCGCGTATGCTGGACCGTAAAGATCGCATCCCGGCAGACGCCCTCAAGGCTCGCGTCAAACGGTGCCAGTAACGCATTCCCAGCACCAGGCAAGGACGGTAACGCGATGTGGTCCAGCCGTTCGCTGCACTGCGCTACGAAAAGCTCAGCACCAGTGCCCAAGCGTCCGATTTCTGGTGTTCCATCGCTTGGATTGATCTGCAAACGCCCGGTAAGGTGTGGGTAGTAGTCCAACACGGACGTCAAAGAACGCTTAAGGCGCTCGACGGGGATCAGTTCCTTGCTGGGGGACTCGGACGACTCGGAGGTGTAAATGAAGACGACTGCGATAGGTACAAAGGGAGCCACCAGTTGATCCAGCGGACCTAGCCGAAAGGGAGAATCGAGCGATGTCCATGATTCCTCGTGGGCAGAGCGCACTGTATGCTGCGAAATGATACTGACGGTCATCGTTGAAAGGCAGCGAACGAGTCATGGTATTAACGGTAGATCCCGAGCGGGGCCGCAGAAAGTCATTGATTGCGAGCCCTCGGTAGAATTGGTTGCAAGCTAGGTCACATCCTCGAAAACAATTCTTTTGTGCATAAGTACACATGATTTACTCCAAGACTTGACAGATCATACAGACTGGCGGTATAATATTTGCAATATTTGCACCAATTTAGCACTGTGGTCAAGTTTACATGCTTGCGTGATGCTTGCACATGGACATCGCAAATTCTAATCTTGAATCGTCTTCCTTGCGCTCGCATTGTGCGGATGCGAAATCCTTGGCCAGTATAGCGGTCATTGTGGCTGATTGCATGGCAGCAGATTTACCGTCAAGTTTCAATATGTGGACAAGGGTCAGGATGAGGATCCACGGCTAACCCAGAGTGGAGAGAACGCTGTAGGAGACAAGCTAATATTTGACCAAGGCGGACAGCTTTCTCGAGGTGGTCTTGATCAATCCGTTATGTCAACATTCAGTGATCTGATCGTTTACCTTCTGCAAGCTAGGGGCTACTAAAACGGACTGTTCTATTGCCTCTGTCTTATAAAGCCTGCCTGCCTGCTATGCTGCCTGCCCACTTATCCCCTCATGTTTTCTTTTTTCCTCGCCGCTCTTTTCGTCTCTGCGCAAGCACATTATAGTACCCGGTTTAAACTTGCAGACAAGTTCATAGGCTCAGATTTCTTTTCTGGCTTTGACTGGAAAACCTTTGACGACCCGACACACGGTCGCGTCAACTATGTCGACCAGCAGACAGCTTTGGCCAATAATCTTTCTTATGGTATTTTGTCTCCCTCAGTCGTTGAACCCTCTTGTTCAACCACCTACAGCTTCAGCGGGCAACACCAAGTTTTTTATGCGCGCCGACGCCCATACGGTCGTTGCTGACGGTGCTCGCGGCCGTGACAGCGTTCGTATCGAATCATTCTCCGCCTACGATCAATCTGTCTTCATTCTGGACGTCGAGCACATGCCCGCTGGTTGTGCGACCTGGCCGGCCTTCTGGTCATTCAGTCAGTCAAGCCCATGGCCTCAGGGTGGTGAAATTGATGTTAATCATCCATTTTTCAATGTTTATTCACACCCGTCGCTCACCATCAGATCCGTAGATCATAGAAGGGGTCAACCTCAATACGAACAACCTCGCTTCGCTCCACACAACTGCCAACTGTAGCATGCCTGAGGAACGCTCACAAAGCGGGTAAGTCCCCCATATAACTCTAGCCATCACAAATTATGGAAATTTATGTCATCCAAGGCAAACCGAGTCAACCAACTGTGATACAAACTACAACTATAACCAAGGCTGCGGAACCTCCTTCACCAAGTCAGGCTCTTACGGCGCCCCATTTAATAGCATCGGTGGAGGGTGGTACGCCATGCGTAGAACCCAGGACACGGGCATCCAAGTCTGGTTTTGGCCCAGGAACAGCTGGAAGGTCCCACTCCAAGTCCGATATCCATTTATATTTGAATACATTGGCTTCAACACGGACGGCTGGGGCGAGCCAGACGCGTATTTCCCTGTAAATGAGTGTGACTATTCCACTCACTTTAACAGCCACAAGATTGTGTTCGACCTGACTTTTTGCGTGCGTCATCCTTGCCAAGAGTTCATCTTTCATTCTGACTTCTTTTCTCAGGGTGACTGGGCAGGCAATGTATTTTCTTCGGCCGGTTGTGGTACTTCCACCTGCGCAGACTGTACGTCGAGCCAATCTCGTTTGTTATCATCATCGCTAAACCCTTGTAGTCGTCGATAACAACCCTGATAAGTTCAAGGAAGCATACTGGGAGATTAATTCTTTGTACGTCTTCAAGCGTGTATAGCTGTTTGTATTGATACCGAACTTTCTTGCCTGGTCATGAGTACCTTACATGTGAAAACCACGAACGTATTAGTCAAGTGCGAATCTCAATGTAACAGCCCTCATGGCCTTGCATCGTGTTGGCTAGACGTCATATTTATACCAGTAAGCAAAGGTGTAAAATCATGGCATCTTTCATCTTGCTTCTGGTTTTCTCCTGCCTGCCTTGCCTGCTGGCTCTCCCATCCAAGAAGAGAGACGACAATATCCCAGCAAGAGTACCGTACATATTTCCAGAACCCGGCACAGACTCTGTACGCACACACTGCCTCTCACTACATGGCTGACCACCACTCAGCTCGCTGATTCTATTCGGGCCCGACGGACCAATGGCGTTCTCCTCGATCTCGATGGTGTTCTGTAAGGCTAATCCAAAGACTCGTTCTCCTTCAACCGTCTGAAAATACACTCTAGCCTCAACTCTCGATCGATCGCAGCGGGATGGAACGCGGCATTCGACGCCATACGAAACAACAACAGCCTCCCCGGCGACATGAGAGAGTTACTTGTATGTAAAAGCACCGAAAGGCCCTCGAAATTTCGCTCTCACGAACAATTCTAGATCTTGCGTACTGCAGCCGTCACCAACGCAGCGTATGAGTGGTAACACACCTCCCTGCTCCCCCTCGCGCCTCTCACTATTCAAATTGTTTAGGATACAACACGAGCCCGTGGGACGCGCTGAAGGTCTCACGACAGAACAGCTTCTCTTCGTCCGTCTCACCCCGCCCTTTGGCAGTATCAACTCGTCCACCATAACACAATCACTGGGCCCACAGCTCTCCGCTGCGATGATATACGCAGACGAAGTGGCTCTGAATATAAAAGTATCGGAGGAAACGTTTAATAGCCTCCGTGTCTTCCTCAATGATACCCAGCTCGTGGACGCCGCAGCGACAGCAGGTGGCTACAATTGGGTCAGTAGGTTTGTTGTAGGCTTGGATATCGACGGGAAGGCGGACGTGCCGGTACCGATACCCCAGGGTTGAGACTACGTTGAAGCTTTGAATTTCAATAACGAACAATCAATCAATTCTACTGTCGATCCTCATTTTCGTGGTGTTAAGTATATTGCAATGTCGTAAAGATATTCGACGTCCACTGCGTGAGAAACAATCAAAAGTCGTGGTGCCTTCCAGGCCCCTGACACTTTCTATAGCCCACAAGCTGATCTGCCCCTGGAAAAACCAACACCAGCGAGACATGAACATGTGACTTCACTTCCAAAATTCAAAGGTTCGAACTTTCAATCTGCGGTGCCAACAGGTACAACTGCTCATTGGAAAAACATACGCTACATCATAGTATTGAACATAACAAACGATAGCGAAAAAAGAGAAAGAAATAAGATACGTAGGGTAATAGATAGTAGACGTGAAAGGCACGTAAATAAATCCAAGACGTCCTTGTAGATCTCACAGGGCGGATACCGGTATCCAATCATAGTCCCATAGTAGATGCGATAGATCGTGCAACCGATGCACCACGCACCGACGGCTCAATAGATCCGTGACGCTGACGTTCCCATAATTTATCTTGGGCCCGGACTTCGATGTTTTCAAACGGCCCCGGTTGCGACAGTTTGACACAATCTCGAGTTCCAAGGACAAGCAATTCGAAAAAGAAAGAAGCAGCAGCTCGACGCGACGCCTAAAATACCCGTTATTAAGATCAAGAATTCAAATTTCAGAGACATACCTTGTCAGCCATCTTGTGAAAACTGATTACTTTCTCCTCTGCGTCGTCATCTTCACTGGGCTTTAGCTCTCTCCTGATAATACCTAGAGCCTTGACAGTATTCTTGCTATAGCCTTTTCCTTCGGTATCCACTGTTTCCGCCTCTTTCTCTTGAGTTTGTGTAGACGGTCGGATATCAAACATAGCAATGGGGCATGTCAGATCGGCATAGCTATCTGCACCTTCCTCCAGCAAATCTCCGGCAGGTGTCGACATCCGACTTTTGTCTGATGGTGCTGCTGACTTCTCGCGAGCATCCAGACCAATATCAACGTCAAGGTCCGGAACATCCAACTGAAAGTCTTCCGCGCCGCCAGTTTGATCGCCGAAGTCTAGCCCATCAGGTCCGACACTGACACCACGGCCCATGACATCGCTCCCCAGGACAACGCTAGGAGCCAGGCTTTCCGCCCGACGGCCTTGCTCAACCTCCTCATCCTCATGGACATTGGCTTCATCAACCTTTCGGCGTTTATTCGGGCCTTTGCCGGGAGAAAGACCGCGTTTTTTGGAGCCAGCGATCGGTCTCATGAACATCTCCGCCAACTCAGGTGCTAAACCAGGGGGGGCAGCACACAAGATAGTGCCTTGCGGAGTCACTTTAGTGGGAAGAAAGTGGGCAAGTGGGTCGCTGCGAATTTCGAGCAGGCGCATTACGACAGCCGATCGAGGAAGAAAGTGGGGTTCGACAAGGATATCACTCACATCCTTGTTTACGGGTGCACCCAGGCCATGTCGTCCTCGACCATTCCCCGGACCACCTTGGAGCTCTGTCACAGCGTCAATTATCTGTTTCTTTTCTTTGTGCTTTCGTTGTGCTTTAGTGGGAGCAATTGGTGTCATGTCACCATTCATTTCAATCGGAGGTGGAGTAAGGGGAACATCGGAGAGAGGAGAAGCTAAAGACAGTAGTTAGAAAAAGAAACGGGGTTTGTCGAAGCACTCACAAGCTCGCGAGGGAGATCGTGTCTGTCCAGGAGTCTTCTCGCCATCCTGAGGAAGGTCGGAAGGCAGGTCGTTCGGGAGATCAAAACCGATACCCAAGTCACCCAAGTCTACATCGCCAAAGTCCGGTACGTCGATATTCATGTCCATATCGAAGGGATGCTCCGAAGCTTCTCGGCTCTTGCTACGGCGAAGAAGGTCGATGTCCACATCCATATCAACATCCCCACCCAATAAGTTGGCATCTATCCCGATAGAATCTCTGCCTGGCGGTGCATCTCGTCCAACGCCAACACTGCCATCGACACTCAGAGTATCGACATCCATAGACCCATTATTGGCGGTACCGTCACCCCAGTCAAGACCTAAATCTATATCAAAGTCTTGGGAACCAATACCATCACTGGGACCCAGGTCGAGAGGATCATTATAATCAAACTGGCCAAAATCTTCGGTATTTCGTAAGGTGATGTCGTCGACACGAGCCTGATGCTGATGTCCTTGCTGTGGTAGAGGACGGTCCTCGAAATCCATATCCCTGTACTTACATGAGTCTATAGCCACATTTTAGAGTAATGGCATACCAGTTTACGTCAGGAATATAAAGATTCAAGTCCAAGTCGTTGGTAGCGAGTGTAATCGTAGTCTTGTTGGCTACAAGTTGGTCTTCGTTCATATCGACAATTCCGGGACGAAATGCCTTGAGAAGACTGTAAGAAATCATGCGACAATGGCAACACAGATGGGCAAACCATTTTAATCTTCAATAAGGCCTCATTGCAGTCATCTAACAGATATTTGGCCTTCCTGCTATATATGCGGACTACACCGAGAAGAAGCTGTCCGCTGAGTCGTAAGGCCATAATTTCTATCTCCTGACCCATTATGGCATCTATTGGAGATATCAGAGGGTCGCAGACGCGAGAAGAATAGGGGCGCACCGACTGATTCTTCAATGTCCGTCTGTAACGTCTGCGTCTTCGACAATTTACGTTCCATGTGTGCAGCAAGCCATACTTTTCCCAAAGGACCACGCCGCGACAGAATCGCTTCCGAGTAAAACTGAAGCAAAAGTGAGCGTGAAAATGACTGAAGACGATGGGGAGCTCACCATGATGGAGGTTTCGCGCAAAGGGGAAGGTTGAAATGTGGCACGCGAAGTTTCAACCAAGTCACGTTATTTGTTTCTGCTTGGCACAGCCATTGGAGGGGTTACCCGACTTTGGGCTCTTTGCTTCAGTAATGTTCTCCAAAATTGGGTAAGTAAACAGCTTTCTCAGAGTTTTGGAACGATATCATAGCATTTCAGAGGGACCTGAAATCTGTGTGCCTTTCACTGAACTTCAAACTGAATCTATTCGTAGTCGCATTACTCTACTTGATCTTATGGACACAGAAATCTACTAGCTGAATTTATGCACGAGCGAACTCTGGCAGCAAATCCGTTATTATCCTCCCGACTATCTTCGCAGCAGCATTAACCCTTTCCCTCTCGCTCTCATACACCAGTGGGAGTATCTTTACAAACTTGTCCGGATGCCACCTCAGCAGTTCTTCCTTGATGATCTCCTTCTTGCTCTTGTCTTTCGCATTGGGCCTAGCAGGGTCCAATAAAAAACTACGAATCTTCTCAGACGTGATGTCGACTTCCGCGCAGATGGTCTCGAAACACGGCCACGGAAAGTTGGAAAGTGCAGGTTGGTCACTTGGTGCTAGATTTCCTGACTTTAGAACCGCCCACTTTGCTTCGTACAGACGGTACAGCACAACCGAAGGCGACTCGTCGTGAGTCTAACATATCAGCCTCAATCGGGGTAGTTATAAGACGTAGAAAAGATACTCACTGGAGTTAACGGTGTCACACGAGGAGGAGACGCCTTGGCTTGCCGTATCTCCTCCTCTAGCTTGCGTTTGCGCTCCTGCTCCTGCTCCTGCCGTGTCCGCTCCGCTCGTCGTGCTTCCTCCAGCTTGCGTTTACGCTCTTGCTCCTGCTCTTGCTCCTGTCGTTTCCGCTCCGCTTGCCGTGCTTCATCCTCTAGCTTGCATTTGCGCTCTTGCTCCTGCCGTTTCCGCTCCGCTTCCTGTTCCTGCTGCTTCTTCAATTTTTCGACCTCTTTCCTTTGTTCTTCACGCGCGGCCTTTCGCTGTCGTAGACGACGTTTCAATCTATCTTCCGCGGCAGCTGCCTCGCGATTCTCGATCGCCTGCATCCTCGTTGTCATCACATCGGGGGAAAGGTTGGTATCGAAAGCCATTTGACATCTATGTGCCGTAAGGATGTAGAGGTGAGTGGAATTCAGAGACGCGATGAGCTCGTTGACATCATCTGCCTGGCCAGTAGGAATACTGTGCTCATCAGGCAGGGGCGGATTACAGCCTGGAAGTTTTGTGGTACGCACAGCACCGACGCTAGCGTTGCGGCGTCGAAGAGCATCTATAATGGTTTCTCGTCCATATTTTTTGAGCGGTATCGGACGTTTGGGGGGATTGTTCGTAAGTTTCGTGAGTTTCGGCGTCTTTGCTGCTTGGGCGCGCTGGTTGGCCCAAAGAGAAACGCGTTTTGGAAGAGCTGTTCCCTTTGGAACGGAGGTGTTGAAAGGAGGCAGGTTCAACGGGTGATGTGGCATGAATGGCTGATAAAAGTTCATCGTGGAGAGAACCTGAAGGCGAAGAGCTGGGTGGGCCCAGACACGGGGAGATTGTGTGAGGAGGTAGACAAATGTGAAGTAAGGAAAGGAAGTACTGCCACTTTTATGTTTTGTTCATGTACTACATAAGCAGTTGTTCAAACGACTCAGGCTATTGACTTTGTTCGACAATGTAGCGCGGTCATGTGCATTAATTGAAATTGATGGGCTGGAACGCAGACCATTTCCATTGAAAGCCTTGACTCTTACCACGAGTCAACTCTGAGCCAGTTTGGACACAAATAGACCCTCGGTACCCAAGACATGTGCCATTAAAGGTGACGGTTAAATGCCGCGAAGTGTATAAGGTTGGTCTTGCCCCCTTTTGTCTCCCCGGTTGCGCAGTACGCTTTGCCTATAGAACAAGGTATCAAGGTAACATTCTTCTAGACATGAATTGAGACAGAGTGGCCCAGTACTGATATCACCTATAAAAGGGCAACAAACATCACAGCAATTGTGGAACGGCGACAATTACGCCTTCTTGCCACCATGCAAACGAGAAGTGCCACCAGAAAGGATGCCCAATTGCGCCCTCATGCACCGACTACCCCTGCCCCCACCCAACGACCCTCTCCTCTAAATTATTCCACTCCTGTAGCACAAACTGGCACGTTCTACAGTGCTTCCGTCCTCGCCACACCACGATCCAAGGGACGAACAAACATGTCTCCGGACCATAACAGCGACGAACCGAGAGGGGCTGGTGTGCATGGTGTTCAAGCCAGGAGACTTGACTTTTCGGTGCATGGAGCAGAACAGCAGCAGAACCATGACGAGAATGTCCCGCCCTCGAGGTTGTTGTCGCCCTTCCAGTTCAGTCCCAAGAACACGACTGCGTTACAGGCCAAGGCCTAGGACCCGTCGGAGACACCTAGATGAAAGAATTTCGAATCTGGGCCGGGACTCTCTTCTCGAAAAGCTTCATTTATTACTCATCCGATATTCATGGATATTTCTTTTGGATTTCCCGTCAAACACATTGTAGCCATAATCGGTTCTTCCGAGTTGTATCAAACTGTATCTGATATTCATTGTTTCTTTCTTCGTTTATAGCTAGACGTTATCATATAGATAATTTGCTCATCTTGGAATGTAACATATCTCAAAGTAGTTTGCCGTCGAAGATGTCGGAGTCATCCAGGACCAGCGGATCCGGCGGACCGACTCATAGAGACTCTCTTTCTGTTCAACCACCATCGCCCTCGTCGATATCATAACAATGGCGGACGGCAGCGACGATGTTTCTGCCAACTCTACGAACCAAGACCAAGGCCCAGTTCCTATGTCTTTCCCCTCCATTCTGCGCAATCGTAGCCTCACGGACCGCTTTGCCCATATACATGCATCCACGACATCATCTCACCCCACCTATCCCTCAAAGAAATCGAGAAGGAGGAACGACAACGATGGAAAGAGGTGGATTAAACGCAAAGAGAATGGTCTGCCTTCATCATTCCCTAATTCCAGTAATATCATTCACCGATAAGTTTGTAGACCGTTTCGTCGGTAACCCTCATATCACCTCTGCGGCAAAGAAAGACTACATCTTGGATCCGCCATCCAACAAGACCACATTTCCTGAACCCCTACCACCATATCTTCCTCGCATTGTCAAAGTCCCCGGAGCCCAGCTCCCAACTAGAGATCCAAACTCAGCCAATGCCGGCCGCTTCTCACTCAGTCTCAAGGGGATGCGACGGGATCTTCGTAAGGCTGGCGGGCGCGCCCAGCTTCTTGTCATGGTCATAGAACAGGAAGTCGTCGATTGGTTGCATGCCGGTGGGACAGTCATGTTGCCAGACACACCTCAGACTATGAGCACGGCGGTCAGGAGGGCTATCGGGAACACTGGAACCATCTTTGAAGTATCCCGTAGCCCACTGCAGTTGGTTTGGTGCACTGGCGACGACGCTTTCAGCAGGTATGTCGTGCATTGTTGCGCCCGGTACCATGAGATTGTCAGCTACAGTGAGCGTCATCAACCAACCTTTATCGTTGTTGTCGATTATATTTCTGTAGGCAAAGAAGTGGACGGTGAACGTCTTACTTACTTGTTGCGCCCCAACGTCACTCGCCCAGACTCGCACGCGCCCTTGACTCTTGCAACCCCCCCTGTGACTGATATCGATACTTCTTCTCAATTTGACACTGATTCAGAATTCACCTCTGACATCGAGTCTCTCAACGATGTTTCCACAAGTCTATCCGTTGTGCCCGATAACTCCTCGCCTTTGTCGCCCGTCGCAGACATTGATGAAGTATGGTCCGTCATTGGAGGCTCAGATATCGAGGCCGACGATGAGCACGGTCTATCTGCCAGTCTGGCGTCCTTGAGAATGGACCATGGTGCAGACATCACGCCGCGACGTTCCTTACCCTTGCGTACTCGCTTGCGTCAAACCCGGTCCGCTTCATCTCCCTCACGCTCGCCAGCATGCAAACTCCGTAGGCTAGTCCGGACAACCACACACACGGCACAGGCGCCTATGACTTTCTATTCTTATCTATTTCCATAAGTGTGCTATACAATCCTCCAAAGAACACAGGAGCATGTAGGATATATTTTGAACTGGTATTTGCGTTACGACGCATTATATCTTGGTGCCCAGTCTTTAGGCCATTTATAATAATACCTATAAAGATATGTTACTCTGTCTACCCCGTTATGAGGGTCATGAGGAGATATATTGTAGAGGCGATGAAGCGCTAAATGACTTTGTCAACACCTGAGGACAGATTTTAATGGTGAAGACGTACAATAGAGTTGGCTAGCGTCGTTAAAACGAGAATGAAGGTCACGTATGTCTTCGCACGAGTATATCCCTCGCTAAATGTGGTGGTGGTATTGCTGCCGCTTCCCAATATTAGCGCCAGTAGAATACCCTAAAAGGAAATCAATACATAAAGGAGGAAATAAAAGTTAGCACTTTGCGACGTACATTTGTCAAAACCCATGTGAGTAAAACCTGGCAAGGAGAACAATCAAATCTAGCAAGTCTTCGAAGAGACTTTCCTTACATTTGTCCGTATGCTTGCATAGTACTCTTTTGCCACCTGCGCCTTTTCGTGTTCAGAAAGCGACGTAGCCTTGGGTTTCACGACCGGGGTACGATTCTTGAGATTCGCTATAGCCTCCTCATACAACTCATTTGTCGAGGCTTCCGTATAGAAATCGAGGTCCACTTGAGAGGCAGTGGGCCGTACCACCGTGCCTTCGGGCTCAACTTCGGCATCCTGTTTAGTTCCCCAGGAAATCTGCAACCCAATGCACGTCTAGTAATCTCAAATAGATATCAAGAGATGCTTACGTCGTCTAAGTTCGAGAATGCATAGCTGAAGGAGGAAATATCAGATGCTATATGATGCTCGAAGAACAAAGCGCACATCTGAAGAATATTGATGAACGTCGGGGAAAGCAGTATATATGGCAGGAAACTCGTCAACATATGTGACGGATCTAACGCTATCACGCTGCTGATGGCATAGACTAAATAATACACATGAGCTTTGTACATTACGCTGCTGCGAGAACTTACTGCCAAAAGTGATCATGACACTAAAGAGCATGATGGCGTTCGCACTACCTCCTTGTGAGTATGCCTTGAGCGCGCAAACAACAGATGCGATAAGCAAGTATATCATGCAGACGCAAAGAGCAATCGACAAAGACTTGTACTTCCATTTTGCCCTGGCAAACACGAGTCGACTATTTGTCCTAGTAGGGATGGAAAGAAAGCGTACGTTTGGGGTTTAATGCTCATAGACATAAAGAATAGTGATATTACGATGGATGCCAAAAAATACTGTATGACATTAGATTAGGTTGCAGAAATAAAATGAGCAGATTCACCTGGGCAACCCAATTGAGATACTTGATTCCGGGTACTCCAAATGCACTGTCCTCTAGAGAAGAAGTCAAGACGACCTGTAACGTACTGGGATTAGATAACGGCTTCATCACGACAAGAACCAACACACAAAGAACAAGTAAAAATTTCCCTGCAAATTTATTAGCGGCATTTGGATGGTACGTCAGAAAAGTCTCACGATGCTGAACCACGAGAATGTCAAACTCATGATATTATACATAGTCTCGATCGTTAAACTAATTTTCCGCGGAAGACTGTGCCCAGAACGCCATATTTGTGGGGTATGAGCAATAGCATATGTTGCAGCGAAAAACGATCCATTGAGCCATCGGCGACGTTGACTCATAAATTCCGGTAAAGCATCAGGTACGTCCGTCTCTCCAATGGCTCCTTTGACATATCGTAGAACCCTATAGGAATTTCAGCAATTAATGACGATCCGAGAGTATAACAATTACCAGTTTGATTTTGCCTTCGCCACGAGTTCAAAACAGAGGATGCGCTAGAAGAGAAGTATAAAACCCGTGGCTAGGAGGAGATGCACATTTCTTACGTCTTCTGCGAGGTCTGTGTGTAGAGTAGCAATGAGAACAATTCCCTGAAGATGAGTGTTGGATACTTACACATATTAGAGGTAAAAATGTCCGTATCACGGCCATGCAACACTTCCCCCTTGAAGTACGAAGCTAGTGGTCCTACACCGTTTTCGTTTTGCAGAGCGAAATATCTAGGCGCTTCTTTCAGTGATCCCAAAGTACGTCAGGTCAAGACATACCGATACGCAGAGAATGCGCCGGGCTGGCAAGGGGTAAATTAGCACCTAGTCAGTATGTGCAGATTGGACGTACCAGGACGCTAATATATCCAAACATAGATTCCGTGGGTTTATCCAATATTGAACTATTCTTGTATTCAAAGTTCTGAGCAGCAACTAGAATAAGAATTCGTGTCTGAGGTCATCAGCACGAAGGCATGCTCTCTGCACGTACCTAACGGATTAAGCAAAAGTGACCATCGTTTCCCTTTGAAGGCGGCAATTTCGCCGCAAGCCCCGCCAACATTGGAATTCAGATCGAACGTCTTCCACAGACGATAAATGCTGTTACTTCCGGGGCATGTTCCGACATCCAGCAGCACGCAAACTTTGGGCTAATAAAAAGGGTTAGGATAGCAATGACATTTATGACCGACGCACCTGTAGTAAAGGAGCAAAAGCATTAAAGAACCACCTATGACTATTGATCTTCTTTTGGTTTTTCTCCTTCATACAAAATATGATTTGTGTGGGGACAATTCCTTTGTCTGGATACTTGAAATGCAAATTGGGGTCGAGCCCAAAGGATGTCGTGTATTCATAAAGATGGGCGGAGACCTTATCGACAGTGACGCCCCTCTTGAAACTTGTGATATCCTTTGGAATTTCCTGGTAAACTCCCAGTAGTGTGAGACAATCCAGCACTCTGGGATGTATTTTCTTTCGGCCATCTGCGACGATACAAACGACGACCTGATTGAACCATAGGCGCTCAACAAAGTGGGTTATACTGTTCTTACTCACTTTTTGCCATCCGTTACGCCCCCAGGTCTTCGAGTTCTTGCGCGCGCACAGCTGGGATATATTGCGCATGACCCCATACAACGTTCTGCAAAACAGAACTTCATCTTCCTGAAATTTGATGGGTTATCACCAAAGCTGGTATTCCAGAGATTCACTTACATTATACATTGTTATAACAATGAAGATCTCTGTCGTCCGTTTCATTTCAAACTGTCGTAGACTGTATCCACTACGTGCAAAATCATCCGGATCACAAAACACTGCTGAATACCGGGTGTGCAACGTCTCTGGAGATCCTCGCCAGGGGAGAACAAGTTTGGGTGGAATCCGGAGATCTGTGACCACATGCCCATTCTTCAAAGGAACGGTCCTTTTCAGATGCCGGCGCTCTGTGCGACCTTTGGGTGCGGTACCAAAATGGCGCGTTTCCACCGGTATTGAGTCGGGCTCGCTAGCTGCAGAGTATATCGATTCCTGCTTTGACATTTGGACTGGATAGCGGCTATCATATTCGGTCGGATAATCGGGCTGCCCGTAATATGCATCAGCGTACTCCCCTTTCTCTGGGTCTTGAGATTCTCCCGTATAGTGATAACTCTCATCGCCAACGACATGATAGTCCTCATCATCGACAGCAGGAGTTGGAGAACGAGAACGAGGTGGCACGTATGAAGTACGGGAGAGGTATCCGGAAGCGTAGGTGGCGCCCGTGCCTGCAGTGAATGCCCTCGAATAGGCATCGGTGAATGGCGGTACATAATCTTGGTCTGGATAGTAACTGCGTTGGCTCGCGTAGTCTGTAGGAGATCCCGAGAATGGATCCGAGGAGGAGTGGGGCGATGACCGGATATCATCTATATTCAGGGTCTCTCCGGTCAGAATGGGGGCCAATGCTTGACCTGGTTGGTATCGCGGAATTGACGACGATGATTCCAAAGGCACGTACATCTGCTCAGGCGACGTTGGCTCAGAGTATTCTGGCTGCGATTGGTGAGAGTGTGATGATAGATATTCCGTGATTTCAGATTCCTCTTCGCAGTCGTCAGTGTCTTCGCTGTCATCCTCATTGGCATAATCCTGATAATAGTGTTGTTGATAGCTTGACATTCTGTTCACACGCACCCTAAGCCTGGTTCATCTGAAATCAAAGAAACGCACTGACAGTGTCGCTGAAGGTTGATGCGATAGAGTCGAGGTGTTGAGGTCAACAAAAGCGCTGGTCGCGACCGTCACACTGTCACCTGATCGTGACATCCCGGATGTGTCCGCGGCATTCAATGCTTCATTACGTACCATCAGCATCTTCTGCGCCTCGTGGCCTGGACCAGTTCCCTGACGGTGACACGGCCTCAATGAGGCTTCATCATGTACCACAGTTCACGCCAGCATGGACAGTGTCTTCACAGCTATAGCAGGCCTTGGAATCCGTTTCGCACTCCAATTCACTACCGGCTCTCAGAGAAGCAGGATCGGTCCAATGCTTCTTGGTTTCTGGGAGGGCGTCTGCGTTCATTACTCCGCTAATGCCTCTCCTAATCCAGGAGTTTCATACCTAGCATATCTGCTGCGAATAGCCCTCGATCTCTTATTTTCTGATAACTATTTCTCAGTCTTTCTGACAATCCTCTGGACGATCTTAGGGATATTGTTCTCGGAAGCTCTAGGCACGCACCACAGGCATGACACTACTCGTGATAGGAAATCCACTGGTAGCAAACGAACTGTGTACACTGAATACACAGGCCCCATTACCTCCCCCGTTCGTCGCCTTCCTCGAGCAGAAGTGAGGCCTGGCCCCGTCAGGCCAGTGATTGATAGAGTTATTGACACTACTCGCAGTGAAGACAGGGTCTCTGATGTTTCCATTTCAGTGCCAGTCGCTGAAAGTTCTATAGAGCCAAGTCGTCCTTCCGCTCCATCCCCCCAACTTCCCACTCCTCCGGCGACTCTGCCGTACGAACCTGGTGATAGGCAAATACCACTCCCATCCAATCCGACATTTTCTTCTGCAGGACCACATGAACATGGTGCGGTAGATCATCTCGCACAGGATGAAGACGCCTCTGATCATCCAGAATCACCGATCAAAGATTCACCTCCTCGAATCATTATTCCCCTGCACCCGCAGCCACTATTGACACCTAACATTTTGAGCGCAATGCCCGTTGAGGTGCCCTTCTCCTCTTTCACGCCTGAACATCCCGTTATACCGCCCCCCATGCTCCTACACTGCGAATTATCGGACAGTGGTACCATTCCTTCGGTGCTTGGTGCTGAAGGAGATACTGGCGTTAGCAGTAATGACGACCCATTACAAACACCTGTAGGATTTCACAGTGGTGAAGGTGTAGGCGGGTCTGTCGACGATGACCCATTGATGACACCTGTACATCTACGCCATAAGCCGGCTCTCCTGCTGCTAGATCAGGAGAATGAACAGTCTTTGCTGCAGGATCCATTGTTCATTCAGGGTTCTAGCATCTCGGTCGCTGGAGTCGCAGCTCATACTCCGGTAGATACAGCACCTTTGGCCACAATCGTTGAGCCCGTTCTGGTAGAGAACTTGGACGCTATCCCAGTTCCAGCACCAGCTACCGTGCTACAGCGACCCACAATTTTACCAGGGGACCAGAGTTCCGCGTCATCTTCACCGCCATCGGTAACCAGCGCCATAACTTCTCCCGACTCGCCAATGCTCAGTAGTCGGGCTGAAGCACTGCGCAAACAAGCTTGGTCATATGAGATGACAAGGAAAAACCTGAGGACACGCCTCAGCAAGGCCATCCAGCAACAAGACCGAGCCCAAGAATTCATTCTGAAGCAAGAAATCGACGATTGCAATCGAGAAATAGACAAATTACACGAGCGAGCGGCGCGACGACATTTCCACTGTAAGTTACAATCTTCTTCAGTGGGCCTTAAAACAACAGATACCACTAGCACGCAATCGCGCGTTACAGGCTAACCCTATACCTACCATCGACTTGCATGGGCTGCTGACATCGGAGGCTGTAGTCAAGACGGAGAAAGCCTTCAAAGCAGTCCTCGAAGAAGGCGGGAAGTCCCTGCGTGTGATCGTCGGCAAAGGTCTACATTCCAAACAAAGGAAGGCGAAGTTGAAACCTGCGGTTGAGAAAGCGATGATAGGGTATGTCATGCTCCCATATACACTGCGAGACCTGACACTCTTCAGTCATGGAATTACCTGTACTGAAGATAAGCAGAATACGGGTGTTCTGATCATTTCAACTCCCACGACTTGGAAAATTTAGGTATAAATTCAATCATCCTTCCCCGCGTCTATGAACGCTTGAGATGATTTTCGTGCGACGGGCCTAGAGCGCACCTTGTTCAAGTTACATTGTGTATAACATTCAGCCATATATATTAAAACTGTATTGTATGCCGGTCCCCTACGCCAAGTACCTTCATCATGAGTTGTTTGTTGACTCGTTCATCAACACAAGTCTCACCCTGGTATCCATGGTGGTAGGTATCAAAGAACAGTGGCGTGTGAAGAGTATGCACACACTACTCATAGCGAAGCGCTTCCCTCTGGTTCCTCCAACAACGGATTTACGCTTTCGAAATAAACTTGCCCCCTTTTCAGGAGCAGAACCGTCACCATTGATATCGGGTTTGATGTCTGGCACGCTCTCTTCAGCTTTGACGTCTTCCTCATCCTTGACAAGGACATCCAGATGTGTTTCAGTATCCTTTGAGTCCGCATTCATCTCTCCGGCCCTTTTCCACTTTGAGGTTGGGGCATCAGAAGAACCCAATGGTTCTTTCTCCGAAGATGAGTCGGGTTTTCCAGGTATGTCTGCCTTTGATTCCTCCACCTTCTTACGCTTGATGGAGATAGCGCCGGGATCGTATATGCGTCCGAGCCCCGTGTCCAGAGCGCGCTTGCGTAACTGAAAGTGGCGAGAACCCTCGCCTGAGAGTTCATCTGCGGGACGAATGACCCCTGCGACCTCAGTTGACGATGACTCGGTGTCCTGGGTTGGCGTGGGCTCAACAACCTCCCAGTTACCAGCTACACCCTCACTCCTACGGCGCTGAGCCTCCAAAGCGATTTTCTCGGCATCGGGATCAGTATATCCGAGCGAGGCGGCCGTGGAATAGTTTGCGAAAGGGTTGGAGGGTTTTGGCTTGGGCTTGGGTGGTGCAACGGAAGTTGACGGTTGTGCCGTAGATGGTCTAGCAAACCCAGCACCAATATCTACGGCGAATGCGGCTTGAGCTGCCTAGTATGAAGTCAAGGAAGAATAAAGAATAGATATAATATATACACACCTGTTCCACCCTAGCCATTTCACGTTGCTCCTCTGCTTGGTCCTTCTTCCTTCGTTCACCTTCCTTGTACAGCGATCGAATGAACCTGTCTCGATTTCCCTTGTGTCGAAGACCATTCTCATGCTGTTGTCGGGAAGGAGCATCGTCAGCAATATATATGTCGCAGTACTTGCAAAAGTATTTTTGCTTTGAGACCCAGTATTCACTCATGGTGGCAGATAAAAGGAGATACACGATCAACTTACGTCAATTTCACATGTCATACTTAAGTCAATACACATGGCCCCTGGCCATTGAATCGTCCGGCGAGCCCGTATTGGGTCCATGGGTTCTTCTGGTTCACGCGGTGCCTGCGATAAAGTGTTTGATGAGCACCGAGATTTGCTTAGCAGCCACGGTCGTCACCTCTTGCAGCAATGAGCTCGTCTCACCAACAGCTGGAAAAGGCTGTCACTGACCTGGATTTACAGGAGCAACCTCTCAGCCCCACCTCTAATGTGGTTCAATCTCCCCCGGAGTATCGCCTTTACAAACGTCGCTTTGTCGGAGTCGGGGGCTTGGTCTGTTCAATCAGCTTTTCAAGGTCTCGCAGAATTAACTAGCAAGCTGACAGGTTGTTCTGAACGTCGTCGCTGCTATGAGTTGGCCATGGTTTGGGCCCATAGCCAACCAAAGTAAGTGCACACCAACGTCAGATGGCATATATCCTCACCGGTAATCTCTAGCGTCTCTTGAACTTGGCTTCTCTTTGAACCGAGTCAACTGGCTGGGCAATATAGTCGCCTGCATCTACCTGCCTGTAGCCATTCTCATTCCACCATTCATATCCAGATATAGCCTTCGACGATGCGTGCGTGCTGTCCGACTGACTGCAATCTTCCTCCTGACCTTAGCTTCAGTGTGATGTCGGCGCTTTGTGTTTAATTCTCTCTTCCTGGATAAGATACGCAGGCACCGACAAATCTCTATCTACGCAAAGCTCTTATGCTTTGCTGATGTTCGGTCAAGTAAGCCGAGCAACCATGCATTTCGCCTTCCTTCTTACTAGAAACGCTAGCTATTTGCGGCCGTTGCACAGCCTATTTACCAAGTGCTCGGGCCGAAGTATTCCGAGACTTGGTTCAACTTGCAAGGGAGGACAACCGCCACAATGATTATAGCTATTTGTGTGTTCATCTTTTAACTGGCCCTTCTTGTATAGTCCACTGATACGAAATTGTAGCTAATCCTATTGGAGGCGCCATTGGGCAACTCCTCAGCCCCCTTGTCGGTGACACTCGACACTCGGTACGTTTGGAGCATCTTCCTCCGTCTTCTCCTCGTTAGCTTCCAGGCTCCAATTGATGTGGAGCTGACAGATACTTGTCCTTGGCATCATATCGACTGCTGCGACTCCATTCGTGTTTCTCATAAGATCTGCTCCCCCTACGCCACCCAGTATGGCTGCTCCTTCCCTTTTTTAAAAAAATGCTAACCAACATTGCTCCAAAGCCTATGCCGCGTCCCTCTCGCCCCCGTCTCTTCTTTCTTTTGTCAAACGGGTCATAGGACTGGATAAGACATCGGGAGAGTATTACATGACTCTGAGAGAACGCCTCGATTTTGGTATTATATGGCTCATTTTTTCCTCGCTAGTTGCCGCGTAAGTCAAGGTTTCTTATCATAGCATGATCTCACAAGGCGCTCTTTAGAACGAATACGTTTGCCTTGCTGTCCGCAGAAATCCTGGTTGGCAGAGTTTCGTGTAATCTTTGCTGAGACTGATATTGGTACCAGGAACCCGTTGGCTACTCTTCTAATACCAGCGGACTCATGGGGGTGAGCTAGTATCTCGTTTATGATGTACTGTTGATTCATGTATCAAAGGCGTGCCTACTTTTAACGGGCATTGTTGCTGCAATAATCACTGCGCCGCTTTTCGACAGGGTATTTACTAGACATCTCGCCATCACAACGAAGATCGCGATACCCATCGTGGCTGTGGTATGGTTGTCCATGATTTGGGCAGGTGCGTCTTGTGCAGCGGTTCTCATGATTTCCACTAAAGACGGAACGGTCCATAGTGAAGCCAAATAATACCGGTGGACTATTCGCCATCATGACTATCATAGGGATCGGATCTATTCCCATGCTGCCAGTTGCACTTGAGTTGGCTTGTGATCTGACTAGGAACGCAGACGCAAGTTCTTCATTGTTATGGTTTGGGTACGAATTGATCGTTTCATTCATCTATGCTTCTCACGAACTCGACAGAGGGAACCTATTCGCCATCATGTTTATATTGGGTCCGTCGTTTTAGCTTGTTCCTTGTCAGCAGTCGCTCAGACCTACTAGTGATGGATGCATTAAGAGCAGGTTCGGGCGCAAAGCCGCCTCTTAACATGCACCGGGCGTTGATATTCAATGGGGTATTCGTGTTGGTTGCCGCTTCATTCGTAGTCTTCCTGCAGGGAAAGCAAGTAAGGAAATACGTGGATGAGATGAAACTCCAAGAGTCGGCGCAGACACGTAGAATAGATGAGGAAGATCTGTCATGAC
The DNA here is from genome assembly GCA_028551335.1 of Armillaria sp. CMW 4456. Taxonomy (NCBI): domain Eukaryota; kingdom Fungi; phylum Basidiomycota; class Agaricomycetes; order Agaricales; family Physalacriaceae; genus Armillaria; species Armillaria sp. CMW 4456. The sequence continues at coordinate 218,789 of JANDKJ010000292.1, forward strand.
ACAGTCGATACCTTCATCGTTTGTTATCTGATAAAATGCATGAATGACTTTGCATAATCATTTGTCAGGTTTAAATCCACGAAAGTATTTCTCGCGAAAGTCTTTGTGTGCCGGAACATGCTGACGCTCCGGAGGTTCCTGCGCTGCAAGCACAGGCGGCAGATAGGTATCCTTGGTAGTCTTTTGTATGGTTACGAGCTTGGCACGAATTCAGTCAGCCATACAAACTGATGATAGGTCTTCACTGACCCTGCGGCCCCATGACCCAAAGTCTTGTAACGAGTTCGCGATCACCTCCATCCCAGGACACAACATGGAGTATATATCCACCTCTTCATATTCATCTGTCACTGTGGGGAGGAAAAACACCAGTCTCCCTCCAGGCTTTAGTAAGTACCTGGAAAGCAGCACAAGATCAACGGCAAGCCGGGAAAGTTCATACGGTTTTGTTGGAGGGATGTAAGGTTGATCGTCCCTGTATCGATATCAGCAGTCATTAGCGAAAGACGATGGCAATGTGATAAATACGGTCTCGGAAATGCCCTATGCTCAAGATACGCAGCCATTCTAGCAGGACTCAACTCTCGTTTCCGCCCTAATCTTTTAGCGCCGGCCCGAACACCGTCTTTGGAAAATATGAGCAACGTCCGTTGACTAGTAACGACTCCAAAGACGGACGTACAAGGAGGATCGGTTATTATAGCATCAAATAGATCCCCGCATCGCCAAGGGTTTTGTGTAATGTCGAAAGTGCATAAATCAATGATCCTTGTTGCCACCCCATACTGTGTTGCCGCTCTTATGATACCAGGGGTGTCACCTAGTACGATGAAACATTTCTATGCAACATGTAAAACAAGAGGTTACCTTTTCCCCTCATTTGTCGCCCATCAATATCAGATCCAAAAATTTGCGCGCCAAAGTATGCTGTCGGCTGGATTCCGCACTGAAACACAGACTCTAGCGATTTACCGAGATTGACTTACATAGGCCATACTTCCTGTCCCCATGAAAGGATCGTAGATCAGCTTACCAGGGGAAGCCTGAGAACAAAGGATCAGATCATAAGAGTTTCACACTAAGAGACTACACTGACCAGCGTCTGATTGGCCATGAGAAGGGAAATTTCAGCTTCCATGCTAGTGTTCCCATAGTATGATCGCTTCTTCACATCGAACTTGGTTATCAGAGAACGAGCAGAGCTTGTGGCGACCTCGAATAACGTAAAATGAGTGCGCGCCGATGTGATACATGAAGACTTGACGCACAAGCCTCCCAAAGTATACTTGTCTAAATGAGCCATCACCTTCATGTCTCTCTCGGGTGGTACCGCGCTTGTCGACGTCTTTGTGAGAATATGTTAGCATCAATCACTATACGCGTGGTAGACAAGACTTGCACTCTTCAAAACAAGCCAACACGATGTCGGGATTCTTCATGTCTATCTTCCCCAAGAAACCCATGTAAGCAAAGCTTTCAACAATTTCCCTTTGTCGTGACTGAGGTATTTTATGGTTGTATGCCGTGACAAGAAACTTGAAGGATGTGTCTGGTATGTATTTGGCCCATTTGTCGCGATTGCGACGATTGCAGAGGTGGAGATCGTCATATGTCGATCCGTGACCGTAGTATTCGTAGATTGATCTGGTAGTAGCGTCAGACGAGGAGTCATGAAACAAAGTGCCACTGACTTGATCAAAATACTTCGACTCGCCAGCAACCGAGCGTGCTCCTCGCATTGAAGACTGGCAATCAGAAAAGGACGAGTAAGGTCCTGATCTTCTGGATTTTCAGGCAAGTTCAAGTCGAAACCAAACATTTCAGAAAGTGAAAGTAGCTCTGGTATACGAAATTCATGATGTGTTTGGGCGAAGAAAAAAAGATACTGGTCCGTCATTTCAATGAGTTGGATGATGTTGCACCGCCACTGAATCTCTTCGACACGGAACACCGGACCGGCATCTCTGCCCTCTATGATCCAGGCAACCACAAACAATGTCGCTTTCTATTCTGCAGCTAGCTGACGCCATAATAGACTCCGTGGAGCCTACAGGTATTATATATATCGCTGATATATTGAGAATATGCCACTAATATTAACTTTCCAGTGACGGATGATGCCCTGCACCGACTCCAGGCAGTTTTTCCTGATTCACTAATCCTTGCTGCACTCGACATTATCGACAGGGAGAACGGTATTACCCCTGTTCCCATTTATTATATGGTTCAAACTGACTCTAATGGCAGTCATTAAATATGAAACCATGTCGGGACACGTTCATTACGAGGTTGCTGGGTCTACTGGTACACACACGGTCAACATTGGTCTGAGCCTTGGGCCTGTATCCAGTTTTTGCTCCTGTCCTGCGCATATATACTCCATTTTGCTCTCTAAGACGCACTTGATGGTCAGTGTCTCACTACTTTCCCCCTGCATAGTCACTGAAGAATCTTCGAAGTGTAAACATGTTCTTGCAGTTCGTCTTGCAGAGCGTATCGGTGTGTGCACTCGTCGCGCAATGGGACAGGAAGAGTTAGCTGTAACATTACAACACCGGTATATAGATGTATTGTAAACATTATCTATGTCAGGGTCTACGTCTCATAACAGACCGAAGAAACAAATAATGATAAGTAACAGATGGATTCTCTGGCAAGGTGAAATCTAATCATTCTCATCTTTGCATCTCCATGCTAGCACGGTCGCATACTCTTTCAACCGATGAACGAGCGCCTTAATGGAATCACCGTTTCTGACAGCCTCCCCATCGGTCGGGGAACTCTCTGGACCGTCTTCCAGACCTGAAACAATATAAAGCCACTCTGCCAGCTTCCTGATGTCCTCAGGATCCGAGAAACCCCACCATTGGTCCCTCTGTGCATCCTCAGAGTCTTCTTCGGACGATGAAAGCGTAGCCGTCTTCGGTTTCTGACCCCAGACAGCGATGAAAGTTGACCAGTCCAGTAGAGGTGAATCATCTTTTCCTGCGCGAGTACAACCTTTCCCTTTTTTGGGTTTCTTTGTACTTGCTGCCATTGAGGAAACATATTGCATGGCATATTGGCGATCGTTTACGCCGGGTGAGAGTGCCCAGTAGATTCGACCGTCTCCATCAGTACCCAAAGGTCCTGAACGCACAGAAAAACCGTGAGAGACGACTTTGAGTGCGCTGTCCAAGTTTTCGATGATTTCTTTATGCTCACGACGTTTTACTTTGAGTTCTTGTGCCTGTGAGTTGGCTAATCTCAGTATCATACACAACGGAGTATGGAAAATGACAGACCTCGAGCCCTGCCTTATTATCGGTCAACCCTTTCATGCTTTCCCACCGTTCTTGCTCCTTCTTCACTGCCTCTTGTTTTTCTCTGGCCTGATCTCTGCCGTGCTTCACGCCATCCTCGATTTCACTTTTGATTGTCTGGGTCTGAAGAACCGAATCTACGAGACTAAGAACAACAGGAACCAATTGGGCGGAAGATGCGATAAAAATTGAGTTATCGGGACGGCTCGAACCTCGGAAACTGCGCGTGTTGTGTGTCACCGCCGAGTCTGAACAAGGCAGAGGTTCGGGGATGAAAATTGAGCAATTGGTATTCTTGATAGAGTGACGTAGAACAGCGAGACTATCCCACATCTTATTGAGGTTAGCCCCCGATCCTCGGATATCTTTAGAGCAAACTTTGATCAGCTAAAAAGGGTATAAGAAAACATACATGATAGAGAGAATTTGATCATCACCTTTCCGATAGGCACATCACCTGCATCAGACGACAAAAGACCCAACAACCACAACAGGATGGACTTGATGGCGGGTTCGCTTACCCATTCGACCAATGCGTCATCGTCACTACCACGTCCTTTCCCTCCAAGATGAGCCATCTCTTCCAGATGCGCTTTGCTAATAGCTGATCCCATCACATGTGAAAAACGCAGAACAAACTCTCTGATAAAGATCCGGGCTTCAGCGTCAGCAGCACTGAGATTTGAATTGAGGCCAGTCCAGGCTACATTTGGCATGACTCGCTTCTTTGTCTTCTTGACAGTAGTGGTACGATCCTTCGTAGAGGCAGAGTCCTTGCAGTTGTTGTTTACAGAAGAGGCGGTATTTACGATCTTAGAACCGGAGGGTTTGCTGTCTTCTTTACGAGCAATTTGCGGTCGGTTTCTGACAAATGTATCAGCACAGTGAATCGATGACATCAATAAAAGCTCTACCCAATAGGTTCCAGCCCTTTAACCCTTCTGCAGCGCCAACAGTTACATATGTCCCTGCACTTATAGCATCTACAGACAATTAAGTGAAAGCGATAGAGCTTCAGTCGCAGACGCACCTAAATACGTAGCCTGCCTCTTGAATGTGACCCTCTTCGCGTAATGAGCCAGCAGGACGTTTGAGAGTGTCCAAATTTTCATCATATCGATTTTTCAGACAACTACGACAGAATTTTACGGCGCAACGACGCGAAATAGCTTGACCAGAACGTATCCGTATCACAGTGCATTGAAGACAATCTAGTAATGAAGTTTAGTAGACATTACAGGTATGACTGCTGAGACCCACCAGCAGGGTCGCGCTTCTTATTGCACTGATGGCAGAATACACCTGGCGCGTCTGTAGTCGATTTAGCTTTCTTTACAGGTGAGCTAATTATTTCTTGGTCATCAGCTTTTCTCTTCATCGTCGTATTATTGTATATTCGCGTGAGAGTCGTATTTTCTTTGAGGACACTACTGGTGGTGGCAAGAGGAGAAGCTAAGATAGGTTTGTGGTACATGCGAAGGGGGGAAGGAGGGATCTGGACATGAACATTCATAAAGCGACGTGCAGCAGATGCCGGAGAAAGTTCCATTGTTGTCGGTGGCACTGTGTTGGTCAGAGATGGTCAAAGTTGAATCTAAGTTGGTGTTGCCGACTGTTGTGATTATGTCAACGCGTTTTCATCACGTGCTCTTGTGAGAAGAAACTTTTTCATTCCGACTTCCGACTCCCGAATCAAGCTCATCCGCCTCCCCCACATCTCCCTTGTTCTCTTCAATGGCCCACGCAGACCATTCCCGCGATCCTTGGCAAGCGTCTTTCAGTATCTGGTTATAAGCATGCTAAACATATCTCTAGCCCCTGGGTAATTCTCAATGACTTCGGTGGTGCATTCGCAATGGGTGCTGTTGGTGGCGGTATCTGGTATAGCATAAAGGGTGCACGAAACTCCCCCAGGGTGCGTACATGCTATATTTTCAGGAAAATTTTCTCACTGTTTCTTTTAGGGTGAACGGTTTGTCGGTGCCATATCATCCATGAAGGCTCGAGCACCAGTTACAGGCGGTAATTTTGGTGTATGGGGAGGAATGTTCTCAACATTTGATTGTGCTGTGAAGGGATGGAGACAAAAAGAGGATGCATGGAATGCCATCATATCCGGATTCATGACTGGTGGATGTCTAGCCGCTAGAAGTACGCTACTGTTTCGTCTCCTTGATAGCGACTCACCGCTTCCTTTTTGATACTCAGGTGGACCAAAATCTGCATTAGGCTCAGCCATAGCATGTGGTATTCTTCTTGGTGTGTTCGAGGGAGTTGGTGTTCTTGTATCACGAGTATTTAGTGAAGGACAACGGCCACAGATGGCCCCATGTGCGCTATCATCTTTTTCAATTCAGCTCTTACTTATATATATGATACACAGTGCCCGCATCGATGACTCCCCAACAGCCAGCTACTTCATCTATCCCTGGCCTACAGTAGATACCGCCACGTTCATACATCACTTGTCTACACCATCTTTTATACATATAATTCTCTGCTCAAAATGCCGCCACTTTGATAAGGTATTTCTGATATCACAGAGCTAGCTAGCGGTAAGGCAATTGCTCATCGTCCTGATTTCTTTTGGCCATCAATTGACGCAAAAGGTAGGTTGACGATGAAACGACGTCATTTTGTGCTCAATGTCTGTTTACCTGCCACATGACGTCAAGTCTCGTCTCTTATATATAATCCAGGACAGTAGTGTTGACCCACTACATTCATTTATTCGACTACCCACCATGGCTAACAATCTTGACCCCTACACCGCCAAGGCTGAAAACAAGGACCCTAGCCTCCAACAGAAGATTGAAGGTAGTCCATGGTCGCATGAAATTTAGACCGTGCTTACATTAGGCAGGATTACAAGAAATTGTTCATTCTGTGAAGACTGGTATGCTTACCACAAGGTCTGCAGATGGCCATCTCCACTCCCGCGCCATGATGCCCTCCGCTCGTATGTCCAGAAAATGAATTATCGCTCCTCTGATCCTCTTGGTAGCTTTCAGCGGGACGCAGTTAGTTCTCGCCTTTGTTGCCAACAACGCGAGCCACAAGTTTGAGGAGATTGACAATGATTCTCACGTCAACGTCAGCTTCTTCAATACTGACACTACAAGCTGGGCTTCGTAAGTTCCTTATGCACCTAGAATTATATTGATTCACGTCGGAGCAGGTACTCTGGACGAGCCAAAGTCAGTCGAGACAAAGAGTTGATTACAAAACATTGGTCTACTGGGTACGTTCAACACCATTAATCTTTGCACCACTCAAAATACGTTCAGCTTGTCTGCTTATTTCGGTGACCTCAAAGATGGCGTGCACAAGGGCGACGTCAACGACCCGCGTATCTCCATAATCGAAGTGATTCCAGAAGAAATTAGGTACTGGGTGGCTACCAAGGGTTCAATAGGAAGGGCTATTGAGACAGCCGTCAGCGCAGTCACTAAGAATTGTGCGGCACCTGGTGAATTGAGGACCATCTCAAAGGAGGAGGTAGCTTGATGATTAGTGTCGTCTCAAAGTTTTCTGACCCTCAGCGTTCCAGATTCAGTTGACACAGCGCCTGCAATCTACGTCTTAAGCTCAGTTCTTTTTAATTATGAACCTTTGTGCATTTGGTCATGTACTTCTATAACATAATGAATTTCTTAAGTACCAAGTTTGCGATGTAGTGTTACAGTTTTCTTGAATCAATGGGAGCTTATGTCAGGACATGCCTTTATACTTTTATGGCAGGCAGCATTGTCAAGAAGACGATTTCACGATCCGCAAATCGCAGTATGAACTTGGTGGAATGGCCGGATGATGAATGTAGACCTGAAAACCAGCTACTTGGCTAGGTTCAAGAAATTTGCCTTCATATGGTAAGCCGCATTCCCTCGTTGTTAGTATTTCCGAATGATATCTAACCATTACCTCAACCCTCAAATCCTGTTTTCTGCCGTTGAACGTTACTACACAGCATAGCAAATACGCCCCCAAATTACCGTGCCAAAGCCGACTCAGATGGACGTGGTGGTACGCATGCTGCTGCTTGAAAATTTCCTGTCCCGACCCTTTCGTAGTTAACAGATGAGCATTCGAAGTCCCTGGCGACTCCCATGTCTGTCAACGCTGCTCGCAAGATACGCGAGCCTTTTGTAGGCCGAAGGAAATCTTCAGTTTCTGCTCGATCCTTTCCTCCGGAAATACTGTCCTACATCTTTATTCTCGGTCAGGATGAAAGCCAAGGTCACTGCGCGCCGGCCCTTTTACCGAGCGACGCAAGTCTTCCTATCGAGCTTTCAGTGTCTAAAGTCAATTCCTATTGGCGGAACGTTGCAATATCCACACGACTTCTTTGGTGTCGTATCACCATTTCAGTCGATTCATGGAAGGAGTGCGTGTACACGTACTTGGATCGCTCAGCCGGCTCCCTGCTAGATGTACGAATCGAAGCCGCCAATAACAATGGCTGCGATCTTGATTCCAGCATCCTTGATGCTGTATGCAGCCGTGTCCACTCCTGGCGCCGTTGTGTCATTGAATTGGAGATGGAGGAAGAAGCTCATCCAGTTATCGCACGCCTGTGCGATGTCGCTGCGTCTAATCTTCAATATATGTCCCTTTCTCTAAGTGATTTTGAAGGTACATTAAGGGCGCTCCACATTTTCAAGGGTGGTAGTCCAGCCCTTTCTTTCGTTCGCCTGGGTGGACTAGGCGTACGTTTCTTCCACCCACCCTTGAAGGCTACCACGACGCTTCATCTTGATCAGACAAACTTTACCATCTTTCGCTACGATTCATTTCGCCAAATGTTGATGTCTACCGAAAACCTGGTGCATCTATCCGTGTACGGAGATATCATTGGAGCTGTGCCATGGCCTCAAGCCAACGAGAGCACCCTGATTCGTATGCGATCACTCAAGTCGCTACGTATTTGTGGATTCAGTGGATATGTATACAGTGGGCTTCTACTTAACCTCGAAGCACCGCTTCTGGATTCCCTCATCCTAAAAGGTGCAATTGATAGCGATCTAGATCTTTTCCTGACGCCATCGACTTCATCGAAATTCACCCAACTTCGCCATCTCACGTTTTGCGACTTCAGTCTTTCTATCGAAAGCCAATACACACAGCTGTTTATGTCGCTTCCTTCGGTGACCGAGTTCACCTCTTTGAGCCTTGATCTTCACGCACCTCATATACTCAGATATCTAGCCGCACCTTTACAGATCGATGGATCGGCTCCCTGGCCAAATCTTCGGAGGCTCAGCATGATGATTCTTGAATTTCCAGAGCAATCTGTTATAAAAGATATGATAGAATGGCGAATCAACGCTGATCATCCGCTGGATAAGCTGTGCCTCGTCACAGAGGAGGAGTGTTTTTGGGACGTTGCAGGCCGTGAATGGTTGGATGAGCATGTTGATATGGAGGTTGTTGAGAGTTTTTGTGAATATTGGCCCAGAGATCTCAGGTTTGAAGACAAGGATGACTATATGTTGCGGTAGATCTCGACAAAGCGTAAAATTAGCCATATCTTCTCAATCTTATATCTGAGTAGTTCCGAAGATTCGAACAAAGGACTTGTCTCGGAAATTGCCGGAACAATACCAGTCGCCGTTTTATTGTGATCTGCTTTGGACTCCATTACATAATACACCTTCTTATTCCCTAAGTTCATCTGGACACTTCGTGGCTAACGCGTCGTTCACGCAATGAAACGTGCTGCTGAAAAACAAATATCCAAGGACGACCATGAAGAGGTGCAATTTTCGTCTATCCTTCTTTCTGCGTGGGCTAATGGCTTCCAGGATGTCGAGGATACAGAAGGTCAACGAGGCTTCCAGAAAGCCGACGAGGATACGTTGGCTACAAGAAAGTATGCCCCCTTCCGTCTTATAGTCATCGCAATGCTGAAGGTGCTTCTAGGATACGCGGTCTTCCACGACGAAGTATCGCCTCTTCAATCCCGGTAATTGCATCTCCATCGACAGACGTGTGTCCCTTTACCGTCACAATTTTGTTTCTATCTTACTAATTTTTTGCAGAGCCCTGCTGCGCCAGCTCCCACCTCAAAGTTTGGGGGATTTCAAGGATTTGGAACACCAGGGAGCACGCATCCGTTCACCTTTACGCCACCACAATCTCCGGCTTCTGGTCTAGGCGTCTCTCCTCCAGCGTCACTCAATCCCTCCCCAGCGCCAATTTTTGGAAGTACGTCGACGTTCAAGGCGCAACCATTTGTACCTCCCGCCATAGCTCCGCCTTCATCGAGTGCAGCGAAGACTATAGGATCCATAATTCAGAAGCAGCCGTCCTTCAAACCTGCCGAAGTCTCAGGTGGTCCTAGCAGTGCCGCACAGAAGTATTATACATCGTTGCGTGGCCTAAACAAGTCATTTTTAGATGCCATGACGAAGGCCTATGCCGATGACCCGCTCGTAGATTGGTCGGAAACATATTTTGAAACCTACAAGAAGCACCTACTTGTTTTAAAGACGGAGTTTGACACTTCAGAAGCGACAAAACAAAAAACGGTGCCCCCAACAATATTTTCCGCCACTTTTGGGAAACCCACACCTGCCGCGGCACCGGTAACTGCTGGAGAGCCCCTACCGAAACCTGCAACTTCTGCACCTGCACCTAGCATTTTCCCTCTCTCGTCATCCTCAGCCCCGAAATCGAACGGTTCACCATTCACTTCGGGTTCGATTCCTTTTTCAGGCACTTCAACTACGGACAACAAACTTCCTTTCCCATTCACCAAATCGAATGCTGATGCCATAAATGCATCCGGACCCACTTTGGCACCGTCCCCTTTCGGAATCAAAGGCTCAGGTTCAGCTTTTACATTTGGAGGTTCCTCTGATTCCAAGGACGCGTCCAAACCTGTAACAGCAGGAAGCACTGTGACTTCCGAATTTTTTGCAACTCCTCCGGCTTCAACACAGCTCAGTGGATTAGCCTTTGGAAAGCCACCTTCTTCTGGTAGCATTGGTAACCCAGTTGGTTTCGGTTTTGGTGCTACGTCAAAAGATTCTAAGCTTAGCGACAAGTCTGAGGAGGACAAAATTGAAGACGACGCGGCGCAAGAAGGTTCAAAGCCTGATGGAGAAGAACCTGTTCCACCCCCTATATTGTTAGCAAACAGCCCCCACGACGAGGAAGGAGAAGGAGAAGAAGATGAAGAAACGATATATTCCATCAAAGCGAAGACTTATTGGATGAATAAAGACGCCGGAAAGTGGCAAGACATGGGCCACGGTATGTTCCATATTCGTGCAGAACAACAGAATATCAACATATACCCTCAGGTGTTCTCCGACTGAAGAAACACAAGGAAAAGGGGACCCGACGTGTGCTTCAGCGAAACAGCAGCACTGGAAAAATCAACCTAGTCCGTTCCTCACTTAATTTATACGCTGTCAATGTCTAATGTCTTCCGTAGAACTTCAACCTTTACCCGGGATTGAAGCCGACACTCGCGAACAAAGCCATCAGTTTTGTCGGTCACGATGAGAATGGCGTTGCCCAGAGCTACTCGGTTCGAACCAAAACTGAGGACCAGTTGCATGCATTAAGAGATGCGCTAGAAAGGGAGATTTCCTTTGTGAAGGCAAAGGAAGAATAGATCGTTGCGTGTCCATCTTTACAACGCAGTTCTCATGTACAGCACGTTTTTGTTTGCTTCAAATCATACACCACCATCGCATGGACACACGTCGCGTCCTGCTGCGCAAACCAAATTAATCATCGTCATCAGATAGCTGTCCCCCAATCAAGTCCAGTAAGTAAGCCCCGCGGCTCATTTCCCGTTGAAGTGACTCTGGGCATTGTGCCAGATGGAGTTGAGAACGAACGCCTCACTGAGGAGCATTTCAATCTCGTGGTCGTCCCAGTCCTGCGTAGGAAGCGACTGCAGAAACATTATGATACCCTTTCAACGATGAGCCAGGCAAAAAGACTGGCGAAGGAATTTTCTACCTGGAAATCCATCTGTCGTAATTTATCGCTCCACTTGACCAGGAATGCTGAGCAAACATACAAATGGAATTGAGAAAATGCATCTGGACCTTCGGCCTGCGGGAGCTTCAGTAAGGCTGATCAAATCAATGACATTGTTCGACGTACCAGATACGTGTCCCACATCCGGATTGTGTTTTGCACGCTTATTTCTCGCATAAGGAGACAGTTCATCCATCGAAACGCAAATTGCATGAATTCGACATTTTGAGCTTCCAGGTGAGCAAATAACGGTGCTAGATTAATATCACCCTTAGTTAAGGAGAAGATGCACGACGGAGGAGATGTTACCGTCAATTCTGGCCACAAGTTCGGCCATTCGTCGAACGCTTCTTTGTATTCCTGGTTGCGCAAATATGTAATTATCTTGAATGCCATCGAGTAAACGAGAGAGACACCAAAAAGAATCTGCCTCTATCGCGTCAAGGACTTGGGAAGGGAGTAAAGAAGGGTCGAATTCCTCAGGATTAGATTCTAAACAACTTCGTTAATGGCAACCGATGATAAACGAAATCCATTTACCGATGTATGCGGACAAGAAAACCTGGAAAAAAGGAGTTACGAGGTCATTTATTCCCTGCACATAGCCGCTTGCTGGGTGTCGAATGGCCCAAACGTAGAGAATTCGTTCTAGGCTCTGTAAACGAGTTAGTATATGTGTCATAGGATGTAGCGCAACATACCCGTTGAGTAGCAGCGTGCATCCAAAGCCTTACACCTGGTCGTGTTCTGGGTACATCGATCTCAATCTGGTGCCATATTTGCTGGTCCAGACCTTCTCGGTCGCGGGCGAACGCCACCTCGACAAGGGACAGATATTCCTCGCGCTTTCGTGCAAGAGTAGTTGTACGCAGCGGAGTTGGCAAGGGAAGATAACCCTGAAAAACGAACCATCAAAATGAGTTGATACCTAACGAGGAATGTAACGCACAAGAAGAAGCTGCCAAGCTATAGGACGCAAATCGTCGGGAATGCCTGCCCATGCAAGTTTCCGTAATTCCGCTACGGTTGATGTGTATTGGTGTCAGAAATCGTGTACGTTAGGAAAACGTACCAATGTTGACGTCTTGATTCGATAGACACTCGACAAACTTATGGCGACGATTACTTCGTATCGACTTTTCCCGCATCAACTTCTCTGATTTTTCCGGAGTTTCTGTAGGTCCTCCCCTTGGTATTCTGGGAGATGACGGTGACCGATTCTTCCGTGGACGATGGCGTATGCCATGAAGAGGATCTTGGAAGAATGATAATGTGAATAAGTGCAGAAAAATGAAGCTGATACTAAACGAGGTATACCGTTCAAAATTACTTCGACGTCTTCTCGCATTGAACCTTTGTCTACCGTAGCTTTTCCGGGTGGTGGATTTGCGGTTTCAGACCCAAATGAATCGCATTCTAATTCGCCCAGTATCATATCGCTCTCTCCATCTGTATCCCCTTGGCCTTCAAATGACGTTATACTGTCGTAGCTGCCGTCATGGTTTGATGAACTGTGTTTTTCAATAGCCTTGTCACCGGGGGATTTTCTAACGATTGTCCAACCTGTTTTGGGCGCAGCAGGCTCCTCTGTACGAGGGGGATATGAGCTGGAGTTCGGAGCATTGACATGGGTATACGAGAAAGCCAACGTTGGTGAGTCGGATTTGTTGTATGCAGGCTTCGGAACGGCTCTTGGGGCAGTCGTGCGTGTACCGGCGAGAGACAGGGTAGATTGTCTGGGTGATTCCGAGTCAGAGGCACTGTCCCAAGCATCATCCTCGCCCCAATCCAGTGATGAGAAATGGCTGGTGGGATGAATACCAATATGAGGTCGAGCAGGAGGCGACCTGGCTGTCATGATGGCGGTTAGTGTCCAAGCTAGAGAAGTGTGGGAATGTTAGATAAGATAAGAGATAAGATGGCTAACATTCAAGCTTAGAACACAACGATCATGTCCAAGTTGGCGGATTATTCGACTTGTGAGATTTCCGACGCGCTGATAAAGCTTGGGACTCCCCATGGCGGATATGTGCCAGACATAAACCTGATATCCACACTCTCATCAGAGACAACCGTCTGTGGTCCTGCCTACACTGTCCAGATGGTTCTTACCTCGGACAAGTCTGCTTCAAAACTCTCTGCTCACTTCGTCGACACGGCCCCGGCATCCTCTGTTATTGTCATCAACGCCCCACCAAGTAAGACGAGTCGTATTATTCATTCCCCCCTGGCTCATCCACATCTCCAGAACTCAAGAACGCCGTGTGGGGTGGTCTAATGACTGCCGGTGCTCAGGCTCGTTCTGCTGTAGGCGTCATCATCTCCGGTCGCTGCAGAGATGTTGGTGAACACGCTAGTCTCAACTTTCCCGTGTTCTCTCGTGGCCATTCTACTCTCGGCCAATCGCCATTCACCCGTCCTTCGGCCATAGATGTACCTGTCGAGATCCAGGCAGAGGACGATTTCCCCTCTGTCACTGTTCACCCTGGTGACTGGATGATTGGGGACAAAGATGGCGTTGTCTGTGTCCCAAAGGACTTGGAATCGAAAGTCGTCGAGTTGGCCGCCAAAGGAAGGGAAGTGGACGCTAGATGCATGACGGACATTCAAGCAGGGAAAGGAGTACAGAATGCTTTCAAGACGCATAGAGGTAAATTGTAATAAAATATTCCGAATACATACAAAGTCTATAGATAGAGGTTCACCTTTTCCGCTTGCCATTGGACTTTGATTTTGGCTTGGAAGAAGTACCAACACTTGCTTCTGCCTGCACTCGGGAGATAATACCTCGGCTCAGACAAAAGTCAATGTGATCGTTAAATCCTTTATTATCCGTCGTCAAGGTCTTTCCGCAAATTGGACAGTCTTGCGGAACTTGCTCTGTCAAGGACGACGAACTCGGACGTGTTATGGTGCTCCGAGGTTTGATCGATATTCGAACCGGTTCTTGTGAAGAACGCGCAGGTTCGGAGATGGGCGGCCGAGAACGGAAGAGCGGCTCCACGTTCTCATCCGAGTCTCCTTCGGTGGCATTCATGCCATTGTCAGTGTCATCAAGCTCGTGAAATCCGGGCATTTGGTCGTCCCACTGGTCTTGAGCTTTCAGCGAGTCCACAGAATCGTCGTCGTCATGTTGGATCTTGGATCGTTTGGTAGAAGCAGATGAATCGCCATCGGCGGGCTCGAAAAACTGTTCATAAATCGATGATGTGTCTGCGTTTGCAACAGGACGAGTAAACCCACCCGTTTGATGCCAGCGATCGTGTCCGAGGCAGCGCGTAAATCCTTCAATTTCGTCACCCGGAGGCCAATCAGTCTGAGTTTTAACGGAAACTCGGGCACCAGCAATTCTTTGCCTATCTGTAAGTAATGACAAGTATAATAGATTTATATGACAACGTTGACACATCTGCATACCTTGAACAACTCTTCCTTCTTCATTATCCAGCGATCGAAAGACTTGGCACGAGTAAACACTATCAAGATCAGGTTACTTAGTAGAGGTCTATCGGGTATGCTAGATATAACAAAATACCTTGATAGGTATCGAGCTTAAATTTCAAGGTAATCGTTCGTCCTGTCCACCCATTGCTATTCATATCATCTTCTAGTTCTTGAGCAACTTCTTGGAGCTTCTGGAATATCCTTTCTTTGTTATCTAAGGGATTGAAAGTCCTAGCGTTGTACTCAGGGGTCCAACTTGGGAACGATAAGACCAAACGATACCGTTCTGCACCTATACTCTTTCGTTCTTCCCTCTGATGCGGCTGAACATTATTAGATGCTATGCCTAGGTGGGTGCGAAGGAGAAACTGCAACCCAAACTGTTTGTCCATTAACGAGAGCATTGCCCGGTGAGTGTAGATATCGCCACACGACTGCCGGAAGCGTCAGCTATCAAAACACATAATTCCCGTGAAATGCCTGCCTTTATGCCCACAGATTCCAGCAATCGTTCGTTAACACGTCCAATGCCAGGCACCTTGCGAATTGATAAATCACGCATGAAGGCGATGATTTCTTGGTTATCAAAGGGCAGGTGAAATTGACCATTGGGTTTGTTCTGTAGGGTGCAGACAATAAGCTAGTGAATGCCTAAAGAGTAGGAACAATTCACTTTGTCGGAACATATCTACAGAAGGATCAGACAATGTTACTGTGTAAGCTAGAAGATGTGACGCACTTTCGCTAACATCTTCGTAGAAGGTCAGGTTAGTGTTTACTTGTTGTGAGAACAGTGCGGTGCCACCTTATTAGGCGCTATTCCAGCGCTAACAGTCAGGTTGGTCTCCTGAAACACATTTCGGCGCATTTCTTGCACGCAATCGTCCGGAGTCATGTCGTGCTCCTCACAATAGGACGTGATGCTAGATCCTCGGATTGTCAAAGGATAGAACAGTTATGAAATAACACCTACTTCAGGTACCCTTCATCACACCCCGCAGGACACATGTTGGGATCATATCCCTCGAAAATGTTCATAACTTTCCGGGACATCTCGCTGTATCGCGTGAAGTTGAGCTTGACGAGGATTAGATCCGGACAAAGTTTTTTCGCGATGAAACCTGATAATAGTATTACCCGAATTGTACAGCAGACTATGGCGTCTCTTACCCGGCATGCCTGAACGGACTCCATATTTCCGAGCCTCGTATGAGGCCGTAGTAAGAACACCGTGGCCTACCTACAAGCATCCTCAGCCATCGTTTCTGGAGGAAGGCGAGCTACATACACCGAAAGGTTTTCCTTTGAGATCCGGATTGAAGAGCAGTTCTACGTTCTACACGAGTAGAGATCAGTGACTGAGGTAAACAAGTGCGCGTCGTAACAAATATGTACCGCGTAAAATGCATCCATATCTACATGAACAATGATTTGACTCAAGTCCCGCATTCGTTCTATCTCTTGAAGCTACAAGCTGTATTGGCATGATCGATGCGTCTTCCAGGATTGCGACACGAACCAGACCATCAACAGTCAACTCAACTTTGCCTAATTAGATCTCAGCTTCGATATCAGTAGCAAGACAGTCGATGTACGCACGCATATTCACTCCTTGCGTTACCTCATCGCGCGTTTTCAGTATCTTATTGATCCTGTTCGTGAGGTCCCTGTCTTTTCGTTTTTCATTCTGGATGCCACAAATGGGGTATTGATACGGTTTCACAAAAGCAGGAAATAACCGGCGTACCTCGTAGAACTTGGAGCCTTTCGAGGCTTCAGCGATAACGCGATTGATTTCGGTTTGGTCTGCGACGAGTCTGCCTAAAGTTGAGCAGCTGCTCGGGAGATAACGGATAAGGACTGACCCGGCCTTCCCGGTGGACGGACCAGCGAGACGCTTGACCAGACTTTCCGTGTCCTGGGACGATTTCGGAGGTGGTTCAGAGGTCATGGCATGGTTCAGGGCAACCCTTCGACTTTACGTCATCTGCTACTGTTACGTGTTGATCACGGGGTTTGTGACCGACCCGCGCCACCACAAAGCGGCGGCGGGCGCAGCGCGAGAAAGCCGACCAATCTCAACGGCGACTTTTTAGTGCGCACGCAATAAGGTTCGGGTGAAATTTGACATCATAAGAATAGCATTTATAGCCCCGCAAATGGAATTAAGTAGTACAACACAGAAACACGATTGGAAGTTAGGCTTGGCAGCGTAGAAATAAGTAACCTGATGAATAGGTAAGACGATAGCTACCGGTAAGCTCAAGGCACGAGCGCCGTAATCCCACCTGCGGGAGTGAACGGGAGAAGTAAAGAAAGGTACCGCATAGATCTGTCGTCAAGAAATGTAATAGTGCTACCTCAGGTGCATCCGTATGTTTCCGACCTCTGGAGAAATAGGCGAATCTGCGAATGCATGTTGTGAGGCCACCACCGAATAAGATTCAAAGCCAAGACTTACGAAATCCTGCTTTATATGTTAAAAAATACCGTTGAAACACCTGCACAACAGCGAGGGGTGACCGGCTAGGTCCCCTTCGGATGACTGGTCCTGATACGCTGAGATTAAGCTTTTCTCATCCAGGGAATGTTGTGGCTTAGGAGTCACAGATCTCCTTCCTTCTCCACGGGTCCAAGGGAGGAACGCTGAGCTAGTAGTCGATAACCAGGAGTTGGAGCGAGTTCGACGATGATTTACGCGAACCCAAGCCCCCATTCCAATTGGGCCACTGATGCTTCTGCGACGGACAAGACACCAAGTGGGATGCACTTCTGTAACGACGACGGTGCCAATGGATGGATTATATGGGCCGGAGAAGTTATGAGAATGTACAGACATTTCATCGCCATTAAAGATGCCGTGAGCTGGACCGACTTGGACACGAAAATGGTCAGCTTTCGCGTCCAGTACATCGATCGATATATAGTTAGCGTCGGGCGGGAATGAGGTAGCATCGAATATGAATCTGGTTTTGTCCGGCCCAATGCAAATGGGTTGTTGGTCTTTGAGGTCCTCGCCTGCTTGGGTGAGCATGCGATCTAGCAAGTGATCGAAAGAAGTCCGGTGTAGAGATATGCCCTTGACCGCCTCGAGAAAGGCGGAGGTAAACTTTCCGCCGTGCTTCCCCTCTACAGCCCTTTGATCAGGTCCGCATGCAGTAACCAATGTGTGTGTAGAAGCTTGTGCGTCGTGAAATCCCGAAGTTTCATGACGGTGACCGTGCGCACTCTGCCAGAGAGAGGCGCGAAGGTCGTCAGGTGTGGCTTTATGGGTGGAAGTCCAACGAATATGGCGGCGGTCGCGAATGTTTAGAGGAGGGGTGAAGGAACTGTCTACGATCAACGTAATGTTATCTCCTTTGGCTTGGGACACATCCCGAATGAGGGCTTTCAAGGATCGATCTGAAAGGCCGGCAATCCGACCATCTGGACCCTTGGTATCATGATCATACGGGCAGAGAACCTGCACCTTGGGCGGCATGTGTACCTTCCGCGAAGATAAGATACCGCTATACCAATCTGGAGGAGATGGCATCAGGCTGCCGTGCCCGGCAAAGTAAATCAAGATGGCGTCTCCTCGCTGAATGGAAGGGTTGTTGACCAGATGGCTCAGAAACGCAGTTTCAATGCCAGCCTTGGTCGCTTCTGTGTCGAGAAGCAGACGTATGTTCTCCTTGGGTGCCCGAAGGTCGCCCATGAGCCAGCGATTCATCCTTCGCGCGTCAGAGACACAAGAGTCCAAGTCCCAAATAGACCCCGACTTGTACTTGTCGATCCCGATAACAAGAGCGAACATTTGGCCCGTCATGGTCTGTCTGAAGACAGTTGTCAGCACAGTCAAGGCAGATCTATAGAAAGACTTGCAGAGGCAAACTTGTTATATGTGGGGGTGTAAAGAGATGGCGTTGGAATCAGAAGTGGAGAACTCTCCCCATTGAAGGAGTCGACTATATATAAGGTGCGGTGAGAATCTGGTGCAAAGACGGGGTAAAAACTTTAGCATTGATGTGTCAGGTATTCGGAGGCAGTACCGATATGAGGGTGCATTCAGAGTATAGTTAAGAACGCCACGACTTGAGGACCTGCGAAATGAAAGGACTCGGAGTTGCATTAGCAGGGGCCGGCGATCAGGTAATAATCGTATTTGAAATTCTAAAGTAGGCCACTTCCTCGGCACGTGTATACCGCCTTTTGTTGTCATTGGGCATCATGAATTCCGGAGGGCTTATATGTCAACAATGCAAGGAGCCTCTGCAAGCACGTACCTACCTCTTTCTAACATTGCCTGTCGAAACTCATCGATGTTGTTTCTAGTTGGACGCCTCTCTTGTCGATTTGGCTCCTTCCGCCTACGACATGATCGTCACCTCGGCTCCGCCTGCCCAGTCGTCTTCCCATCGCCGTATGTCTTCTGAAACTGACAAGTTGGCCGCTCTTTCCGCCAATGCGACTGTCAAATCTGCATGGCAGAAATCCAAGTCCTCAGCTCTCTCTTCTCTCTCCGTCCGTGCACAGGGAAAGCAGCCTGAACACGGGGCGCTGTCGCCACACGAGTCTTTCGTGCTTTTGCAGGACAGTATGATCCGTAATATTCCTTCTTCGCCTTCATCTCCGCGCGCAAAGAAAGGACTCACCAAGGCGCGGAGTTCTCCGACAACGCCACCCCCGCCCAAAGCTCCTCTCGATCAACAGAACCCGTCGCCTCTGTCTCGCCATATACGTTCGACTACCAGATTGTTCAATTTCCTGTCCTCACGGACAGATATCGATCACCCTCTCTGTGCAGAGTGTACCCAGATTCTGCTCACATCGCTACAACGACAACTAGACGAAACAAAGAAAGAGAGAGATGGTTACATAGCTTTTGAGAAGGAAATTAAAAAGGACAGGGAGCGAGAAGGACGTGGGATGTCAAAAGAGGAAGCAGAAAAGAAGATTGATAAACTAAAGACAGAGGAACGTCTTGCCATCGAGCAGCTTCTAGAGGCGGAACGAGAGCGTGAACAACTAGACGAAGAGCTGCAGCTATTAGAGCTCGAGGAAAAGGACTTGGATGCCGAAGAAAATGAGTACGTCAATTATTAACTCGTGAATATAGTGGAAACCCTTCTGAACAGATTCTGGCGCGCTCACAACGAACAAGTCTTGTCTATTGATCAACAAACCGCGCAGCTAGCAACACTTCGTGCGGCATATGCAGCTGATTCAGCGACCCTCGAGAAACTAGAGCGTACCAATGTGTACAACGATGCTTTCTGCATTGGCCATGACGGCGTCTTTGGGACCATTAATGGGCTGCGATTAGGCAGGGTGCCTGGAGTGCCAGTAAGCGTCGTTTCTCGATCCGATATTCGCAATTAAGGTTGTATGTCAGGTTGAATGGGCTGAAATCAACGCTGCTTGGGGGCAGACGCTTCTTTTAATGTACACCATTGCTCGCAAACTTGACTACACGTTTGACAGGTGCGTAAATTCATCATGGGCTTGCTATCGTTTCTCATCTCTCGGTCAGCTACCGGCTAGTACCTATGGGTTCGTTTTCACGCATTGAAAAGGCAACTGGCGACAAGTCCAACTATGAACTCTATGGTTCTGGAGACCTCCATTTTGGCCGATTACTTCATAATCGACGGTTTGATATTGCCATGGTGGCTTTTATCGATTGCCTGAAGCATCTCATGGATCATATCAAGTCACAAGATCCCTCTGTCGATTTTCCTCATCAGTAAGGACAACGTGTTTTCTGAAAGAAAGTACTAATCGGTCCTTGGGCAGAGTCGTAAAAGATAAGATCGGCGATGTCTCGGTAAAGCTACAGTTTAACCAGGAGGAGACATGGACGAGGTCGCTCCGCCACGTCCTTCTTGCGCTGAAAATATGTCTAAAATGGGCCACTAATGGTACAAATGGATAGGACACTGTCTTGCTCCGATTGCATATACCTATCATAGCTATTCGATGAATATGATAGGACCATCAGAATAAGTCCCTAGATTACCTGGCGCCGCCGGTAGACCGGCCGTACTTAAGTTTGCGACTGCCAGGAAGGTATGACGTCTCCTTTGTTTCTTTGTTCAATCATTGGTTACCTCTCGTCTGCCTGAGAATGCTGGATCTTACCAAACGGCTGCTGACGGTGAAGAACCTGATGGCCAGAGTGCCATTTTCAGATTGGCCGGTTTTCACATCTGCCTTTTCCTGTCTGACAAACCGGCTATGGCGCAATAGGAGGATCAGATCTTACAAATCGAAACTACTCTGCTTTATATACTATTGGGCTGAATTCCCTCTGCACTGAGGCTCCCCTTACTTTTCTTCCTGCTACCCGGCTTAGCATCCGATAATATCATGGGTCTGCTCTACCTTGGGACGCCGTTGACATGGGATGAAGCAAAGAAATACGCTGATCACGTTAGATTTCACGGAATCACCCAGTTCCTTCACACATGGGACCGTCTGAAGGACCGTCATGGAGACGAGCTTCTCTGGGGCGACGAGGTTTGATCTATTCCTAATCCAACCCGTAGAAATTCACTGGGCGAGCAGGTCGAATATATGGTTGTCTCATTCGACGACGAAGCCAAGAATGCAAAGCTATCCTTACGTCAAACCGAGATCTTGGAGAAATTGGCCTCTATCGTCGACGATATCTGCGCAGATTGCGACAACGCGTAAGCGTCTAACCTAGTCTCTCTGTGTCACATTCCAATATCTGGTCTCCAGTGTCCCGGTGCCCACTTTCCATCCAGAATACGGTCGATTTATGTTGGAATCTACCCCTGGATCGCCATATACAGGGTCGATATCTGATCTGCTCTCTGTGGAAGGAAATATGCGCTACAGGTGAAGGTAGCCTACGCTTCTTGCATGCCCGTACTTACATCCAGCCTAGGCGGAGCTTAGCTCGTCAGCACCTCAAACCGAATGAAATTCCGTTAACTTTTACCTCGTATCCTCGACTTGGCGTTCCAGGACAGTTTACAGAGCCTTATTACGATCCTTCAGACGCGATTTCCAGCCACAGTCTTTTTTTACCGGAGGAGATCACGAACCCTCATGCCCGCTTCCCGTCAGTGAGATAGATCGATTCTGAGTGTGCCCTTGGACCTAAAAGACTCACCACATTCTTAGTACTCTTACTGCTAACATCCGTCGTCGACGAGGATCCAAAGTGGCTATAAATCTACCTATATTTTTTGACGAACACACACCACGACCGTTCATTGACCCGACCATCCCATGGGATCGTTCTATCTATCCCGAAGACCCCGGTACTTATTATTGTTAGCGGTGACGCGTTTTTATCTCCTGACCGTGTTCATCAGAAGCGAAAAACGGCGCTGCACTTACTGACCACGTTTACTTGGATGCGATGGGTTTTGGAATGGGATGCTCTTGTCTTCAATTGACGTTTCAGGCTTGTAACGTCAATGAAGCTCGGCGTATGTACGACGCTTTGATTCCCATTGGCCCAATTTTGGTGTGTGGTTATTCTGCCTGAATCATTTGACAAAGTTACGACGGAACTTTAGCTCGCCCTTACTGCCGCGAGCCCGTTCTGGCGCGGCTATATAACTGATGTGGACTGTCGTTGGAACGTCATTGCCGGTAGTGTCGATGATCGCACAGAGGAAGAAAGAGGGTTAAAGGTTTGGAGCATGTTTCAACTCTAATACTATCCAGAACCTAATTGACAATTCTAGCCTCTGAAGAATGATCGTCACAAAATTCCAAAGTCAAGATACGACAGTGTCGACCAATATATATCCACAGACTGGGCTAATCGCCCAGAATACAACGACACATATGTGCCATATGACCAGGATATATTTGATCGCTTAATGCAACACGGTGCGTTTCGTGTACAATTTTTATTCAAGATGTCGAGTAAACAACATCTTCCAGGTATTGATGACCTATTATCCAAGCATATAGCACATCTATTTATTCGTGACCCTCTGGTCGTATTCTCTGAAACAATTGATCAGGACGATGAGACTAGCAGCGATCATTTTGAGGTTTGTGCGGCAAACGTAATGGTCCAACATGCTAACGCATCCATTGTAGAATATTCAGTCAACAAATTGGCAGACGCTGCGATTTAAACCTCCGCCCCCAAATTCTTCAATAGGCTGGCGAGTAGAATTTCGAAGTATGGAGGTTCAGATGACCGACTTTGAAAATGCTGCGTTCGCAGTGTTCGTGGTTCTTCTTTCGAGGGCTATTTTGAGCTTTAATCTCAATTTCTATACACCTATATCAAAGGCAAGATTTATTCTGTGATGGCGTGATTCATTGCTCACTTGATCTTGATGTAGGTGGATGAGAATATGTCTAGGGCCCAACGAAGGGACGCTGCTAGATCTGAGAAATTCTTCTTCCGCAAAAACCTCTATCGAGAAGGTACCAGTGGCTACTCCTCGAGCAATGCATCTTCTGGGTCCTGTACTCCATGCAATGGAGTCCCTCGTACCAAGGACAAGAAAATGCGTAACTGCTTCCCGTCAGCCCCCTTACCGGAGAATGGAATTCGACGTGAGCCAATACAAAACGAATATAGGGAAATGAATATGAATGAAATCATGAACGGCGATGTATTAATCTGCAGTCTCCTCATAGGAGAAAGGCTTACTCCCTTTTCTAGGGCGAAACATTCCCAGGTTTACTTGGCGTCATTTCCGACTATGTGGATACTCTGGAGGTCGATGAGTGTGCTTTGGCTAAGATCGACCAATACCTCGATCTAGTTCGAAAACGATCAAATGGTAGTCTGACGTACATTGTTGGCGTTAATAGCGCTTCTAATACTACCCACAGGATCCTATGTCACTCCTGCGACGTGGATGCGGAAGTTTGTTCGAGAGCACCCAAACTACCAGCGCGATTCCGTTGTGAGCATGGAGATCAACTATGATCTCATGAAAGCCGTGGATGAGATGTGCGTGCCAATTATTCCATCTCGCTTGGTCTTGCCTAACCAATATTAGTGAACGAGGTGTTAGACGTGCACCAGAACTTCTACCGGAAGACTACACAGGCGGTGCTAAGGATCACGGAACCATTGGTCTATAGACGCGTTAACCTATTACCAATATCTTTATATTCCTTGAATAAATAAAATAAATCAAATATTACATACCTCCGTGGGAGATCCGGCCGTTGCCGATACCCGGACCAGCACCCGTAAACGCACGACGCTGAGCTCAGAGTTAAAGTCATCATGGCTTCACTACGTTTCCTCGCTACTGCGGCTCGACGCGCTCCTTCCACCATCTCTTTGGGCAAGCGAGGATATGCGGCGGCAGCAGACAAGATCAGTCTGTCTTTTGTCATGCCCCACCAAGTACGTTCTTTGCTTTGAGGTCGACCGTTGTTGAATTTTGTTCAGGCTATTTTCACCTCTGCCGATGTTGTGCAAGTGAATACTCCGTCTGCTACTGGTGACATGGGTATTTTGGCCAACCATGTTCCTACCGTTGAGCCTCTTCGTCCTGGCGTCGTTGAGGTTATTGAAGCTACTGGTGGTCCATCCAAGAAGTGGTTTGGTATGTGGTCAGTCTCTGTCATCGAGCTGCTTAGTTTTATGCTGTATCAGTGTCTGGTGGATTCGCAACCGTTCATCCTGGCAGCAAGCTCACCATCAACGTGATTGAGGCAGCGCCTTTGGCAGACTTCTCAGCTGAGGTGCGTCGCTTATGACAGCCCCGGCAAACCACTTGACTCTTTATCAGGCCGTCCGTACGAATCTCGTTGAGGCGAAAAAGGTCCTGGCTGGAAATGGCTCTGTGGAGGACAAGGCCGAAGCTCAGATTGAAGCAGACGTTTACGAGGCACTGCAGTACGCCCTATCGAAAAAATAGTTGTCTTATTCACGTCTATATGGGTATCCCGGAGACATAGAGGTCTATTCTGATTGTGATATCTTAATGAACGCAGCGTGCTTGAATCACATATTTTTAACAAGCCAATCCAACGCTACGTTTCTCGAGACCTTCGAGATTATGGGGACATCAATAATTCGGCCCGTGCCTTTGTGGACTAGGAAGGGGGCGTCTTTGAGAAGGATCGGGTGCCTGCACGAAGGGCGGCGCCTGATGCATGGCATTTACTGCGAAAGGCTGGAAAGGTAAGCTATCAAATGCTCTATCTGGCAGAAATTCAGCAACCCACTATGCCCTGTTTCTGTTTGGTGTAAAAAGCAAAAAGCTCGGCAATCTGGTTCTCCATGGTCTGTCGTTCTCGATAGAGACGGCCTATTTCTTGCGTCATCCCGTGGACTTCGCGCTTGAGTTCCTTCTTGAACTCCTCTACATGAGCTGTCGATGCCAATTGAGAGAGAATGCGCATCTAGGGTTTTATGACATACTTTGCACATTAATTTCGGTAGCTTCTTTCATAGCATCAACGAAACGAATTCTCTCGCCTCTAATTTCATTCGACAATTCTGGAAAATGAATCCTCAATAAAGGCGTGCATGAGGCGTGGTGCGCTATACCTGCTGCCATTCCTCGTAAGAAGTTTTGGTGTTCTTGACTTTGTCGCGTCAGGAGTTCTACAACGTTGTCTGGGGCTTCAAGCACATGTTTACATTGGCCAATAGTGTTTGGAGAAAGGCTTACTAGAGGTATTCTTGGTATTGATGAATCCAGATAGATTGTCAAAAGATATTTGAAGGGACGTTGTGCATGTTCTGATATCTTGCATCAACTTGAAAAACGGGCCTGCCTCTTGGTTGCCTTCGACGTTGCATTCAAGGAGGTTTCGGATCTGCTCCACCGTCCCGTGCACGGCCTGTATTTGAGATGCGCCATTGGTAACAAATGATTCCAACCACTTAAACCATTCCTTAGCGATATTTGGACAATTCCCGAAGAAAAAGACTGACTGAGTTCAACTCATTCAGGTACCTGAGACTATCGGTCTGCTGCTGTCCTTGCAATGCACGTTGATTCCCTTCTTCTCTCAAAAGGTCTTTAATGCCATGGAACTAAAGGCGAATAAGCTTCAAACACGCCTTCCTCAAACATGAATAATTACCTCGGTTTTATCATTCAAAACGGTGAGGATAGCTTCTAATTTCTCCTCCATGGCTTTGGATGAAGTTGGATCGTGCAAACTACCGGAGGGAGGGATTTTCTGAGAGGCAGTGACATGCTCAGAAGATTGCAGACACAGTCGTGTGACATCCATAGATTCCTTGACCGCGGATAGTTCTATGTACAGAGAGCGCTGTAGATTCTCCACCGCTTGAATCAGATGCTCAACCTGAGGATTGACCGGTGGTACCAACGGGCCGGATGCCACTATCTTCGCCAAGTCGTTGGATAAAGATTTTAGAAGAGTCTCTGTCTGTCCGAAACGTACGTTGATGTCTTGGATACGTTGTCGTGTGTTGGTTAGTCCAAAGTCAACGTTTTCACGCAAGCCAATGAGTGTGTTCGATATCTGTTGCACTTCGTCTTTTAGCGGTTGTATGTGATTGAAAGTGAGACCGGTAGATTCTGTTAGGGCTTTCATTGCATGAAAAGATTCCTCAGGGAAGAATGAATAGTTGCCGCCATAAGCATCGAAGATGGAGTCTGCTTCAGTCGACGTCTTCTGGTGCAATTGTTCCTGCACCACAACGCCAGGTAAAGGTTTTTCAACGTTGATAGGGAATTTTGATGTGTTCCTAGGCTTTTCTAAAGAGAGGATTGAAGAAGATCCAGAGGGTTCGCGATCGGCCATAAAGATCTCATGACTTGCTCGAGAAGGATTCGGAGAAATATCCGGCTGGGCAGAAGACAACGGAGACAGAATGTCATGGTCAGGCAGTGCAGGCAAGGATCGTGTAGAGGGCGATGGTGATAATGGCTGATCTTCGGATGGTGCCTCTTGGCCATGATACGCGAGCGTATGTATGTGGCCACATGAGATGTCCTGCGAAGACAGAACAATGTCCCTGCATAGAGAAGGGTCTGTGAGTCCAATGAGAATTTAATAATGAAAGAAACATTATTACCAAATAGCACTGACCCAGCTCGCTCGCTCTCGGACTGAGATCGTAGCGAATTTCTCCCTCTTGTCTGCAAATACCAATTCAAATAGCCTGAAGTCGTCTCTACTAGCATCCCTGGGCAGCAATATCAGTTCCTCGTCTTCCAGTTGGCCGGTTGTAAGGGACCGAACATCTGTGCATCCTTTGAGTGACACAGAATACGTATTTAGGAGCCCTTGAGGTGAATGCCATGACAAGGAAAGAGAATCGCCTTTGAGACTTGCTGTGCATGTGGTCCAAACAACGGGGGGTATGTTGATTTTCGGAGTGGAAGAAGACGGCCTAGAAAGATACAACAGGGATCCTGACAAATGCGCCGTTGCGGAAGAAGACCTGTACAAAGCCAAGGATTTGCGGTGACGAGACGCAGATAGCGATCGCCTAGCAGAAAAGACATTATTAAGTCTCCTTTTACCATCCGCCTTTCTGAATAGACCTAGAAGGTTTCGGAAAGACTGGCGAACAGAAGGTCGGTCCTTGGTCAGCGACTTCTGGACAGCAGGTTCAGCAGGAGTAGGGGGGCCAGACATGGCTTCGTAGCAATTGATGAGTTGTTTCGTCGACTTTGGGCGAGTCAAAGAAGGCAGACGAGGCCTTGAATCCACGGTGCGAGGACCCATCATGCTGGGTGATGGTGTTGACTCTACTAGGACGCGTTGTTACTCGTTGTTTACCAGCGCCTCTACTGGCACGATCGGGAATCAAGCCACTGTGCCACCACGGACCGCTAGACCATCATCAACTGATTCGTCAGTTTCTTGGACACTTGACTGTTTCGCTGTGGATTGGGGGAAATCGCGGTTCTCTTCACACTCAAGACCGAAAATCTCCCTTTGACGCTCCGAATACATAAGTTCTTCGAGGAAACCAATAGTAGTCAGTTGGTGTTACATTCCCTCTGGCAAAATGGTACTCAAGCTATATGTCTGTTTCTTACTACTGCAGCAAGCGTTGGCGCAGACGTCTACATCTACAGCGCTTGCGGACTCTGCGCCAACCGATCCTCCTTCCCCTCAAACTGGCAAGACGCCCGCTCTGGGGTGCGTTGACTCTGCTCGTTGAAAGGCATACCATGTGATGGAAAGACTTTGTTGCTAGCTGGAATACTTGGAATGCGTACGGTTGTGGTGAATGTTTTACCATCCTTACTCTTTGATTTTCCTCAATTCTTCTTCAGACATAAACGAAGCAAAGGTTCTTGCAGCCGCAAACTCTTTTATTGAACTTGGTTTCGCGGACGTGGGATATGAATACATAAATATCGACGTATGATTCTGATATTTTTCTCCATGAACAGTCGTTTATGTCTGCGTTGTTTCTAAGGATTGCTGGTCCAAGACAGCACGCAATTCCACCACTCATAGGATTATCCCCGATTCTACCAAGTTTCCGAACGGAATCAGCACTCTTGCCAACCAGATCCACGCGCTTGGATTGAAAATTGGTATTTACAGGTACGTGCGCCAAGTCAATGTCTTCAATCTGCGCACCTTATTATCAACCAATTACTTAGCGATGCAGGAACTGCCACCTGCGCCGGTTTTCCTGGATCCCTTGGTATGGAGGCTATTGACGCAGCGACCTTCGATGAATGGGGCATCGATTACCTGAAATATGGTCCATATACACGCTCCTACTCCAAGGTTTTCATCCTGATGTACGCACAGATAACTGTAATGTCCCAGGAAATTGGACTGACAGCTCGGTGAGTGCGAAATTTACTTGAGAATTTCATACGCCTGCTCACCTTGCCCTGCAGCAGCCTGAAGGTGGCGATTGGTAGTAAGTTGTTGTATCATGGCTTGATCCTGCACCGACTCCGATTTTTTTCACTAGTAATTCAAACTCTGCCATTAGATATCGCCAGATGGGGTAGGCTGGACCTCACTTGTGTTGTCTTCCGTTAGTATGCTGACCATGACGAAGTGGGGCACTAGCGCAGCAGTCTCACCCGATACAATTTGCCTTGTGTAACTGGGGGAACGCCAATGTATGGGATTGGGGAGCACGCGTGGTAAGCATCATCACGCCGTAGTATGTCGCGCTGTATTCGAACTCTCTAGGGACATTCATGGAGAATGTCCAGTGATTCTAGGTCAATCTCATAACATCGTATTCCAATTCTGGAACTGATGTGTCCTCGGCAGAGCCACCTAGTCATATATCACTTCAATAATCACCAGCAATGTTGTTCATTTATCGGCAATCGGATTTTATGCTCATAACGATATGGATATGATGGAGATAGGTATGTATAAACAATATGGAGGTCAGACAGACTACTTAATGTTCTGCAGGAAATGGAGCCCTTACCACTCAAGAACAACGTACTCACTTTGCGGCTTGGGCATTTTAAAAAGCCCCATTATTCTGTATGTAGCTTTCGTACTCTTACATCTACTAAAATTATTACTAACTTGTCCGTTGCAGTGGTACAGACGTCAGCAAGCTTTTCGACTACATGAATCATTCCTGACAGCGAGTTTTTGTAGTTGAGCAAACTCGACGACACTCAAGTGGCGCTGATTAAGAACACGGAGCTTATTGCTTTCCATCAGGATATCTCTAATGGATCTGCGGCTTATCCATTCACGGCTTACTCTGGCGCACCAACAACGTCGCCCCCCGAATATTTTTCTGGAACTTCTTCCGCTGGCGTCCACGTGTTCATAATTAACACATCTTCGAGTACAGCGACTAAGATGTTCACGTTATCGAACGTTCCGGAGCTAGGGCAGACAGGGACTTGGAAGGTGCATGATATGTGGTCGGGCAACGACTTGTCTGGGATCTACTCAGCGTCGTCGAGTTTCTCTGTCAGTGTGCAAGCACACGATACTGTAGCCTATCGTATTACTGCCGCGTAACGTAGACTACTAAAATATACATGTGAATGAGCTCTGACGTAATGTGATGCGACTATCTTTACTTCGATCAACTTCAACGCGACATGCAGGCCACGTTGGACGCTGCAGCTCTCAAACGTAAGTATTTCGAGCAACAGAATTTTTGATCTTATAAGCTTGTCGCAGCTTTTACTAAGGCCCTGACCTGCATTTCAAGATATGGTGACGAACTGACCTTGAATGCCACGCCAGAATGCCTCTCCTTGTCTGCTACGAATTCGTCAAAATCTGCGTACTGCCGGTTCAAATATGAGAGGCAGTTCTTCCAAAGATACAAAGTCGGCTCTCTGGATTCATTCGCAGATGATCTCGAGGAAGTTATACAAGCTACTGGACAACTCCTCACCAAAGTATGCACAAAGTCTTCGCTACCGGTCACAGTTTGTGCTGATGGTTCAAAGTCACTTTTATCCATTCTCAAACACAGAACTGTCGAAAAAACCGTCGAAAAATGTGACCTGTCTATTGTAGAGGGTGGCAACACGGATGATGAGACTCAGGATGGTCTAGAGAGCCGGTTGATCGTTCGCTTACATTGCAAACATGGTGGGTCATCTGCTTCGCCATCCTGTCCTCCGTTTACACCTCACTGCCAGGTGTCATAAAGACACACAGACTACCACTCTCCACACCAACGTCTTTACTGGCTCCCGGTATTCCGGACAATACGACAGAATCATTTTTAACAATAGGACCAAGAGCTATCAAGGACATGATCGAGCACTTTACATCCACAAAGAACGGGAAATCCGACCCTCAGCTCATCTGGCACTTTGGACAACATGAGGTTGAAGTGAAAAGTTTAGAGTCATCCGTTGACTCCAGAGGTAAATGTTTTTTTTTCGTACTTGCGTGTCAGGATACTACAATCCTCAGGAAAATCTCAGCTTTCGACTGAGCTGTCAATAAGCTCTGAGGAATTCGATGTCTACAATCTATATGCCGCCCCCAACGTCATTGCTTTCCATCTTCGTGAATTCAACGTAAGCATGCTCGCCCTAAAAATGTGGCGAAGTAGCTGAAAGATTGACGTTCAAAGGCCACCATTGCATTCACCGACTCAATCTCAGTCACCATGGATATACGATTCACAGATCCAGCAGCGCCTCTCTTCATAGATGTCGAAGGGGACAGTTTCGTAGCTCTCTTCGTCATATCGACTAGCCAAGTACAGGGTATGCCCAACAGTCAACCCCAGCATGTGCCTATTAACAAGAATAAGCGTGAGCACGACAAAGACAACGAGGACGAAAAAAGGTTCAAGAAACCCATGAAAGCTGCTCACCAGTCGGCTCTTCCTCCTTCTGTGCCAAAATCACGGAATATAACTCCTGCGCAATCGTCTATGCCCCGACCGAGTTTTGGGCCGCTTCCTTCCTCGCTATCGCAAGCTTCTCATGAAGATCCTGCAGCTGAACTGACACGGACGCCCCCTTCTCCACGACTATGCGAGCCTCTTTTCTTCCCATCATCGTCTCAAATTACCCACAACGAAGATGCGTCTGGTCTTGGCCTCGACCAGATGACTGCAGAGGATGTTGACAGGATGCTTGATGGCAACCCTGATGAAACCATGTTGGAAATAGATGAACGGCCCATCGGCTTAGAATATAACACAGGTGCCGAGAACATGGCGGAGGAACAATCCTTTGGACCCACACAATCTTACCACCTAGACGAGTCAAAAGTATGCATACTCTTCATTAACTATTAAAAATACTTGCCTGATTCAAAGTCTTTTCTAGGCATTCCAGCCACTCTTCGACGATTGAACCCGAACAAGCTAAAAAGAAAAACATCGTATCCTATTATCTATGACGTACACTTCTTTTCTACTAAAACAGCATAATTTAGAGCAACCAAATAAAATAAAATCTTCCAACGAGAGGCAGTGGCATTTTTGCCGCCTGGGCATGTACAAACAACAGGCAGATCAGTCCCGAGACATCATGTACGCATTCCAGATTTCAATGGCACGACCCCCCGCAGAGCGTGGAGGGCAAACCGTAGGCCATTGTGACAAGCCCAAATAAGAGAAACTGTGCGTGAAAGCGGTTAGACTATCTAGCCTTGAGATGAGACAGAGATCCACGTACTGATCAAGATGGGTAGCCAGAAAAGTAAAAGCATTCGGTCCTCTATACATTCTCTCAGACGCGTACACGGTGACATCAGTAGATGATGAAGACTCACGTTTCCTAGGTTGCGCTTTGGGTTCATATGTGTAGGCATCCACTTCTTGCTCTGTGACAGGCATCATCTCGTAGTTGTATATTCTTGAGGAAGATCGTCCTTCAGGTCGTGGGGTATCAGCCTCTTCAAGGGAATCATTCGTAGTCGACAATGGGGTCTGCGATGGCTCGGCTTCTGTGACTCTAGGCGTATACATTGGGGGTGGTTCATTGTCTTTGATAGGTGCACCATTTGCAAGCCATCTTTCCCACGTTGCACGTAGTTCATATGCAGCTTTTGTCCCAGCGAATTTTCCCTTGATAGAGCCATCGGTTTGATCTTCTAGTCCATTGCGGTTGGTGTTATCTCCGCTCAGGAAAGCCGGCAGTAAAGGGACAACAACGGGGAAAACTATAGGGAGTTGCGGGAGGACACCCCACGGAACGGCAGGCATGCCAGGAATGTGAAGATTAGGTAGTTGAGGAGAACCAGGCAGTTGAGCAATAGTCTTCTGAATTAGATCAATGAACCAAAGGTCCTGTTTTTCATTCCCACCGGCCAGAATAGTCTTTTCGGACTTCGGAGAGGGAGAGGAAGGTCTAGAAAGTTGGTCCGTGATAACATCTTTCTCCTTTCGAGGAGCATCGGAGTGCCGTGGTCGTCTGCGATTACCATGGCGCCTGTCGCGTCTTCTAATGAGAGCATCGGCATCTTCCTCAGCATCTCCCCATTCGGCTTCTTCATCTTCCTCGCATTCAATACCTGACTCGAGCCCATCGTCAATACTTGGTGATCCCGTAAACACTCCATCCATCGCAATCTCCCTAGCAGTCTTTCCTAAAGCATTCACGATCTCCGTGTCCGCACCGGCGTCCAAGAGATATCGAACACACTCTTTGCTACCCATTAAGGCACCAAAATGAAGCGGGGTGTACCCATTCCGATCGCGCACATCTAGATCTGCGCCATGGTCTACCAAAAACCGGACAAGAGAAGGAAAGCATAGGAACGCAGCAAGATGGAGTAATGTTTGTCCGCTAGGGCTCTGGTGTGAAATAGCGGCTTCAGTGGATATTGCTTTCTCAGAAGATTCAACGGGTGCATCAAGGATGGAGAGGAAATCGATTATGAGGCTTTGGAAATCCTCGTTTTCGCCTGCGCGGATAAGCAGAAGAGGTCGCAGGTCCCGGGTAAAAGAGGGAGAAAGCTGCATCGCGCTGGTCATATTTGATCCATTTTGAGAGTCTGATGGATCGCCAGCATTGCCAACAATACGCATGGCAACGTTTTTCGCCTCTTCAATCTTTCCGGTCATCTTCAGACCAACAACCTGTAAGGCCAATTCCATTCTGTAGTAGATCGAGTGAGATATGCATTCGACAGGATGAAATCGAGGAATGTACTCACAAGGCTCTATCAGACTCGTCTGAATATGTGAAAAGCGGCGGAGGCGCATTGCTATGTTCCTCCAGTTTAGGGAAGCCTTCAAACCAAACAGCAACGACACCAGCGACGGCTCTCGGCGGAAGCACACAGACCAGCGTATTATCACTCCATCGCTGTGTCGAACTAGCTGCGACTTCCCCAAAAATGCAGTTCAAAGTGATGGAAGGATGAAAATTAGCTCCCAGGATAGTAACTTCAATGCCACCATGTGTTGGCCCTGAGTTGGGTACAAGACGATGGATCGTGGGTAAGGCAAGAGGCGGAGCTGGTTGAGATGGATCGAAGAACATAAAGGGCATGGGATTGGGATGAGTGGGCATAACCAAAGCAGGAGGTGTTACGGGGAGAGATACCGGCGAGGGGACAGAAAAATCACTCTCAGTGGTGGCCGAAGACATTGCTATATCAAGATTATGCTCCACAGGGGTCATCAATCCATCAGGCGAAGATTCCGAATCAAAAGATGAGTACTGCAACTGTGGTGGCTGAGGATCCAATAAAGATGGAGGGGTTGGTGACCTTGTGGATGGGAGCGTCGCATGTGACAGAGAGGGTGAGGGTTCACTCGATGCGGGAATTTCTCCACTCACCCTACTCGGCTTCGAGGCAGGATCATATGGTTTAGCACGCTTTTTTGTCGCGGTAGTATTTGACGGTGTATCCTTCTTACGCTTCGATGGGGCGCGACTCTCAATCGGCGAGTCTACATGAGCTGGCCCAAACTGCGCCCATTCGTAATCACGCGTCGTAAACGTAGAAGTGAGGTCATTGTGCTTGCTAGATGATGTTTTGTGGTCATCTGTAATCATGATGGGACGCGACGAGCCTGTACCAACAATGCGGCCGGTGTGATCCATCATGGTAAAATGAACGTTGAATCCGACCTTTTCACGATGGTGGCGGCAATAGCAAGTGATACGCAATGGAAGGACGACGGAACCAGTGGAAAAATCAATGACTTCGGAGCAATTGAACTGAATTATGCTGCTGGTATCCTCACGTTGTCCGCTCTTAGTTGGGGTATTGTTAGGGCCTTCACCAGAGTCAGAATCGGACCGGGCGGGGCGGACTCGGGCTGCTAATTTTTTCGCGACTCGCTTGGCCTGTGTGGTTATACTGAGAATACAGTCCTGCATAAAGAAAAGTATCGCGGTACCTCACGAGCGCGGCAACTCGAACAACTAAGCACCGTATTATGAGGCGGCGACGCGCAGGTGACACTGACGCTGAGATGAAGTATATCTTGAGGGTCAGGATCTACAGCAGAATCAAGCAACGGGCTTGGAACAGGACAGAGGTGCGAACCTATTTTCCCCTGCTTTCGTGTCCGCCGCTTAGTAGCCGTTCCTTGTGGCAACTTTAACCACTTCCATGAACCAACGCGATCGTATTTATACGGGTCCGACGAAGAACTTGGATCGGCCAAGTCCACGGTGACTCGGACTTGCGTTTCCACGCGAGACTTAGTTCCGTTTTCCGGTATACTAGGAAACATGATAGGAAGACTGAGACAGATAAGACTTGCTGTATATAGCTCTGAGGGGTGACGAAACGTACTTGACACAAGATTCCCTTGGAGGATGGACGACTTTGTGGTTCATCAGCAAAAAATCCTGTCGACGAGGTACGGAAGCTGGAGGAGGTATGGGTTTTGTCACAGACACGGAGCTGCTGGGCATGGCGAGAGCCGGTGGAGCTGCATGCAAGGACTGGACCAGCAAGGGCGAAGGGCGCTCCACGACAGTGCCCAGAGGTGAGGTAGGTGATATGATAGAAAAAGGCGGCTCGATACTAAGAGATGGGGAGCTAGAGGGTCGGATAAGCGGACAGAACATCATGAGTAAGTGAGAAGACTTACTCATCGTACGCGTGGCTTTCAATGAGGTCGTCGAGCTGCAGCATATTGTCGTCCTCGTACTTGGGCTGGTTGTGAAACATGCGGTCTGTCTCCCAAGGAGACTGCAGATATGCAGACTTGTCGTGCTCTGTATTGTACCACGAAGAAAGGCCAAGGTCGTGGTGGGCGACGTGTTCCAAGCAGTCAGAAGAATCAGGGGTATGGGGGGAAGGAGAACGGGAGCCATTCTGTGTCGTAGACGACGACGACGACATGGTGGCAAAGGACAGAAGGCGGGAGCGGGTACGAGGCGGAATACGGTTGACCTCTGGGAATTGCCTGATTTCACCTCCACTTAACCGGGTCTTCCACTCGGAGTTTAAAAGAACGCTGGATCGGACTTGTATCGGACCCTGGACACTCGCACATTCAGGGCTGCCGTGGCGCTGACATTCTTAAAAAGATCTTACTGACAGTGATAAGTGGAGAAAAATTAAATGCACTGTTCAACTCAATAACAAGGCTGTCCTTATCATGTCCTTGTCAGTGAGACAATTTGCGGTACTCAACTCAATGATACAGTTCGCAACGGGGAGCGTAAATCAGAAAAAAGACCCGGTTAATAATCATTCGGTCAGCTGCAGGCTCGTACTGAGCGGCGGACAAGTTCCAACAATCCGAGGAGAATAACTTTGGGTAAATGTTGGAGGCTCCCTGAGTTTGCCATCGGTCTGTGTCATCCGAACTGCGTCGCCAAATATGACCAATGCATTCCTTTTCCCTTCAAGGTGCCTGATGCTCGAACACTTTGTCTCTCCATGCAATCATGCCGCGTCGCTGCAACGCCAATCAGAGCTCATTTAGTTAACTGTTTCTGTCAATATTCCAACACAGGGATTAAATTCCGTCTCTTCTCGACCGTTCCTACGTCGGACCCATTTACTAGTCGTAGTCCCCTTCTGACACTCTTGCACAAGACTACCGAGCTTTTACCCCGAGTTCTACCGCAGTCAACGGCAGAAGACATACCGTCTGAACAGTCTTTGCGTCTATGGAACGATGTTTTATCAGACACCTACAATAATGTTGTTTCAAACACTCAGGATGTTCCTCTAAACATCACTGGTTAGTATCTCATCCCTCTTCACGCCTACACTATCTAATGTCGTTGTTCAGTGCTGGAGCTTGACAAGTGGTCTGGAGCAAGGGATCTTGTTACCGGTCTCTTGCAGGAGCCATTTGCGTCCGATGCATCAAGAAATGACCTCATTTCACAAAGATGGAACAACGTCCCCCCCGGTCAAACAAGCCTCGCCATTTTGTATGTCAAAATAAATCTACTCAATTATTGTGACCGAAACTTTGATATAGAACTGGAGACCCTGCGACGCGTGAATCTCACGTCTTCTCTTGCCAGTCGTCCTATTTTCATCAATACCCTACGCGTATACAGATACAGGAGTTTCCGTCAACCAACTCTACTCAATCTGGGCAACTCTTAGGCAACGAAGAGCTTCTGCGGGCATTTCTCCAAGCTGATATTCCCGTCATTGTCTGCAACCCCTTCACCACCTTACCAAAAGACGTT
This sequence comes from Armillaria sp. CMW 4456, assembly GCA_028551335.1. Classification (NCBI taxonomy): domain Eukaryota; kingdom Fungi; phylum Basidiomycota; class Agaricomycetes; order Agaricales; family Physalacriaceae; genus Armillaria; species Armillaria sp. CMW 4456. Next base: position 255,516 of record JANDKJ010000292.1, read on the forward strand.
CTAGCCACCAAATTATTCCTAACTAACCCCCACACCATCTTCGTATTCACTTACGCGTCTTCCTCTGTCCCCAATTCGGCTTGCCTTTATCAGCGCTATCTATGCAATAACACCGCAATAAATGCCGTGTTTGTTGATCCTGCACGAGCTTTATCCGCCCTTGATGTCCTGAAGGCCAATCCAAAGTCTCTATCAGCTATACAACGGTACCAAGACGAATTTATCGGATCCGGAACCTCGACACTGACCCATATCATCAAGCGAATACTGTCTGCAACTGGACAAACGTCTTCCGAAGATATATCAGCTGCCGTACGGACCCAGACCTGCCTGTCCCATATACGCGGTGCCCTCGCTATCACCAACGAATGCATACGGCTAGAAAGAACCAAGTCAGATTCTCTTTTTGTTCAAGTCAGTACGCTGCGAGAGCGGATTGAGGAAGAGCGGATCAAAGCCTCAGGGGAGGTCTTCGGTGCAACCACATCGACAGAAGACGAGATTGCAAGAGCTGCTCAGAAGGAAATTTCCTCGGAAATGGACAGATTATCGTGGTGGAAAATGATTGTCAAGGTGGATGAAATTACAACAACTGTCTCGGCCGCAGTGAGACAGTCAGGAAGAAGTCTTGAGAAAAAGGTAAGCATCCGTGGGAGTACCAGCCTCGATTCATCTACCGAGCCGAATATCTTTCTCTCTAGCTCATATATCATGCTGGGCACCTTTCCCACACGCAACAGATGTTCTCCGATGCTATTTTTGCGTTATTCCCTAAGAGTACTAGTTCTCTCCATTCTTCGGTTTTGCATAATACTCTGCTTCAAATGCGATCATCGTCATCTTACCCGCTTACGCCGGACACTTTGGTGGGACCCCTGGCCATCCGACATGCTCAAATAATACAGTATCCCACAGCTAGATTACACCTCGCTGGACAGCGTGTCGTACTTGGTGTGGGTGTTTCTATCGTTTCCGGTGTTGGTATAGGGTGGGCTGGTTGGCTTAAATGGCTGGTTGGCAGTAGTGAAAGTGTTATCGGGTTCCTGGGTATTGATGGGGGGACGGCTATGGGCGCCGGGGCCCTGGTAGCTCTTCTCGGTGTGCGTTGGGGTGTCGGACATTGGGAGAAGGCAAAGCAGCGTTGGTGGGAAGATTGGCACCGAGTGGTTGATGGTCTAGAGAGGGATCTAAAAGTATGTCCCACCCAAAATACACCATGATCCATCTGACTACATTAATTAGAAAACCCTGGACGACACTATGTCGGAGAAGGTGGTGGTGGTTGCAGACAAAGGTTGTAGTGGATTGAGCGCACTGATTGGAAAGAGAAACCGAGAAATAGACGAAATTGCCACAGAAGTAGCTAAACTGTCTGACGACCTACAATCCATAGATACTCAATCCAAAGATAATCTATAACCGTTCTCCTAATCACAGTTACATAGGGGACTCCACCCAATAAGTTACCCATACATTTGATCGACGGTTATGAGGGAGTGACGAGTATTTTTGGGACAACTACATTTCCTGGTTGAGCGCCAGCGCCAGCCCTTCGTGGTGGTTCGTCATCATCACTATCATCTCCAATCCCGAAGAGCTCTTCTTGTTCATCCCAAACATCTGTCATACGAGCTGCCGTTGGCTTGCCTCCTTTAGCAGTATTGTGAGTCGGAAGGAGCTGAGTCCCTCTCAACGGGTCGTCATCATCCTCATCTGACAGAGGTTCCGTATCCAGAGGACGATACAAACGTGCAATCTAGAAAAGAAGATTTCGTTAAATTGAAACCGCCATGAAACATGCCGAGGACCTCTCTTCGATGTCGGTAGTATTTTTCCATATAATACGCAAACCATAGTCCGAGGGAAGAACCGAGTAAATTCGCCTGAATAATAAGAACGATGAAGCACCACTAACTCAAGGTACAATATATGGACGTACGACAACATCTCCAAGCTGAAACTCTTTGTACTGAATCCCAAATCGTTATTACGTCTGTACCACTTAGTCCGGCGGCAAACGTACGGGTAGCAGAGATTGGATAATTTCACTAAGAATTCCACCACAAAAGAAGCACACGACAGCTGTGAAGATGAGTCCTGAATGCCTCCAGAACCATATGCGTCTTGCGTCTCTAGGAAATAATTAGAGAGGGTATTAATATTACTGACGAAACGTGACCTACTCTTCGACATCAAAAATGAAGTAGAAAACGCCTGTTGCTATGCAAAAGCAAAGAAAATGCAAGAGCTTATCGTTCAAAGGTAATGCTCTCGAAAAGTTGGTGAATCCAAGCAAAGCAAGCAATACCATGATGATACACGTAAAGACAAAGAAATACTGACGTGTGTCAGAGAAATGATGAGAAAGAGAGGGAATTACGCACAGGGCGTAGGCGTATTGGCATATCATACTTGGGTATTCGGACGCGGTAAGATTTCATGACAGTTTTCATAAGTCTTGGGGGCCATTTGGGCGACGCCATGGAGAGAGAGAAGGAACAGAAAACAGGGATAAACAACTGCGCTATTCTCATGTCTACCTCAACCACCGCAACATCAACTTTCACCCTGCAGAAATATTCCCGGTCCTACCCTACGTCAGTTGGCTCAGAATGGCAGCATTTCACCAATCCGACCATTCGGCTTGTCCTTGATGCGAAGAACACGTCTGGAGGTGATCTCGAATCTGTGAGGCTCCGTATCATCTGGACTATGGACAATGGCGACCCAATGGACACCGATGCAGGAAATCAAATCATATTTGTACGTATCTTGCGAAGTAGTTCATGGCCGTCGCTCTGACGGATAGAAAAATCCTACAGGAAAACCTTGATCTACTGTCCTTTTCTTCCCTTCCGTTTCGCCAGCATCAGAGGCAATCACAAGGCCTTCCTCTCAAAGCTGTTTATCGAGAATTGGTTGTTGGTATACGCTATCTTCATCCGCGAGAATATTCCGCTAATCCGGTATTTTCATTCAACTGGCCTTGTATTATCACTAACATATTACATGAGTAGACCTACCGACGCTTTCAAATAACGTTCACCTCCACTGTTTCAGTCTCGCAATTTATCAATGCAATTCGAACTGTCTGCCCTTGCAAAGCTAACCTTGCTCCTGTCCATGGACCTGTAGAGCTTGCTCTTCAATCATCTAGCACTCTTCGGCCTGCGCTTCCTCCCAGTTCTATTCCACTATCTCAAGATCTACGCCTTCATCAATACCCTAGTGTGCCTGCATTCAATAACCCTGACTTGACCTTTACTGCCTCCCAAACCAAGATTTCATGTCAAGAAGCTCGATCGAGCCAAGATACCCCCTTGCATACTCTGTCTTCGTCTCCCGTAGTTCCATCGTTGCCACCGTCTATCATTCTTAACGGTACTAGTTCCCCTCTTCAGTCAAGCACCTCACCTGCTTTAAAAGCCGCTGAATTGCAGTCGTCTCAAATCCATCCGTCCATGGTTTCAACGTCCATGCCAACAGCGGAGCCCGCTCGTTCCCAGTCAACTTCGAGTTCCGCTATTAAAGATGCTGTCCTTCTATCTCTCAGTGAAGCAACGGGACTCTATGGTCTTCCACGATCCGATCTGGAACGTTTGGTCAGCGACATCGTACGCGAAGATGGCTTCTCGCATTTGGTAGGTACCATTTACCCTCGAGAAAGTTTAGTGCTGATTTTTGCATTACCCAGTTGTCGACCTTGTCGACAATGTGGAAGTTTAAGAGCTACTTGGGATGACTGGATACTGGATACGGAAATTAAAGATTGTATGTGCATTACAATCATGCGTTATTTACTATACAACACGATACTATGCGGAACTATGATGAAAACAGACACTCCCGTCCCTCCTCGACGTGGTGACCGTGTTAGCGAGTACAAAGTACGCAAGCCGATGAGTCAGTAATAAGATATAACATCAATCCAAGTCTTTGGGGCTCCAGCCATAGTATTTTTTCAATTTCTTGCTGAATTCTTTCAACATCTTTGGATGAATAAAGGAATCAGGATGCGCTGTTAATTGCGAGTCAATACCAGGCATCAAGGTACAAAGAATCGTCTCACGTTTATGGAAGGTAATAGACTATATGGGCACGAATAAGCGACGCAAGAGACATGTTCAATACGACATACCCTGTCACGACCATCTGGAGGGTCAAACCGTACACTGGATCCCGCTGTGCTAGGGACATAAACGAAGCCCATATCTTTCATAACCTAGAATGAAATGAGTGTATTGCCACAAAAACGGCAAAATCCATCTTACCTTGACGAATGTATCCCACTTCATGCCGGCACTACCTTTAGTCACATCCTCGGAGGTATTCAATATCTGATGTAGATAATCTTTTGTCTTTCGATGCATCGAAGCAAACCAGTTACGCCTGGTCGATCTCGACTCAGACTCCTGCTTCGATTGGTCTTTGCCAACTCCTAGACGTCCCAGGATGCCTTTGGCAAACAAGGAAGGCTGGTCAGACCTGGACTTGACTTTGGTTTTGACGTCTAGATTTTGAGCATAAGAGTGACCAGATTGGGCTACGGTCGGCTCTACAGGTGGTATTGAAGTAGTCGACATATGCACAGAGCTCGCTACCGGGCTATCCTTTGGTTTGGCGGGAGGGGGCTTCGGTTTGACTGTCGGGGGCAAGGCTGTGCTGGGAAGCGGAGCGGGTGCAGGCGCAGGTGGTAGCTCTGGAGATGCAGCGTTTGTTGTAGCTGGTTTCTTTTTCTTCTTAGGCTTCTTCTTCTTCTTCTTACCACCAGCACCCTGGCCGACCTCGTCTTGATCCTCCGTGTCCTCTACTGTCGTTGTTTGGCGTGGTGCTAGGGTGTGCATTGAAAAAGAGATCTGAGAGATATCCGAAATCCTACCCTTTGTGGAAGAAGCGGGAACATGAGTTGTTCCTTTATTTTTTTTGCTTGTCATTTTGGTAGTCGCTTTGGCCGCTGATTTACCAAGCTTCGAGTCACTGGTGAACATACGGCCTGTATTTTCGATTACTTTAGCCAGCCAGCAATCAGGATAAACATACCGCGAAGGGAGCCAAGAAGTTTCATGAAAGGATTACCCTTGTAATCTCCATGATTGAATGGATTTTCTGACTCTGGCCCATCAGCAGAAAGATCTGCTTCAGCAGCGGTATTATTTGCCTCCCGAAGCATCTCCCGGATTTCATCCTCTTCGTCAGTGTCATAGTCGCTTATACTATCTTCCTCTTCCTCTTCTTCCTCGTTTGTATTACTCCAGTCCGAGTCGGACTGATCAGACTCAGAAACGTCCTGTAGCGGGGGCATGGAATCATCACTTTCTGCACCGTCCGTGATGGCTAAGACTTTTCTCCTATTGTCAATTAGTTTAGGCATGTCAGACTCCTCATCGGATTCTTCCGCGATAGGTAAAATGTACGAGTGCCACGACGGGGTTGCCTTTGAGAGTGCGTCGGTTAACCCCCAGATACCGTCAGGATCTTTGTTGCACACCAACATGTAATTCTGATTTGAAGGTCAAGCTGGGCACAATTAGCAAACAGATGTGCATACCTGTTGAATTTGATTCCACATATTCCTCAGTGCAGTGGTGTTCTGTAATTTGAAAAGGGGATGGACAAGAGATACCAAGGTATCCAATTTATCCGAGGCCCTGCTAGACATGATTTCAGCATTCGCCCATTGCTGATATGCTTTTGGCAAGGTACGATTCGTGCTCTTCCAAGTGGTTTCATTCGGACCAAGTAAGGGCGCTTCCAGCATATCCTGAAGCTGTACTATGTCCTGAGGAACATGTTAAGTACAGCAACAGATTTCGAGATAGGTGACGTACCGAAAGATCCCCTACGGAGTCCCACATAGACTGAGGGAATCGTTTGGCTTCTTTAGGGGCTTCTTCAATGGCGTCGTGCAGAATCTGATACAGGATGGTTTTGGGATACGGGCCTTCCGGAAAGCATAACTCGATTACAATAGAATCGAGGAACGATCGACAAGCCTCTCTCAAACCAGCTCGATCAAACTCAAGTGATGCACCCTTCTCCTTGAAGTAACGGGCGTAGTGAGCTATAAAATAGTTTGTGTCATCTACGCGGAACACGTAAAATGAAACATACGCGAAGTAGCCGCGAGAACTGAGAATTTGTGGTGGCAAAGATTAACAAGCATGTTAACCATATCGTACAGGACCAGATATTGTGAGCGAAATTCTTCGTCTCCGAGTTTGTAGACTACGGTGTCATCCGACACACCAGTAAGTTGCAAGTCAAATAAATTGTCTGCGACAATTTTCCAAGCAGAAGCAAGCAAATAAGTATTGTGTATTCTATGAAATGACATAGGTCTTGAAGCAAAAGATGGTAAATTGCTGACTTACCTGATAGCAATAGTCGAGGCAATAAACGCGGGATCCTGCACCTTTACCCCTGCATTCTTGTCCGTAAGAGTACGAGCTTTAAGCTCTTGTTCCATAAGGGAATGAAACAGATCGGGATCCCTAAGATTGGTGATATCATCCAGGTAACCTATACATATGAATCAGGCAACAGCACTTGACGAGGATACTGACATACTGGCGAACTGTGATTCTGCGATCTTGAGGCATGTATCTAGTCGGAACGGTGTCATCACTGCTTGCTTGGATCTTTCCAAGAGGTCCTCTAGATTTGTATTGTAAGACGCGATACATACGAACCATATATGCATACCAGCAAGTAGATCGAGTTTCTCCCGTCCTGTTAGCCTCGACACGGCAATCACTTCCCCGGTCCCTCTCGCACCATTTTTGCCGTTCCGCAGGACTAGAGCTCGAGTAGTGGTAGGTCTCTCCTTGGCAAGCGCATCATGGTTGCGCTTTCCACGCCTTTCTGTTAGATGCCTCGAACCCAGAGATATTAAATCTTGTGAGGCAGAACTTCTGGTGTTCGTGACCTTGGAATCGGCCGGTTTCGTTTTAGATGGCATATCCGAGTAGCGAGTGAGAGGCGCAATGGAGGTCTCTACTCCTATTTGCTCGTGTTTCGCCAGTACTTTGATCCCTTTGTTAACGCGCGCTTTCTTCTCTTTGTTTCCATTATATACCACCATCTGGATAGTACACTGTTACCACGACGTCAAGTACTACAGTGTCCGTCGCCATCACCCTTGATGGCGATTCGCTTCGAACTTGATCAACCAGTACTTATTACACACATCAGTTCCTATATTGACAGATGCTTCTGGTGAATCATTTCGCCTGTATGGACCATCCATAAGGCAAGCTCGAACGCGCCTCCTGAACCCAGTGCCATTGTCGCTTCCTCCTTCCTTTTTCCCCTCCTCTGTTCTGAATTTTGATTTTTTCTACCTCAGCCCTCGACGGCATCCTTGAATCTGACCGGTGTGGTTCGGACTCATAAAACTTTCGAGTCGCGTTCCTTACTTGGACGCAGTCGAGGACGGCTCGTCTTTGACTTTTTACAGCCCGGCCGGTGCTTGGATCGATTCTCTTCTACCTGCAAGTTTGCTTCTACCTCCATACCTCGCCTGACATACAAGTCAATAGAGTTATTCCGGTGTGTCTTTGCATACCATTTCTACGGAGGGTGCAACAGTTACGATATCTTTTCCCTGTGTGTACAAGTGCCTCTATTCGCTTCTATCCTTTAATCTGAACGCGCCAGATACCGGTTTAACCATCTACGGTGGACATAGGCCTTCCTATGGGACTTATACTGCAACCCTTGACGGACAGAACATTTACAAAGGATGTCCCAGTGGCATCCAGGCTTCTACCAGGCGACTGTTAGCTACTGCTTCTGGACTACCTAGTGGTAACCATACCGCCGCCATCACCAACCATCGACATCGACTATATCGATCTTAAATGTGAGGTAGGATCAGGGTGTGGAAGGACTTGGTTTATTATTGTTTCAAATTTAATCTTTATCCAGTCCTGAGCCCGTTACAATTCCATTTGATGGTGTCGACCCACACATTTCCTGTCTCCCTTCAGATGTCGATTGGAATATCAACGACAAACCTGCTTTCATTAACAGTACTTTACAGTATGGTCACCTTGTCAACACCTTCTTCCGATACTTGACACCATCTCTGGTTTACTAATGTTACCGATGCTAGTGCGTCTCTTTCTTCTACGGGAGATGCAGTTGCACTTTATGGCACTGTTTCGCCGGATCATGGAAACATGCAGGTATCGGTAGATGGGAAGGAGACGACATTTTCCAGGGGTTCAAACGGGTCTGTATCTTCGCTCCACCCAGGCGTGTGTCAAGTTCAGATTTTTTAGTCAATACAACTTCTCATGTGATGTTAAGGAATGTTCAATTCTCTAGGCTCATTCGTTGACGCATCTCTTCTAGTACTTTTCTAATGGCCTTGGACCAGATAATCATACGGTCACCGTCCCTGCATACAGGGAACCATCTACTGGACCGTTTATAGACATTGATGACATTATCGTTTACTCTTCTAATGGGACCAACAACGAAAGTGGTCCTGCCAATGGAGCCCGTGATCCTGTTGCGTCCTCTGTGTTCGTTGTCTCTTCTCGAGTACCTCTCCTGAATTTATGCGCATCCACAAATCTAGTGACACATCTCCGCCTGATAGCAACAATGTCGCAACCGGCACGATTGTTGGTGGCGTAGGTGGAATGGCGCTCCTTGCGGCACTTTTGTTACTTTTTTATCGCCGTCAGCGCTTGAACGGAACCAGAGACGACCCTATTTCTCCAAGCACGCCGGACCTTCCTATACAATGGCCGGAGATGCTTGAGCCTGATGATAACGCGCCGCTTCGACGACTGGAGCTTTTTCGTTATCAATCACAGCTCAGCATTGCCCCCAGTTACTACAGAGGTGGAAGTAGTAATTGGGTCCACTCTAGAACCCAGAGCATGGTTTCTGCAACGTTCACGACACCAATAGCTCGAAGGTTGCCTACGTTGAAGGCGCCAAACCGAATTGGCGCTGGAATGCCCATCGTGTGTGTTTCACGTTCGCAACAATACTCTGACTAAAGTAAATCGCAGGTTGTGTGGACCTTCGAAGATCCGCATAGTAACGTGATGAGATTGAGAGACCAACCCCAGCCTTTTTAATGATCTTGTGCTTAGTAGCAACTGTTGTTTACTACTTAGACTAAAAACGCAACAACATGAGATACTTATTCTGTCCCTCCGTACTGCGTGGACCAGCAGTAGGGCTCAAGTAGGAGTAAGCCAGACTCACTGCCGGGAACGCCGAGATCAAGGCGGGTGGCGACTGCCATGTGGCAGTTTCCGAAATTCAAATTCCGACATCTGCCAATCCGTCGCTACGAACGCTAGGATCAGTCCGTCTTTCTTCAATCCTTTCTCATTTTCGAGCTGCGCTCTTTTCACATATTCACTTTCTTTTTCAACAACTATCTCTCCTTCTGCTCGTTGAAGCCAGTCTTCCTTGCTCTTCAAACATTTTGCCTCAAGTACTCGACGTCGAAGCAATTCATCTCAAGAATGGGAAATCTCATCTGGCATGACCTCGCCCGTTTTGTCTCTATTTCTGCCAGCATCTGCAAGTCTTTCAGTCCCTTATATTTATTCAACTTTTCTGATGCAACCTCAGATGCCGTGTGGTCCGCATTCTTTGGGATATTCTACAGGAAATTCTTCTGGGACTTTGTTGGAGGTATTATCAGGGATCCAGGAGGAATACAGTACGTGGCCGCACTTGCCACTGAATCTTTCTCACCAGGTCTCAAGGCCTGCGCCGGGTGCTGCAGTGTTTATTAGTCTCATCGTCAAGGCGCCGGTTGTTCAGATCTTCACCATGATCATTGGTACTTTCTTGGTGGTCGTGGAATATCCACTCCCCCAGTTCAAGACGCTGGCCATCTACCGGAGTTTCGTTTTCAGGATTGTTTTGCTGCTATTCCAGGCATTCTTGACGGTCCTGTATTATCAGGTATACTGCCACTGCCCTTTATGAAGCTTGACTTACCCATTAACTTGCTGTTAGGGCACAAATGCTAGCCTATGGTCTCTCATAGCGGTGGTTTGTTATACACGTGCTCAATTACTCGGAGAACAAATGGAGGAAGCGAAGCTGAATAGGGGAAAAGGTGGGGTGGCCTGATCGTTCACTGCCATCGTTTCCGGTTCTTCAGGCAGGAGGAGGGGTCCACTGGTTGGGCGTTCTGCTGTCGTTTAGTTGAACAAGTTTTCTTGCCTGGTCTATCTTTACATTTATCCTTTTTCTCTTCGTTTACATTGTAAAGTGTTGCAATGGATTGAATCGCATAGCGTGATCAGCAGGGACGATTGGATAGTAATCCTTGGCACCGCATCCCATATCTGTACTGTCCATTACGTCCGATGCTTCCCTCTGAAATAATCGCAAAGATACCGTCCAGTTTCGACAATGCGGTGAACTCTGGAGATCTTTTATTCTTCCCCTCCACTGTCCATAAATATCCAGAGGGAGCTGTGGAGGTGTGTCGCCCAAATTCACGATGCTGAGATTTCGTTTGATCACTGTTATGTAGTTTGAGATTCGCTTGTGCCCTGCTCTGCAGAAGAAACCACAGCTTCCATCGCCCGACTTTCATACGACAGAGGTGGTTCCCAACGACTCGGGCCAGCGCCCTGATCCATTCAATCCGCCATATAACCCCAATCTGTTTGTTGGTTATCTAAGAAATGAGGACCAGGAGGAGGAATATGTTGTACTGGTGAGCTGCTTGGGCTATGAAACTCGACAATGTGATAGCTTCTTCGCAGATGAACAAATATTCCATACTTCGGGGCCATTTCTTACTGGTCACTAAAGGTCTTCTCCTTCGCTGCCGTGCATCAACCAGAATCATTCAAAATCCTTCTAGAGTTCAAGTCCCAATCCCTGCCACTCGTCCCAGATGACCTTGTACAAACGTACGCGCTTCTTACAGCGGCATACAAAGCGCGACAGAATATGTTTGCATTCTATAACTGTAAGGTCTTCTATTCAGCGATACCAACGAACTAAGACGATACGATACATAGGTGGAAACCTAAGCGGCGCCAGTCAACCTCACAAGCACATCCAGTTCATCACTATCGAAGACGATAATGGTCCCCCGATTGAAGTTTTGGCAAGAGATGTGACACTGGAGGCGCCAGGCGAGTACACTTCAAGTTGTTATTGTGCTCAGATGACAGATCTAAACATCTCTATGGCAGACAAGCCCTTCTCTCTAACATCACTGCCCTATGCGAATCACGTCTATCGGTTTCCTCCGCGCCTTTCATCCATGTCCACAAACAAAATCGAACAAGTATTGTCTGCGGCCTTCCTCTCGCTCCTAGATCTCGCGATTTCTACCATTAGACACGCGCCTGACTATCCAGCAGGGAAGCCCTCATACAATGTAATTGTTACGCTGGAGCACTTGCATGTTATACCTCGGCGGGAGGAGAACTTTGTACTTGAAGAAACAGGCGATAATCTGAGCGTCAATGCCCTTGGTTATGCAGGGATGCTCTTGGTGAAGAGTGAAAGAGAACTGGAGGCAGTTAAGAGTGAAGGTGCCGGGAAGATTCTAAGAGGGGTTGGACTAGAAAGTGTCCATGACCTTCAAGTTGCAGGCACTTCACTAGAACCAGGAGACGTTGGGACACATCTTTGACCTCTCTGCTTGCTCTCTGCACCAGGATATACTTTTCTGTGCGAATATAGATCATTCAGGAATACCGGAGTTGGATAGCGAAAGAATAGACCCGGATACTTGAATCAAATCGCTGAACCAGGTAAAGCTAAATCTTTCTTCAGGGGTATGTTTGAATGTATTCCGAAGACGGCTTAGCACGGGCTAGCCCGTTCCAGGGATCACCGAGGATCACCGCTGGTTCGACACAGATTACTCGCCAAGGAAGTGCTAGGAAACAACCTAGAGTACAAGTCTTTTTCGGAGGTTCAGCTGGAGACACAATGCCTGTATTTCTAGGAATCCCAACGAATTCCAAAAGTGTTTTGAAGGAGCATCTAAAAATGGATGTGGATTACGTCATACAAACAATTATCATCTTGCCGCTGCCACCGTGTACTTAACGTGCTACTTCATGATCCTATAGACTTGTTTTTTTACCCATATCTATTACTCCCATTCCCAGACAAGCTATGCCCCCTCTTGATGGTTCGTGTACACTTCCCTCGACCAAGGATCCTACTAATCACCTGTCGCTTACAGCAGCTACCCGTACCTTCCATTTCATACGCGATGTCTCGTCATCTGAAGCTGCTTCTCTGCATGGGTACAAATTTTGCCTCTACATCTTTTTCAAATTCTAATGTTAGTACTAGACAAAAGGCGAAAACACCCATTATTGCAGGCAGTATCTGCGGCGGTCTGATGGGTATAGCTTGGATCATCGGTTTCACCATATATTTCATAAAAAGATCAAAGAGAAAGAAAGCCAAGCGCGCTGCAGAGGTCGGCCTTGCTACCCCCAAGGTCCACAAGAAGCCAAAGAAAGAGGAAGAACCAGTTGTAATCCCCCCTGACCCCGCAGTCCTCATCGGACAACGAAAGCCAGGCGAGCACGCTTTTCCTGAACGGGAAAAATCTTCAGAATTAGAGCGTTTAAACCCGGCTCATTCTCGTTCTGATGTTGCAGTTGTGGCCCAAGATCGGCCCCTCCTTCGTGATGAGGAACGAGAACAAGCCAGAGGCGAGGATTGTTGACGACATATTATTGTGAGTCTTTATTTGCTACTAAAGTGAAGTCGTCTCATAATGTTAGACGGTTCCTTTATGACGGCGGTATCATATTATTGTATTCTTTTAATGACTACGCCCGCTTTCTATCTCTCAATCGCAATATGCTCCAACGTTGGCGGGCTATGAGGACATCAGGCATGGTGAATGAAATCTGTCGGCGATCTGACTTACGGCAACATCCCTCGCGTATCGGAACAGAACCCCTCTCTTCACGTTGAGCTCCTTCTTATCTGAAGCATCCCATTCTTTCTTGCGCCTTTCCCGTTCTTCTTCACCAACTAACCAATCAATCGTCCTCTTCTCAGCGTCGATGACAATTGGGTCTCCATCCTTGACTAGAGCAATAGGTCCTCCGAGACGGGCCTCCGGAACAACATGGCCTATAATAAAGCCTCGACTTGCTCCTACGAGACAGTGTTAACATTTTCAGAACTGGGATTGCGCAACTGTAACGCCTACCGGAGAATCTCCCGTCGGTAATCAAAGCAGTACTTGTACTCAGACCGGCACCAGCAAGGGCAGCGGTCGGTCCTTTGTCGTCAACGTCAAGGAAGCAGCGGTGAGCTAACAAACGGACAATATACCTAACATCTGTCAAATCCTTCAGCAACAGCAGAATTCAACAAAGAATGCCGGAATCGTACCTCTGGCATTCCTGGTGCACCTGTAGAAGACACCACATCATTTCAAACTGAATGCCTACAAGGCTCACTGACACTCACCTTTGGGACCTTGATACCTGAAGATCAACACCATGCCCGGCTTAATCTCGCCAGCCCCTAGAGCAGGGAAGAACCCTTCCAGGCTGTAATTGAAGCTTAGTAAAAATCTACACCGAGTAAGTGAATAGGAACCCACCTATCGAAACATTTGGCCGTGCCCTATCGGATGATGTGCATATTTCCAATAGAGAGAGGGATGCCACATACCTCAAAACGTAGACCTTCTTTGCCGGTGAGTTTTGCGACAGCCGTTCCAGGTGCAAGGTTGCCTCGGAGGATCGTAAGATGGCCAGTCTTCTTGATAGGATCGTCAAGTTTTTTGATAACATCTTGGTTACTGAACGAAAGCTCTTCAACGTCTTCCAGGTTTTGTGCGAGGGTCTTTCCGGTCACTGTAAGTTGTGATCCATCAATGAGATCAGTATGGTTAAGTAGGTACTTGAGGATCGCAGGGATGCCTCCAACCCGGTGAATATCCTCCATGTAATACTTCCCGGACGGCCTATGGAAAATGAGTACTCCACGATGTCGGGTTGCAAAACTTACTTGAGATCTGCGATGTATGGAGTCTTGTCAGAAATCGCTTGGAAGTCATCCACGGTCAGCTATATTGAAACGAATATCAACTTCAAACAGAAGCTGTCATTAGCATGGGTACCTCAATATCTGCTGCTCTAGCCATTGCCAAGAAATGAAGAACCTGTCGCGATTAAAATCATATTACATGCCGTAGACAGAGGGACCTCACAGAATTCGTCGAGCCGCCGAGTATATTCACCATGACGATGGCATTCAAGAAGGATTGTCGAGTCAATATGTCCCTTTCTCTAGAATGAACATCAACCTAGTCGATATCTTGAAGTGACATGCCTGGGTTTGATATCACGTTCTAACAACTTCTTCAGATATTTTGCTGCCTTGGTGCACTCCTGCACTTTCTCTACAGCAAGGTATGTAACATCTCTAGTAACATAAGAGAAACAATTGTCACCTGGATAGACAGCGGGGGTACTCGAAGAGTATGGCAAAGACATGCCAAGAACCTCTAATGCGGAGCTCATCGTATTGGCGCTACATCAAGGTCAGTGAAGGGAGTGCCAATATAGCGATTCTTGTAACGGCCTACGTATACATTCCACCACAAGCACCAGGGCCTGGACAGGCATGACGAACTACATCGAATCGTTGCTCGTCACTGATTTGACCGACCGAAAACGCCCCTAGTTAAGAACATAGCATTAATCATCTTGCTCAACGTATAGTCCAAACATACCGTAGGACTCGAAAGCGTCGGAGATGTTGACGGTGCCGCCTTTCTTATACCCCATGGAAGGACAATCTACATACAACTGAACACGGAGCACATGCAACTGTGAAAACACTACACTAACCTACATGTCGGATTCCCGCCTGGATCGTGCCACCATAGACGATGACTGTCGGTCTATTGTGACGTACAGCAGCCATCAGACAACCTGGCATATTCTTGTCGCATCCTGGGATGGATATGTTCCCGTCATAGTGTTGAGCCTTCCTTCCGTCAGCTTTTTCTTATGGGAAAACAGATTGATTTCATACCATAACGACCTATTAGAAGTCCAAAAATTCATCAGTGCCAGACGTCGGATTGAAGATTCAAAGACTTGAGTACTGCTTCGATTGAATCGGCAATAATGTCGCGACTGGGGAGACTAGTTTCCCGGTTGTAAGGCACAACAGACACACGAAGTAGGTAAGACATACGAATATCGCATTCCTAGTAGCACAAAGAGTCATTGACACGGCCCCCGCGTAGATGTCCTTTGGAGTAAAAATATCATACCGTCAGTGCCCATCGTGATCCCATCGCTACGGCCAAATTTAATAATGGGTCAATAAGCTAAATATATCCCTTACCTCACGCCAATTGTGTTGAACATTAGTCCAACAAGACCTTCATCTTGGCATCCCGCTTTGACATGATTTGCAAGATTGAGCTATTGGTGGCTTCGGTTCAGTCCAGGGTGCTCGTTGGAAACGAACATAGCATACAAGGTGGGAGTTGCATGGATTCCCTACGTCATCAGTCGGGAACTGAAGGTGTGTCACGCAAGAAGGACGTACCTTCCCACCATACGGAGGAGATTCCGACCTAATGATAAGTCAACACAGTCTGGTCGTTCAGTGTGGGAATGCGGCCTATACTTGTGGTTTGTTCATGTCATCTTCCGTCAATCCAATGGCGTAAACTGAGCTTCATATAATAAGCATTTCCACACAAGCGTCCAAATTCAACTTACGCATAGCCTGTGCTCCACCTCTCGCCTATAACATATTGACCTTAATTCTGGCCCGATTTTTCTCATGTGACGAGGTTTCTACCTTATCCTGGACAACAATCATAATTGTGGATAAGAAGGCAAGTACGCTTAGCTTACTTGCGTCAGAGCGCATGAGGTTCTGTTTATTTTTACTTCGCCTGTCGAAGCTTTTGGGATGGTATGACTGGAGAATAGTCAGCTCATCAAAACTCATGAAAGGAATTAAGAGCTTGACATTTCGACCGACATAACGCACAGAGAGAGAGAGCAGGATATCCATTTCGAACATAGATTCCGTATTTAAGTAAACCCACTGCAGTTCTCGTGATAGCCTCACGTGTGTGTTCGGTCCGTCGACCAATCAACGTCGACCCATTTCAAGAACTTCAACTCTCATGTTTTATATTTTAAGACTGCACACTGACATAACGACACTAGAAATCGAAGCCCTCTTTGCGGAAAGACTCAAGGTTCGTCCCAGCTCTAGCCCGGTCTGCAAGGTCTCCGCGGTCCTAAGTAAATTGTCAGAAGGTCAGAGGATAATGAGACGGGTGCAGAGACGATACTTGCCATTGACATCAAAGCCCTACGAAGCGTAAACCACAATTGATCACTGGTTTCTCCAGCGCTCTGTTCTTGCATCGATAACGCACTCAAGAAATGTTCAGCAGCTTCTTTGTGTGCACCGATATTTAAACCTGGAGTAGTTGTGAGCGAACACATTATATGCTGTAAAAACAACGCTCACATGCCACTCCCACATTGTATATTGCTCGCGTATATGTGGGCCTTAGCTGCAAAGCCTCTCTATAGGCACCTAGGGCTTCTTCTGGTTTGTTCCCGTTTGATAATGACGACCCCAACCTGTTCCACAACAGATAGTCCTGTGGTCTCAAGGAAAGCGCAGACTGGAAACAATCTTTTGCCCTATCGTAGTCGTTTGTAGAATAGAACAGAACGCCCAGGGCAATCTGTACTTCTGGTTCCATTACACCTTGGTTGTGCTGGGTTCGAGCGAGATCAAGGAAGACTTCCGTGATTCGGCTGTTAGCATCCCATGCAGTGTGTTGCGTGGCTCGGAATGTGTCCTGGGGGACATGATGGGAAGGGTATCGAGCAGTTATCCAACGGAGGAGCATGGTATGGGCGGCCCGTTCGTATGACTCGTTTGTAAAGGATATAGCGAGAGACTGTAGAATAAATGAGTGACATTCAAGTCTGAAAAGTCATGACATTACCAGCATTCCAGCGCCGGCAGCACCAACAGCCTCGGCTCTCCTGACTCCTTCCATCAGAGCGCGCATGCCAGCCTCTTCCCGTTCATCCATATTACGAGTTTCTCCCAGTAATATCCATGTCTCATATCCACCTTCCCCAAGGTCTCCCTTCTGGACAGCAGCTTCTAAGAGAAGAGCAGCCTCCGATAAAGAGCCATTTCGTTCTAGGAGTGCTTTGGCCTCTGCCAGGGGAGAACTGGTTGATGTCGACGTCAGATACTTGTTGTTAGGTTCTACGAAGAAATTCAGCGTCATTAAACGATACGAAGAGAACTGTAAATACCAAAAACGTAATCGCCTAAGATAGGGATCCCTTCACTATCGAACTTGATTGGTTCAGGCCCTACATTCTCTTGTCGTTCGTCGTCGAGGCCTTGTTGCCATGTGTTCTCTATAACTTTACTAAAGTCATAATCAAGGTCGCCTTCTCGCTGTGAATTCATCAGTTGATTGAATTCGGCTTCCCATTTAGCTAGATCTTGTTTTGGAGGTGGAAGATCTGAATTTTGAAGATGGTCCCATACCCTGGAGGAAATTAACATTAACGTCGGAGGACCAAAATACTCGTTCTGACGTACTTTCGGAATTCATTTCCAGGTTCTGCTTGGGTAGGTTCTATATGTGTTTGCTCTAGAGCCTCACTGAGATCTGACACGTCTTCAAGTTCGACAATCCGAGCCTCGGTCGTCTGGGGTGAAACGAGAGAGGCGGCCTGCTCGAAAGCGGCATCGAAGTCAGCATCTCGACTCCTTTCCTTCCCTTTGCCCTGGTCCACCACGTAACTTGCATTAGGGCCTTGGTACATATTCATATTCATTCCTATGCCCATCCCATACATTCCCGTCATTTGTGGAGAATATACCCCCATTGAAGGCGCGTACGATGAATTTTGTTGGACTATTTTCGTGAGTTCAAGATGCAAAACAGGCATTGGGCCAACCTACAATCCTGTGGACTAGCGACACTCTGAGGGGCGGATTGACCCTTCGGGAGGAATTTCGACGATCCAAATTCTGTCGCCCAGGGATTCTGAGCCTTCTGTGCTTCAAAATGTCGCATGCGCGCCTGTTGCTCCGCTACCCATGCTTCGTTGAACTCTGATGCAGCTGGGCCGGCCAGAGCAGGTCCAGGAACGGAAAAAGTGGGCCGTAACACTTGTCCAGCACCATTCGCTTCAAAGAACTGACGAGCAAGGGCAAGATCTTGTTCACTGGCAGCGGGAACTGACGTTGTAGGAAGAAATTGAAGCTACATTTGATTAAATCGGAGCTGATTATAGCTCAGAAATCTGCCTACCCTTGATGACGACGGTCCTGCAAGACGATCCTAAGAAAAAGTTGCAATTAACAAACGTTTTGATGGTGGAGAATCGCACCTGTTGCAGACTACGATCACCGTCTGTATGCTTGAGGACCTGGTTGAGCGGGTTTGCAGGAGCAGCACATTCAGAGCCAGAAATGAGCGACTGGAAGGACATGGTGGTCAGAAGAAGGGATAGTTAGCAAAGGGGAGTGATGGCGTGACGGTGAAAGTAGTGATATGCCTAAGCAGACCGCCGCCGTGAGATAATGGGGTAGCGGAGCTTGTGATTACACCCCACTCCGAGTATAGTAATCGACAAGCACCGGCCCGATGAAAGCCGACTCGGGACAACTCTGTCTTTACCCACTATGTTGCGACTCGGAGCTGTGTGCCGTGTATCTCGCCCTCTGGTCCGTGCATATGCAACGCCAGCTTCGCCGCATGCCCTCGTTCTACTTGAGCATCGTGCAGGCGTCCTGGAATCGGGCTCTCTATCTGCCCTCACTGCCGCGACCCACTTAGGTGGTCAAGTCACTGGTCTCATCATATCGGGTCCAGACGGGGCATCCGTGGTGAACCAGGCAAAAAAGTACGTTATATGCGTGAAGATTTTTCTCACTACGTGCTAAACGGAAGTGTAGACTCAAGGGCCTCACAGGACTGCTGCACTCGACTTCCGAACTTTATTCAGCACCCGTACCAGAGACAGTCTCGCCCCTTCTTACTGCAGTGCTGGAAAACACGCCATATACTCATGTCGTATCAGCCACAACGTCCTTTGCCAAGTCACTTCTGCCCCGCGTAGCTGCCCAGCTCGATGTTCCTGCAGTTTCTGATATCACATCCCTCGAACACGACACTGCTTCAAACAGCACTACCTTTACCCGTCCCATATACGCCGGAAACGCAATTGCTACCGTCAAAGCGTCTTCGTCAATACCCATCAAATTCTTTACCGTCAGAGGGACTTCTTTTACCGCAGCATCGTCCGACGACACCGCGAGCGTCGAGGTCCAGGAAGTCGACCCCGTAGCTGTTTCAGACTCACCCACTGAACACGTCAAAACTTCCCTGACAAAGTCCGATCGTCCAGATCTTGGCGTCGCGAGTCGAGTCGTGTCCGGCGGACGTCCTTTGAAGAACGCCGAAACATTCGAGGCCACGCTCTATCCATTGGCTGACATCCTGGGTGCTGCTGTTGGCGCTTCACGCGCCGCTGTTGATGCGGGCTACGCAGACAACTCGTTGCAGGTGGGCCAGACAGGCAAGGTTGTCGCGCCAGAACTTTACATGGCGTTCGGGATCTCCGGTGCCATTCAGCATCTAGCTGGAATGAAGGACTCGAAACTTATTGTCGCCGTGAATAAGGTTCATTTTTCGTTGTCTTTCAACTTCATACTGACTCAATGCTCTGTCACTTGTTCTTAGGACCCCGATGCGCCGATCTTTCAGGTTGCTGACGTCGGACTTGTGGCCGATTTGTATGAAGTCATACCTCAATTAGTCGAGAAGTTAAAGCAGTAGAATTACGCATCAAACAACAACGACTCAAAACATTTCTCTGCCCTTTGTAAATCTTCTACTGGTTCCGTCTCGTCTATCCAAGCCCACTGCTTTTCAATAGCAGGTCCTAGTCTATGATAGTCGTCCCCAAACTCGCTAGTAAACTCGTACATCATTCCAGATTCATAGGACCCTTGGAGGACCCGGTTTGCAAGCGGCAGTCGGACATGCTGATAAGCCTCGCATGCAAGATGAAGCGTTGATGACGTGGATCTCTTGAGTAAATGAGCAAGGACGAATGCATCCTAAGAGACCGTGTCAGAATATAGCGAACCACATAAAATACAGAAAGTCCCTCAATAGCCTGACCAGCACCAGCGCCTTGGTGAGGCGACATTGCGTGAGCCTTAGTAACCAACAAGATCAGAAGAAAGCTCCTTAGTCTGTGTCCAACAACACACACCGCATCTCCAACTAAAACTACCCTGCTTTGGACAAAGTGAGACAGAGGACGCAGGTGATGCAACGCCCAACGCGTAGGGGTTTCGATAAGCTATCAGTCTGTTAATTCCAAGAAGGGCGCATGAAGCCGCACGCTAACTTGAAGCATCCCAATGACCTCCGGCTCCCAGCCAGCGTAGCAGCTGAGAAGCTCTTGTTGAGAGCATTCTGTCACCCAGGTAGTATCGGGATAAGTGGAACCCTCCTTCTCAGGTTCAGATCTGAACGTGACGACGTTGACGATAGATCCTTGTGAAATTGAATAGCTGACGACGTGCTGCAACCTGTTGACGAGGAACGCATACACAGTTAATCATATGTACCTTGTTCTTGCCGCAATACTACGAAGAAAAATGAGAAAACAGCTTGATTGGTCTAATGAAGCAATTACCATCATCGGTGTAGAGACGGTACGATGAGCTACTCCATTGGAGCATAGGGCTGACACAGGAATAAGGCCTCTGTACGCAATTGAACCTGTAAATACAGGGTCATGCCCGCCTTCTCCAGCAAACATTTGTTCGCGGACGGTGGACTTTATGCCATCACAGCCTACAAGTAAATCGCAAGTTTCCGTAGTTCCGTCGACAAAGCTCAATGTTACGCTTGCTGTCTCCGAGTCCTCAGAATAGGCAGCTAGTCTCTTACCAAAGTGAGCTACTCCTAGAGGCAAGCGATTGACTAGGACATCGAGGAAGTGAGCACGGTGGAAGCGAATACATCCATCTGAGAAGCGTGTCAGAATAGGAAAAGCACCTAGAGGTATATGAAACTCTCACATGCCATCTCGACGAGATGAAACTGGAACCCTTCAGCCTGGTCAGACCTTCTGTAGTCAAAGCCAACACCTGCAAAAATGTCTAGCACCTAAGCAGTGTAAGAAACATTACCGTACCAGTTGATCCATCAGGAGGAGAATGTGCGATACGGGAAAAGTCTTCGGCCAATCCAATAGACTCAAAGATTTTCCATGTGCGCGACCATATCATCACTCCCTTTTGGTGTAAGGCGTCAGCAAAGGCACTGGCTCAGAGAACGTACAGACGGACAGCACCAATTTCAGCAAATCGGCTGGCACTCTCGTACACGTCGACCTGAATATCAGTATCTCGGCAAAGAAGAACCGCAAGGCACAGTCCACTTATGCCTCCACCACTGGGTATGACATCAGTACTACTGCTTTGAGCTTCGATACACTGGCAGAGCTGGACACAAACCATATTGCCACCCTGAACTTGGGCATTTTTAATGGCTGGAGAATAACGATATAGTCATCCCACTATCACTGCAGTGTGAGAACGAATTAATGATGAGGAGTTCCTTTTCAGGTTGAAGAGTAGCATATGCTAGCCTTTCAGACCGTGACGGTGCCGTGATCGGCGATCGACCACGCGTCCGTGTTCTGCCTTTTCCACTAACGGTCATGCCTTTTTACAACCCCACAGCAGATACAAAGCTCAACAAGACTCTTATCGTTGTCTGTACTCTATTTTACACATTGCTAATCTCTACTTAAAAAGTATATTCAGCCTATCGTATCCACCGCCAATGTCTCTCAACTCGCTGCCGACCTTCTCATCGCTTCACTTTCTCTGCGTTCACTGGGAGCATTCGATTCTTCTTTCTTCATTCCTGCTGTGGGTGGAAGGGACGATGATGGTGAGGGTATAAGTACCCCATTCGAATGTACGTTCATTTGTCTGTGCTATCCAAAACCTAAGGGCTAAGTAGCTCAAGTATACGGCAGGGATGGCATAGATCTGCTTGTCCTCCAACAACGATCTCCAACACTTAAAGTTAGTGTACTTTCTTCTCTCTGGTATGAGATTTAGAAACTCATCCCGACTAGTCACGGAAACAAGAGTTCGTAGACGCTTTACTTAACTTCTTCAAGGAAGCTGGAGTATCGTCTATCATTCTTCTCTCCGGCGTTGACCTGTCGAACAGGACTGATGCGCAGATGATGTATGTGCAGACAGATCTTCGAACTTCTAGAAGTTGACTGGTTATATGGTACATATAGGACACCAATCTACTATATTCAACCCCCAAACACTTCTGCTTTCCCAATTCGCAACCTACCGATACCAAAATATTCATCCCCTGTCCCACAACGGCCACAAACTGATAAAGAAGAACCAGACATTCCATTTATTCCTGGTGGTGGCTTGACACGTCGTACCCTAGGATCTCTGCCCCGCGGATGGACGATTCCAACATTAGCGTTACTTCAGTTTGTCTTGGAAGGCGACAATAGAGCAGACGCGCACATGCTGGCTGTCGTTACTGCAAAAGTGGCTGGGATAGAGTCTGATATCGAGGAATGGAAACAACCCAATAGCTGGAATCAAGGTCTGTTCGGGTCACCACACGATCAGACATTGTATGGATGAAGTTTGAGAAGTATTCGTACTCGAGAGCATAAGGTGTACCATGACCACCATTGCGCCTTCCAATCATTGTTGCAAGTCAAGGATGTACATTATAGCACACATCTAAGTGCTGCGAAGAAAACCATATCTACGAAAATCAACGTTTTCCTGTTATTCCCATTCGCGGCTGTCCCTTCCGCCCTCCTCTTTTTGATGCCTGAGAAAGAGTCAAGTATGCATGCGGATCCAGTGCACCTTTTTTTACGTCCCCGCCCGCTCTCTACAAGTTCACATCAGTCATGCAATAACTGTAGATCACAGGTGCAATACCTTCGCTTTGAATTCATGGCCGATTTTCACATCAGTTTTCCGTTTGGGATTCGGGATCTTGGTAGGGATGCTGCCATCGCCCATCTCGACATCCTCATCGGCGCCATCATCCTCTCGCCTTCGCTTTTTGGTGTCCTTGTTGAACTTGACCCGGCCGTTGGCCCCTCGCTTGAAACCATCTACAGACGTAAGACTCTCGCGATAGGCTTCACCAACGAGATCCGCCTTGGCATCATCTGCTTCGTCGTCGTCCGAGTTAGCAATGATTATTTTTCCAGTGTCGTCATCCGT
The DNA here is from genome assembly GCA_028551335.1 of Armillaria sp. CMW 4456. Lineage (NCBI taxonomy): Eukaryota > Fungi > Basidiomycota > Agaricomycetes > Agaricales > Physalacriaceae > Armillaria > Armillaria sp. CMW 4456. The sequence continues at coordinate 278,844 of JANDKJ010000292.1, forward strand.
CTTGAAGTGCAAGGCGTCTTCTCCCGGTTTTCGACGACGACTTGATTGTGCGTCTTTTGCAAAATATCAAAATAGAGGGGCGTGAAGAGGCAGATTACACTCACTAGTAACACGAGACGCCGTTCCTTGGAGGAGATCCATAGGCTCGTCATTGTCCATCCGCAAACGGGATCCTTCAAATTTCCGTTGGTTCCGTTTATATGTTGACTGTGTCAGTTCTCGTTCGTCGTCACTATCCTCGAGCTCGCTTTCACTGCCATATAAGACGTCTTCAAAAGCATCACCAGTTGTGGCTTTGACAGGAGCCTGGCAAGGATGTTAACACACAGAAGCGACATTGGATGATCAATCGACTTACTTCGTCGTCACATTCCTCCTGATTGGCTTTCTTGCGTTTGGCACGCTCCTTCCGCTTCTTGATATTTATTATAACCTTTGCCGCTTCCTCCTCGCCAGCACATGAGCGCACTTCCTCCCAAGAAAACCTTCTCAGCATTCGCTCGAATATATGGCGAACCTTGGCCTTGAAATGGTTCTTGTGATCATGAGACCAACTTAGCAGACCAGGGACAAGAACTTTCAGGTGTGGCCGGATAATTTCGGCAGAAAGTGAGTGAATAGCGAGCTTAACAAAGCCAAGAATTGATTTGACAATCTCTCGGTTCGCAGAAGTGAGGAACACAAGAAGGGTGGTGAATAGTTCGGTATGCATTTGTGTCGGTATATCGTCTAAGGAGCCTATTTAGAGAGGAAAGACACCGTATAATAGTTTATACCTTTGAATTCGAATACCAAGCGTGATATTGCGGTTACAGTTGCACTGATCATGTGGGGCGTTGCACCCGCAAGGCCGCCAGATACCATCATCATGAACTCTTCGACATTCGCAGTGGCTGATTATCGTACGTTAGACGCTTTGCATGGAACAGACCAACGAAATCATACCATCTCCCTGTGAATCATCGTCCATACCATCAATCATGTTGCGCTTGACCACACCACCTTCACTCATCTTTCTACCCATAGCGATGATGAGATCGAATGCAGCGTTTCTAGCTTTATCAGAAGGTTCTTTTGTCCCAAGCACAGCTTCCGGTATCAAGGATGGAATAAGATGCATAGCGGAGGGCGAAATTGAAGGGATGAGAGCAGCCAAAAGGGCAAAACGGTCCTGTTGCCCATAAGTTGTCATCAGGATAGATAAGAATAGGCACACACACCTTCTTCGCAGCAGAAACAAGACCATCAATGTACTCTCCTAATTGACGGATAACAGACTCGGTGTCTATCGAGATGTTACCACACTCAACAAGTCTGCATAATATTTTGTAGCCTCGCTTTTGCACGCCATTGACTTTTGAACACAAAACCTCTTCCGACAAACAAAGTGCGAATAGAGCGTTGGCGTCGGTCGCAGAAAGATGAGGGAGAAGCATGATCAGGAGATCTTGAGTAATGATAATCGTGTTGTCATCGCTGGAGCCATTGGGTGGCTGACACAAGTTCGCCTTGAACATGTCAAAAACTTTGACATACGCCTTGCCTATATTCTGGCATCTTTGGGATCAGAAGAGGCATGTGAATGAGGAAAACAACACACCGATTCTCCGGCTATGGAAATCCAAGAGGCAATGACATCCCCAACAGAGTTACGACTATCTCTACCAACACTGCCAAATACATTGAAGAAAACGGCAAGCCAACTTTCCGCTTGTGTTCGTAGAAATTCGATATTGCGACTAGCTAGTTCGGCGGTGATACGATTTGGGTTCATTGCACCTTCAGTCGACACTGCAATATCACGATTCGAATCCACCATAGTTCTCAGTGCTTTTAAGACAGCAGGTCTGAGTTCTAGCTGGCTGTATAAGAGCTGCGAGAGAAGTTGGGAGAAAGCTTGCGTTAGCGCCTATTTAGTTTTAGTTGGTTAGTCATAGCTCCTGGATCAGGCCATAATCTTACCTGATCCAAGTCTGGTGTACCATGGCAGTAGCCCGAAAATCCTGCCCATGTCTGCGCCACAAGTACATGCCACACTTTGCTCTCAGACTGTCGTCCTTCCAATTCAGCCTTCTGCTCCAGATCAAACATCCTCTCGCTGAGGGGAACGAAATAGTCCACGAAGTGAGAAAGCGGCGATGGATGAGGTTGTGCCAATAACGGTAAAAGATAAGCTCGCGGTTCATTACCCGCTTCTCTAGAAACATTGAACATGAATATTATCTGAACAAAGGAGAACGATGACGACCAACCTGTCTTTAGGTTCCAAGTTTAGAGGGAGGATAGTCAACAATGCCTGTGGTCCTAAAACTCGTATCACAGTGCCCATTGTCGAATCAGCAGATTCCCGATATTCGAAACTTTTCTGCGTCCTGAGTTGACCAATCTGCCTAATGAGAGGTTTACACAACTCTTGTACCAACGCTGGCGAGCTACCCTCAGAAGAACGCAAACTTTCGATCAAGGATGAAGTGAGAGCCAATAGGTCGGGCACCGCACGATTATACGTCAAAGAATCGAGTGCCTTTGAAATTTGGGAGATGGCCTTGGCGACGACGGCCTTTTCGCCGTCTAAAACTGCAGCTTGTATCATGGACAAGGTGAAACACCGTGAGAGGACACCAAGCGTATGCGAGGCTTCTTTTCTTATTGCAGAATCTGTCGATTCTAAAAACACCCACACTGTCTTCCATGCCTTTCCAACTTCTGCAGAACAATCGCCTTGTTTTGTTCGTCCGTAGACTAGCATCGCTTCTCCGATGAGATGGATCCAAGTAGAAGACAATACTGCGTCTGAGCGTGCGGGAGGGAAAGAAAGGATTGCCTTGAAAATTTCAGGGATCGAAGTAGTCGTATGCGAATGATCATCTTCTGTGTTCAAGGAACAAAGATCTGACAATACCGAGTACACGGCTTGGGAGAGGAATGAGTTTCCGAGTCGTGGTAAGGATAGGATTAAGGTGGACATCGGTGGCAAAGACTAGAAACGTTATTGTGTAAGATTGGCGGAAATGAACTTTCAGATTACTTACGGATGGTGGAAAGAATGAGAGAGTTGGGCGTAGAAAGGCCAAAAGATGCATAGCTTGTTCTGTGCCCGGACTGGATTTCCCTTGCTTAGGTCGAGAGAGAGGACCTTGATTAATTTCGGCAAGGGCTGCCGTAACCCATTCTGCAACACGGTCTGCATAAGGATGCTGCAATAACGGTGTGGGAGGCGATGCGAGGACATCTTTTACGAGCTCTGATGCCCTTTTACGGACTTTAGGGCGAGGGTCAAGACAAAGTTGCAATATAGATGCAAAAGCTTGACGAACATCCCTTAGCTCGAGCTGAGAGCGATCAAGGGAAGTAAGTATTGCATGATATAGCGATAATTGAGATCGAAGAGGTGGTGCGTGTGTAAGAAGGGAGGGAAACAATGGTGCCGTTAAGGATAAAACAGTTGGTAGGTTAGATTGAAGAACTGGCTGTGATACAAACGGGGCAATGGTCGCCAGCAAATAAAGAAGAGCTGGGAGGAAATCCCCGTCACCCATTTCTACATTTTGTTTTTGAATGTTCCCATCCAGTGTCGTCAAAAGCAGGGCGAAGTACGCAGTTGCTGTCTTCTCTGTCTTCTGCTCCTCGATTGTAGATTCCAGAGCAAGTAAGAGAGTAGCAGGTGTTTTCTGGTGAGGAAGTGATGATAATGTATGAGGTCGTATCTTCTCAAGTGCCCGTTGCATCTTGGAAAAAGAGCTGAGTTCCCGAAAGTATGTCGCACGGCAAAGAGCAAAAAAAGTCACACTGTGTATGTGACGTCACAGTAGTTAGCGGACCGGGCGAGCCGGGTCCCATCTCCAGTGGCTCGGAGCTTGGTCTTTTCCATTTAGCATTCTATGTATGCAGCTTATAAAAAGCTGTATATTTTGATGTGTAACGATAATGTGGGTATCCATGCGATTATAACTCTATTCGCGATTTTGCCGAGAAGGCCGAAGTTGGGATGCACCAATTCGGACCCATAACGATGAATAATCCCACGTCATCGACCCCATTCGGTGGTTCGAATTCTCAACCGATTAGCCAGCACCTGCGATCAACTATGCGTGATGAACCAGTCACTCCTTGGGCATATGCATTGATCAGGTACCGTACCATGGCGGCCAGACGTTAAGCTAGGTACTCATCGTTCTCCAGGCTCCTCTTCCGATTCGTACTCAAAATATTTTACGGGACCATCGTCATCGAGAATCCGAACTACATTCCCAAAACTGGGAAGCCATGGTAAGGCTAGTGTTGAGATTACCAGCACGGGTCGTTGACTGATTTCGTTTCAAAGCATTGTTTGCGCGAATCATAGTAACTCACTTACAGATGCATTGTAAGTTTCAACTATCTCTGTAACCGAACTGTGTTTCGATCTGTTTAGACTGCTAGTGACATCCATCCATCCCAGCGTACGAAGCCTCACTAATACGACCACAACGTATCGTGTATTGACGTCTGTTCCCAGATCCGCAATATGCTGCGGCTCACGGCCAAGTCCACCCAATTTGGCCGTCGTACATTCACCAGCTGGCTCATCGAGGCTGCCGGAACCGTTCCTATCAAAAGGCGGAAGGACTTTCCTGAAGGCGACACAGACAATACCGAAGCCATGGCAAGATTGGTGGAGGTGCGTCACACTTTTCTTCCCTCAAACCTGAGAGATGACCTTATCTTATAGGCATTAGAGGCTGGCGACGCAATTTGCTTGTTTCCTGAGGGCATGAGTAGGTGAGATCATTGTCTTCAAACAGTAGCTTTGTTAAATCAAGAGAATAGATATCACCCAAGCATTGCCCCGCTCAAGACCGGAGGTACGAAACTAAGCAACCCGTTAACATGACATTGATAGATTGATCTTTTTCTTTACAAGTTGCGCGCCTGGTATCGGCTGTGCTAACCAAACATCGTGACCAGTCTGATTTCGAGGTCTATGTTTTAAACTGCTCTATCACGTACATGTCCGTCTACACTTCACGATCTAAAATATCTTTTCTTATTTTATTGTAGGCACCGTCAACATTTCCGCTCCGATGTGCTGGTAACGTTCAATCCTCCTATGAAGTTCACCCCCAAGGTTAGCTCGGCGTTCTAGATTTACTTACGGAGCCAGTCTGATAAACCAAGCAGGACAATTTAGAACTTTTAGAGCCCGTCGACTACACTCACATCCGTTCTGTAACCTCCGATATACATCGCCAAATCAGTTCTGGAACTCTTGATTCTCCCTCTTGGAACCTTATTAGGACAAGCAAACTTGCTGCGCGTATTTACGCTCCCCTTGGCACTCAAATGAGCCTCGGTGATCATGTCCGCGTTGCCAGGACTTTCCTGGAAGCGTTCAAGTCTGCAGATTCCAGATCGACCGATGCCTCTGAAAATCAGGAACAGGACAATAAAGAGCTTTTGCAACTTCTCAGTGACTTGAAGGTAAGAGGGCCTTTTCTGCTCTGATGCTGCGACGTAATGAGCAACATTCTGTGTTTAGTCATATCAAGACAGGTTGTCCCACTGGGGTATCAAGGACGACCGTATCAAACGACCACTTCCCCGACATACCATCTTGTATCGTATGGCAATACGACTTTCTTGGGCCTTGTTACTTCTTTCATTATCACTTCCCGGTTTGCTCCTGTGGACTCCAGTCTTCTTGACCACATTTTACGCTGTCCATGAGTTCAAAAAAACTGGCCCCATCTTCGATACTTGGGATGAGATTGCGCAGTACAAGCTAGTATATGGATTAATGTCCGGGCTTGTAGTTTGGTTCTCCGTCGTCTTGATGACGCTTCCTATAGCCATCTTTACGTTATTTGCCGTTCCAGGCTTGATGTGGATATCTCTGCGATGGCTGGAAGATTCTATATCATCATTTCGTGCTTTCGCTGCTCTATTTCGTTTGCTCTGGGTAGGGAAACCTACTTGGTTGGCGATGAAAGAGGTCAGGACGCAATTGCATAGAAAGGTCATGGCGCTAGCAATTTCCCTTGAATTGCCGCCAGACCCGGAAGCATATCTTGCCAAGGTGGACGGCAAGGAAAAGGGCAGCGTTGGAAGCTCATGGGATAGCAAGAGACGGTATTTTTCTATTAGAAGAAGAAGAAAGAGGGATTGGAATGAGACTTTACGACTTTATGATAAGGTGGATTATCCGGACGAGGGGATATAGGCAACTCTGTAGAATCTAGTCGAATTAGCTCGGTTGTACTTCAGCTTTTCTACATACAAGCTTACGTTTCGTGTTTCGTCACGATCTCACCGGTGCACGTGCCTAAAAAATAATTGAGCGATCAAAATTTTGCTACTCTTCACTCGAGCCCGCATTGTCGAGGCGCACTCATAAGCCCGACCTATCCGGATCTTAGACTTGTACGACCACTCTTCTAATACCCTCATCATATTGTATTCTGTCAACCATCCCTCTGTAATTTTCACGACCAATACTCGCTCTTACACGTCAATCGCTCCATGTCTCCTGTAGCAATGCCAACACCTATGGAGAATCCGTTTACTCCTCTTATAGATAATCTTCGCACTGCACCTACAGCACCAGGTTTGTCGTACTGTCAACTATATTCTCTAATTCTTCCTCAATATTATCCAGATGCCAAGGGTGCTGCTGATAGGATAGCCCGGGAAGTAGCAAAACATGGTTTGCAATCTCTAGAGTCAGTTTTATCGACATTTTTGGTACATTATCCTTATCCTTCTTGATCTTTATCGTCAGAAACTACCACATCCTACAAACTTTAAATGGTTTTGCGACCAATAAAAAATCGGGTTATGAGCGAGAATCTGCAGCAATCGCTTTCCAATCTTTAGCCACTGTTCTAGGTGCAGGGGTCGCACCCCTCCTTATCCCATCTTTTCCGATTATATTCGATCTTTACATGGACAAGGGCGACGTTGTGCGATCTGCTGCCGTCTCTGCTGTCAAGACTCTCTTGAAGCTATTTCCACCAGAGGCTGTACGACAGGTGTATAGCGTATTGACCCAAATATTAGAAAATGGTAAATGGAGGACAAAGGTCGGAGTCCTAGATGCACTGCGATCTTTCGTTACTTCGGCGCGGGATGCTGTTGCTGCTGAACTGGGGACCGTATTACCAAAGGTCGAAAATGCCATGCATGATACAAAGCAGGAGGTATGTTGTATGAAAGACTATTCTGCGCTCTGATAATAATGATTCTGTAGGTCTCTACTGCCGCAATTAAATGTGCCACAGCATTGTGCACAACTCTGGCCAATCCTGATCTTGCTCCCCACATCCCCGTCCTCGTCAAGTGCATGTCAACTCCCGATTCAGTTCCAGCATGTATAAAAGCCCTGTCGTCAACCACGTTCGTTGCCGAAGTAACGGCACCAGCTTTGGCTGTTTTGGTTCCTCTCTTGATCCGGGCCTTAAACGACCGAAGCATGGAGGTTCAGAGACGTACCGTTGTTGTTATTGAAAATTTGGTGAAACTTGTTCGAGACCCTCAAGTCGCTGCGCTTTATCTCAGTCCCCTCGTGGAAGGAACTCAGAAGATCGCAAAAGGAGCAGCATTTCCAGAGGTGCGTTTATTGAGCAGAGCCTGTGCATATTGAAATTTACCAATGTCAGGTTCGCGCCTTCGGCGAAGCTGCATTGCAAACGCTGCTTAAGTCCGGAGCTTCCGCCGAAGGTCCTCCGTCGCATCATCGGGATATTGAAGGAGAGACAGCTTCGGCTCTCGCAACGTTGCTTAGCCTTCTACCTGAAGAACTTCAAAGCCCATCGTCCACGCCTAATGGACCTGTTGCCCCCAATTCGATACTTTTGAGCCGCTCTCTCGACTTTGTTGCGTCGTTAGTGGCAGACCTGGTATACGAACGCCGATTCAAGGATCAGGATAGCTGGAAGCGTTGTATTGGCGTGTACATGACTCCGTGGTTGGATTTAGAGAAGGCGACTGCTTTCGCTGAAGCCGTGTCGGAATATTTCTACGCCATCGAAAAGGTTAGTCCTTGAGATGGCCAACCGCTGTTGACTGACTTGACCACACACCAGTCCAAATACGCTGTTGTTCAGACTGGAGATGAAGAAGGCGAAGTCCTATGCGACACGCTTTTCTCTCTGGCGTATGGTGCACTGCTGTTACTTTCTCACACCACTCTCCGTCTTGTAAGGGGAAGACGATATGGAATTCTTGGGACAAACGGATCTGGAAAATCAACACTCATGAGGCAACTTCGAGACGGTAAAGTCGAGAATTTTCCTCCGCAGGACCAGCTGCGCTGTGTCATGGTGGAACACTCTTTACAAGGAGAGGATGGTTCATTATCTGTACTCGATTTCATTGCAGCAGGTTCGACCTTTCCTGCCATTTGGTCTAGCTTCTGATATCTTGCTTCTGCGTTCTGAAGACAAAGAATTGGCAGGTGTTCCTCGTTCTAGAATACGGGACCAACTTTTAGAGGTTGGATTTGACGATACCCGACAATCTGACATTGTGGGTGGACTTTCAGGAGGATGGAAAATGAAACTCGAACTTGCGAGGGCGATGTTGTATAATGCAGACTTATTGCTGTTGGATGAGGTGACTACCTTTGCTCTCGAACCTTTTCACAATATCCTGACGTCGTCGTTTTCCAGCCCACTAATCACGTCGGTATCTGTCGTTTTGTGGGTCCCTTTAATTCATTCTTTTACCACAGTTGGATCGTGCCTCTGTTCAATGGCTGGAGAAATACCTTATCGCGCATGACAAGGTCACTTGTCTAATTGTCAGTCACGACTCTGGGTATGTACTATTATTTTCTAACTATCAACTCTGTCGAAAAGATCTGCTTAGGTTTCTAGATAACGTGACAACAGATATCATACACTACGAAAGCAAGAAGGTATTTCTGCAATTGAGGGTATGCATGATCCCTACTTACCACATTTCAAGCTCGTTTATTATCCCGGAAACCTCTCTACTTTTGTCGAGCAACATCCCGAAGCTAAATCTTATTACACGCTAGCAGCCACGTCTGTCAAGTTCTCTTTTCCTCCCCCTGGTTCTTTGATGGGAGTTCGGAGCAATACTCGGGCTATATTGAAAATGGTCAACTGCACATTCACTTATCCTGGACGTAGTACTCCCAGTCTTTACAATGTTAGCTGTGCACTCTCTTTGTCGAGGTCGGTGTTCTTCTTGCTGCCGTTTACACCATCTCATCTTGTCTAGTCGTGTTGGTATCGTGGGACCCAATGGTGCTGGGAAGTCTACGTTAATCAAACTCTTAACGGTCTGGCCTCTTCACTCGAATCCCAAATTTGAGACGTCTGATTACTGTTCTAGGGCGAGACTATACCTCAAGAGGGAACTGTATATAAACACCCGGCTCTTCGGGTTGGTTATGTATCACAGCATGCCACCCACCACATAGGTGATCGTGACCGTGGCCGTCGCCTTGGACTTTCTGACCACAATGTAGAACGTCACCTGGAAAAAACTCCGATCGGTTACATTCAATGGCGCTTCCAAGATGGGCATGACCGTATGGACCGGCTCTTCATCTTTCTTTCATCGCCTGATGTGTTTCAGGTGAACTATTGGAGAAAACCACCCGTGTCCTGACCGATGCAGAGAAACAAATCCTTGATACAGCATGGGTAGGCAAGGATGGGTCCAAACGCAAACTAGAGGTCTGTCATCTTTCGCATTTGAGTAGCGTAATTCTCATTTCTTCATTAACAGCTTATCATGGGTCGACAAAAACTGAAGAAGTCTTTCCAGTATGAAATTAAGTGGCGTGGATTGGATCACAGATATAATACCTGGGTTCCGCGTGATGACTTGATCAACAAAGGCTTTACTAAACTTGTTCAACAATTTGACGACCTAGAGTCTTCCCGAGAGGGTGCTGGGACTCGTGATACGGCCGCGCATCTGGTACGAAAGCACTTGGAAGACATTGGGTTGGATGGGGACATTGCCCAATACAATGAGATCTCTGGTTTATCTGGAGGTAAGGCGTTCGATCGTCAACAACATGCTGCGAGTTGCTTACCGATGATCAGGGCAAAAGATTAAGTTAGTGATCGCAGCATGCCTCTGGAATAATCCACAGGTATGCGAAAATTTTGCTTTCGGTACAATCTCTTATTGCGGTGCACATCAGATATGTATCTTAGACGAGCCGAGTAATTTCTTGGATCGTGAAGCGCTAGGTGGGCTGGCTGTAGCGATTAGGGATTGGGCGGGTGCTGTAGTAAGTGCGGCGTTTCTGTTGCTATATCATAACTTGAGCTATTACAGGTTATCATTTCTCATAACCACGAGTTTGTCTCCGCTCTGTGTCAGTTCGTTTCGTGCTATAGTATCATTGAAACATGCTGATTCGCTTCTAATAGGCCCTGAAATCTGGAACGTCGATGCCGGTCGTATGACTCAACAGGGAAAAGCTGCTGTTGTTGAGGATGCATTCCTTGATAAGAAGGGAAGTGGAACTAGCACGCCGGTCAGGTCCAGGCATCAAACTCCGGTTGCTTCTGTTGCTGGAACCCCCGCCGGAAGCGGCGCTGAGGATGCGGGTAGCGGAAAAGGACCGCTAGTCAAGAAAAAGAAGAAAATGACACGTAATCAGGTCAAAGCTCAGGAAGAACGAAGGAGACTTCGAAAACTGCATTGGTTGACGCACGGTGGACCGAAGCCAGAGGATACTGATAGCGACGCATAGATAGATATTGCTGGTTCCTATTATAGATATTTCAATACGCATACTACATATGACCATCTTACATGACTGGCTGTGAACGCGAACAGGTCCTGTGGTTTATTGATCCCTACTGGTATGAATCCTCGGACCTCATTGTCCACAAAAGTTTCTGTAGCAAGGCCAACTGTGCGCTAGCTGACAAATCACGGTGCGACGTGCCTGGCCGTGTGTACTGAGAAGCGATTTGAGTTCCCCGCCTCCTTACCTGTGGTTGGTTGGTATTTAAACTCGCTTAAACAATAGCCACCATGTATGGAGTTAAGCCCCATCATGGCCCTTTTTTTTGAGAACAAATTTGGAACAATCAGAGTATGCATCTTTCAGATTCATAGTAGATGAATATCAGATCTCCATCTGTCTATTCCAATCAAGAGGTGCGAGTTGCCGTCACGGACTCAAAGTGGTTGGAATACCAAGTACTAATAGACAAGCGGGTGTGTGTAGTGCGCCAGCACTCGATCATTCAGTAATAACTTAAAGTACATATGCACGGTAAAATAAGGTGGTCCTATCGAAGGAAGCCCACAGCGATGACATCCTCTCCATGGAATATTAATGAATAGGTAATTATTAAAAACCGGATTCATAGATTAGGACTGCGGCTAGAAGATAGACTAGGGTGCCAAAGGAGCGGCTGTAACAATATTATGGACCCAGGAAGAAGAAAAAATAAGACGTCTTGAGAAAAAGCCAAGGATAATTACGACTATTCAAAATCCGCGCGACCACATCTGCCTCTGATCAGCGACCACGGCGTCTTGGCTTCGAGCACGGCGATGAGCGGACGAGTGTGAGGGGGAACCGTGGGCGTCTGGTGGGGGAGAACGAGATATGTATGACGAGCCCGACATGGGCGCGGAGCCTTCGTAGCCACTAGTAGACAGATGTGCCATGTCATCGGCAAGGGGATCTCCCTGGGATGCCATAGCAAAAGACTGGTGGGTACTTGATGACTGTCTGGTTTGCCTCATCGACTGTCTTTTATTTTGAAACCTGTAAAATTTTGAGGGATGCTAAGTCAAAAAACGATAGTCGTAGTAAAAGAACACGAGTACCAAATCTGGACGCTTCTTGCAGACATATCCAATAATTTAGCCAACGCAAGGCGCTCTTCTGTCGACGGGAAAGCAGTGCGGGCATAGGTCTCATTGAGAATTTTGAGTTGTGCGGCGTCAGCACGTTTTCTTTTTTTCTTGATGGTTGGCGAGTCATCAGCGGAGGTTGGAGACACCGGTGGCGGTGTGTACGAGGTTGGTGGATGAGGTATACTTCGCCCATAGGGAGAGGACGAGCGCATATCAGGCATAACTGTATGTGAATGAGAATGAGAACTCATCGGGACGTTTGCTGAGTCGGCCATGGACATGCCGTATGGGTAGGAGCTAGATGTGTTCGACGGATAACCATTGTAGGTAACTGGATAGGATGCTGTCGGTGACCGAATATGACTGCCACTGTGCATGGTCGAAGACGCTGAGGGATAGCCAGCATGTGGAGAAGTATTAAGGGGCGGTAATTTCCTGGAATCCACAACTGTATCTGGTATCATGGGAGAAGTCCGAGATGAATACACCGGATATGTATGTTGAGCGCCGTATCGATTATCTTGGGTTTCATAATAGTCAAAAGAAGACGCTGAAAAGACCATATTTAGTCCACGATTAAAAGAGAACTTAGAGACTCACCCCCACTATTTGGTTGCCACTGGCTGCTCGAGTATTGAGAACTATAATCGTATCTTCCCGGAGAAGAACGTTGTTGAGGATACTGGTTAGGATACGGCACGGGAACTAATCAAAATCAGAGAATAAATTTCTGTTGAAGATTTGAACACTCATAGACACAGACCTGGAAAACGTGAGGTTGGAAAAGCAGAAGAAAGAGGAGGTAGCACAGTTCGCCCACCCTGACCCGTCTGGAAAAAACCGCCGCCTTGAGAGTCTCCCACAGGGGGACTCCTTGACCTGCCATAATAGCGATCCTCTTTGGGATTCGACATAAGTAGATAATATGAAGGATAGTTTAGTAGAAGAAGAGAAAGTCGGCGATATTACTGTGGCAAAAAGCGAGGAAGACCCCGAGTTATATACGAAAAAACACGCGTGTCTACGCAGGCCGCTGTAGGCGACCAGAGGCGATGCAGGAATGTAAAATAAGTCAGGAACCAGACAACGAGGGAGACATGTACAAGAAAGGCCAATTACACGAGGCGGGCGTAGCTGGGCAAGGGGAAAGGCACGCGCTGGAGAGGGAAGATCCAGGACAGTGTGTGTAAAGAAACAAGTGGTTTCAACGACGTTGAGGGCAAGAGGTATGGAGCCAAGGACCCCCACAGCTTATTGTAGAAGGCGCAGTGGACGATCAAGGTTCGCAGGGGATAATGGAACGGAGCTCTAAAAAATAATAAGCCGTAGACAAGCTGTGGGCAGGTAAACCTAGTAACACCGAAAGAACACGCCCCGGCAGCACGAAATGTAGGTTACATATATGTCAGAAGAGGGAAATGAAATCAGCGTGGGTGTCGGCTGAAGTGAGAGGGATTTTATCTCAAAAATCATTGCCAAAAGTGCTATATCAAGTTCCCATCGCAGATTTGCGCCTGAAAGACTGTTCGTAAGAAGTGGATTGCCGTACGTACTATTATTCTCAGTGTGGCATGCCGTGATGTGGACCGAAAAAGGGCTTGGACCGTCCGCAAGCCGTGTCTTCGCCCCGATGATGAGGACACGACCAAGATCAAATGATCGGAGCTAGTTCGCGTTACATACAAATGAAAGAGATCGAGTTCAAGGGCAGGAAGTGAGAATACAGGGAGCGCTTCAGAATGAAGTGGGGGCATGCCGTAGCCAAGATACTGGCGAGCCAAAAGAAGAGATACGAGGCAACGGAAACAAGCGAGGCGTGATGTCCAAGCGCACGCGAAGATCGGTAGCGAAACGGTGACGACCCAGTTGCCCTCTTGAAAATGTGTTTTTTGAAACGAACATGAGGGGGTGACTATCGAGGATATAGTAGGTAATCAGAAAAGCCACGTGGAAGGGAAAGCACCATATCGGGACTGCTTTGGCGTCTCTCCGACTGTCGTCACAGCATTCTTTCTGCTACGACCTTGGAATCCCAATGGCTTCTCGACGTCCCCTACCGACGCCGCCAGCACCGCCATTGGGATTCAAGTACAATCAGTATACCCTTTCCAGGCCAACAGACATGTATCCCCCAGGAAACCCCTATTATTCGCCCTACTATGGTCCTGATCCCTACGGTGAACCTACTACCACTTTACCAGGAGGGACCCTGCTTCACAAGGGCTTCTATGATCTCTTATCTATGATACCCACCCCGTCGTCACCGTCTCGATTATTACAACAGTGGACTACTCAGGCCCCCGAGCCAGTGGTTGCGGGGCCGCGATACGAGCACATAGGTTCTGGTCCTATGCCGGCAAACAGCCCCTCTCAAAGTCCCCCACTGTCACCCAAGAAGGGCCGCAGAATTAGCAAGGACATGGTGTCGCGTCCAACGGGCTTTGTGTATGTCATCCTCGACCGATATTGCCGTATCAACACTCATCTCTATTGTTACAGCCACCTCGTACACGCCTCAAATGCTGATCAGGCCGAGGCTCTGCTGACGCGCTGGGGGCCTGACGGACTAGGCAAGCTGGGAGGTCAGGCTTCCGTGCCCTCTACGCACCAAAATGCAATCAAATTCTAATGCAACGTATCCTAGATCCCCGCTGGGCAAACCCCATTAAGAACAGAATCCGTCATAACAACGATGCGCGGCCCGTCAATGAGGTAGGCAGCCCTGCGCAACCATCTCAAAGTACCAGCAAAATAATCGACGCCGGTGCCCTTGGTCCTCTTCGCGTCGTCAACGGCATGAGCACAACGACTTCTTCAACCCTGACCACTGCGGCACGAGAAAATTATCCTGTGTCTCCGGCTGAAGGCCTTCCTGGCCGTCCTGGGAACTCCACAATACGCTGGGGAGGCGGTCTTGTTACACATCCCGAGGAGCATGAGCTTCTTGCGGGAAAAGACCTGCCTGAAATGCCTTCAGTGTCTAAACCTATCACACCATCATTGGCCACTTTGGAAAAGGCCGTCTCTGCTCGAATCTATTTTGAAAATCTCTACTTTCCGCTGTTTCGTCATACACCTTCTCGAGAACAGAGACGATTGGCTATGGAGAGAGATATGACAGACATGCAACTTAGCAATGCTCAGAAGGAATTACTGCGTGCACGCTGGCGTCAGAATGAAACTGATTACTTGCGAGAGAAGAGACAAAAAGTCGATGTCACAGCGTTCACAATACTGAAGACTATTGGACATGGTTACTCCGTTTTCTGTTCCATTGTCGCCTGTGTTTACCGGCCTTCTTTTTGTCAACAGGCGCTTTCGGAGTGGTGTCTCTTGTCAAAGAACGGTCCACAGGCCAATTATATGCCATGAAACAGGTTTCAATAACATCCTATACTTTCCCTTGAGCCGCTGGCTAATTCTTCTGTAGCTGCGGAAGACAGATATGTTGCGCAAAGGGCAGGAAGGTCATGTCCGTGCTGAGCGTGACATACTCAAGTCTGCTTCCCTAGTTGCTTCTCCCGGAGGTGCGGAGTGGATCGTCAGACTCCACTATAGTTTCCAAGATCGCGATAATCTGTACCTTGTATGTTATTTCTTCGACCAAGTTGGTATAGCTAACTCAGGTGACTGTTCACCAAACTTCTTTCATATCAATGTCTTGCGCGCCAATCTTTCCGTCTTATCCTTGTTATTACCATTTCAGGTTTTGGAGTACATGGGGGGTGGTGATCTTCTTAATTTGTTAATTGAACGGGACATATTTGAGGAGGATTTCACTCGGTTTTACGTTGCCGAGGAAAGTTCTTCACCCGCCGCCTGTTCCCATTATCAGCTAACGATATATCCTACCACTTGCCAGATGATTCTAGCCATCGAATCATGCCACAAACATGGATTCATTCACCGTGATATTAAGCCAGACGTATGTCCTTTCCCTGATCTTACCCCTCATTCGATACTTCTTCGTACCCAGAATTTCTTGTTCGATCCTGAAGGACATATCAAATTAAGTGATTTTGGTTTAGCGTTGGTCATATATCGTCAAATAACGTCTGTCTGCTGATACACCAAACTTCAGGACCGATCTTCATTGGGCCCACGACACTTCTTGTACATCTTGTCTACTTTAGTATGTTGCGACTGATCCCTATATCCTTTTCAGATTATGAGCAACAACGTTTACATTTATTGCATAAACACGGGATTGATTTAGAGGATACTAATGGAATTGCTGATGGGCGAAAGACGAAGCGTATGAACCGTAAGGATATAGAACTACTGATGGGAGGTGAGGGGGAAGGGGGACTTTTCACATGGAGAGAGAAAAACCGGAGAAAGGTATCCTTCAAAGTAATGGGTTTTCACATAACTAAATTCCTACTCCTTAGCTGGCATATTCTGTGTATGTTCGTTCCTCTATTCATAAATCAACCTTCTGAAATAATTATAATCTAGCTGTGGTACGAACTCGTATAGTATGAACACTTTCCGCAACGGTGTACTCGGAATTTAACCGGCTTTATGTTTCAGTGTCTCCTGAGGTAATTCGTGGGCACGGTTATTCATACTCCTGTGATTGGTGGAGCCTCGGTGTTATCATGTATGAATGTCTTTATGGGTGCGTGAACGACTTCATATGATTGGTCCGGTGTTCTTAGATATCACGTCCTAGTCGACCCCCGTTCGTTAGCAACTCGGTATGTTTGAATATTCGAACTCGTCGAAAGGCGGCTTTTTAACACGTATTCCTAGCGTCATCTAACTAGGCAGAAAATTTTAAATTGGAAACAGACGCTACGCTTCCCGTCACGACCCCGAGTGTCTCGTGACGGAGTAGACTTGATGACACAACTACTTTGTGAACCTGAAGACCGTCTCGGGTCGCAAGTCTCAGCGTCGGTTTCGAGACCAGACTCGCTGATTGTCCAGGCCAGGCGAAGCGGCTTCATGTCAGTCAGTGGAAATGTCGACGGAGCGGATCACATCAAAGTAATTTCCGTCCCTTGTCATCACTGAACAATTCTTATGGCCCTTGTAGGCCCATCCTTGGTTCCGGGGAATTGATTGGGCGAATATACATCGCTACCAAGCACCATATCTTCCTGAGCTTCGGTATCCTGAAGACACTCGTCACTTTGAGGAAGATATTCCTGCCAAGGTACAATGTGCAATTGTACATCATTGCAATCATACTAACAGTGATTGTTTCAGCCCCTTGAACCTGCTAATGGTGCACCCGCTGACGCTACCCGGGATCCTTTGCTACGACATGAAGTTCATGGTGCCGAAATCTTGGACGTACGGAAGGCCCTTGCTTTTGCCGGATTCACTCACAAGAGTCCCCGGGCTATCAGTTACGTTCGAGCTGATAAGGCCTTCTACCCTCAGCCAGACACATACGGTCAGGAGCCTTCCAGAGGACGGTCGATTTTACCTCAGCAAACGGTAGGGAGGGGCCGAGCCATTTCCATGTAATCTCTCCCTGTTGGTACTACTAGCCGCCATTCTCATTCAGCACCAATGATTATACCCTCGCTAGCATTAACTAATCTATCATGATATATATAGACGTGTTTATCTTTTTCCTGATTCTGTACTTTTTATGACCACGAAATGAACGAATTTATGGAGTGCGATGGTTGTAATGATGACATGAATGATACAGGTAGTCTAACAGTACTTCCTATAATACAGCGGACGAGGACGTTTGGACTTGGCAATAAATAAATGCAAGGAGTGGTGTCGCCAACATGCAAACCTCCAATAAATAGATGCAATAAATGATGATCACTGTGAGACTAGTATTATGGGTCAAATAATAAATAGTATGTTGCGGAAGGAGAGGATGGGTAAATGAATGTCGTGGAGCGCAATCTAGCTCCGAAGCCCGCAGGAAAAAGAAGTATTGGACACGCTGAACATCATTTTATTTCGGGTGACGACGAGTTCGTTTCTCTGGTCGCAATTGATCATCTGCTTCATCAAAATCATCAGATGAGACGCTGCGACTTCTCCGGGAACTTGTGGTACTTGATGCCGATGCACTACTGTCTCGGCGATGCAGCCAGAGTGATTCAGATGGCGCTACAGATGGCGTAGTGGATGACTGTGATGTCTGCGGGGACGACGAATGAGGGGGTGATACTACCTCACTATTTTCGTCACTAGAGAGCTCTTGCTGTTTTGAGGGAGTCTGGGTGTGGACGCGAGCATGTCTACGCATATTGCTGAGGACACTGAAGCTCCTTCCACAGCTTTCAACGGGGCAGACAAAAGCTTGAAAAGACATAGTTAGTAGATGCGAGATAGCATTGGGAACACGTAGAACATACGTTTTTCTCCCGTATGACTATTGATGTGGATCTGGAAAAATGCAGATTCAGTGCATAACCAGTAGTCGAAGGCACTGGAACGTACTCTGAGACTACTGGGGCGGTTAAACCCTTTGCCACAATAGGTACATTCGTACTTGGAAGCAGATGCGCCTATCAGTTCATCATCTCGTTCAGATGGGCGCCCGAATGAGGGTCCTACATTGCGGTAGCGAGCCGTTGGCGTAGGATCATCGTCATCGGCCCTGCTTCTGTCCACCGTAGTCGAGATTGCCCATGGACGTGGAGGATGAGAATTTCCAGGTACGCGAGAGGCGATATCCGGTGGCGGATAACTAACCGATGGACGTTGATCTAGAGAATAACGAGTGGCCGGTATCTCACGAGAAGGATGACGATCATCTAAAAGTCTGTCTTCCGTCGGTTGTCGACTAAAATGATCACGCTGAGCGTCGGAAAAGTGCATCCCGGAACCATGGGGATAATCCATCTGTGGAACGGTATTGCGATGAACGGGAAACTTGTTCAAAGCGGCAGTTGACGTCGAGGAACTCATGTGAGATGATGAACGAGCGCCAAGAGACGGCCGATTGCCGTAGATACTGTCAGAGGATCTGGTTCTTGCGAATACAGGTGTCGTGTATGAGGATGTTGAACCCGATTCCCGATAATTGTAAAAAGTCGTTGGTGGGTCATAATAAGGTCGTGACGTAAGAGCGTGCGCAGACTGTAAAGGACTTTGAGATATGAGGAGACATGGTATGATAACGTGACATACCATGGAGTTGAGCCCAGTGTTGTGCGGAGCTCCCGGCGTAGGATAGCTCGAAGTATGTGGTGGAATTTCTTGATCATCATCACTCACACTAAGGCGTGCCAAGGTCAATGGGGGAGAGTCGTGAGGAGCTCTCGCGGACCGAGACAGTTCGTCTGTTTCTACGATTACAAAAGGACCTTCAGAGGAGCTGACGGCTCACCTCCAAAGAGATCGCGGATGGGAGGGAGAGTGGGACGGTCCCTTGAACGCCTCTCCTTGCCAGATGAGTATGACATGGATATGGAAACGGGAGGGAAGGAAGAGGGAAGGCGGTAGTGAAATTCAATAAAGGGAACAATTTAATACAGGTACTGTGTCACACCGTAGTGCCTGATTCTTAGTCGGTGCAGTTAAGATATTTTGACCTCGGTATCCAAGCCCGCTTCGCAGTAGCCAAGTGGGGTGATTGGAGTTACAGCACAGCCAACCGAATGTGAACTTTCAGGCCACACTTGTACCGCATTCTTGCGCATCGTTGATATGCACTGTCTGCACACGTAGAAAGCGGCAAGCGAGGAGAAGAAGGAGTCAACTTGCTAGCTCAGTCCAGTGCCTACACTTTAGGTCCTTGAACCTGAAGATCTCGACAAGGCTGCAACGATAGCACGTGTTTATGAGTTTCAGGTTTTGCGTCCCGAAAGCCAAGGCATGATAGGAGGAGGGTCGGTAATCCGTGATAATTTCACAGACTTGAGAAGCGACGATCGATCCATGTTTCGATTATTTCAATCCGTAACAATACTCCAATCACCTTTCCTTTCGGGCTTCGCAGCTCTGTTCAGCATGGAATGATGATAATTTGGAGCAAGTTCCGAAAGAAAGAGGAATACATCATCCTACGACGATCTGTAGAAAAATATCTCCCTGCCAGAGACCACGTTGTGTATTTCGAAGAGATTGATATGTTCAATGTTTGATTGAAAGAACTAAGAAAAGACTCACTCCGTAGACGTAGATCAAGGACGACAAGCAGTACTTATTATGCGGCCAAGTTCATAAATCTAGTGATCACATCAAGTGTTGTAACCTACCGGTGTTATAAATAGTAGAGTGCCGGTAGCGTCCAGACAGATCGTTAGGCTACCTTTCTACGGCCCTGATGCAAAGATTTCGTGTGACCCCTTGACACTCAGACATGGCAAAGAATGCTGAAAGTGGGGCTGGAAGTGGCCGTTGAAACAAGAAAGGGTAATCGGCCGCCGCCGGTAGTAAATCGGAACCCCAGGACGCATCGGAGTCACCACGCCTGGCCATTATGCCAGGAACTGCCCTGGGAGCGATAATGATTTGGATATTTTAGTTCAGGGGCCGGCGGGGTGACCCTGCTCTGAAATTAAAGGATTTATCACCATTGCTGTGCATAAAAGAAATCACATCAGAGGAAACGATGTATTGTCTGCCCTATGATGGAGCAACCATTCGCATATTTTGTTCAATCCTTGCGAGCTAGTCAACCCAAGATCAACAGCGCGGAACCATACCCATATATCTTGTTGCACGAACCCTGAACAATCATGGACCACAAAGGGTGAAATATTTTGAGGAGACAGACTGTGAGATTTGGTCGTTATTCGATCAGTTGCAGTCGACGACTCAACTTCATATCTTGACGAAAGAGCCGATATCACTTACGCGCAACGTCATAGACATGATTGCCAGACTTCCAAGAAAGTACAAGTTGGAGACTGCAGATTGCAGTCGCTGTATCAATCTATCAAGATCGCTAAAATTATCCGTGATTGTAGCAATCAGCATTTAATTGTTGAATCTGTGCTTCAGCTGCTTAAGCAGGTCGGTGTCCAATCTCGTGCCCTTGTCTGTTCTACGATTCCTGTTTCTGGAATACATGTTCGGACAGATAGGAATCAGTCGAGCCACCCGCGTTCTGATAGAGTGCCATAGGTATGAAACCGATATAATGGCGCCTAGTACTATCTCAGCGACATCTCTTGAAACAAGAATGTGGTAACATGAGACGAACCCTCCAAACCCGCCGACAAAATAGACACTCTGTTGAACAGTAAGTATGTCATCATCGTTCCATGTTCTGCGCTGCGTACTTCAGGATCAAATCTAGCCCAATAAGACTACACAACAACGATGAGATTGGTATATCAATCAGCTTCAGATAACTCACGAGATGCGCCCCTTCGTTATCGCCTGGTAACCATCTCTTGGCGTCAGGGTGTTTCTCCAGATAGCATTTCTTGATTTCCGCCATGTTGTCAACACCTTCAATATCCGTGAAGATTGTCACATTCCCCAGCAATGACACGCGGGGTTTATGGGCGGCAGGTGCCTCTGAGGTAATTGAGATAGAAACCAGATGCGAAGGTGAGGCTAATATGTTTCGACTGTGGCGGGATATGGGCAAGAATAGAAGGGTGAGTGATCCATTAGAGAGGCAGCTGTTTGTTGATGCTGATCGTCAGGACGCCTTTAAAACAACGCGAAAAATATATTCTATTACCTGGCATAATACTCCTGCAAAGAGAAAGGGTAACCTGGAGGGGAGTGGTGTCAGACCTGAAGGGTATTCTTTAGAACATGATTGACTGGGTAGTAATGGATCGTCAGGTGGAAAGACGGTAGCCATGGTTCCAACAGAAAGAGGGGATAAATCCACAAGGCTTCGTGCTATACGGGCTAAGGGGGGAGTAATGATAAATGATAGTATGGTATCCACTTGTTTCGTACCTGCATCTTCGACAGATTCATGAAATATTGCCAAAGCACCAGTAGTACACAATAATAACAAGGAGAGCCACATCGTCTATCTTATCAGATGGCTGCCGTATCTTCTAGATCAAGTTTAAACTCCGATTCGGCAAAGTCCATCAGTACCCAAACGAAAACACGCAAAAAGTGCAATAATTTCAGCCGCTACAACATCACTCGTACCCTTCTGTCTGGGCACCTAATGATGGATACATGCTGTTTGTAAGTCGGACCAGCACCAGTAAGCATCGGAGTGATACACCCTCCGGCCGTTACCAAGCCCGACGGACTCCAGCTCTAAAAACAACACGGGAATTATGGGCTTGGTGTAGACGGAAGTAGGGCAAGGAATGGTTTACTGCTCGGCCTTCTCAACGTGGTAGGTTTGTTCGGATATAGGAATTAAAGTGGAAGCGGGTTTATCTCCCGCCACGACCGTGGAATCCCGCTCAACCTGGTTGATATGCTCAGTCATGCAGATTGGTAACAAGAAAGATGATTCGGGCAAAATCCGACACATAGGTCAATACGTGTGGAGAAATGCTGGCCATTGAACATGCTGATCTTCAGAACGGCTCAGGTACGCACCTGATGGGGGGACTTGTTCTGCAGCGGAAAATCCATTGGCGAGGGACGGCCGAGTCTCGAACCCTAGAAGAATGATGGAAGGATCAACCGTCTCGAATATAAATGGTGCGGCGTCACCTTAAAAACGTCGACGACCAGATACCTACATCCCCATGGAGTCTTTACGGGCTCTAGGATGTCAGTAGCTCACAAGTCAAAAGGACCGGAATACCCGCTATCTTTGTGAGGGGTGATACTGGCAGTGAGTTTGGAATCTGTCATTGTCGCAGTGAATTTGAAAACTATAACCTGGCAACGGTCCATTTTGACCGCCAATCCTTCATCTCTTCAAAAAGAGGGACGAAAGGCGCGGCTCCCTGGCGGCGCACTGTTGTTGTATTTTGTTAGGGATGACCAAATAGACGGGAAGGCTCGTTTTTTTCAGCGCCGGGTGTCAAATTGAGTAATGAGATCTTTTGCAGCCGACAGGGCAAGGTATGTTAAGTACTGATTGACCTCCAGTAGACGAGAATGCGGCGCGGGGCAAAAGGTTGACAGAAGATGGACAGCAGGAAAAGTGATGGAGAACGAATGGTTTAGTGCGTTTATTAAGTGATGACAGAGGTGAAAGACCAAATAGGGTGTAGATCCAGATACATGAGCTGAATGACTCATTCCTTTTGGTGTAAAGCGGTTTTTTCAAGTCGGCACTTTTCGCAGGCGGTACCTGAAGTTCCGAGGCAATTTTTCCGTGCATTGCGACGGTCTCGGGATATTGCTTGCTCAACAAGTAGCATGCCTGTAGTCAGTCTACGCGGCACGCCGCATTGCAGTCTAGTGTTGGATGTTGCCTGGATGAAATTCTGTCAGCAAAAGGTGATGAAGAATTGGGCGCCTTTGATGATGAGGAGCTCTGTCGTAGGGCCTAAACAGATTTGACCTGGCCTAAACCCTTTCTGCTAATAGTATTGGAGGACGGGGTTGAACAACTTGAACGGTGATGACACTGATCACTGATGTTGATGAAACCAAATCACTCACGTGATAACCTCTAAGTATAGCAAATCGCCGGTGTCGGCAGTTGCATCTTGACTTTTTTACAGTAACTCAACAATACGATTGGAACCGCAACTTTAGCTGTTTACGGACCTAGGTAAGCATATTATTGTTGCTGGGTCGACCTTAATTTACAAGTCCAAAGATTTCTATACAGTATCGCGGTCTGTGACGGTCGTTTCAGCGTTGACATGATCAGTCCGAATCATATCCATACCGATGACCTGTCATTTCGCAATTACGGACAGCATGAGGAATCAAAGGCCTGAACCTCTGAACTGGCCATTCCGAGTCCAAGTCAATGGCCATCTCCGACACAGTTAGTCGGTAAGCACATATGATCCATGGTTGATGAGCGATAGCACGGTGGTCACTACGCCTGAAGAGGAACCTATTGCCAGCGACGAAGGGACGACATGCCCAACAGAAAAGGCAGTGCCTTGATTTTGCATCTATGAAACTCCAAGGATCTGAGATGAGGGGCTAGTTCTTCCCTGATCTTAGGCTCCTCCTTAGATAATGTTATTTGCTATCCTGAACGCACCTGGTCATGCCTTACAACATACAGACTCGGCTGCGCAAAAACAAATAGACTAACTTTCTTTAGGACAACCGACTAACACGCGCAATTTGTTCTGCTCCTGGGGGACTTTCTAAACCAGATCATCAGGCACCAATGAACGCGACTTGGCAGTGTGGCTCCAATTCTGCCTCTGTTACCCTCTTTCCTAACTCGTCCTTGCATGTCCTTTAGAATCCCTTAAACAGCTCTATCAATTCCCGAGTTTGCTTGCGCTCTTTCTGTCGACCATGGGTGACTATGTTTACTATCGTGGACACAACACCGGCCATTCAGCTGAGCAACGGCCTGGCGAAGAGTATTCTTCGGCCAGTATGAACGGATATCCTTCGACATCCTACAATCCTGCGCCTCAGGATTACCACCTAGCTTTTGGTGGCGTCAGCCGGCGTCCTGATGGGTCATATTCGCAGTCCGGTGGACACTATTCTTCTCCGAATCAATCCTATGCTCAACCCACTGGCACAAATGACTTAAGCCACCATCGATCGAGCTACCCCACAGTGCCTGATCACTCCCCGCCGGCTCCTATGGGACGAACTTCGCATGAATATCATTCGAGTCATGCATCACCTCCACCACAATCACCAACCCACCTATCCCATGGTTATTCTCATCACCATCCCGGCTCTTCTTCCTATCCTCCTCACTCTCCTGCATACGCTCCGTATCCCCAGCCTTACGGTCAATCCCATTACGGTCAGGAGTCGATGACGGTTCATTCTCCTACATACGACATGTCCATGTCCTCGTCACCTCCCTTTTCCTCTGACTACGCCATGTCTCTTCCCCGCGCATTTGGTTGCGACATGTGCTCTCTATCGTTCCATCGACAGCACGACTTGAAACGCCACGAAAAGACCCATTCTGGCTCAAAACCCTACACTTGCAATGGTGGTTGCGGGAAAACCTTTACGAGGAAGGACGCGTTGAAACGTCATCAGGTGCGGTCCTTCAACGGCTTTCAGGAACTTTTGCTCAGACTTTAGCAGCTGGTTAAAAAATGTGGCACATTTGACGACAACATGATATAAATTAGAAGATGGTGGGAAGGATGGGAGCCAATGGTGGTCTAATTCATCGACAACATTCCCTCCTGCATCAAGCATCTGCTGCAGCGTCATTTCAGCCACTCGAGGCCTGGGAACAAATCCAAATAATACTGTATCAGTTTTTCTGTACTCATAGCCATCGATCTCACATACGAAATATCGAGACTGTAGAATCTCAGAGCCAAGGCTTAATAACTTCATGCTGCTGAAACCTGCTTTTCCAGAATCCACGCATCATGGGGAGTAATCTTTTTGTAATAGTTCTCGTGAATACCGACTTGTTGAAAACCGTGTCGCTCGTAGAACCTTTTTGCCTCGCCATTGGATATTTGGACATGGAGATATATTTTATCGATTTTCTGTTGATTATGAGATGCAGCACGAAGAACGAGTTCGAGACTCTCAGAGCCGAGCTTTCTTGAACGGTAAGGCTATGTCCGTCAATGACTCAGCAAAAATAAAGCAATATATTAACTCACTGCAAGAATACCCATCGTCATGAGGTAAAGTAGTGTCTGATCTCCCTTGGTTTCCAAACGACAGCAGATCGTGCCGACTGTATAATCAGCTTCAGCACCGCCATTTACAGACAGCCCAAACGATAACGAACCTGGGACGTCATTATAGTACACTAAAAGTTTTAGTTAACGTTTCCGATACCGGGCGCAATGGAGACCAATCGGACCAGAGAAAAAACTAACCAAGCTTACAAAATTCCTCGTAATCAGGATTCAAGATGTCGTTGTAGAATTTTTCCGAGTATTTGATTGGAAAGAGCACAGAGTTCAGCTTCCTAACTGTGCCCAGGTTATTCGGGGTCAAGGAGGCGAATGAAATACGAGAATTTGGTGTTGCAGTGGACATCGACTATGGAAGTAAAACAGTAGGTTGATACCTGTTGATACGCCGCCGGCTGTTGCCGCTTCGATCAATTTCCCCGATCCCCCTGTCGGACCTTGAATTGGGCGCGCCGTAACGTCCATCTTGGGCGCCTTTTAAGGAAATTCGTTCTTGAGCTGCGCCGCAATGTTACTTATATTTTTTTGAACAAATCATTTGTCACCGCCCTTGGAAACGCTGACAAGCTTACTCCCGCGAGCTAAGACGGGAGACACGTACTGCAGGGTCATTATTCATCTCTAGCTTGGATTCAATTCCCTCCCGGGTCTAGTAGTCATGTCAGGAGATCCGTGGATCATAAGCATCTCACGGAAATCATATAGTCAAGAGTCAGAGGCTACTTTCTGTATGACCTGGGTTCAGATGATGTTCCCCCGCCTAGTTACCTTCCGAGATTTTCGCATTTCAGTCCATCAATAGGTCCATCACCATCTGCCCGTGTGCCTTGGAGATGGCGAAGGGTGTTTCAAAATTATCTAAAGAGACCAGAGAAGACACTGTATCTTTTGATAGCTAGCGGGCAGTGTCTTATCAACCCCACCGGATCGTCAGCGACAATGTGTGTGGTCTGCATACTGAATTGTATGTTTGATTGATATCATGTCTCTTTGCCTTCGATACGCATGCACGCATGGATCGTCAAACGTGTCTTTTGCGGGAAGGTCGACCGTCGTGCCCGACTGCAGCATCAAGGAGAGACTTGGGAGTGGTCGCGGCACAGCTTTGGAAAATAGCAAGATGGATACATAGATCAAAGGATAGATACAGCACAGCGGTAGTACATATGACAGGAGAGTCTGCGACGAGTTACAATGAGTGAGGGTATGCAAATGTAAGTCTGTAAGGGGATAGGGCCGATGCATCTATCAAATGGTTACGTTGACTAGAATCGTGCAGACAGATTCAAGACTTACAGATGGTACTATATCAGAGTGCCGTCATCTTGGACATGTTGTGCCAGGCTTGGTCTCTTCCTGGGCTTTCGCGGAGAGCGTTGCAGACGTTGAAGATAAACATCCCCATAGCTACGGAATATACATGTGCCATGTTCTTTGTCGTGGTCCTCTAGCATTGCCCAAACACAATGCCACCGTGGGTTCTCTTCAGAGAATCGAAATGCGAGACTGAGATGCTTTTGGTCCCATGTTAGATCATCCACGGGCCGATCACGGTGCTTTCGTTCGAAAGCCTTGTCGGACAAGGTGACAAAGGCGCAATCGACGACAGTCAGGTCCAGGGATTCACCTTGAGCAAGGATGCGGTCAAACAGAGGGTCAAAGTCGAGGTCCTTGGGGACGCCTGGGTGAGCGGGGTCATAACCGTCGACGAGGATTTGAAAGGCGGTGTTGTCACGGAAGTCGAGAGTAAGACTAGGATGTCGAGGTGAACGTCTAATCCGAATTAGAACCTTTCCGATCAGTGTTTGAGGTTGGACGCTGTAAGAGAATATTAACGGAATCTATTGGGAGCGTGGAGAGTACGAACCCGGGATGATCTAGGGCCACAGACACAGGCATGATGGAGATGAAGGAGAAAGGTGACGGCGTGGAAAGCAAACAAGGCCACACATAGCTGACATGGGTCTGGGCGCGTATCGAACTGCAAGCGTTGTCCATTGTCCGTCTCATACAGGCTGATACCGTTATAACGGCAGCTTCACTGGCACTATTTCGCCGGCACCATCGACCTGGGCACGACCAGGACACCATCTATACCGCCCTGCTGACCTGTATCCATCATGCAGACTCACGCTCGCCCAATGGGGCCACGCAGCTTTCGTTCTGCGTCCCCAGCGCCACCCGCAAGTCTCCCAGAAACAGCGCCTCTCAATATTCGAAAATCTAGAACATCCCTTTCGCCGCCCCTTCTTGCTATCCCAAAGCCATCATCTCCAAAACCAAAGATCCGTGTCAATATTCCTCCTGCAAATGGCTCGGACAATAGTAACTCTGGCGATTCGCCCCCTTACGATTACTATCGCGGCCCTCCTCCCAAAATCGACACAAAGACGAATCAGGGTCCCGAGGAGAAGACCATCCGTCCCGCTCTTTTGGATACCACTAAACCTGCTCCTACACAGACAACCACAGAGCCCATTGAAACAATCCGCGCTTTAGTGACTGGTCTTTCGATCGGCAGCACCCCTTCCTCGGGATCTGAAATTCAGGCTGAGGACGATGCTATCCCTGCACAGAAACCACCATCTCTGCCTTGGTCTGATGATGTTCTTGAGCAGATCGCCTCACTTGGTGAGGGCGCTGGGGGCGCTGTTCATAAAGTCAGAGACAGAAGAACCGGTAAGATTATGGCCCGTAAGACCATAACCACCAGAGGAGCGCCCATGAAACAATTATTACGCGAACTATCCATCATATCATCCACAGAACACGTTAACATCATTCTTTTCTACGGGGCCTATATTTCGCCGTCATCCAGTGAGGTCAAGATACTCATGGAACTTGAAGAAGGTGGCAGTCTCGAAGCTGTCGGCAAACGGATCAAAGAAAGGGACGCTGTCGTCGGTGAGAAAATAGCAGGGCGTATCGCCGAAGGGGTGCGTATCCACGGCCCACGTACTGAATATCGGTAATAGAAATCATATAGGTCTTACAAGGGCTTGCGTATTTGCACAGGAAGAAGACGATCCACCGGGACATCAAGCCATCGAACATTCTTCTCTCCCGGGAGGGGATCGTCAAGCTGTGCGATTTCGGTGTTTCCGGGGAGTTGATAGACTCGATGGCTGGTACGTTTACGGGTACGAGCATGTACATGGCGGTGAGTAGTCGGTTTCGTCATCATGCTTATATTACTGATCATTGATTTCAAAGCCTGAACGAATTTGTGGACATGAATATACCATACGATCCGATGTTTGGTCGACGGGTATATCGTTATTGGAACTTGTCCAAAACCGATTCCCATTCCCTAACGACCTACCACCGATCGAACTGATGATGTACATCACGACAGGCGAAGTGAGTGATTTGGCATATTTGGAAGGTTGTATTCTCATTTTGTCAGCCGCCTCGTTTGGAAGACGAGGGTGGTTTACAGTGGAGTGATGACATGAAAGATTTTATCAAGGAAACGTACGTACCGGAAATATCACGTTTTGTCGTTATCTAAAGTGATGTGATGCAAAGGTTGACGGTCGACGCCATGGCGAGACCCAAACCTCAAGACATGCTTGAACACCGATGGATCGTTGGTGTGATGAAGCAAGAGGTGCACATGGCGCGATGGATCCGACAAGTCTGGGGATGGCCCAAGTCGAGCCGGCGGTCCCGAGATCAGTTTAGTACTTTTACGATGATGAAATGAGCGGCAAACTCACTGTTGGAAAAAGGACGAATTCGCGGCCGTCTTCTAGCCAACGAACGGATTCTTCCGGGGGGTCACCTGGAGGAACAGATTCTTCTTCCAACACCTCGTCAACGTAATAACGGACTGTGAGCTATGCAAGATTTTTCTTTCTGGCTTTCTGATGAGCTGTCTTTGAAGTGTATTCCATTTGGATATGTGCTTTCGAACTTTATTTTTTTTTTCTTGGTTAGTCAACGTCAATCATCTCACCTGCATCTCGTCGTCCATAATTTCTCTTAGGCCATTAGCTACAAGGGATCTATGTAATTGTACAAGTCGTGGTTTTTTCTGTTACTTTTTTAGATACAAGCTGCCAAGCCGATCCTGTGTCATTACATATAGTGTTTCGTAGTTTTTTTTTAATTGTGCACAGCCGAGAACCGGTGAATTTTAAAGAATGATAAAAGACCGAGTCCATAAAATTGAGTAGGGACGGTATTTGGAATTCAAAGGTGAATTGGGGGCCCTCGAATGCAGGGCACGAGGCGTTATGACGCAGCCAAGGCCGGCGATTTGAGAGGACGGATATTGAGCGAAGCCAAAAAAAAAGTCCGTGAATATCGTTCGAGAAATTTTTCATTTCTTAGCAAAAGGGTCGTGACATCATTGTAGCACATGGGGAGGGATATGGGTGGCCGTAAGCGTGGAGGACGAGTGAAGGAGGGATGGGTATTCCGCGAACGTTTAGACGAGGAGATCATATCAGGATCGTCGATCTCGAAGCCGGTATACCAACTGTAAAAGTTAGGCGGCGGGTGGGGCTTGGCTTGGAGTGGGCCAGCTGGAAGGCTGTGGCAGGGCATGCGGCGAATTATGTTGTATCATGTTATTACACAAATTGAGAGAGAAAAAAAGTGGGAGAATTAGTTGGGATTCTGGCATGCGAAACATGCAAGGTCTCCGTGTAGGATCAAGGGTCGATATGAGGTCGTCGATGGAGCGGCAGAGTTGCGGATCCTGTGAGCGGGTTGTGAGAATTGGGGAAATAGATAGATGAGGATGATGCGCTGGTTGTACCTGAGCGGCGGGCTTGTTTGAAATGGGTAAGTTGTGTCGGACCCACATGGCACAACAATTGCATATGTAAAATTGATCGGGCAGGTAAGTGGACGGTGAATAATAGCGATGATAGATCGGTGTGGGGGACAAGTATTTTACGTTTGGACGGCGGTGACAGAGAACTGAATGTGGTCCTCGGCGAAAAAAGAGGATATCCGGAGTGAAACGCCTCGGTGGATTTGTCTTGCGATGGTGTCCGTGGACATGCCGCGGTTTTTGGATGACTATTTATTATGTACGGGGGACGTCAAAATGAACATGATTTGCACGGGTGACATACGGAAGTTGGCCGTGGAGATAGACGAGGGCGCAGGAATGAATTTGAAATGGATCGGGAGAGGCCGACGAGGATGCGCATCAGTCGATCGACTTGCAGAGTTTCAAGGTGAGGGCCCTGACAGAAAGAAGCCGGAAGCCTCACTCTTTCCGTCATGAACATATCAGAAATAGTGGTCGCCAAATGGCGCGTTTCCGACCCTTAGATCTCGGTGATCACCCCGGCTAGCCGTGACAGCCCAGGGCAGACCCAGCTCATTTAGTACTCGATATAAAACCAGGACGAGCATGGAGAGAATGAGCACCCCATTATTATGTCCTTGTATGTTCTCTCTCCCTGTCCTCTTGTCCGACTTATTCCCCTTGCAGCTCACAGAACTACCTTGGCCCGCCGCCGACTGCCCAGTACTACCCGCCCCACTCGCCGCCACTCACCGACGCCCAGACCCAGCGCAAACGGCCGAAATACACCCGCAGCAAGACGGGCTGCATGACTTGTCGCGTGAAGAAGATCAAGGTGTGTTCGCTGTCAGAGGGCCCGATGAACGAGCTCAGTTTTGTCCAGTGTGACGAGACGAAACCAAACTGCATGCGCTGCACACATGGGCAACGGGATGTGCGTCTCTCGCTCTCTGCGTGGGTTCTTGTTGATGATGATATGTTTTCTGCAGTGCACATGGCCCGACGGTGTTCCTCCGCGCAAGAAACAGGCGGGCAGGAAAGACTCGTTTGACGGCAGGCCGTCTACTGCGAGCTCATCGGTGTCTGAAGACTCGACAACACCGCCGACGCGGGACCCGACACCTCCGCGGCGGACGGTGGTGGATGTCGGGCTACCCCCTCTCGCCTCGCGACGCCACGGGTCTGTGCAGTCTTTCTCCGCGGGATTGGGAACTGACGCCCTCTCTTAGCGATCCATATTTGCAGTTACCCCCGGTCATGGCCCCAGAATCAGAACGGTGAGTAGTTTCACCTCTTCGCGTACCTAACTGACTCGAGCTAAGCGCGAGGCCTACCTACCTCGACATGCCCATGGGTCAGGACATGTCCTGTTACCCCCGGTATGAACACCAGCAGCAGGATGCCTATTCGTCCATGCAGTACAGAGGCCATCACCGTCAAGTCCCCGTTCCCCAGTGGAATTCGTCCTTGATGCCCCCAGTCGATTCCTACGTGCGTCTCTTGCTTCTGCCGTTGATCCAGCTCACACTTGCCCATAGTACCATTCAGCACACGACAGACACATCGTAGGTCAGCACCATAGATACCAATGACATTGTATATACATTATATATTTAATCCACCACTGTTGCAAACCCCAGCCTCTGCGCCCCAATGTCCCAGACACTGTAATAGTGCTTGAGAAGACTCCCACCGACCAGTTCCAGCCCGTCAAACGCGTTGATCAGTGTCTGGCACACCGTCTCGTCGTCTGCAAATGGACCAACGCTCAGCTCCGAGGACGGGATCGTCAGCTCAAACAGTGTCCCATTCTGGGCTGTGAATGCAATCGAGATGTTGGCTGCGAGCGAGGCGATACGGTCGCACGCGATGCCGTACGTGCCCGGCTCTGCACTGTGGGGAACAATGTCGGGCGAAATCAGGGCATAGATGGCCTAACTAGCTCAGCCAGTGCATTCCCAAGACACTGCCTCGTACCTCTGTCGTTGCTGTCGAAAACAGCACATTGCTTGTCCCGCTGTCAAAGATGATGTTACGCGTCATATTCAGCACTGGAGTCGTCTGCCCGTTCACGATGATCCCAGGTGACGGCAGTCGCCAGATACCACTGGCAGGCTTTGGCAGCGACGCGAAAACGAGGTCACCTACACAGAATCAGCATACATCCAGGTCAAGC
This sequence comes from Armillaria sp. CMW 4456, assembly GCA_028551335.1. Classification (NCBI taxonomy): domain Eukaryota; kingdom Fungi; phylum Basidiomycota; class Agaricomycetes; order Agaricales; family Physalacriaceae; genus Armillaria; species Armillaria sp. CMW 4456. Next base: position 311,269 of record JANDKJ010000292.1, read on the forward strand.
GCACTCTTCACCTTTGAATTTCGTCTCGTCGATCCCACCCAGCGTCAGTTCTGCGTTCCCAACCGCAAGCGGCGTCAAGTACAAGCTAAACAGCGCTGCTGAAACGTTAGCAGGCAGACAAGAGAGCTGTTCACAAACAGGGAAGCCCTTGTGCTACCAATCCGGCAAAGAGACCCGTAGCCTGTGCACCCATCCCTTGGATTCCACTAAACGGATCGATTGCAAACGCAGGCGTCTGGTCTGTAATCAGAAACAGAGACACGTCGGGAACCTCGAATCCGCCAATCGATACCGTGTCCGTCCCACTTTGAAGTGTCAGTCGATAGTTGGCTCCCACGACGGGGTCAACACCGACACCCGTGGAAAACGTGATGGTGCTCGTGCTTCTGCCATCGACAAACGTCGTACTCTCCGTCGGGTCAAACTTGACTTGGTTGCAGCTCCCGCAGAGGGTACCTCAACTGACGCTCGTAGATTGGCGAGCACAGAGAAAAGAAGCACGTACTAGCAAATTCGAGTGTCCGACTGCCGGTGTCAAAGACGACCTGAGAAGTTGTTGGCATTGCCGACGCGTCTATTTATACAAAAACCTCACGCTTATTTCCTGCGGGGGTGTCCCGACTTGACAGATTCAGTCAAACAACAACGTGGGACGGTGGTGGCGCATCTCACTCGAGATGTTACCAAACCATCTATGTACAACAGTCAGATCGGCCAGTGGGGATCAAGAGCAAAACTGGCTGTAGGTCGGTGCCTTTGAAAAAATCATCAAGAGGAACGGTAGATGGGCCGAGTGCTCGACTGGTCAGCGTAATGGTACGCGACGAGGCACTGCTGCAGAGAACAAGGGACAGAAAGATGGACAACATTGCGTGTCGCCCATCATGGCCAGAGGCATACTTATCGAGTTCCAAGATTATTCAGATTTTTCCGCGGTCAACACTCGTGTGAGAGAGAGAACCAAAATCAGATACGACGCCATAGGGGCTGTTCTCATTATCCTCTCACGGCCATCATGGGCAAGTGTCTCTCCCTCTGTATCGCCGCTTATCTAACTCTGGCCCAGCGTCTGCTGAACAGCTCTTCTTCAACGACCCTCATGCACCCCATCCCAATGCTCTTCTCGCATTTGGCAAGGTCCTGGGCCGTATCAAGTTTGAGATTCTCAAGTCCCGCAGGGACTGGGACAAGCATGAGCCAGAGATGTGGTCTAGGGCCCATGGCATTAGTGATGAGGATTTAACCGCCTTTGACTTGGAGGTACGCAGGCTGCTGTGGCTCAACGCCCCTGCCTTATCTTTCCCTAGGAGGATCTTGTACTCGTTCGCAGTGCCCCCACCTCCTACGGCACCATTATTCTTGGAAAGATTCGCATCCCAGCGATCAATGATGATCAGGGAGAGGGCTTCATCCATGTTCGGTACGTCCACCTGCTGTGTAGCTTACACTTTCGCTTCATACATCATAGCATTCACGATCCCCCTGGTGGTTCGACGGATGACGTGATATTCCATTCCCTCTTTACCGATGAAGGCAACAAGAATGCTGATGGTCAGCCGACCACCTGGCGTGCCATCCAGACAAAAGATAAACAGCTGGAATTTTTCAACGAGTAATGTACATTATGACCGACCGGGGAGCTTGCGGCCGAATGATGACTCGAGTAATTGTGACTGTAAATGAATCCCTGTGTGTATGCCTGCGACCCCGTTCATCGCTATACGCAGCCTAGTATGCAATGAAAATTGCCGGGCCAAGTATTTCCCTCATGTTGCCAATCCGATGATCCGGTTCACTCTCGAGTCAATGCCCCGTCATGTGACTATGTTTGGTGGCTGTGCCTTGAGTCAGGATGGCGTGGAAAAAGGAAAGGGGCGCTGCTCGACCGACCGACTCTTCTCGCCATCGCTGCTACCGCATTTCTTTGCGTTCTCACTTGCTCTACCCTCTCAACCTTGACAACTCTGCCTTTTTAGCACAAAGTCTTATCGCTTTTCGACAAGACTTTTGTCGCCGGATCGTCCCAAGTCGAGAAGACTAGGACATCCGCCACTGACTATCTAGTAGCCGCAATGTCCGCCGCAACCGTCGTCCGACCTTGCGCCCCAAACCATACGATTCTCACCGTCATGTCAACTCTTTCCAATGTTTCTGTTTTTGACCGTACTCCAATTTCTACCCCATCTAATGTCTACACTACCACCTTCTGAATCTCTACAAACTTACAACGTCGAACATTAACCCTTCTCATACCGATAACTGCTCTTTTCTATCATTTTTACAATATTCTCACCACTCAATCTCTCTATCAATTTTGGCGCCGGTCTATGCACTCCTCCATTCATTCGCTCGCCCACCGGGCCCCTCCTGCGACTCGCACGAGGGTTCGGTGGCAGCCCTATGCTTCGATTACATGCGCCTCCTCAACTCCTCGCTCGCCTCCATCGACCCCTCCGGCTTCTCCCTTCCCATCAGATCTAGAACGCCCACGCCACCCAAATTCTACAACCAACCCAAAGACAAAGTATGCCTTAGGATTAGTTGGTCAGTCTTTTTCCGTTCCCAACACACTCGTTTTTGATCCAGGCGCCAGACCAAGCTGTAAAGGCCCTATGTGACATATGGCGCCCACAAGATATCCCCCAAGTTTATATTACTTCTCGCGCTATATCAAACACAGATCTTACTGTCCTGGTCATGCACCCCACGTCAATTACAACCACAAATATTCCCAAGCGCAACACTCAACAACTCCCATCCCCCGTCACCCCGACATATGAGCCCTCTGACGAATACTCTCCCACTCAATCAGACGGGCCAAACAAGACTCTTATTCCACTCAAAGGCTTTGTCCATGAAGTCCTCCGTCGCTCCAAGACATCTGGAAGCGTATTACAAACGGCTTTATGCTATCTCGCCGCAATCCGGCCCAACGTCCTCGAACTCGTCCACCTGGAAGAAACAGGTCAAGGTCCGAGACGAGAGCCAGAATTTGCTGACAGAATCACCCTCGCGACTCAGGCCGAGCTCGAAATGGAGCTTGCTCTGAGCCTTGATACGCTGGTTGATCCTGGCAGCGATGCTATGGATACGGTAAAGATCTCTATGGACGGCTCCGACAAGATGTCAACGGATACACCACCTGAGAATAGACACGAACGCAAGACTGATATCCCCCCCGCCCCTCCAATGCCGTCTCCACTCCTCTGCCCCCGGCGGGCCTTCCTCGCATCGCTCATTCTTGCGTCCAAATTCATGCAGGACAAGTGTTATTCCAACCGTGCATGGGCCAAACTCTCTGGCCTACAGCCGAGAGAGATCAGTCGGTGCGAACGTGCCTTGGGTGATGCCCTTGGCTGGCGCCTCTGGGTAGGCAAGACACCAATCGGGGATTCTACCCCCCGGCCTATTGTAAGGTGTCGGAGTGAGAACAATCTTACTTTCTCTCCGCCAAGTGACCAGGCATTGACTATGACTGCAAAACAACGGGGATTGAAGCGCTGCTCGACGCTTCCAGCTGAAGCATTTGGTGCTCGAACATTCGAGCACCCAATGCTTCTGGACAGCTCGCATGCTTCGGCCCCGTACGATATATCAGTTGACAATCATATCCCCGGACATTCCCTTACTAGTCAGGTGAGCATTCTTTTCCGTTCACGAAACTGTCAATGACTAATTCGGCCCCGCAAGAATATGGCGTCAAATTACACCAGTCCGCCTACACCCGGCCTCACGTACTCGCCCTCGTCGTCATCCACGTCGTCGGGGGATAGGACGATCCAGATGTCTACCTTTCTGGATGATAACATGCCGGGAACGTTCCACGATTCGACCTGCAGCGTCGAATCGTGGGTCAAGACCTCGGATGGGCTTGACGAGTCTGCCCCGTTCATCGAGTTTGGTATTACAAAACCTGGCGATCCGGTTCCGATTTACCCATGGAGTGGTGCGCCTACGTTGTACGTGCAATAGTATTAGAGGTTGTCTCGTTTATTTTCTTGTACTTTTATTATCATCTCTCTCCTGTTTATATATGACTGGCATACATCTCTTCTTTTTCCCTCTCTCCTTCTCTCCTGTCTTAAACCCGTGCGATACTTGTGACTTTTTGAACTTGGCGAATGTCCTGCTGGGGGCTCGTTGTATGCTTTTTATGTACTCTTCTTTCTTCTCAAGTGTATATTGGTACGTAGGAATTAACCGCAAGTGTTTTACGGGACTGAATGTTATACAGGATTGAGCATTGTACCTGCCAGGTGATGAGCGGGAGCGACGGCTTAGCTTGACGTCTGGCGCGTCACAGATATTGTGACGCTCATATAGGGGTCGGGCAGAGTTTGCTTGACCTTTTACGCCTACAACCTACCTCGCCATGAAAGCCATTCTTTTCCTCTTTCTACTTTTTTCCTTTGTCAATTCTCACGGCGATTTACTTTTCTCCCGTCGGCACTCTCGGCGTTCCCGCAGCATTGCTTCCGCGGTAAAGCCCCGCTGCGTCCCTCGGAAACATAGGGTACGTTCCCTATGGAATTTATTATAATCATAATTTTGAGGAGGTTATAGAACGCACAGGTGTCGAGTTTGCAGAACAATGCTGTCCATACGAGTACCTGTGGTCCGGTCGGCGCAACTGGTATCTATCCTCCTCCTCACTGGCAGTTATTCCAGGTAACTTGACCCGAATAGATTCGACGACGGCTACCTCGGGCAAGATGGGAAACATCGACTACTTTAATTGTGGTATTCAAGGTAGCGGGTGGACGCCTCCGTACATGTCCATCGACCAGGTCGCTTCTCGCGTGGCGGATTTAAGCGAGGCTATCCAGTCATCCGGGAGCCCGTTCAAGCCCTGCGAGCCGTTTCTCCCGATCTTTGAGAAATGTGCACAGACGTATGGCGTTCCGTCGATACTGATAGCGTCGTTTGCTTTGCAAGAGGTATGTATGCCGGTCGTCAGTGAGAGTGATGGTTGCTTATCGATAGTCTACGTGTAATCCGTCTACCACTGGTGGGGCCGGCGAGGCGGGGCTCATGCAGTTGACTCCGGACAAGTGCTATGATGCGCCGAATGGTAATTGTTACGATCCCGTGAGGAGTTTTCCCCATTTTTAATTTTGTTCATGTTGACATGGCGTTTTTGTAGGAGTTTAATATTATGGCGGGCTGCAAGTATTTTTCAAAGCAGTTGGCTGCTAATAACGGCGATTTTCTTCTTACCTGTGGAAATTACAACGGCTGGTTCAAGGGAATGACCTATGTAAGCCGTTTTTGGATCGTCTTTGGGCTGTGAATGATGGTATTTGCAGGCCGATGCGACTGCTGCTGCAAACAGTGGTTGCTGCCGGTGCCAGAACAACCTTGACTAGTATGTTTTACTGTTGTAAGAATTTCTGTGCTCCTCTGACGAGGGTTTCCTCAGCCTTCACCAGCTCTTGAATGGATGGCTTCAGAACGTAAACGCGTACGACCACAACCCGCGTCTTGGAAAGTATTTCAACCTGGACCAGTGCCATTAAAGAGTAGCATTAGTTATACTTATTTTCTATATATTTGACAAGTTCAAATGCGGTAAAGAGCGTGAGAAGGTCTCGACCTGTTAGACTATGAGCAGCACTTCGACTGCATCATCTGGACCCTCGTCCCCTTCAACCTCCGCCTCGACGCCGCCGTCGTCTGCAGCGTCGCCCCATATAGCCTCACTGAAGCTCTCCGACGAAGATGTATCTGACGCTGACAAGGCCCTGGCTGCCGATCTCAAAAGCCAGGCCAACAAAGCCTTCACCAGTCCGTCAACTTTTTCCCCGTTCTCCCGTGTGCAGCTGATCATTTCGACGCGTGGAATATGAACCTTTTTCATTAATTCTTTTTCCTGCCGTCTCTCTTTTCATTTCTCAAGGCCATGATTTCACCACCGCCGCTCGTTTGTACACGGAGGCCATCGACAAGAACCCTCAGGAGCCTACCCTCTGGTGTAATAGGGCCTATGCTAGGATGAAACTTGAAGAATTTGGCTACGCGTTGACGGACGCCTGTGGGTCGTTCTGTGACTACCCCAAGGGCCCTAACAACTGACCGTCTCGTCACCCAGCCCATGCCATCCGTCTGGATCCCAAATACGCAAAAGCGTACTACAGGTAAGGGCCGGCAGCTGAGACAACCACCAACCAAGTCACAAACGTAATCCCCCAGACGAGCAACATGCTACCTCCAAATCCTCCAGCCCCAAAAAGCTGTTCCGGATTTCCGCAGAGTCATTGCTCTGGAACCCAAAAATGAAACCGTCCGTGCGCAAATGGTGTCTACGCAGAAGCTTATAAGGAAGATCGAGTTTGAAAAGGTGCGTTGTGGGCACGTTTGGGTGAGGGTTTCGGTTGCTCATACGGAGGGATGGATGTCAGGCCATCGAGGTGGAAGGAGAGAAGAGTGCCATCGAGAGATGCTACGAGATCATTGCTGAGGGTTCGAGGGTTTACTTTCCTGTCAGGTTGTTGGTATCTGATGATCATCCAGGCGGATGCGACGTTGAGCCATCATATAGCGGCCCAAAGCTCACATTGACGGACGGGAAGTACGGTATCACGCTCAGCTTCATCAAAGATATGATACAGTGGTTTAAAAATGGCAAAAATCTACCAAAGCGGTACGTATGGGAGATCGTCTTGGGTGCGTTCCATCACTTCCAGGCCGAATCGACACTGGTAGAGGTATCTCTGGAAGACGGTGTTACTTGTGACGTTATTGGCGATGTCCACGGTAGGTTGAAAATTGGGTTTCGACTTCGTTTAGATTTTGATTGGCCTGCAGGCCAGTTTTACGATATGCTCCATCTATACTCGATGACGGGAGAACCGAGTGAGAAACACTACCTTCTCATGAATGGAGACCTTGTCGATCGGGGATCATGGTCAATAGAGGTTATATTAACAGCATTTGCGTACAAGTGTGAGTATGGGACTTCTCATTATTCATGTTGCGAACTAATGTCTGAGTACGTATATTTAGGGCTATACCCGAAATATATGTTCATCAACAGAGGAAACCATGAAGCAAAAGATATGAACCGCACCTATGGGTTCGAAGGTGAGGCTAAGCACAAACACGGCGAACAGTCGTATAAGGTTAGGAAATCCCTTTTTGCTTCCGGTGCATGTCGTCCAACTGATGGCGTCTAGCTTTTTGCGCATGCATTTACTGCCTGTGAGTGCGTGGTTTTGGTCCCAAGGGACATCTTTATGTGACCTTGCCTTAGTGCCCTTGGCAACACTTCTCAGTGCAAGTAAGCCGCCTGCGAAGAAGGATGCTTCGATCTTGACGGCTGACGGGAGAAAACGCTACTTTGTCGTGCATGGGGGGCTGTTCAGTAAGGACGATGTTTCGTTGGACGATATCAAAAAAATCGACCGTATTGGCCGACAGCCCGGCCAAGAAGGGTTAATGTGTGCGTTCTTTCCGCGTTCTTGCTACCCTGACAGCGATATTGATGCCTGCCTTCGAATAGGCGAGGTGAGGGAATGGATGGACGTCCATCAATTCGAATTGAACCCGTCTTTTAGCTCCTATGGACTGACCCTCAAGTAATGTCTGGTCGCGGACCCAGTAAACGTGTAAGATCTAGTATCCTACCTCCTTTGAACACATCGTAAAAGGTTAGCTCCAGGGTGTCGGGATTGCATTTGGCCCTGATGTAACACGAAAATGGTGTCAGTTCAATAAAGGTATGCATATATCACACCTCAGCATCTGAACAAGTGCGCTTGCTAAAGATGGTCTAGTCACGGGCATTATACGTAGTCATGAAGTCCGCCAAGGTAGATTTTTTAGTCGCAGGGTTTTGATCTGTCGCTGACGCCGGGTTGAACCTAGACGGATACGAAATTGAACATGAGGGATTATGTACGACGGTAAGCACCATCATGGAGCAGTTAGTACGGGCATCGTTTGATCTTGCGTACAGGTTTTCTCTGCGCCAAATTACGTGGATCAGGCTGGCAACAAGGGGGCTTTTGTATGTTTGCATGTCTGACTGTTCGATATTGTCGGCTCATCGTTTTCAAGATTCGGATCGATGCATCGGGTGCTCAAAGCTATTTTCAATTTGATGCCAGTCCACATCCTGCGATGAAACCAATGGCTTACGTGCAAGGAGGTCTCGGGAGTCTAATGATGTAGTTGCGTCAAGACAATAAATAATCGTATCCATCGTATACCACGCTTCGAGCTGTAAGGAAAACAAGAAAGCAAATAAATTACACCATGGATACACAGACGTTCTATCATGCCAGCTTAGGATGGGGAGTTACGTTCTCCTCTTCTTGGCTGGCCGCTTGGTACTCTTCGCTTCTTTCTTATCTGATCTATGCACCTGGTCGATTCCACGTTTCTGCAGCTTGGTGAGACTCTGCATTCATCCAACAGCATGTCAACACACCTTCCCCTTTGGTTGCAGCAATTGATTTGTCTCTGCCTCCTTCTCAATCAATCCTAGAAGGGTATGACACCGCCTTTGTAGCTCTTGCGGTGACCGGCTTTTGAGAAACCAATCAAAGCGAAACACCGGAAATTCCGTAATGTCTTTTTTGATCTTCTCGTATACATCATCCGATCGCATACCATAGTGCCATAGTCGATAGAGAAGATATCGGTCTTCTTCTTCACTGTACACTCTCCCTTTGGCCTGGGGGTAGATAATTTCTAGTTCCTGCATAGGATATCTGACGGTTTTCATTTTGCTATCCAATAGTGTTTCAAGGGCATCGCGTTTAGATCTCTTGCTTTCACCTTCAACGATACGTGCGTGAATTCGTTCATAGTCTTTTGATCACGGAAAATAAGCAATGGGCAAAAGCTACTATCACAAAAACAACGTACCGGGAAGTGTCTTCCATTTCTTTTCAAAGACTTTGTAGTACTTAGCGGTCTCCTCGGGGGTTTTATCCTGGATGTCGTTGGCATACACCTCAGGCGGCTGGCCCCTGCAACAGTTCATGTGTCACTTAAACGCAAAAGACATTTAGACTCCACCAACGCACCAGCCATAATTCTCCAGTGCCTTGATGAATTGTTGGTATTCCCGTCGACCCCAGAATTGGAAACCCTGAGCTGCATAAGCTTCTTTCTGCGCAACCTCGGCCTCGGTAAGAGGTTCAGCTGGGATATAAGCGTATTATCGTGATGTCCATAGGCTACAAAACATCATATTGAATCTTACCTGTATCAATGAATTCTTGTGCTGTCCGTCTCTCTTCCTCCAGTGTCTCGGGAGTGTCCTCCGATCCCGAAGGCTCCCTCAGCGTTGCGCAGACACTATTCAGCCGCTAAAGAGCACAGATCAGGCAGTTGCTTCATGAAGTAAATGCCTCATACCTTGTGAACGGCCAATTCTCGTTCTTGCAATTCAGCTAGTTGAGGTGGAAAGAACTGGAAATCTTGTCTTAAGAAAGCAGTGTGGAGACGTAAACTTGTATCAAGAGCTGCTTTGGTGAGACGACGTACATTGCAATCTGCTTCGGGGCACGGGGCAGTTTTGGCCCTTTGTCAGGTTTCGATGGTCCTGCCCGAAGAGTGTCCTTGAAGTAATTGTCGACTGAGTAGTTTGATTTACGTTCCCGTTTCGAAAGAGAAGAAAGTAGACTAAGACCCAAATTCTTTCGTTGCTGTTGGCACGCTCATCAGCACTGCGAGACCAATCTTCTGATCAATATCCTTACCCCGCTGCGGAAATCCTCGCCCTCCCATTGCTGAACAGAAGCTTCAGACTTGAAGTTGCTAAGATCTTCGAAATTGAGACCCTCATATTTAGTATTCAGCTCTACGGTTCTCTCTTCACCACGCTGTATGATGGCATCGATGTCTTCAGTGAAAAGTGCCCTGACAATGTGTTTCAGTTTTGAAAAAATGCCAGATGTGTGCTTAGGTATGCTGGTATAGGTATACTCACTCGTCAGATCCGGATGAATTTATGATCTTCTCGGCCCCATGAGCGATCATTTCCAGCAATTCATCCTTATTGGCGGCTGTTGGTACCCGGAGTCGTACCCAGTTGTACTTGCGTGGAAAAGCAGAAACATACCTTTGGTCTGCTGTGAGCGGCCCTGCTGTATGACAAGTTGATCCAATCGCAGCTTCTGAGCCGCACGCTCTAGCATCCTTTCTTCGACGCTGCCTTCAGTGATAAAGCGGAAAACGTAGACCTGCTTTGTTTGGCCAATACGATGTGCACGATCCATAGCTTGTAGATCGGCTTGAGGGTTCCTAGAGCACAACCATAACGTCAATTTCACAATCGTAGTAACGATTATCATACCAGTCACTGTCGTAGAGAACAACGATGTCCGCAGTGGTCAAGTTAATGCCGAGGCCGCCAGCACGAGTAGTGAGCAGAAATATAAATTTCTCGCTACCCGGTTGGTTGTAGTCGTCAATGGCTAGCACCCGTTCGTCATGAGCTGTGTTTCCGTCAATGCGGCAATACTCTGTTGTAAAATACGTCAACAAATGATCCTGTTTTATGGGAGAATGTGCATACGATATTGCCTGAAATGACAGTAATCCTCCAATATGTCCAGTACACGGCTCATTTGACTAAAGATCAGGACACGAGAACCCTTTGACTTCATAGACGCCAGTAATTTATCAAGGATTACCATTTTACCGGAATTTTGTATCAGGTGTTCATCGGTCGTGTAAGGAGGGCCTGGTTCCTATGCCAGACATCTATATCAGCTTTATGATCCAAGCAATAGATGTAAATCTCACAGCCCCATCGAAGAGATAAGGGTGGCATGTCACTTTCCGCAGCTAAGAGGATGGTGAGTGTCTAGCACTAAGCTGGATAGGTAGGACCATCAACCTGCATGACCATGTTCATTAGTCTAGTCTTGCCTTCTTTCTTGCCAGTGAGCCCTGGAACGAATATATGAGATGACCAAAGAAAGGTTCAGAGGTGGACCTACCGTTCACAGCATCAATGTCCTTTTCTAGGACAGACCTGTACCATTTACGCTGCATTTCCGTTAGACCCACGTAAATATTGATTTCCTTTTCTAGAAATCCGATGAGTATCGAATCGAAAGTAATAACAAGAAACCCACTAGGGAGAAGATTCTTCTCCACGTCAGATTTAACGCGTCTCAATAGGAAGGGCCGGAGAATTTTATGCAAAGCTTCAACAACCCTCTTGCTTTTCTCTTCCTCCTCCTCAGTGCCGTCCGAATCCTTATGCAAGAAGCTGTCTAGGTCTGCGTAGTTGACGAAGATTTCGGGACAAATGAAATTTAAGAGAGCAAACAACTCCTTCAGGTTGTTTTGCAGGGGGGTTCCAGTAATCAACATTCGCCCACGGGACGTGAAAGCCCGGACAATCTGTGACAAGATAGAATCTACGTTCTTGATCCTATGAGCCTCGTCGATGACAATATATTCAAAGGAGAATTTCTTCAGCGCTGACTTCTCGATGAGACAAATTTCGTATGAAGTGATGCAAACCTCAAAGTTCTGGGGAATGAGGCAGTCGGCGATGATGTTACTCCGTTCCTCCTTGGTGCCAGTGAGAACAACCGCCTTGACATCGGGGGTCCAGTGTCCAAATTCACGTTGCCAGTTTTGCAATGTAGACTTGGGAACAACAACCAAATGTGGACCGGAGATGTCACGGTAGTGCTTGAGATAGGATAAGAAGGAAATAGTCTGTAGCGTTTTCCCGAGGCCCTGAATGGCAAAGTAAATCAACAAAAAGTAGAGCGTGAGACAACATCCCCCACCATCTCATCTGCCAGTATGCCATTTAGGCCATTGTGGTGTAGAGACACCATCCAATTGAGACCTTGCAACTGATATCCACGCATGGTGCCATGAATGACTGTCCAAGGGATTAGGTGCCTGACTTCTCTGATGCACGAGGAGCTCACAGCTAGGGGACTCTTCAAACACGAAAGGCTGGTCATTCCCATCGGCAGCAGCCTCCCCATCCTTCAATAGTTCTTCGTCCTCTTCCTTTTCGGACCGACGGTGACGAGTGTTGTCGCTGAAGGAGAGACATTGTAGATTGAAGATATATAGGAAACACTGAACAAGAACTCACGCAACTTTCTTGCGACCACGCCCTTTTGGTTTGGGCTGTGCGTCTAGCATTGCAGCATATTCTGGATCCCGTGCTCGCTGTAGATGCAGTGAAGAAGCATTCACCAGTCGACGCGTAGGTAATTTACCTTTATATCTACGAAGTGCTTGAAAAGCTCCGTCTGCCCCAAGAGATACGTGTATCGTTTCACGGCATCCGAAATCTATTATTATTTCTTAAGAGAATGGACTTGTGGTTGGGAAGTAACCTGCCTTTGCCTTATCCATCTCCTTACGTTGGGCCTGCAGCTTATCTTCTGCATCCGCTTTCCTTTGTTTCTTGTTGACTTTGCTATCCGACTGGAGGCTCTGAACTTGTTAAGAAATGTCGAGGAGATCTAACATAGTAGCGCACCACCTCTTCTTCTCCTTGTTCAGCAATTGCGTCACCATCATACTCACTCTCCATGCCTTGGCTAGGCTGCACGACGTTATCACTAGTAAGGTTGCCAAAGCGCGCTCAACTTACCTGTCGCGACACAATGTTGCTTGGAACAACATCGCTAAGAATGTCCTCGTCCATGGGCACACCAGCGGATAAGGACTACAGCAAAACAGTGAGAACATGAGCACAATACAGCAAGAATAGACATGCCGCCATCCAATGTGAAGCCGGTGGGCAGAGAAGAGAAAGCGATGGTGTATTTAATGGGCGGGCGACGCGGTGTGACGGTGACAGCACGCGACAGTCCGAGGCAAACAACACCACATTCACACATCCCTTCCACCATGGACAAAACCAAGACCAAGCTAGCCTCCTCTAATTTGTCCCATTTTTTCGACAATGAAGAAGACGAATCTTTGTTCCCAGTGCGGCGCATAGGGCCATCTTTCTTCTGTTATACGCTTACCAACAAACCATAGTCCAAGACGGTTGATGATGCAAAAGTAACTCAATACACCTCTGGAAAGTTGAAGAAATCTCGTCGGGAAAAAGAACAAGAGGCTGCAGAGGCAAAGAAAAGAGAAGAAGAAGTCAACGCCGCCAAAGCATACGCTGAATTTTTGGATGCGTTTGAAGGCGAAGACCGGAAAACACATTCAACGTTTGTCAAAGCAGGCGCCGTGACAGAGTCAGGGCCTGCATTTGGACACTCAACTGCCTCGTCACAGCGGAAATACGGAAGGAACAAGGTTAGTTTCATCTTCTCTCGTAGGATGAGGTTTTCATTATCTTCAGTCTCCTTCACCACCGGGCGCAACTCCTCCTAAACCTAAGGGCAAACGTGCAATGGATTCTTTTCTTGAAGAAATTAAACGGTCTATACTGTCTACACTTCGTTAAAATGCTTTCTCATCCCGAGACAGAGAACAAGCCGAACGCGAAGCGAGATATTCTCGTCATGGTCATTTACAATTGTTGCTAGAGAGTTACTCGTGATTCTGACGTTTCACCAGCTCACGGCCATGGTCGATCTGTCACTGCACTAGCAGGTACGTCTTAAGTGATTGAGGGTCGATGCATCGCTAAAAACGAAGCATCGGCAGCCTACGACGGGCAGAGCGGGAGTAAAGATAGAGGAGACCCTCAGGTATTTACATCTGTTAAATGTTAGCATCGTATGAATACCCTCGTCTTATAGACCTCAAATGTTTTCGTGGCGAATTTGCCGCCCCATGTCACTGAACAAAGTCTAGGCGTCTTCTTTGCGCGCATTGGACCTGTAGGATCGGTACGATATAGCGTGCTTGCCTTGTCGGAAGCCTATCATACGTTTTCTTAGGTCAAAATAATGTGGCCCCGCACCGATGCTACTGTTGGCCAAGGTTCCGATATTACGGCGGCTAGGCGAACCAAAAACAGTGGGCTAAGTGGTTTTGTGTCATTTATGAAACGAAAGGATGCAGAGGAAGCTTTACGTGAGCTCGATGGCTTTGACTGGGGCGGTTCTATTCTGAGAGTGGGTTGGAGCAAAGCTGTGCCTGTTGCGGCGAAGCCGATGTATGGAAAGTGTATTTTCATTTCGCTTAACATGTCCATATCTCACTGTGTCTCGAATCTTTAGTCTCGAATCTGCACAAACCTCGAAATCGAAGTCGCTCGAAAGAAAGAGGTCGTGCAGCTGATTATCGGGACAAACCCTCTCGACGGTCACGTAGTCCATCATGGAGCCACAGTCGATCTAGATCCCCTCATCGGAGACGCTCCTACAGCCGCGCACGACGATCGCGTTCACGTAGTCCATCGGTTCGGCGTCGTTCGAATAGCCCAGCCTATCGCGGTCATATTGAAGAAAGCGAAACTGTGACCGACACGTTCATACGAGCTGTTGTCGCCGAAATCAAAGGCCAAGGCAGTGATTACGAACAGAATCTTAGCCAGCGGGAACAAAACAATCCAAAGTACGCCTTCCTTCGTTCAAACGTAAGTTTTTTTTTGGCTTAGCATCCACAATGTATAATCGAAGCCCTCTAGCATCGACGTCATGGATACTATCTAGATCTAATGCGAGATAAGCGTGAAATGTCACCTGAATTTATCGACGACGTATGGGCATCCCAGTGACAAAATCTACTCTGATATCTCAATCATTACTTCCTACAGGGCTACAACTCAATCTACTCTACCGATTCCGCAGAAGATTCTGAACGTGAAAGAGTACGCAAAACCGTGCTCGGCAAGCTCGCCCGAAAACGATTCGAAGCAATGCTCCGAGCATTATCGGGCAAACGAGGCGAAATTGCCCGTTGTATGGCATTTAGCCTTGAGCATGCAGAAGCAGCGCACGAGGTTAGCCCACCTGATCTTACACCCTAATAGCCTCTATTAATTATCATCACTTAGGTTGCAGATATTATCATTGCTTCCCTACTTGTCGACAGTACCCCGGTGCCTCGAAAAGTCGCGCGCTTGTATTTGATATGCGATATTTTGCACAACTCTGCATCCTCTGTTCCCAGCGCCTGGAAATTTCGCCAAGAGTTCCAGTCTAGACTAGGGATCGTTTTCGACCATCTCGCTAACATCTATCATTCATTTCCGGGTCGAATTACAGCAGAGACGTTCAAAAAACAGATAACTACGGTGCTTGATATCTGGGATGACTGGATTGTATTCCCTGCCGAATACACAGGAGAGCTTAGGTCCCGGCTCGAAGGCGTTGCCAAATCAACATCGATACCATCTACTAACAAAGGTGAAACCCAGGACGCTGGGCCCTCATTCAGCTCCAAATTCAAAACAAGTACTTTCCAACTTGCATCTACTGATACCGTAAAAGAAGACGCAGAACAGGATGGCGAACCCATGGAGCTTGATAGTGATGGTGGTGCCCATGGAATAGATGAGGATGTTGATGGCGAGTCAATGGACGCCATCGACGGGGAGCCAATAGATGACGTTGACGGTGAACCCCTAGCGGACAACGCGGACAAATCACCTGAAACCAACATTGACGATGACCTTGATGGTGTACCACTGGAAAACTTAGATGGTACGGATGATGTAGATGGTTTACCTCTGGAAGATCTTTAGCGGCAACTTGTATAGGGCAATAATTTTTATAACAGTTGACGCTTCATGGATAGTGTTCTATTCCAACGTCAGCTACATGCCAATTATCCGCTTAAATATTCAGTAATGTAGAGATCAAGAGTGTCGACGTTGTGAGCGGCCTGAAGGGGCCGACGAAATTTTCAGGATTGCATCTTTAGCGGCAACTATGTTATTGTCAGAACCTGAAGCATGAGCATTAGTGGCGATACCATAATATCAACATCTGGACTCACCCATGATGACAATTGTGTTGTTTTCTCTGCTAACAGTGATATCGGCACCTGTCTCGTTGCGAAGACGGGCGACGTTCGCGCCTTTCGAACCGACAATTCTTGGGAACAGGGAGCGGTCAGACAAAGTAAGGAATCCGACCGATGTCATTTGCGCAGCAGCATTCACAGCATCGGTGATGAGCTGACGCGCTTTGTCCAATGCAGCTTGGTCCCGGGCTTTAAGGGTCCAAGTCGAGTCTCCCTCCTCAACATTCTGGTAGTTGGGAACGACCTCCCAGATGACATCATCAGGAGTCTCTTCGTCCGCGTCTGCATCAATACGAGCATTGGCTGCATCTGCATCAGCTGGCTCGGGACGAGTGGGCACAGCGGATTGCTGAGGTTGAACAGACTGATCAACCTGTACCCCCAATGAACGCAAAGTCCGGAAAAAGTGTCCTTGTTGAGAGATGACGTGATGATACTTGAGAGGAACATCCACGGTATCAGTCACTCCCTCAGGAGTAGCGGATTTCACTGACGTCTTGAAAGTTTATGAGTCCTCGACCACGATGAGGATAAAACGGATCTACCTTCAAGTCTTCGACAGCCTTTTCACAGGCTGCCCTCGAACCAGAAATTTTGACGAGATTTCCAGGATCTGAATCAGCAAAGTCTGATGCATTCTCTGGTTCGCCAAATTGTCCGTAGGAGCGAGAGCCAGGGAACTGAATCTGCACGTTATGCTTGTTCTGCATCTCGTTTAAATTTTGTCCCCCACGACCGATGAGAGCACGGTGCTGGCTGGCTGGAATATCGATAGCCAGAATAACGCGGTCCCGCAGAGCGGCAACGGCCTTTTCCAATTCCGCCTTGACTTTGTTAACCAACTTCTGCTCACCACGAAGACGGACTTCATCAGAGGGTTCACCTTGCCGAGGGCTATTCAATTTGTTTTCAGCACGATTTCTTCGGTAGAAGATACCTTCTCACAATCTGATAAGACCGGCTAGAACCTTAGGGTCTGAAGGTCCACCGCAGCGAGCAACCAATTCCTTGAGACCTTGGCCACCACTGCCGATAAGAGTACGATGGAACCTGCTTTCTACGACGACTGTGGCATTACATTCCTCAGCAATTTGGTCAGCGATAGCCAGAACAGCGGCTTTAGCAGCAGCGACCGCCTTCTTCGTCCCTCTGACAGTGATATTGGTGACAGACGAATCATCAGAAGCCTTGTCGACGTCGATCTGGGCATCGGTGTTGTCTTTGATCTCATTGATCGAGGCGCCCCCGCGTCCGAGGATTCGAGCAACCGAACGAGTGGGCACAGTGAACTTGAGAACGTTGTTCGATTCCTTCTCAAATTCAAGGGCCTGAAAAAAATGAGCTTCATGTACAAAAGGTTGACGCTGGACATACGTCGAGCAATTCAGCCTTGGCACCGGCAACGCCTTTCTTGCCACCTTTTACAAGAACTTCATCGGACTTCAATTGTTCGCGGGTCTTAGCTTCCCCATTCTCAGCATTCTGACGAGGGAAGGTGATCTTGACGGAATACTTCTCTTCTAGCCGAATAGCATATTTTCCGCTTTGACCAATCAATGAAGAATGGTATTGGTTTGGAATCTTGAGGACTTCCGAAGTTTCGTCGGCCTAGATATGGGCGCTGTAGTGTATCCAGGACCGAAGAAAAATACACTCACGATGCGTTCCAGCTGAGCGAGAATCCGTTTTTTCGCCTCTTCGACGTTCTCCTTTCTGCCAGTGATCTTCAAAGCCATGTAAGGATTAAGATTACTCGATACGGGTGGTGTATCTATACTCACAGTGACCTTGGACTTGTGATGGGTCCCTTTCTTTTTCTTGCTACCCTCTTTTTCCTTCTCGTCATCATCGGAAACGTCTACTTTAACACCAAGTTGGTCACGGAGTTTGTTAACGCCGGCACCCTGAGCACCAACGATACGGCCAACAAACTCTCTCTCAATGTCAAATTCGGTGGACTAAAGACAACATTAAGCTGAGCTCCGCCTGGTAATACAATGCACATACATAACTATTCACAATTTCGTCATTCTTGGCATCTTCGACGATCTTCAGAATTTCCTTGACGGCCCGGTCGACGTCTGCGCTTGCTCCGCGAACAACGATGACATCTTCACCCGACGAATCTGCAGCGTCTGCGCCAACTTTGATAGAGAGTGTCTTGTCCTCTCCAATGATGCTGAGTTTGTCAGATCAATTGACTATCATGGTGAGGCTTAGAGGCTCGAACACATACGCATTGAGAGTTGTGCCACCTTGACCCACAACGGAATCGTGCCAACGTTTGGCTACTGAAACGACTTCACTCTTGACATCAGCCGCCTCTTTTGCCATCTTTAATAGTTCCTTAGACACGTCGTCCAAATGCTTCCTTTTTTCGTCCGGAGAAGGTGATGCTGATGGCGATAGTGGATCATATACCAAGAGAACAGAAGATTGCTCCATAGCCTCGCTAGGGAAGTACACCGAAACGTTATGGAGATCATGGAACTGCTTGATTCTGTAAAGAAACCTTAGTAAATCTCCCAAAAAGGAAGATGTCCGTACTTCTTAGCATTCTTTCCCATGACAATACGATGAACAAGCCAGTCGATATTGACCTCGAGAGTAGCGCCGATGAGTTTTCCAATCAGTTCCGAGACTTGCCTGACAACTACATCGACGGCAGATTTATCGCCGACAAGGTCAATCGTCAGAGACTGAGCCTTGTCAATGGCAGCCAGTGACGGCGTGAAAACCGAGACGTCCGGATTGGCTGTCATGAGCGTCTTTGGGTAGTTGATGCGTGTCATATACGTCAAAAGTTGTCGTGATGTAGCGATGGGTCCAGGGAGCGGAAATTCGTGTATGTATTTCGAGTTTGCTAGGCTTATGACCGCAGCAACACCGTTTGAAAGGTCCTGGGAATAGCCCCAGATGGTGATCTCATCATTAGGTTCATCTGGTTTTGCCACAACTACAGCACACTTGCTGTTCGCCATGACCTCCTGGGCCGCTGCACCACTTAGTAAACGGTGTTGTCGTTTGGGTATTGACATCTTTAGAGAAGTCAAGTCGGCTTTGAAGGTATCGATAGAATTCCTGATCGTTTCGACCACACGTCCGACGGCTTCACGATCACCACTGACGGCGATTTCCCGATCCACAGAATTCAGTGTCAGCCTGATTTCTGCACCCTCTGCAGCAGCTTCAAACTGAGATTTCTGAGAGGTGACGAATGGAAGGATATTGGCAGGAATGTCGCGGACGCGTTGCGTAGTCTTTGAGGTCTTTGAGGAGATGATCTGCTTCAAAAGAGCCTCTGCCTCGTAAGCCAAAGGTTGAGGACCAACCAAAGTAACCGGAACGAGAAGCTCTTCCTCTTCATCATCCTGGGAGGGAGTTACTTTGCCTGACGATTTACCGTTGACATATCCACTGCCATTTGGAA
This sequence comes from Armillaria sp. CMW 4456, assembly GCA_028551335.1. Lineage (NCBI taxonomy): Eukaryota > Fungi > Basidiomycota > Agaricomycetes > Agaricales > Physalacriaceae > Armillaria > Armillaria sp. CMW 4456. The sequence continues at coordinate 330,572 of JANDKJ010000292.1, forward strand.
TGGCAAGTGTATCTCTGCGGGGAATATCGACCCTTACACTCGTTTGATCTCGAATTTGCTTCAGCGTAGCACCTGAATATATATGTCGGTTGCTAGTCGACGCGAATAAAGATTGTTCGTACCCTTAGGTCCAATGATGCTGGCGATCGTCGATGCAGGAGCTTGAATGACACGTGTAATCTAGAACAAAGATGCATAAATACAGAATATAGAATGTCAAACTTGTAAATGAGGCATACCACTGGACTGAGAAGAGCAAGGAGGCTCCTCTTGGCCTTGTCGAGTTCCTTTTGAGTGTCAGCCTTGACGTGGAACGTAGTCTGACGAGTACGTTCGTTACGCGATGCATCCAGCTTAACCTTGTACTTGGTCATGACTTGCTTCATTACTTCACCAAGAGTCGGAGGCCGTTGGTCCTTTCCAGAAGCGGTCAACTCGATGGCGGCGAGAGTGAAGGTGTCGGTGAAGACTGGCTGCCTAACGACACTGGGCTTGATTCGAGGACCGGCGTTCGCGCCCCATGCGGACTTTGTGACGGAAGCAGCTGAGGTCGTTGCAGGTGCAAGAGAAGGAAAGGCCGTCTGAGAATTGGTGTCCACTTGGGTAACAGGAGCCTGAGTTCTTGGCTTGACGGGCGACTCTATGAGAGAAGGGAAAGGATCTGGGGTTCCTTCAAGCTCATGCTTCCTCTAAGTAAAGACGGTAGAATGAAACAAAAATGTCCCAAGACAGAATTGCTACACACCTGGAGGTCAGCTGCAGAGAGGGCCATTACGGGTGTCCGAACAACGAGAAGCCTTCGACGGAGAAAGACCAAGGCGACGAGCGATTAACTCGTGCGCCAGTAATACAGCCAAGTAACGGCTGTCGGAAAGTGGTGGTGTAAGGAGAAGATTGATCCCCACCACCGTGTGACTTTTTACACCCGAGTCCTGAAGGCCTGACGTGGCTGCAGGGTCTATGATCAGGTATAACGGCTCTATTCCACGGCAATTTCTGATTGAGACGCCATAGTCCAACACCAAATTACTGCTGAATACTACTATGCTATCTGCTCCTTGAAAGACGCGTAAGTAGGTATCCGGATGGGTGAACCGGATTTAAGTAAATGGATATTTGAATGTAGACCTGTTACGTAGAGTAGCTAATACTAAATCATAATGCTGTAACTAGGCGCGCTGAGACGTGGACGGACATCTTGGTAACTTGAGCAGAAGAGCAGTGCTGACACAGGGCTGACTGAGCTCGAGGCTGATCGAGAGCAGACCACGTGGTTCTTGTCTCCTACGTGGAACCGAGGATGTGACGTCCAGCACACTCACCCACAAACTATACTCTTCTCCGGCGTCATCTTGAATACTATCTAATCACCAGCTACTACATCTGTGCAGGCGCTGCCAATGAACCGTCTTTGTCGTGCTCTTCGTATTGCTCTAATACTGCAAGCTTTCTTACCTGCAACCACAACCGCAAATTCCATCTTGTCCGAAAGACTCACAAAGAGTCCCAAGGGTCAGAATGTCCTTAATGTTCTTGAATACCAACCTGTGAAGGAGACTTCTTGCGAGAATGCATCTGTGTGTTATCTTTCTCTGGCTTCTGTAACCTTTTCTTATTCCGCGGAACAGCCAACCGGCCCTATAGACACAACTTCATGCGACTATGAAACCGTAGACAGCGTAAATGAGGATCTGTTTGAGAATCTTCACGAACTAGTTGCGACACCATTCTTCAAATATTTTCAGGTAGGGGTCTTTCATTCCGGCACGAAGTCAACTCCTGACAATCTAACCAGGCAGACCTATATCGCGACTGTCCGTTCTGGGACGACTATGGATTGTGTAGTGACCCGGGCTGCGCTATCACTTCTGTTGATGAAGTCAGTTTCACCGTATCTTGGACCTACCTCATCTAACAATGTATACAAGAGCCAAATACCAGAAAAGTGGAGAGCAACTGCCCTAAGTCAAGCCCCACCTGTGCAAGACGTATGTCATCGCCAAGCTGTTCAAATTTGTAGCACTGAGGAAATTATCATCTAGTTTCATCAACTGCCTGGCTGCTATCACCGTGATTCAGATTATTGTTTTCTAGATGACAACACAGGTAGGATACAGGCATTACCTTTGTCCATTCATATCTATATTTTTGTTGGCAGGAGGGGAATATTACGATCTTTCGTTGATACCCGAACGTTATACGGGATATTCTGGTGCAGGTGCAGGGGGTGTCTGGAGCGCCATCTATAGGGAGAACTGCTTTGGTCTTTCTGAGTCTTCCATCAAACCAGGAAAACCTTCCACTACTATTCCAGATACTCTGGCAAGTCGGTCTAATGAAGGCAGCGATAACCAGTGTTTAGAAAAGAAGGTGTATTACAGAATTGTGTCTGGTAGGTATTCTTAAACAACCAGCATGCATCTCACTGATATACACAAGGTCTACACGCATCTATATCGACTCATATATGTCTGGAGTATCTCGATCAAGCTACTGGTGAATGGGTACGCTTTTTTTCCCTCGCTCATTCTGCCTATTTAGATTTTGTCCTAGGCTCCTAACCTCCAGTGTTTCGTGAACCGGGTCGCCGCATACCCTGAGAGGTTACAGTATATCTACTTCAACACGGTTCTTCTGCTCCGCGCAGTAGCCAGACTTGAACCCTATCTTTCGGCTTATGATTACTGTTCAACCGGGAATCATGAAGACGATCTGGAGACTAAGACCAGATTGTCCAAAGTTCTCTCTATAGCCCAACGCGCTGGAAAGTTTGACGAGTCGGTTCTTTTCCAAGGCGACAATGCCGATGTGAGTTTTGATGTTTATATATTTTAGCATCGACCAATTGACTGCGATCAGGTTGTAAAAGAGGAATTCAAAACTCATTTCCGTAATGTGACCCGCATTATGGATTGCATTGGCTGTGATAAGTGCCGGCTCTGGGGCAAGGTTCAAACCACCGGCGTTGCCACGGCTCTCAAAATCCTCTTTGAGATGGACGATAGGGCACTCGAGTTCGTCTTTTCTATCTTTGAACGGCTTCATCGACTTACCTAGTCTCCAGTCCGGACGCAAATTCAAATTTACTACAGCGATCTGAGGTTGTGGCGTTGATAAACACCTTGCATCGTTTCAGCGAAAGTCTGAATGCTGCCAATATCTTCCGGGGTATGTGGCAAGACACTGAGTCGCAGGAGAATATTATCCGGGAAGCGGAAAGCGTACCTCATCAAGTGAGTAGTCTGTTCGAACATCGGGGTACCGACATGACCGGGTTGCAGCCACGACCGTCGCAAGGGATAGGTCACACCATACTTGAGCAAATCCGGATGCGGTTCACGTCCCTATTCAGAGTGTGTAAGCAAAGCACGGCGGAGTGTGTGGGGCTGCTGCTGCGGTTTTGGATGCGAGGTCTGCGGGCGGTTTCTTCAGTGTTTACGCCATCTGGCAAAGAACACGGGCCGGGCCAGTATGTAGAGCTGTAGCTTGCTGTAGTAAAGGATCTATTAAGAACGTTCAGGTTCAGGGGTGCTTCAAGGTTGAAGCATCACTGCGGATTAGTCATCCACGGCAAGAAGAGTTGGCTCCAAGCACCGCCCATCGTCGCGGTCGTCTTTCATGAGTTGAGCCAGCTATGATCATCCTTGAAGAAACTGACCAGCAGGCTAAACTTGATTCTTCCGTCGCTGGTCCGACTTTGCGCTTTCCTGACAGGGCCGTCGGTGGCTCTTCATCTCCTCTACCAGACTACGAAACCTCCCAAGCACTGCAACAGAGTCTTACTACTCCCCGCAAGTCTCTCCATAGCAAAGTCGACGCTCGGTTTTGGCGCGCTACCCTATATGCCCTCGTCATCTATGTTGCTCTTTCTGTGGTCATTGGCGTGCCCTTGATAGTGACGGTGCGTCTGCTCCCGAACCATTCCATTCCCTTGCTTCATTTTCTTCCAGCGATTTGCCAAGAAACATAGAGGCCCTCCAGGAGGACCCTGGCACAATGACGATGGCTCTATATCTGCTCAATCCCTCGCCAGCAATGCTGTCTTGTCGTTAGAGAGTCTACGGTGTAATTCATGGGACAACATACAGGACAACCCTTCACGCTCCTTATTCTCTGCCAGGTGTGTTCCTTTTTCTGCGTTTAACGCAAAAATTGACTCACCGCCCACAGTACTTCTCATACACTAATGCCCAACGGCTCCTTTTCGATACGCTCGAATGTTTCCCACGAAGCCGATGAGGCCGCAGGCGTTTCTGGAAATCTTACAGTAGATATCAACCCAGACCCGTCAGCGGATACCGTTCTGCTTCTTGTTTCCTTGCAATCCTCTAGTTTTCAACTTCGCCAGAATACACATATATGTTTTGCGGATGCTGGAAACGAGAGAGGGGTTTCTCTTTATGTGTGTATTGCGCTCCTTCGCTAGCTCACACCTACTCATCCGATTTCATTAGTTTCCCAGCCGTCTAGACAGTGATGCTTCTATATCTGTTTCCATCAGCTTTCTTTTCCCTCAAATGCCTCGCGCAATTAATGTCGACTACCTAGCAACCTACCTTCCTATGTTTACTCAAGTCTTTGGAGATTTTGGTGACGATGTTTTGTTTAAGAAAGATCAGTATCGAGGGAGCATTCATGGGTATTGCTTGTGATGTGAGTAGACCCTAATTATGTGGTTTGGAAGACCGTTAAATCTTTCGTAGTTCATGCAAGCGCCAAAAATATCTGTGAAAAATGCTCTGGCATCTATAACAGGCACCTTTAATGCATCGGAGCGCCTGATACTTGACAATGTTGAAGGGTAAGTGAAACTCCTGAGTTGTGGGTATTTACTTATAGCTCGAGCCTTCACAGTCCTATTTACGCAAGTATAACTCTGGTCCAAGACAAAGATCGACAACATCCTACTTTCCTCTTTTTGGATACGGGCAACAGGTTTGTTCCCCCCATCCCCGTTTTAATGTCGGCTGAGTATTTCCAGCGAAATTAATGCTAGCGTCACATTATTAGCGCCAGATCGATATGACGATCCTTTAGATTTCTTCGGCAACGTCAAAAATTTCAATGGCCCGCTCTCACTGAATGTTTTCCATGACCCATCCACCCCTCCCGTTTCACTGGATCTCCGTGTACAGAACGCTCAGGCAGAATCAAACGTCACGCTCGATGCCAAGTACATAGGCTTTTTTGATGTGCAAACTAAACTTGCTTCCGTTGCCGTAAAGGAGAGCCGCATAGACCCCTCCTGGGACCCCTCCGGCGAGAATCGGTACAGGCAGTGTGTGTATGAGCAATCTACCACCAGTAGAGTCCGGGGATGGATAGGGTGGGGGCAGAAGCCCACCATCCGGAAGCGGAGGGAAGGTCTCGTCGAAGTGACGTCGTCATTAAGTCCCATACATTTGCACCTCGCGGGTCCATCGGAAGGGGCGTCATGACAAGGGCTCGTGTGTAATCACAGGCATCTGCGTATATTCTACATGTATTTTATCTCGGGCAATCTATATAATAGCAGTACATATATTTTTCGGTCCGGTCGTGCTTGGTTACAATTCGTGGAACATGGCCATGCGAAGTTGCGATCTTTGAGCACATTCGTCATGTCGTGTTCTTTTCCCAGACTCCAAGATTGAATACCCTTGCTGCAATAGGGCAATCGCCAGCGAATCGCATTCTTACCGGATGCGACGGCGCTGGCCTGCCTTGGCTTGCTAAGAGACGATCGATTTTCACCGCGATTGCGTGATTCTGAGCATTATGGTGGTTATAAGCAAAAATTGCAATCCCATCGATCTCTGTGTTGACTGTTCATACTTTCAGTATCCCATCCTTTTTCCGTCGCAATAAGAACAGCCAGTCATGTCCAATACTCCTCACGGTGGTGTTCTTAAGGTGAGAGTATACATTCTACCCTTCTCTGGGTCGTTGGACTGACCATAATCCATATAAGGATCTCGTCGCCAGAGACGCCGCAATTTCCCGTCAACTGAAGGAAGAGGTTGAATCCTTACCTGAGCTTGTGCTTACTGAGGTACTACACCCTTTATCCACCATTTTACCTTACCGACAACTTTCCAAGCGGCAATTATGTGATTTAGAGCTCATCACCAATGGAGGCTTCAGTCCTCTAGAGGGTTTCATGACCGAAAAAGATTACCAAAGGTCGGTTTCTATGTCTCACTTTGTGTCTATAAATTGACAGCAATTTTCTAGTGTTGTCGACACACTTCACCTGGCAAACGGAATTCTATTCCCGATACCTATCACTTTAGATGTCTCTGGCGAAGTAATTAACAGTTTGTCCATCCAGCCTGGTTCCAGGCTTAGTCTACGAGACCCTCGAGACGAAGAACCCCTCGCAATCATAACAGGTTTGTCTAGCTTTTTGGCGTATTACTAAAGTCTAACGTAAATGATAGTCGAGGATATTTATAAACCCGACCGCGTCAAGGAGGCAATACAAGTCTTTGGTGCTGATGACCCTGCTCACCCATCAGTCAGCTATCTTCGGAGACGCGTGCAGGATTTTTACATTGGTGGCAAACTCCAAGCGATTCAGGCTCCCGCGCATTTCGACTATGTTGCGCTGCGATGTATGTCTCTATATGCAACACATAGATCTTACTATTAATCTTTCATGTAGTCACCCCTGCTGAGCTACGTTCTCATTTCAAAAAACTATCTTGGAGGAAAGTAGTGGCTTTCCAGACGCGTAATCCTATGCATCGCGCTCACCGAGAGCTCACCGTGCGTGCGGCGCGCCAAAGACAAGCGGTACGAACTTGACCTCGGTCTCAATGGTGTCTTTAACAATGCCTTTACAATAGAACGTCCTAATTCACCCTGTCGTCGGTTTGACAAAACCTGGAGATGTCGATCACTATACCAGAGTTCGAGTGTACGAGGCCATTATGGCCAAGTATCCGAACGGAATGGGTCACCTCGCCTTACTCCCTCTCGTATGTGTTCTCGTCCAGGTGGCATGCGGCTTGCTAACAATTAGACAGGCTATGCGAATGGCTGGCCCTCGGGAAGCCGTATGGCATGCAATCATCCGTAAAAACTTTGGCGCAACACATTTCATTGTTGGACGTGATCATGCGGGTCCTGGAAAGAACTCTCAAGGAAAGGATTTCTATGGGCCTTACGACGCCCAAGACCTCGTCACCAAGTACGAGGAAGAACTCCAGATAGAAATGGTGCCATTCCAGCAAATGACGTACTTGCCCTCGACAGATGAATACCAACCTGTGGACGAAGTTCCAAAGGGTGTTCAAACCCTCGATATTTCAGGCACTGAGCTTCGCAGACGTCTCAAAACTGGTGCGCCAATTCCCGACTGGTTCAGTTATGAGTAAGTTTCTTCCTTCTCTTTGATCATATCTCCGCTAATGGTGCTCCTAGTGCTGTCGTCAAGACACTACGAGAAAGCTATCCTCCCCGAAATCAGCAAGGATTCGTTATACTCTTGACGGGGCTCCATAATTCTGGAAAGAACAAGATCGCCAAAGCTTTACAAGTATCACTGAATGAACAAGGTGGCCGCAGTGTTTCCCTACTTTTGGGTGAAAATGTGAAGCAGGAAGGGTCATCAGGTTCGTCTTACACCTCTCGAAGCGTTGCAACTCTTTGCTTACACTAGAGTTCCATAGAGACAGGGTTCACTGAGGCAGAGAGGCATGAAAACGCAGAGAGAATCGCGTTCGTTGCTGCGGAGTTGGCCCGCGCCGGTGCCGCTGTGGTCGCTGCGCCAATTGCTCCCCAGGAGCGTACCCGGCAGGCCGTCAAAGACACCGTCATACACTCTGGCGGTGCCGGTGGTAACTTCTTCCTGATTCACGTCGCCACCCCCCTTGAACATTGCGAAAAGACTGATAGGAGAGGTGTTTATGCTAGAGCGCGTCGTGGTGAAATTTCGGGTTTCCCTGGTGTAGATCAGGAATACGAGACGCCGTCGGGAGCAGATTTGACAGTGGATGTCGTATCACAAAGTGTACCGGAAATTGTCCACAGTAAGTCTTTTTGGCACTAATGTACCTTTTATTTTTTTTGCTTACCTGAATTCTAGGCATTGTCTTGCTACTGGAAACAAACTCGCTAATATAACTTAGAATAAAATGGTGGCAAAAAATGTACAAATTCTAGATGTATTAATGTACTTATTATACCTACTAGATGTTACCACAGTCTGAATAGTGGGAGACACTACCTATTGCTTGAGGCGGCTGGCAACACGATTTTGACAGCTGAAAGCAAGTGTCCAACATTAGGAGAAAGCGGCGGATGGAACAACTTGACCTTCTGGGATCCTGTTCCGGAGTCCCTGAGCTCGTGACAGTATCCGAAAATAGAAACTGGTAGCGAGTCTACAAAAACAACACAAAACAACGCGTCGCGTTGACCAGTAACCCTCATTCCTCTGCCAAGGTACCCTTCAAAGGAGCTACCACCAGTTTTTCTAGTAAATCCATGGCCGCCCACATTGGTGTTCTTCCCTCAGGTGAAGCATCCAAGCTTATTTCGTCCTTTATTAATGGCGATGCGGCAGATATACTGCAGGCTATAGCTCTGAGTAGCCTAGGTGGCAACGCACTTCCTCCGAGCCGTTTCATCTGTTTGCTGCATCCAAGAACTGGTCAATATCTTCAACCTACCTCTTGCAGTGCTTTCTTGCTCAATTTCTCAGGATTGCCTTGTCTTTTTCTCCCTTGCAAGCGGCTATCACAAGCAACTGAAATCCTCGAAGTTCAAGGTGTTTCACCTACAAACGCACGTTCGTGGACCTTGGGAGAGGAGATCATATCAGGCAAGGAGTCCATTCAGTACGTGAGGCATCTCGACTCATAAAAATATGCCAGACGGAAAGCTGCTAATCCTGACACCCATTGATCCAGCTTTTTTATTGATACCAATCTTGAAATCTACAATACCTGTAAACTTGATGATTATTTCACCCCTCTAATTCTCACTGGGTTATCAGAACGATGGGACCCCTGGCAACTTTCGTCCCGCTGACGACATATTTGAAGACGCGATATTCAAGTTATCGAAAGAGTCGAACGACCCTGTTTCAGCTGTTGATATTACATCTTTCGTGAAAATGGATTGCACTAGGAGGGCTCTTCGACGTGTCTGTGATATGAAAGGGGAGTTTTATCGACCCTCTAGTCGTTTAGACGCTCTGACGCAGATGTTATCGTTGGATAGAAGTGGCTCCCGACATAACGGTTTACAGGTTTTCACCTACGAAGGTTGTCGAGTATGTCCGCAAGAAAGTAGACCACATGTCCACTTTCCCGGTGATTGAGATGTCTCGCAGCATCACAAGAAATTTAGCTAAAGATGGCCTCTTGGACGATGGAAAGGAAGAATTGCTCGCAGGTCTGTTTCAAATTAGTTCAATAACTGTGCCATCCAAAGGTTGCTTCCGCGTCTAGCTGCCAAGACAAAAATTGCCTGTGATCTCATTTGTCAATATTTACCACCTCTAGAGTCTGCATCTCTTGTTGCAACCTATGAGTAATGCTGCAGCTGCCTTGCCTTGCCATGATTGACAAAGGGTTTTAGTTTCGTAGATCTCGATGCCTTCATGAAGCGGCTAGAAGAGGAATGTATGGCCACAACGGCCAAGTCCGGAAAGAGACCTCAAACCTCGAAGGAAACAAACACTGACAAGAAACGGAAATCGGCTAAGGGATCCCATGGAGTGGAGAAGCTAAAGAAAGCGAATGTGAAAGGAATGGCCAAACTGTCAGCCTTTTTCACCAAGAAGGATGTAGCATGACTGCATCCAAGACCTCAGCTCTGCCTTTCGTGAGCGCCTGAGTCCATCTAGGAGGCCATATGCATTACTATAATAATGATACAGTGTTCGTTTGGGTAGTTTACATGCTACCAATAATAAAACCAAGGGAGTTAAAAGGACTGACATTTTACCTTATCTAGTCGGTGTTGACATCTCCCTTCAGAAATCTAGCGAAAACGGTCTGTGCAACCTCAGGTTGATATGCCGGCATTGAGTGCCCAGCTTCATAGACCCGGCTAGGTGTAAAGCGTAAGAACGTGAAGAACAATTATGATAATAGCCGCATACACAAATGTTAGATTGGTGTCGGCAACAGTTTTATATTGACCAACAGTTTTTCCGTTGATAGTCAATGCCGACAGTGATGCTTCACTGAATGCAGAGCGACCCGGCCAATCCATTGAGGCAATGCACTCGTGAACACCTAGCCAGTTTGCTCTGGAAAATATTCAGACAAGCTTAGACTGCTTTGCACTTTGAAACGTACTTCATGTCTGCGTCTCCGGCCTGAAAGGAAACTTCAATTTAGCCCTAATTTATGTAAAGCTGTTGAAAGAATTACCCAGATCAAGAGCTTGACGTTGCCCTCAGTCGCAATTTCCGCTAGATTGGATAAAAAAGAGCGGCCTGTTTCCCCGTTGCGGGAAAAGCGGGCCTTGACGCTGTCATCGCACTGATCGTACGACGCTTGTGCACCGATGAGATCGAGTACCTTGCTGTCGTCAAGGTAATCGAGGTAGAAGGTAGGAGGCACAACTTCGTCTGAAGGAGTTGAAGAATTTTGTCGCAAATCATTGGGATCTCTGTCCCCCACCGTGGGATTGAATACATCGTGAGTCTGGGAAGGACATTACTTAAAGACGAAGGTAAGACACCCAGAAATCAGCTTACGCAGGAAACAATAGCACCGTGGCAAGTATCAGCATCGCCACCATCGTAACAGTCTTGTAGGGCAGGTAGACATGTTTCATTGTATGCCGTTCCCACATCCGTTAATACGGAAGTATTGACGAGGCTTCCATACGATGGGGCGTGTCCCGCATACTTGACCGAAGCTTGCATCTGGATTACAGGATCGTGTTTACCGCTTTTGATAAAGAAATGTAAGAAGTATGAAACAGAAATCGGCAATCACTCACTTATTGATGAGCAATTTAGAGACCTGAATCTGGGTTCCATTGATCTTGCCGCTCTCGATTTTGGCATTTTGTGAATGGAAGTACTGTGTGAACACCGGCCCGAAGCGCGCACCGTAGGACTCTGTAGCAATGATAAATCTGCAACACAGAATTGTGTTAAATCGGCAGGAGACACGCGAATTAGAGCCATACTCTCTGTCTTTAAACTTCTTGAATGTCTTGTGATCAAATAAGATTTGGAACCCTTGCCAGATGAAGTCTGCCGCTTCATCGGTGGAATTAACCAAAGTTGACCCTTTGGAGAAGCCGGCACCAAAAGGTTGGTCAATGTAGATCACTGTATAACAAAACATAAAAATTCCGGGGAGAGTAACTATGAAAACAAGCTTACTGTTGCTGAAGTTATTCCAGCTGTAAGGATTATAAACGGTCTCTGCGTTCTCATTTACTGTGCATGGTCCGTTTTCTGTAAATTATAAATAAGCGCTCACGGGTCGCGCCAGACGAAAGTATAAACCAATGCAGTATTTACCTTGAAACACCCCAATCATAGCTGAACATCCTGGGCCACCGTTCAGCCATAGGGTTAAGGGTTTGGTATCTGGATCCTCTCGAGCTTCAAAAAACCAGAAAAAGAATGCATCGTCACTGTCGTCAGATAAATTTATATATCCTGAGACTTGGGACACGCCGTCTGTGGTCTCGCATACTCCAGAGTCAGACGTCAAGGAGAGCGATTGCGAAATGACTGGGCAGATTAGCCACCCAGCGGTAAGTAGTAGTAGAGGCAAGAGAGTAGACATGAGGGACCGACGAAGAAAGAGACGATGTTTGGTGCTTATAAGTGTTTGAAAATTCATGAATGAGAAGCCCGTGGTATCGTATCTGATATCAACAGATTACACGGTGAAGCCTGAGCACGCCGCAGCGCGCGAGTCGGTCATAGTTGTCCATGCGTTGATAGAATTACCTATGGGAATTCGGATCAGACAATTGCGAGATAGAGCAATGGCCATCAGTAAAGCTTTCTGATAACTGGAGAAACTGGAATGAATGAAGCACGATATGGTGCAAAGGGGCACTCACCGCGGTAAGAGAGTAATTAGTGACAGGGGGGCCGCGCTTATTTGTTGCGAAGATCTCAGGAGGGTTTCATAGATCAGTTTCACGCATGTATATCTGTACGTTACTCTTAGCGAGTGTCGCTTCATCTTGGATGATCTTAGCAAGATCTTAGGTGATTCTGATCGTACTCAAGCCAAGCTCAAGCACTAACACGTGCCCTCGGCTAGGTCCGCCGATCGTGACGCGTTGAGGATATTTGCTCGTATTTGCTGACCCCTCAAGTCCTCTTGGCTTTTCAATTTCCGCCGAACACACCCTTCCTCTTGCCATCAAGCTCTACAGCAACCGGCACCAACGTGAATAATCGTTGATGCCTGACGACGGAAAGTATGTCGACCGCGCCGTTCAAACGGACCCTGCCGTACCTCTCCTGTCTTCACCGGCCTCCCCGCCCTTCAGTGTAGTTGCTACATCACCAGCCGAACTAAGTGCATATACCTCCCCAAAGGATGCATCCTCGCTACTAGATTACTCTCCAGCCGTGCGCCGCCTTCGCAAACCTCGTTTACCTTTCAGTGGCCCTTCACGAACACAAACTGGCACTGATCGCGTCGTCTCTCTGCCAGAAACTTCTCCTCCAAGCAGAGCCAATCCTGGTGGATCAGGCGCACGTATTGTGTCTCTTACCGATTGTTCCAAGCCAGCTCTTCCTAAAGAAGATTCTTTTTCTTCCGAATGCTTTGACGCCTCAATCTTGACCGATACCTCCGGCACTCATCTTTCTTCAGAAACCAGCTTACAGCACATTCGAGCGCGCAGACCGCGTTTCTCTGGGCCTCCGCGGACTCCTTCCCCCCCTTCTTCTCCTGAATCTATCATGATCATTGGTAATGATGTACAAGTCCCTGTATCTTTTCTCCACCACAAGTCTGAGTCGCAGCCCATCTTCGAGGAAAACGAAGGTCAATACTCTTCTACTGTGCCATTATATTCTCACGATATTTCTCCAGGTTGGTTAACCTGGGCAAATTCTCCTCCAAGGCCGATACCGGCATTACATGGCCCACTCTCATTGCCCTATGCTCGTTGCCCATCGTAAGTGGTTATCAAGATCACATTTACATCACTAAATGTGAATGGCTAGTGGTGCTGAAGGCACTATTGTCGAAGGAGAGGATATGTCTCGAATGATCTGGGGACTTGATACCGATGTACCTAGTGATTCTCGGCAGCATCCGTCAGGCGGTGAAAGAAAGACCGCCTACACTCCGTTTACTCTCTCTCAATCGCAACGGCCTAGAACCGAGGTCCCTCAATGCACTGTGCGACAGATTTCTCGATCTTTGGCTATCTATCCTACCGTAGCTTCAAAGTGTGACACATCTACGTTGCAGTCTCCACAGGTCAAGCCGTCTCTCGTTTTAGACAAACCTAATATGCGCGTAAACCATGCCAATTCAGGATACGAAGGACTCTCGAGCTTTGAGTCAACAAGAAGACCATCTTTCTTAGGGCCTCTTCAGGATCTTTCGCTGGATGATGACCGCCTCGTCGGGCTCGGAATACAGTGGTCGGCGAATTCAGTCGGAAAGGGCGCAAATCATCCCTATAAATCAGTCTCTTCAGTCTCTTCTCGGATTAGTCCGATTCTTCCTCCGTCTGGTCCTCGCCTATTCGTTGAATCTCGTACAAACCCACAGCTAACCTCACAAGTCATTATTCCTACTGGACCTCGTATGTCTGCCATTGATATTGCCCACCAGTACCGAATCAAGCAACTCCAAGGCGCTCTGCCTACTCCGCCCAATTCCTCTGAACCGCAATGGTCTCCTTACTTCTCTGAAAACTCCAATGACGTACTATATCACGGCTATAATCCTTCTATGTTACTCGATCGGTTCCAAAGACCTGTCCTCGAAGGCAGGAACCCGGATGCGGGGCTGCGGCGGTTTGTTGTCGAGAGCATGAATGTCCCTGATATATTCATCGATGATCCTCCCCTTTTATCTGCACGACTGTCTCGAGAACCAACCTTTGGATCCACTTCCCAAGACTCACAAGACTTCTTTGAAATGTCACCTCCCCCTCCTGGACCCCCTCCCAACAGCCCGCTACCTCCAACACCATCCGCATATTCCAAGTCCAACCGTAATCCTTCATTGCCTCATTCTCCGACTTCGCCAGAAATCCCAGTCCGCACTATGTCTCGACAACCCCGCTCAATCCCTCTGGCACGTCTCATTCAACGCCGACTCTCAGTTGTTCCAGAAGAAGATGCAGAAGGGCTCCTGGAGTCGACTACACTCTTTTCTTCTATGTTCAAGGATGGCAATTCGCACTCGCCGGCAACAGCGCGTCATGACCGTAAAGTTGATAGATCACCTAGTCCACAGAAAGCCGCCAGATTAGGACCTCGTCCGGATCCGTTTGTTCTAGGTGCAAAACAGCGATTTGCATCGGTAATTAACAACACGGCAGATCGAACGGGTAGAAACATCCATAGAAGCGACAAGGAAAACAGGGCAGAAGAAACAGTGTTCAAAAAGGGCAGGAAGAACAAAAAGTCCATGAATTAATTTTTCTTTCTCTTTTATTCGCATTGGTGTTTCTGGTTCGCTTTGTTAACAGCATAATATTCAGACGTCATGCATGCACCAGTCAAATGTAGTTTTAGGTGATTTGTACGTCGTTGTTATCTCAAAAGTTTTGCCAGTTTGAAACCCGGTCATGATGCTTACGCCTGAAGGTAATAACAATGTTATGTAACTGCAGACACCTAAGGCTTGACGAAAAGGTCAGTAAACTTGTCAACCGGGAGGTTCCAGAATGGTGCAGAGTCGCCAGTGACTATGTCCAGAATCCTACGCACATATTAGTCAAACAACATCAAGAACGATCATAAGCACTCACTTTTTCTGGTGCGTGGCGTCATAGTGATGAGAGATATGTCTTTGAGTGAATGTCCGTGAATAACACGAAGCAGTGATAGAAGAAGAATGAGTACCTAGTGAACTTTTCGATCAAGAGAGGAGTACCCTCTTCCCGACGTCTCTTGTGTCCGACGGGATATTCGACTTCGACCTCATCCAGTACGGTACCGTCGTTCAACTCGACAAGAAGGGCGTTACCAATAGATCGCTTGGAGGGTTCGTGATATTCGACACTGAAACGCTTGTCCTCAACACAGTAAATTTTGGCACGAAGAGCGTCGATGCGTGGGTCAGCGGCAGAGGCGTCCGTACTAGATGCGATGTAAGTGAAAGAGGCGGTATCGCTGGACAAATTTATGCTTACTAGCTTTCCGATGTGAGTTCACCGAAAATCAGAGGATACGCCACCATGTAATTGATCGCATGACTGAGGAAAGGGTCAAATGCAACCATCGATTTACGACATAGGCACCTACTCCCTGTCAGCAAAGTTATCAAGTGGACCCTTCTTGTCAATTATTCTGATGGCAGCTTCCTGGGTTCGGATTCTGACGCTCTTGATATCTTCTGATGTCTTTCCAAGGGCTTTCAATTTAGCATGGACGATGTAAGCCGCTTCAACGGCAGTTTGAGCATGGAATTCAGCGGGATAGGAGATTTTGAAGAGGACGTTTTCCATGATGTAAGAAGAGTAAGGAATCTGGAACTCAAAGGGCTTGCCCTGCAAGATAAAGTGTTAGGCATCTTCTATAACTGGCTAAAGATGTAGTTACCTTGAACAGAACATCATAGAAACCCCACGTCTTGGCGGTAAGGACAGATGGAAGCCCCTTCTCGCCCTTTTTGACAAGAAGAGCTAGGTTGACTGCACGAGAGCAAGCGTCACCAGCAGCCCAGGATTTTCGAGGCCCGGTGTTCGGAGCATGGCGATAGGTACGAAGCGATTGACCGTCGACCCAAGCTTGTGAGATAGCATCAATTGTCTGATCGCGATCAAGTCCAAGCATCTTCGACACCACTGCAGTAGAAGCAACTTTGACAAGAACAACATGGTCCAAGCCGACCCTGTTGAACGAATTGAGGAGGGCAAGACCTCCCTGTATTTCGTGAGCCTTAATCATGCCTTCGAGTAGATCCTTAACAGCAAAAGGCTGCCCTTGACGAGAGAGGTGGTCAGCGACAGCCAGAATTGCACCAAGGTTGTCGGAGGGATGGCCCCCTGGAAATTCAATAGTCAATCAAGAAGCACAAGAGCGATAGGCTTTTTCGATACATACATTCAGCAGCTAAGAAGCAGTCATTGAAATCGAGCCATCGAATAATAGTACCTATGTTGAAGGCTCCCCGGATGGGATCCAGCTGATAGTTGGTTCCGGGTACTTTGGTGCCTGTGCCAGATGGGGGGTTTGAGGGGAAATTTAGGGAGGACAGAAAGCGTGGAAACGTACCGTTAGGAACGACTGTGCCCTCAACAACAGGACCAAGTAATTTGGTGCACTCCGGGAAACGCAAAGCCTCGAGACCGCAACCAATGGTGTCAATCAAACAAAGGGATGCAGTCTTCATCGCCAACCCCGTGGGGTCAATTTGAAAGTTGTGAACATAATCGGCGATATCTTGCAGAACCTTATCTGGTTCAGGCCGGAGGGTAGACTCGCCACCATGGGTAGCAGACATGTTTCTAGTGCGAATTGAGGGAGAAGCAAAGGGAGCAGGAGAGGAACGCCTGGAGGTATTGAGGGTAGAGAAACTGGCAGCGAGAGGGAAATGGCGAGGGAAATTGCGCAGCAGGGAGCGACGGGAGACACGGCTGAGCATCTGGGGGCCTGTCCTGTGGTGGTAGCAAGAAGAGTTGGGTTGCCCCAGGCTTGGCTTGAAATACAGTCGACTTGACCTCCGGCTATTACCGGCAAGACGCGCTTGGGATGGTCACGCGGACATGGTTTTATAGCCGTGGGGTTGCCGAGGAATATATATTAGACGCCGAATTACATGTATTATTAGTATCGTCCCGCCTTCATGCCCGATAGTGAATATACAGACGACGCCTTTTCCATCTCTGCGAAGAAACGTCGCCTTCCTGGCGCTTGCGACATATGTCGCAAGAAGAAAAGTACTCTTATTTTTTATCGTCGCTAGGGGCGTAACTGACACATCTCCTCTAGTCAAGTGTAGGCCTGGTATTCGCTTCATCTCAGTCCCAGCCGCTTCATATATGTCCCAGGTGATAGCGCGACCATGCCAAGCGGTCGCTGTTCAAACTGCATTGCATTCGATTCGAAATGCCTGCATACTGATCCTGTCAAGGTGAGTATCTTCGACAGCCCTGTCTACGCTACAACTCAACTTGGTACATTAGAAACGTGGTCCGAAAACAAAGTATTCTCACGTCTATCACCTTATTCTTGGTCTCAACTTCTTTCAAGTAACTATGTAGAGGAGCTTGAAGAACGTGTCAACAAACTCGAGGATATGCTGAGAGAGGTAAGCGCTGCTTCATTCATCTGCTAGTGTGCTTAACAAGCCGCAGCTTAAACCAGAGGTCGTCTTGCCAGAGGATGAAGCTTCTCCGGTTCAGCTGCATCACAGCCCGTCGTCACTGCATAACAGAGGCGAGTCATCCAGTCCCCATCAACCATCAGAGCCATCCGATGGTGCAGAAGATGACCTTCCGCATATTGAGCTGCTGGAGCACATGAAAAGGATGTCCCTGCACACATTTGGCAACAGGTATTTTGGTCCTTCTAGCAGCTTTTCTCTTGTTAAAAGCGCCATGACCATAAAAACCGAGTTCATGGGTAATGAAGCCTCCCTCTCTGTGCCAGACTATCATCAGTATTTTGAACTTCAGCCAGTGAGCAGTGTTCTTCGTTTGCAACACTAATTCCAAACTGTTGACCATGTTAGTGGGAGCAAGAAACGGCAGAACAAGAAACGCCACATTACGTCTTCCCAGACAACGATCTCATAATTTCACTCGTTGAAATATACTTTAACACGATCAACACAGTTCTGCCTATGCTGCATCGGCCTACTTTTGACAAAAATATTGCGGAAGGTCTTCATTTGCAAGATCACAACTTCGGCGCTGCTCTGTTGCTCGTTCTTGCCATCGCTTCTAGATATTCCGATGATTCCAGAGTTTTCTCGGATCCAGATGCCAAACTATCGTCCGGTTGGAAGTTCTTTGAACAAGTACGTATTGTCAAGAACGCCATATACGAGTCGCCGTCGTTGTACGAATTACAATATTACGCTGCAAGTCGTTTTTACAGGTTGTTTGTATATTTATTAACTCTGGCACTAAGATGGGGGTGATATACTCTCTTGGTACCTCGGTCCCTCAGTTCGGCTGGACCATGGTTGGAATTGGAATGCGTTTTGCGGTTGAGATAGGGTTGCATAGACGCAAACCAGAAGGATACCAGCCGACTGTCGAAGATGAGCTAAAGAAAAGAGCATTCTGGTCCGTCAACCTCACTGTCGACTGCCGAGCGCAACACTGATAGACATTGATCAATTGACAGGGCTCTCATCACGCTCGATAGGCTCATCAGTTTATTCCTCGGACGACCGTCCATAATAAGAGATGAAGAGTATGTTGACTCCCATGGTTTTTCTTCTTCCAGTATTTACTTCTTCCTCGCAGTTTTGACCTGGAAAACCCAGTTGAATGCGATGACGAATATTGGGAGATCGAACCAGACGGAAGAGTTCATTTCCACCAGCCCCCAAACATGCCTTCAAAAATAACTTATTTTTGTTTGCATCTCAAGCTGTGCGAAATTTTAGCACTTGTCCTTAGGACGCTGTATTCCATCAAAAAGTCTCGTGCCATGTTAGGGCTCACTGGCAAGGATTGGGAACAACGTCTTGTTTCCGACTTGGATTCTTCATTGAATGCATGGGTTGACTCGATTCCTGATCATCGTACGTCTTCGTGGATGATTTCCCACCGAACGTGAAGTCATTGATCTAGCATATAGTTCGTTGGGATCCGCATTGTAAAGATCCTATTTTCTTGTTCCAGTCTGCGGCTTTGTATAGCATGTATTACATGCTACAGATCCAGATCCATCGGCCTTTCCTGCATACAGACTCTCCCCTGTCTTTTCCATCTCTCGCCATCTGCACGAATGCCGCTAGATCATGTAGCCACGTGGTCGACGTCCACCGCACTCAGTCTGGCATAGTTATACCGCATATTATAGTCGGTGGACATCCTTAGTCTGCCATCGTAGAGCTCTGACCCTTGATCGTAGATGGGAGCCTTCATTTCGGGCGTTGTTCTGTCCATGAATATCTGGAGCGGTAAACGCGCAGGTCTTTCCTTGAATTTACAGAAAGAACTGGCTGATGTCGAGCGGTGCAAGTCATCTTTGAAACATGCTTCTGAAAGGTGACTGCTTATGTCTGCAGCCGCCGTGAACTGACATTTTCACAGATGGAATATTGCTGGTCGCTTATGGTGAGATTCATCCATTATTAAAAAAAAACCAAATTTCTATGCAGGACTGACGATATCAAAGGGATATGCTGTATGGAATTTCAACCGTTGGAAATGCGACATTTACCGAGGAAGACCTTACGTCTAAAAAGCGCCCGCGGGAGAATGATATTCCTGATTACCTACCCGGACCTGCTCCTGCCGTTCGAGCATGGGATTCGTACGAATCGATGCCTGCAAGCCCGGTATATGCACGAACATTCGGTAAGTATATACACTATCTATAATGTGGATGTTAATGAATATTGTGAAGGTGATCAACTTGGTTTTGACGGACTGAATCTGATGCCGTCTACCAGTCAATTTGGAGCTGTTGACAGTGTCTTCGATTTTCAGGCCTCCAACAATCCTCCATCATTTCCAGAACCTCCTGTGTACACAGACTTTGGGCTGCTAGAAGAGGTAGGAAATAGTACAATCAATATGTGGAGTGGTGCTCCATCAGGATTCGAGTGAGTCTCAGTTTACTGTAGATTTTTACTTGATCTGACATCATCTTTAGCTGGGCGGAATGGAACACATACATCACAAGCCTAGAACCTAATTCAACTTAACTATGTATATATTAAAAAGAAATTCATCACTATAACTCCAGTAGAGCCTTGATACAGTGATTACAAGGTTATGATTACAAATGGAAGTAACGGTCGTGCATGTTATGGGGAACCATGAGCCCGAATACCATTAATTGTAATGTCTTTCAAGATATCGTCCAAAATTTCCAAATTCGTAATTGAAGTTTGATTGATGACGCAAGGCGACCAATATGATTCTCGCGCACGGACCATGACTGCCACTGCTAGACTTGCTCGCAATCTTGAGTTTCATTTCGGGCCACCTTCAGAACCCATTCATATCGCAGATTTTATTTCCTCTGATACATATGACCGCGACTTTGCCTCTGACACGGATGATTTCAGGTGTGTCTTCTGTAATTTTCTTGTCCTCGTCCTCAAGAATTCTCCAGCGTGAATGACATCCGTGATGATATCAGCAAAGTCTGGGACAACCCAGAGTTATCTGCATACATTACTAGGAAGCATTATGCTGTCATAGATGCTTTATATGCCACCCAGGGCGCAACGAAAGCTCGCCGAAAAACTCAGAACACCACAGACGGTGACGAGGAAGACTCACCGGCTGTGCTTGAGTTGAACAAGGCACTTCAGAGCGTTCGTCTCTCTAGTTACCCGTAAGCTTGCCAATTGCAGCTCGATGTGTGCTTATTTGCTTTCACTACAGTTTTCGTTCAGAAGTCTCTCTTTTTATACGGCCCCCCAAAAATTCAGATCAGAATGCCCTTGACAAACGTGTTTGTGTGAAGCTTTGCCAGAATGCATCGTTGATATTAACTTCCATTACAGAAGCCCTCTGAGTCGAATGATACCTCCCCTTCGCCTGATGACGGGAGATCTGCACTCATTACCGTCACAATACACACTAAAGGCTCCAGTACCACCATGCGGACGTCTCAACATGCATTTCTCTCCTCGCAGGCTTTGAGCGATATTATCAAGGTGATGCCTTGCACGTCAAACGACCTTCCCAAGAAAATAGTGGCACATAGTCAACCTGAGCTTGCTGTTAACGAAACTTCTGGTTCAGTGGTATGCATCGAGGACGTCATTTATGGTGATGGTATGAATGAAACTCATTATGCTGAGTACGTTTTTCCCGTCCATTATTGACATCGTATCCCATATCGTTCGCGGCCTAGTAAAATGCTCCAGTATCTCGCAACGCATGCAATGAAAGACCGTGCACTGACAAAGGCGCCGGAGTCCATGTTTGACACTGTGCTCAGCTCTCTCTCCCTTCGTATCAATGAACCGTATTGGATTTTGCATCAAGGAAATTGTGAGCATTTTTTCGTAGTCGATCAAATCAGGTATACTTCTATTTTTGTCGAGCTGTCCCATGTCTAACACCTACACAGACTGAAGAATTCCTCTGATCCATCATCCGGATATCCTTTCACTCTACAATTGACGCCAATCTCCCTAGATCTTTGTCGGGCATGTTACAGAATACCCGCAATCTGGTCCATTGTAGGTGATCTGCGATTGGGTGAGAGCCCCTGCATTATGTGTGGACCTTGTTGGGAGAACATGGGAGAACCAGAAAATGGAGTTTTAGTGATACCTTTTCCCAAGTACGAACTAGGTTGGCCACAGTAACGAGTTCACTGGTGGTCATTGTTTGTACTTGTAACATATATATACCGTTGTTGGTCGCGACCATGACTGTCGCTTCAACGTCCACTGTTCAGCTATTGGATACATTGTCCGAGTACGACGATGTCATTTCCTGGATCAACGATACACTGCCAACATCCGGAAACAGAGAGGAGGACGCTGTCGATCTTGCTGAACTCGAGCAACACATTACACAGCTCCTAGCATCCCTCGACATTGCCTCAGAAGACACGTCGTCCCAGCTGGAAAGAACCGTTCATGACGTCTCTCGCGCAGTACCCAGACTCATCTACGACCTTCATTTCATGAAGGACGGCGCGCTTACACTCCAAAGTGGGCTCCTCCATGTTCGCTCTCGAGCGAAGGCCGCAGTTCCTCTGTCTACCCGGGACGCCCTCGACAAGCTCCGCCTTTTGGACACTATGAAAAGCCACATGGAAGCTGCGCGCGAGGTTCTGCGAGAGGCAGAGAGCTGGAGCACCCTAGAAATCGAGGTAACATCCCTTCTTTCCGACCACAATTATTCCAAAGCAGCTGCTCGGCTTTCAGAAGCAAGCCGCAGTATGGTCGTCTTTCAAAACACCCCAGAATACGACCCTCGTCGTGCTCTCATGGTCAACCTGCAGAACCAGCTAGAAGCATCCCTCAGTTCAGCCTTGGTGGCCGCGATCAATGTCCATGACCTAGCGGCGTGCAAGAACTACTTCTCCATCTTTTCAGATATTCAACGTGAACACGAATTTCGCAATTATTATAATGGTGCTCGGAAGGCAGAAGTGGCAGCGCTCTGGCAGAATGTCCAGCTCCTGGATTGCGATGGGGATGGCACAATGACGTTCATCGAATTTATTCCCAAATTCTACGAACAGCTTCTCACCCTCCTCAATCTTGAACGTGCATCTATGTCATTCATCTTCCCTGACCCAGCAGTCTCGCTTTCGGCACTTATTTCTTCCATTTTGTCTGCTCTACAGCCCACGTTTTCTCAACGCCTCACCTCGTTATTCAACCACTACGGTGATTCAGTCCTCAAAATTCTCATTTCCCTCTTCAAAATGACAGAGGATTTCGCTGCCGCCGCGGAGAAAGTAACGGAAAAAATTAAACACTCTACACCGGCCGTGGAAGCCTCCGAGTTACCATCAGCTAATCTTGTAGCTCACAAACGTCGACGTTCAGTACGGATGTCCATGTCTTGGCGCAACAGCCCACCCCGCTCTTCTTCCAACGCACAGAATGTCACTAAGCTTTCCAGCCTCTTAGACTGGGAGCAAGAGCTCTTCCAACCCTTCCTCGACTTTCAGGTTGAGTATGCTTCCCTCGAAAGGCGCTTCCTCGATGAAAACCTCCGTCATATTATCAAGAATGATGGCATACGCGATGATACAGAAACAGATGGAGCACGTCTTTTGCGAGAACGAGCAGTAGACGTCTTCGGTGTCGCTGATGAAAGTGTCACGCGATGTGTAGCTTTCACGCATGGATATGGTGCAGTGGGGCTTGTACAAGCATTGGATGGCTTTTTCAAGTCTTTCGTTGATATGCGGACTGACGATCTGCGTATAACGTCATCCTCCTCTGCCACATTTAATTCAACCGAAGAAGGTCTATCTGGACTAGATTATACACCGCAGGATTGGGCAGAGTTCCAACATTACCTTCATCTTCTGTCGTCCACTCGAAGTGTCTTTGAGCGATTGCTGTCTTTTGAGAATAAGCTCCGTGCCAGCCTCGCACAGATATCCACAGCATTCCACCTATCACGCGAAGACCCAACTACATTCGACTCAAACCAGAATCAACTGTTGTCGCAGTCCACTCTTCATTCTCCTGACCTTCACGCCCTTCTGGAATCCCGTCCCACCGATCCTCTTCTGGTCGAAGCGCGTGCAGCAGTGCATCTACTTGCCAGAACGTGCCAAGAGTGTCTCCAGCGCACTATTCTTTCCCCCCTCATGAAACCTTTGTCTGGGTACGCGTCCCTTCCCGTGTGGAATGCGCCCGGAAATAGCAAGTCGCAAAAAGTTAACGAACTCCACGTTCCATCCTTCTCCTTGTCTCCCAGCGAGACAGTGCAACGTGTTGCTGATAATCTACTCAACCTTCCTCAGCTATTCGAGGTCTATGTTGACGATGACGCTCTTTCGTTCTCTTTACATACACTCCCTCATGTCGACGAACCCGAGGTTCCTTTGGAATCTCAATCAGCTTACGTAGGACATACTCGGCGGCAGAGCATATCCAGATCTTTAGCGCAAGGTCCTAGCCCCGAGCTGGTGTCGACTGCCTGGCTATCGTCACTAAGCCGGACGCTATTGACTCATCTGACGACGGAGGTTCTCCCTGCCATCCCTGCGCTCTCACAATCGGGCTCTGCACAACTAAGTTCTGATTTGGGATACCTCTCCAACATTGTGCGGGCAATCAATATCGAGTTTGATGATCTTGAGCGTTGGCGTACATGTATCGACTTAGAAGATGGCGGAGGAGTTCAGGACCGGATATGGAAAGAAGTAAACAGGATGCGTGGGGTGAAGAAGCCATGACGCTAACTCGTACGTTTAGCCAATCATTTCCGCAGGTCTGTTCATATCTCACCGTGCTCTTTTCTTAAAGCACACTTCTTTAACTTGCCCTTACCCTATCTGATAACGATAAGATGTCAAATGCGTCATGGGTGAAAATCAAAGACAGTAATATTAAGAAAATAAGAGCTTGTCCATCACTACAACGGAAACCGTAAGAAAATGTCATGCAATGTCGGACACAACACGATATATACCACAATCTCCTATGCCCATCTGTCTATTCAGCCTTGGTACGCGGCAATGGCAGTGGTAAATGCATTTCCGATCGTTGTTTTGATATCATTGGCTTGAGCTAAAAGGTCAGCCTGTGGACAAAGTCATTGTAAAACGGTAAACGATAACTGTTACTCATACGGGGGAGTTGGCAATCAAGGCATTCTCAAATGCAGTAGTCCCGGAGTAGAGGTTCTGGAGGTCTTGAAGTACCAATGCAAGAATCCCGCCGATGGGTAGAGCTATTGGGCGATCACCCTTCATCCTCTTACACCTTTTAAGCTCTGATGAATCAACGAACCTTGAAAAGCGGGCCGTTTCTCGACGATAGCAGTAAGAGCGTCGAGAATGTTAGACACAAAGGCCTGAACAGCCATAAGGATGGTAGCGCCGTCACTTTCACTAAAAGCAGGGGTCGCCTGCAGATGCCTAAAGGTTAGTTGATTTGCACGTATGTCAACATCCAGACATACAGTAGTGTCCGTAGTCGCAGTCTGGATAGTACTGATCAATAATGTTGCGTTGCTGTGGATGGTCTACACGATAAAAGTGTTAGCGATATTTCGATGACATAGGAACTCTCCTACGAGAGCATTGGACAAGCTTCCACCAGTATTCGGGAAAGCCTTAATAGAATTGTCGAGCGCGCTGACTTGTGTCATAATGTCAGTAATGTCAGACTTGACTTGTGCAACAGTGCGCTTTGTCACTAGTGCAGAGCTTGCAGTGATGACTAAGAAGAGAAGAAGTAGCTGGGTGGGAATTTGGACCATTGTGAGTTGGTTGACTGCACATGCGGAGCAATTTGGATCACTTTATAGCATCGACCGGGCTTCAGGTCGCGTCATGGAATCAGCTGCGAAAGCCAAAGAACTTCCATGACTACTCGCTTTAGAAACGTGTTTTACATAGAGTCACAGATATTGCATGGGACCAAAAATCGAGCTCATGAGACCAGTTGAAAGACAGTATAGCATGGAAGAAGGTATCATCCCATGTGTGCTACAGGCGTTTCTCTCACGAATGTAAGGTGTCAGCTGGATGGAAAGATGCACATGGCATGTTCAAGACCAATAGCAAAATTATGTGCTTCTTCAAAGCTGCCTTTTGCAAACCGAAGGTCGTGGTCAGAAATGAGACTACATCAGCAAGACTGTGGGCTTACCGGCTGGCAGTGCCGTGAGGAACAATACACGTATTAAGTTCGTGTTAGTCGTGAAAAAGCCATCTTGGATCAACCGGAAACGGGTGTAATGAGCGTCGCGCGTTCGAAAAGTAGTAGGTAAGTAAACGTGAGAAGCATGAGGGAGGCTTTTAATTCGCCGGATACCAGTAATACTGGGACGACTCGAACTGACAGTTGAGCATTAACCGACTACAAATTGTCGCAGATGCGGCACGTCGGTGTTCACCAGATAATGTGGAAAAGAATTATGCCATCAGAGAACAGAATGGCGTTTAGGTATATGAGCAACACCACGAGTTTGATCAAGAGACAAAAACGGTCCACGCTAAGCACGTCCTGGGATTACTGGAAGAGGGCCTGTTGGTTACTGATATTGCACTAGCAGAGACAGCAAATGGTAGTTTTGTATAAGGTCTCTGGTATTGGGCAACCTTGTATACACGTAAGTCGAATTCTGACAAGTTTCATGGCCGAGTCTTCCAGTCCCATCGTTCTGTGAAATGGTTATGATAGAACCAGGAAACAGACAATAAAGAGAAGTGATGGTGCTTACGTAATTTCCCACGTGTTGCCGTCCTTGTCATCGAATTGCCTCGAGGCAACTTTCAGTATGCCAAATTTGCTCCTTATACTCGTGGCGGTCGATGGTGAACGTCTGTTATGACGGTCTCGACGGCACTTGCTCTCCTTCTTGGTATAGGTGCTCGCATTCTGCTGGATCAATTCACGCGCTCGAATGAGCCGTCGCTGCAGGCATCTATTTTGGTGGCAGTTTGGCAGGGCGTTGCCCTTTGGTATGCCTTCAAGCAGCACAATCTCGGCATTCCAGTCGCTTTCTGCATTGCTGCGAAGACCTTTGTCGAATTCTCGTTCTTCCAAGATGTCACGAAGCCCATCGTCACTCTGGTCGGTGTCGCGATCGCAGTCATCTGCACGGAATTTTTGTCCGGTGTCTTCGACAAGCCAACGGAGAAACGCATTAAGAAGAATCATTCTACCCTTGCGAATAACCACATCGCCCAGGACCGTGACCGGGAGCGCTCTTCACATCATCGTCGTAGAACCACTGAACGAGATCCCCAACGTCATCACACGTCCCGGCATACCACATCCGACATTACTTCCGTTGATTCCAACTCAGAAATGTTTGGTCCAAGGGGCTCAATGAGTCCTTTGGATCGTGATATAGCGGCGTTACGCACCCGGGCTTCCCTGGCTGACAGCGAACGACGTCGTTTTAAGGAGGAAAAGAAATGGGCCATTGAACAGGGCAACACAGCTCTTGCGTCACAACTTAGTTGGCAAGTAAAGCGCTACTCGACACTTATGAAAAGTTTCCACCGCGAGGCGGATGCGAAGATAATAGAAGGTGCGTACCTCTTTGAGTCTAGATGTTCGATGGCTGATGTGCTGGCTAGCGTCCATGACCCGTACTCGTTTGCAAACAATCAACGAACAAGATCCTCATGCCTCGACCTCCGAAAGACACCCACGCCGAACAAGTAGAAATTCAGAGCCGCCCATTGTCAGTGTTGACATTGCACAATCGAAATCCGGTGTTCGTGTGAACGTGCGATGAGAGGTGCGTTATCAACTAAAAGTCACAGAGCCTTCATTCATGCGAGTCTTTCCGCCCTCTTAGCTTTCATCTTCCGCTGGATCTGCATCGAAGAGATGGCGACCTCTGGTATAATTTTGTCTTGATCCATTTGGCTCAACTATGCGCTCCACATCATTCATCACGACAAGAGAGATGGTTTCCAAGACATCAGACATTCTACAATGGATAGTACAAGGTTGCAGGAGGACAGCGTAGGGAATAGATATGATAGGTGTAGGACAGGTCCGAGAAAACGGAAGGGGGAAACATACGGCGAGGAAAGGTTATCGATGTGATTTACCGTTAGTCCTAGAGGCGCTGGAACCATTCGCTTTCGATACGGTATTACTTGTTCGAGGCTTCTTGGAAGAACTTGATTCTGATCCCGCTCTTGGCGCACCCTCCTTCATCACCATCTTCGCATGTATTTCCTCCAGTTTCGATGCTTTTACCTTCTTGGGCCAGAAAAGCGTCACGAATCTAAAGGAATGGTTTGTTTCGTCAGAAATACTTAATCACCAGACTCACGTCCACAAATGCCGCCGCCAGCGTTCTCGGTCCTCGCCAGCGGCATCTTTGTTGTTCAAAACGGTCTCAATGCGACGTCCGATTGCAGCAAGGGAATCTTTCAGAATTGCAACTTTGTTGTCGCGAGGCATGTCCTCTCCAGACAGTTTGAGCTGTTTCTAGAGGGATGTTAGAATTATAGAGTGACACAAGTTTGTCTACTCACCAACTGTTTCTTGACCGGCCGTAATTCCTCTTTGGTTGCAGCCTCGTCCATTGACGGACTGTGATTCAATTTAGTTGAAGCCGTGATCAATAGCCTGAAGGACTGACCATTCATCTGAAGACTCTGAATCCGTGAAAGTAGGCGTTGGACGACGTTTGCGTTTCCTAGAGCTGTTATCGTCGACTGATGCCACAGCCTCACTTTCTGCGCGACGCTTGATGCCATGGGAGGTCGAAGCTATTGGAGGAGGAGACGCTGAAGACTTGACTTTTGTGCGTATAGAGCTCTCATAAGAACGTAGTTTCTCGTCATGTTCTCGAAGGATGCCCAGTAGATAGTCACCCCGCCGTACAAGATGAATTGCATTTGGGATCGGGCGACTCGCGGCGTCCTCTCCTTTCTTGCCTTCTTCGAGGAAGAATTTACCTTCCAAACCCAATTTCTCATCTTTAGCCATCGTTTCCCAATTTCCAAAGCCGTAGAGGTATGCACCGACGAGAAGCATTGAATCATCCTGAGGACCCCACCGACCAGACCAATTCAGTGTCGGTCTGATGTTGTCGACTGGGATTGACCACTTGTACGGGTCTGGAAGTTCCGAAAGAATGTCGTAGAGAGTCCGTAGATCGCGGTGTCGAGACAGGACAGTTTCGGCGTTGATGTTGCCTACCCCGCGGCAAGTCACTAAAACCGCTTTACTCTTCTGAGCGTTAGTCAGCGTTTCTCCGGCGTCTATTCTGTGGCGCTTCTGCTCTTCGCTGTCTTTAACAGCTTGCGTACAGATAGCGATGATATCATCAGCTACGTCCAGCATCATGCCCTTGTTCTTGTCTGCGAGCTTCGCTTCGGTAACCTAGGGATGGATACCCGTTAGTACAGGCAGCCAGTGAGGACGTCCAACTCACTATAACGTCATATCGTTGCCGTATATCTCCCCATCGTTGCAAGCTCCTGATCAACACCCGTACGTCTCTCTCCTTCAACTCCATCGCCTTCTGACTAGCTGACTTCCTTGTTGGTCCTGGATTTTTGGGCTTCTTAGGTGCTGAGGTGGTAGGAGGGTGGTCTACGTCCATGCCCTCGTAGGACACTTGAGCATGTGTTCGCTTTCGATCTCGTGACTCCTCAGCTGCAAGCTCCTCAGCCTTGCGACTATCCTCCTCTTTTTCGAATTTTTGTCTTTCATCCAAAGGTATGATATCCTCCCAGCTCATATCGTTCTTCACATCGCTCACAGCCGCAAATTGTGACAGGAAGCCTTCGCCACCAAGCGATGTTCCTCCATCGCCGCCATCCATTGTCTCGTGGTCCTCCGCACGATTCAGTATATCATCAAGATCCATTTCATCAAGTTTCTGACTTTGCTGAGAGTCATCCTTGTCAAACCTATGCACTTCATGAGAAACAGGCAATCAGAACGAAGGGAGATCGCACATTTTTTGGGCCCCGTATTTCAGTACCGCTGTCAGTTCGTCCTTGCTCAAGTTTTCTGGTTTTGAGGAATCTCGCAATTGATTGGCCTTGGAACTAAGATGGGCCTGACTGGTATCCATCTGGTTGATTACTAGGAAGAAATTGAGGACTGTTTGCTTATAGAAAAGCTTGTAATATCTTACTAGCATATTCAAGAACCATTTTTTTCTTGGCCCGTTCTAACACATCTTCTTCCATGGTATCCTTACTGACGAAACGGTAAACGCTAACATGTGATTTCTGTCCTATTCGATGCGCGCGAGCCATCGCCTGAAGATCATTCTGAGGATTCCAATCACTCTACATGACGGTGAGACCGCCGACGGAGATGGGGGATAACGAGATACTTACATCGAATATCACTACAGTATCTGCAGTTTCCAAGTTAATTCCCAGCCCACCGGCGCGGGTTGACAGTAGGAAAGCGAAATCCTGAGAACCCGGAGCGTTGAAGTGATCGATCGACTTTTTCCGAGCGTCAGAAGCCACCATTCCATCTAAGCGCTGATGAAGATAGCCCCGAAGGCTCATATAATCGCTCAGGATATCTAACATTCTGACCATTTGGCTGAAGATCAAGACTCGATGTCCGTCCTGTCGGAGACGGGCGAGAAGTTTGTCCAGGAGCACCATCTTGCCGCTGTTCATGACAAGACCTTTCAGAGTTTCCTCGTCATTATCTGTGCGAACTTCCGCTCCATCAAAAAGATAAGGGTGGTTAGCTGCCTTCTTGAGCTCCATGGCTATCATAGGAATATGAGCACGACATCTGCAAGAGAGTAAAGCCACGAGCACCTATGTTCAACAGACTGATGTTGTTATTCCCGTTGGCACTTTTTACTAGACCTTGGAAGTTCTGTGACAAACTTTGAGAACATAAATATGTAAAAGCCAGAAAATTGTAACCTTAGTCAAGATATTCTTGTAAAAATGGGTTTGAAGGGCACTCATTTCCACTCGCAAGATGCGTTCGCTTTTGGACGGCAGAGACTTTAAGACATCTCGCTTCAATCTTCTCAGCATAAATGACTCTAGCTGCTTATGCAGCTCCTGGATCCTTGACTCGTGATCGGCATCATTCAAGTCAAATTCATCACTCAAGGCGACTGCAACCGTGAAAATCAGGGAATGCAGAAGCACGGATAAGATAGAACCCACATTTCTCAGGCATTAAAAAGTGCATTAAAGCCATGAGTTCTGGAACACTGGTAAGAGATGAATATGAAATCCATGGATGACGAACCCTTGACATTGTTTTGCAAAGGAGTGCCGGTAATAAGGAGTTTCGATGCCGCCGAAAAGGCTTGGAGTGATTCGTACAACAAACTGGCAGAATTTTTCAAACGATGCGCCTAAGAGTAAGTATGAGCATGATGAACCACGGTGATTTAAGTGATAAAAGCACCTCATCGACAACAAGTGCCTGCCACTTGATTTCACCCAACTGCTTGACGTCCTTCAATGTCAATTCGTATGTCGTCAGTAACACGTTCATCTTGAGACGTTTATTTGATGTCCCGAACTCGTAGGTGCGAATAACTTCGCGAGCGGTGGTATTTCCAATGTATGTGATGACATTGATATCTGGCGCCCATAGGGAAAACTGCATTTGCCAAGCAGTGATAGTCGAGAGGGGAACAACCACAAGAAATGGACCGTATTGGTGCATTTCATGAAAAAGATAAGAGAGGAATGAGACAGATTGTACAGTCTAGAGGATTATAGCGTTGAGCAGTAGATATACTATACAAGCCGCCACCGTACCTTTCCGAGACCCATTTCATCGGCAAGAATACCGTTCTGCCCTTGGCTCCACAAATAGGCAAGCCAATTGAGGCCGGTCAGCTGAAAGTCCTTCAACTCGCAGCCTGTCTCTGATATATAGTCCGGAGACTTGTCCATGGGTTGGAACGTTGGGCGACCGTTTCTTGCATATGAAACGCTCTTGTATGGAAATTTAGCTTCCGCTTCACGATGCCGGTAGTCTTCAATCTGCTCTTTGGCAATGGGATTGACATCTTTCTGCAACTCCCACGTGCAGGAGCTATAGTTGAGGTTGGTCCACTTGCAAAAGTACTCCACCTCGCCCTCTGCACCTTCCCGATGGGTAATGATTCGTTCGACAGTACGGAAAGTTTCCAGGTCCTCTTTTTCCCGTTCCTTCTCTAGGAGGAGTGCTTCCTGTGCTAGAATTAGAGATCAAAGATGAGTGTGACATGCCAAAAGGGCTACCTGATCTTCACGAGATAATCCTGGAGCTTGTAGCCGGGCTTGCCATAACTTGTAACCTTTGATATAATTGTCGACACGCTTGAGGCCCTTGAAACGCTTCAAAAACTCATACGTCTCGTCAGTATTATGTAGATGTGAAAAGTTTTTCCATTTAATATGGAAGCGCTGAGCGAGAAGGTCAGTGGAGGCGGAGAAACTGTTGTACTGGCTAACGTACGATGTTGTCAAACCACAGATCTTCGAGGTCGTTTTCTCGTCCTTCGTCGCGACAATGGCTCAAAACTAGTTCTATCTCATCCTCTTCCTGATACTGGACACTGTTGTTTGCGTAGTAGCCGTTATCGTGATCTTCTTCGTCGAACTTTTCAAAATCTTGTACATCGTCAACATAGTTTGGGACCTTGTTGCCACGACTGGAAACGCGCAACTCGTCGGCCGATGAGCGCGACTTTCTCTTCTTCTTGGAACGAACACCGTAGTCAGAACCAGAATCAGAGGGCGACGTATGACGGGCGGGAACTAGCGCAGGTTAACACGATGGCATATGTAGACAAGTGCAATAGGACATACTACGTGGTTTTGTGGCAGCAGGGACGGAGGAACGTTTCTTTTTTCGCGGTACTTTCTTCTTCGCGTACTCCTCGTCAGCGTAGGTACCGTCCTCCTCGTCGTCTTCTTCTTCTTCTACTTCGTCTTCATAGCCCTGAAAACAAAGATTAGAGTTGAGGTCGTGGGGAGCGGGAGCGACGAACAGAGTCGGCATCACCCTGAGGGAGAAAGGGGCGGTAAGCCGGTGGCAGGACGATGAGCAAGTAAGGAAAGACATACAGGGCGAGAATAGAGGGTCGGGACATGGGGAACAGCGTCGACTATGAGATCGATAGCTGTGGCCTCGTCGTCGGAGTCAGCGTCAGCGTCAGCATCAGCGTCGTGGAGCCTAGACTGGTCGTCCGAGTCGACGTGCATGTCGTCGCTGTCGTAGTCGATGTGGAGGGCGGACATGGGGGAAGGAGGGTGATGGTGATGGGGGATGACGAAGAGGGGGCTGACCTGGGCGTCAGGCATCGCCAACGAACGGTTTTCGCACGCATCGATGGTAGCGACGCCGTGGTCACGGTCTCGGCCGTCCCCGGAAGCCCTGTCGACGATGTGGCTCCTTTGATGCCCAATTCGTCCGCTGAGCTCGAAATGATGTTACTCATTGTTGTCCTCCCCTGTATTTCTGTATTTCTCCTTTAAATCTGCCTGCGCCGCTCCGTTAGAAATATTACTGCTACCTTGTACATACTGCCTATACTACAGTGAGACTCGTTCGACATGAAGATATCTTCGCTGTCTTCATCAGATCACACCTTATCAGAGCTCCAGATGTGGTTACCGTCTGCGGAAATTGTCTCCTTTGGCGCCGTGATTCACCCCGTCCAGCCTATAGGATTGAGCCTGTTCTGCCGAAATAATTGTTCGAGTTCATCGTCGCCGTCGATGCCGACTTTGGTCTCTGTCTGCCCCAAATGTAACCGTCAGTCAGCAGGCCAGGGACCCTTCACCCTGTCTTCCATCCGCCACTCCGTTCAATCCGCACTCTGCACCACTGGCCGCCGTGTAATGAGCGATCCAACGATGCTTCCGTCCCCTCAACCTAAATTCGCTCCTTGGGTTCATTTACTCTCTGTCTGTCCGCAGTCAGTGAGAAGTAATTGAATGGGGTGCTAGGGGTGGTCGACCCGCTGACGGCGTGGGCATCACTCGCAACAATGACGAAAGGTGCGACCGAGTCGCGGATCTCGCCGTGTGCAGCATACGGGAGAAGGCGTCGACAGATCTGATGGTCATATGGGGTGGGAGGTCCACGTATGATGGCCCTCGTTGTCAACGTTGGGGAAGGGTAGATCAAGATCGATGATATGGGTTTCTCTTTATTTACAAATTAATCATAATTTAATGCCTGCCGTCGGTCCGCCTCTTTCCTAATCCAGTCTTTGCTCTGCATGGACGGTTCCTCTGGTTCCCATCTCTCTGTCGTTGTAGACTTGTCCCCGACTCAATGGCATCTTTCGGGTCAGTCTTCCAATGCCTATCCCCTTGCTCTCAACTCTTTTCTCTCCCAACTTCTCGTCTTCCTCAACGCCCACCTGGCATCTAAGCACGAGAATACCCTAGCTGTCTTTGGCGCCTTTCCAGGAAAAAGGTTCGCGGTCTCTTTCTTCGGAGTTCTGGTTACTCATGCTCTTTAGTGTCATGCTCTATTCTTCAGTTGATCAGGAATCTGACACCACGATGCAAATGGACTCCAATTCATACCTAGCGTTCAAAGTAGTCGATTCGGTCATCGTACGGAAGATCAGAGATGAACTCGACGTTCTTATGGACGACGAAGAGGAAGGTACGCAATATCACCTTCCCTTGTACTTCTAATCATGTCCCCGCTAGCGCCTTGTGGTCTGGTCGGAGCGTTGACTAAGGCCCTTTGCTGTAAGACTACCACACTAACTTTTACCAAATCAAAATTTTTCTGCTCTAGACGTCAACAGGGTTGCTCTCGCATCCATCATATCGTCCGACAATACCTCTCAGCCCCTGGAGGCTGCCAGTCCTACCGACCCCCGGATTCTCATATTGTCCGTATCTCCAGATCTCACCACGTCTTACATTCCCGTTATGAATGCCATCTTCTCGGCCCAGAAACTGGTATCATTGCGCTCATCCTTCTTTTTCTTGGTCGGCTAACCAGTTGTAGAAGGTAGCCGTTGATGCCTGCCAAATATACGGTACAGACTCCGTGTTTTTACAACAGGCTGCACACTTGACCGGGGGCTCGTACATATCCCTGGAACGGCGAGATGCACTTCTTCAATACCTGATTGTCAGTCCAATGTTTGTGACATGTTACACATAGTCTCATCAACACCCCAGATGTCGTTTCTCTCTCCGCCCTCCATTCGAAAGGTGCTCTCTGTCCCCACTCAAGACAGAATTGACTTCCGTGCAGCCTGCTTCTGCCACAAGAATATAATTGATATAGGTTTTGTATGTTCGGTGTGCCTGTCTAGTACGTTACCTTGCTCCCTTCCTCTTAACGTTGTGTCCGATGCCATCCCTTAGTATTTTGTCAACCAGTGCCGGTGTGTTCGACCTGCCGGTGAGTGCTGGTATAATCAATCCTTACGGTGATATATTTACAGATCCGGCAGAACGAAATTTCCAATCAAGACTTTACAACGACTCAATGCATCAAAGCCCCTCTTGTCACAAACTAACGGCTCGGTCCAACGTACACCCTCCACCAGTCAGCCGCCTACGCCGAGTCATACAGGTTCTATTGCTCCTTCTGCGTCCACTCGCAATGGGCACACCACGTCGTATCAATTACCCCACAGCGCTTCTATTGGACAAGGCAGCAGCAATGGAGCTAACGGTGCTAGACAAGGCTCTGGCTAAGGGAAGACCAAGTCGCCTGCCCACCCTGCGCATCATTTTCACAGCCGCAGGGCCGTGATGAATACCAAAGAATGCTTGCTGTATCCATCCTTCCCATGGGGCCGTCGGAGTACCAGACTCTATCGGCGATCAATAACATGATGTTTTGCCGGTAGTCAGGTTTTACCTTTGGATTTGGATCAGACGGCGAAATGTAAGCGATGGCCATAGTCGCCGTTGTGAAGGCGCACCATAATCGCACTACTAATGGCATTAGGCATAAAATGGAAAGAAATACAGAACCTGCCACTACTAGTATCTCCCCCTTCTTCAACCGTTAGTAAGATGACCCCCACCTTCGGATTTCGTTCTTGGGTATCTTTGCAGGCTTCTACGACAGCGCGAGTTGATAAGACCAATCAGAACAAAATGAAGGGAGAAAGATCATACCACGTAGATCTACCGTTAACGCCTTCTCTAATACATCATGTATATCTTGATTAGAAGAAAGAGCCTCGCCAGCGGTTCGACCAATAAGTTTGGCCAATGAAGACTTGATAATATGTTCACCGGCGCCTGAAACGAAGGTACATAGGGACTTTAAGGCGATAGGGTCGGCAATACCTGAAACGCTACACGCTATTCCTCGCACCGATGCCCTCTGGTCTATGTCCTCCTTGTCTAGCTGTGCCCAACATCCGGCACCGTAAATAGCTGCCTTTAAGAAGGAAACAATGTCAGGGATCGTCGATGTCTGAGGCGAATGCTCTTACTTCGCCGATCCTCCCAGAATGTTTCAATAATAAGCCACCACTGGAAAAGTTGTTTTGAATAGCATCAGAATTGAAGGCCAAACAATAACCAACCTTGAAACGCCAGCCGCAATATCTGAGGGACCGTACCAGGCGATGGCGCCGACAGTGTCCTGAACATCGTGCAATTTTTCGCGATTAGATACCTCTAATCCTTGCATTGCCTGGTTTAAAGTCGTAGTCCAGTATTTCCATTTTTCTAGGGCTTGTTGGCTTGCAAGGAATACAGGATTCACAATGTAACTCTTGTCGAGATGATATTCGGCAAATGAATTCGCGCCTGGAGAAACAAGCATTCTGCGGAGCAGTAAGTCTTCGTGACGTTCTTACTAACAATGGAATGGCAAACAATGGCGGGATACGTCCTAGCGGATCGGGAATTTGAGAATGTTCCAGTACCGCGCGCGCTAATCGAATAGGATTCTTTATACCTAGCAACAACTGTAAGGAGGGCGTCGTTTAACACTTAATGTATGCATGTACCTGCCGTAGCGCCGACACTTCCAAAAGCCTTCCTCGTACCGTCCATGATGCTCGCATCACATTCAACAGTACCTTGGAGTGTCAGATTAGATCCAAAGCCTTGTTAAAGCGGTCATGTTTCCATATTAATGAAGGACTACGAAGAGATATGGACCTGCGTTGAGGCACGGATCATCCTCAAGTATGGATACAGCGCTTTCGACGAGTTCTATTGCTGTAGTGGAGCTATAAGCCCTTTTGCACGCTCTGACTCGGAATCTGTGTTAGAAATAGAAATTTATCCGATGGAACCACTCACTGTCTGAGGGCACGTTTAACTGTTGATTCTGAAGATTCACTATGATAGCCGGCCCCACCATGAACTACAACATATTTTCCTGACATTGATTCTGATTGAATTCTTCACAAGTCATGGGGGATGAGAGGAAGACGGACTAAAATGGACCGATCGAATGTTTGTCTCTGCTTAAATCGGAGGTTCTTGTGGTGGGAAATCACATGCAAGTGTACCATGATTATATTCCTGCATGGTCAGAGGGCCCCATGCTAGTGTTACTTACCTCTTCCGAGCCAGCAGACCCTAACTCTGGCTCTGTCATAGTATGATTGACCATCTTGTAGGGCGTCCCAATCCTTCCTGGAAGAGAACGCAGGTGAGCATACTATCTTCTCCTCCATCACCGCTGTGAACTCTACCGCGACCCTGGCCCCAGGTCTTTCTCGTTGTCCTATTTTGGTTATGGCGAATTCTCCAGGGAAACTCGGGTCCGCCGAGGATTCTTTGGCTCAGCCGTCTGAACAGATATCTCCGTACTGCCGCTTTCGTCCTCTGAACATTATGGGAGATCTAATGTCGTATAGGACGTTTCACTCCGTGGCAACTGATTGTCAGCACATTAACAGCCATATATGCCATTCGAAACTTCGATAAGATTCTGGGACTTCAATGTGAGTGAGTTTAGCTCTCGTATTGATTCTTTCCTGACCTTCCATATAGCACCGGAACCTCTAGCTAACCTCGTGCGTTCTATCATATCCCCCTAACGACTTTGGATTGACATCACCTCAGTATTCGCCCTCGTATTATCGTGCAACATGGATTATCACTGGTCTGGATGCGGGATTTGCAACAGCCATGTCAATACGACCCAGGTGGTTGCGAGACCTCTGTTCTGTATTGTTTTCAGGTTACTATATGTTATATCCTAATGAGGCCGATGAAAAGGTTGGCTCTACTCGTTCAAGCGATGCCTTCATAACCGATTTCCACAGCTACGACGATTCAGAGCCGTTCCTACCGTCGAGATGTTGCGAGCTACGTGGGAAAAGACCACTAATCCTTGGGTAAGCCGTCCCGTTACATGGCAAAAACTCGACCTTATTTTGTATATCCATAGATACGCTCATTCGCGCCTCTGCCTCACGTCAACATCCGTCGAAAGATTTTGTTAGCAAGACCTAAAGCATCTCCTTGCCAGCGACCCATCACTGTGTATATTTTCTTTGCCTCAACAGAACAAGATCTGCGCCAGTCGTCTGACCTGATTCTGGATATCCCTGGGGGAGGATTCGTAGCTATGAATCCCCAGCATCACGAAGATCGTCTGCGGATGTGGGCCAGGTCTACAGGAAAACCTGTTCTTTCCCTAGACTATGGGAAGGCGCCAGAATGTACTTTGAAATTAACGACTCGTATTATCATACATACTAACTCCCTTCTCTTCTAGATCCGTACCCTTTTGCGATAGACGAAGCATTCGACCTTTACAGGCTGCTTGTTGAATCTGGTAAGCTTCAGCAGCTTTCATGAATAATAGGTCAAACCATTACCTTGCATAGGTGGCGGAATCATTGGTATGTCTGGGCACAACCTGAAAATCATAATGACTGGGGATTCTGCGTAAGTACATACCACCTCAGAGCTCGTGCGATTACTCATTTGTGTTCCTAAGTGGTGCTTGCATTGCCGTTAATGTCGTCATAAAGATTCTCGAACAGCCGCCTAATGTCCCGGCGCTCCCGAAACCACATGCCATGGCGCTTAGCTACGCCGCCCTTGACTTTAATTTTACTTCATGGATGACCCCAAGTAACCTTCGCATTTTGAGATCCGAAGAACCACCTGCGGATCTTCCAGCACAAGATTCACCTGAACAATACAATGGCTTGAAAGAGAATACTGTATGTTGGTTTCGATGATACGTGTTCTATACACCTGACTGCTCCGCAGAATCCTCTAAGTATAGTTGGAGATAATAGACCTGGCGTGCCCTGTCCTCAACGTCTTAAGCGGCGAAGCAGCTGGAAAGATACTTACATGCCTAGTTTCGCCGGTGGTAACGATGAAACTGGATCTCGTTCAAAGGATAGAGCCCACTCACCAGTCTCTACAAGAGTGTCTGTCGCAAGGAAGTCTTTCTTACAGCCCCGAAGTGTCGACGATGGGGAGTGGTCCTCAAGCGAAGAAGAAGACGATTTTCTGTGCAGATTGGACAAAAGACTATCCCGGAACATTGTAAAGCATCAGTCTGCTGTTCCTCAAGCAGCACCAACAGTCACTGCGTCACACGCTGAACGACAAGAGGAATTATCTGCGGCTGTTTCCGCTGCTGATCACAAGGCATCACATGTTTCACGAGGGTCGAAACGACCCACAGGTACTCGTCTGACGATGGCAAGTAGGACCAGCTATTTCACCGATAGGATCATTTCTCCTACGATGGTAAGCTTGAACAGAACCACCATTCACCACAGTAACCCATGTTGGTAGATGCGTGCAATGGCTATCCTGTACATCGGCCCGACCCACAATCCGGATTTCGCGACTGACTATCGAATATCACCGATACTTACACCCAGTCATCTTCTTGCACAATTTCCTCCCCTACTAATGCAATGCGGAGAAAAGGACCCATTTGTGGATGATACCGTCGTCTTCGCTGGCCGCGTCAGAGAAGCCAAACGAGCACGCAAAATCGAGCTTGACATGGCGCTCTCCGGTAAGGGCCCCAAAGTTGGAGAGTCCCTTCGCATGAGTGTTGCAGATGTACCCCTGGACGGTCACCGTAGGCTTGCCATGAAAAAGGAAAGGGACAAACTTACCAATGAAACTGAGGATGACTGGGCTCAGATAGTGATTTTCTCGGAATGGTCCCATGGTTATCTTCAGATGCCTTTAATTATGCCTGAAGCCATCGCTGTAAGCTTTCGCGTATGATGTAGTCACAGGCACTAAGTCTTTCTGTTAGGTCA
Source organism: Armillaria sp. CMW 4456 (assembly GCA_028551335.1). Lineage (NCBI taxonomy): Eukaryota > Fungi > Basidiomycota > Agaricomycetes > Agaricales > Physalacriaceae > Armillaria > Armillaria sp. CMW 4456. The sequence goes on from JANDKJ010000292.1 coordinate 370,202, forward strand.
TCGAAGAATTAGCTGAATGGATTTATCAGGCGTTTGGACGATTCGGCCATACCAATGGTGTCGACAAGTCGGCGCCTAGTCGACATGGATCACCTGCCCGCAAGGCAACCAGCCCCTTTACTTCGGAAACAGAGACTGACGACACGGGCATCACATTCGTGCCAAAGAAATATCAAGGGCGTTTACCTTCGACAAGCCCTCCACGCAACAAGAAACCTGCCCATGTACATTCCGATGAAAGTCCACACTGTAACGGAAATGGAGCGACTTCACCTCCAGAAGGAGAAATCTCTTCTGAAGGAGAAACCCTCCTGGACCCCGACCGTGACTGCATGATAATGCTGGGACTTGTTGACGGCTACCAACTGCTTGCAAATCAGGATGTGCAGAAAACAAACGGACCGAGACAAACGGGTCAAACGATTAGTGAGACCGAGTTGATGCGTCGCCGGCGCTTATTGGATTCACATCTTGGTTCGAGATGATGTCAGTATTTGTTTGTCTTACTCATTAGATAGCTGTCATGAAACGTCGGTGGCCGGAGGACAGAATACTTATAATTGTCCCTCCCGAGTTTCCAGTAGTTGTATACTCCATCATTCTGAAAACAGTCAACAGCGAGTTAAAATGTAGTATCTACCAGTAGAATCCCATCTTTAGCAGCACAGCACTTATCGCAAGTGCACAGCATGGAGGGATGATTGGAGATGCCGAATTTAGACGCGTTGCTGTGCACGGGCTGTGCAGCAGATCGGCAAAGGGGCTTCTTCCTTTCCCTCTGCCAACACCATTCACTGTATTTCTCCTGTCCTTCCCAGGATTGGCCTGTCTGCATTTTGTACGTGAAGTGGTCAGCTTACTTGGGAACAGGCTCACTAGCTGAGCATACAGCTTGTTCAGACGCATCATCGAGCATCAGTGGCAGCCTTTCGGGATTGCTTCGGGCCTTGAATTTGATAGCAAGCATGTCCGCAGAGACAACATCAGGCGTGCGAGGGACACCCATACCCGCTTGGACCTTACCCATGACGACGCCAGCAACGGCCAGCACCTCGGAGCCTTCGCATCCGCCACGCATCCAGAAACACAATCTCCAACAACATATCGCCCTCGATGCTATCAGCCGACAGCAGTATCCGGTTCAGAATATATATGCCCAAGCCGATGGTGCATTGATTCCCACAGATGGTCCTGCGACTGAACCGGATGGTCCTCGCACCTACACCTACATCGCAGCTCCCAACTCTGTCGCCTTTACCGTCCAGTCTACACCTACCATGCCTCAAGACACAGGTCCTCAACACGACGACGCCCATCCCTCTGAGCACCCCGAGAAGGATCCGGAGGTCCCGCCATCTCGTCCGGCTCGTTCCTCCCAGAGCCCCGAGGCAAGCTCAAGCCAGGGTGGCGTCGGTGCCAACCATTATCCATCCGCCAGCGGCGTGCCCCGCCTTCCGCCTATTCTTCAAGTTGAAAAGCAGCAAGTTACAACTTCCGCAACTCAGCTCGCTAGTGCAAACAGGCGCAGAAATGAGGCTCATTTTCAATGTCCTGTTCCAGGTTGTGGAAGCACTTTCACTCGTCGCTTCAACCTCAGAGGTGCTTCATACGAGTTGGCGTTTGACCGTTTATCTTTACACTGCTTATAGGTCATTTACGGTCTCATACCGAAGAGAGGCCGTATGTATGCCAGTGGCCCGGCTGCCAGAAGGGATTTGCCCGCCAACATGACTGCAAGTAAGTTCCCGATATTCGCAGTACTCTGTCAAAACTTCTCATCGCCGCCACCAGACGTCATCAGGCACTCCATACCGCCAAGGCACAAGCGAATGTTTGTCAAGGTTGTAAGAAGACTTTCAGCAGATTGGACGCGTTGAATGTATGTTCCTTCCACCTCCTGTTGATTTAGTCTAACCATAATTTCGCAGAGACACTGTGAGAAGATCGGTTAAGCGTCTGTATATTTTGAAACTGACTGATTTAAACAGTACGCTCCGATGGCGGCGCAGAGTGTAGACGAATACATGATGCAAAACGCGCCAGCAATGAAGAGGCAATGGTAGCTTAGGGTTAGGGTTGTAAATTGTAATATCAATTTTAATCATTATGTTTTTCACATGCCGAAGCCGGCAACTGGTGAATTGAATATTCTCAGACTTGACGCAGTGTCAGTGGAACCATCATCACTGTCAACAAACATGGCATTACCCTTACTCATTGGCGGGGCAGAATGTGGGCCGACAAACCCTCTGCAGGGTCTTTCCAAGCGGTTCGACCAGGACCGAGGCGTGCAGCAGGTATTCGTTTCATTTCGGACATGTCATCTAGCAATTCACGGATGCAAATCAGGATCAGTTCGGTGTAGGACGTGCTGGACCTTCTAGACAGGTACATATTGTATCATACACGCCTCTCAATACTCAAGATTGCACAGACATTCCGAACTCAGCAAGCAGGCCCATCCGTTGTTGACCAGGACGCCGCCCGTTTCTTCTCCGCGGCTTCGCCTCAACTGCTCACCTCAAACCGTGCATTCGATCTTTCCGCCCTTGGCTCTTCTCTACCTCATCTAAATGTACACCAAGATATTCACCAACAGCCAAATGCATTGTCTGGCTGGGCTGCAGATTTCATGCTTCAGCAGCCCTCCGCAAGTTCATCGTCACACGAGCAGGTTGCAACAATCAGCCCTGCACAAAGATCGTCGACCCCTCTTGTACAACGTACGAGACTTTTCAATCTTCATTGATCTCACAATAACGTGCATTTAGATCCATTACCGTGGAGTAGTGTAGCCGTTCAAGGCCCCTCTCAGAGGCCTTTCTTTCCCCCCCAAATGCAAATAAATCTACCGAAACCGCCATCGGTTATGCACGATACTCGTAAGTGATTTGATTTGCGAATACTACGAGCTTTGACTCCCGTTGTTCGATCCAATGTAGAGCTAAATTGGGAGCACGAATTCGAGTCGCAGGAGCAACTACTTCATAGCCAAGAAGATCATGCTCGTCAAATACAAGGGGAACAGGACGAGTTGGCTCGAACAGCTGGGATGCTCTTAGAAACCGTCCAGGGTGCAAACAATCCCAAGTTTCAGAATAGTCAGTTCTTGGGGTTGATGAGACAATTGAGAGATCGAAACATAGTTGTCGACGGCAACCAGATGGTAGAGAATGATGGAAGCTATGCTCCGACGACCTATTCCACCCCGTCTGCAAATTTGAAGGGAAAAGGCAAGGCAGCTGAACTTCCGCCTGTGGTTCAAACGACTTTCGATATCGCTTCTCGCACCAGGGAAAATCTGAACGTTATTGACCAGAACACTAACAATGACGACTATTTTATGCGAGAAAATGCGGAATACTCTCAATTCTGGAGTGATGTCGAGGCGACAAAACCTAGTCAAGTTACCACTAACCCAACTTGGGATCGTTTGCAGAACGACTGGGATCGTCTCGAGGCTGAAGCATCAGCAATCAAGCCATTGAACAACTATCAATTTCAGGAAAATAATCCATATTTTCTTGGGGACTCCACAAGAACGAGAAATCACACCTTTCATTCTGATCAGCGTTTGTCTGTCTTTGAGGTAAGTTACACCTTTTTATTTGCAATGGCCACGGAAGCTCAATTAGCTGTGCGTATTAGAGCGTGCTAGAACTCGAGGCAGCCGTACAGAGAGACATCACCAATGCTAGGGCCTGGTATGAATTGGGCGTGAAGCAACAAGAGAATGAGAGAGAACAAAAGGCTTTGCAGGCGCTGAGCAGGGCAGTCGAACTGGATCCGGAACACATTGAAAGTTGGTTGGCTCTTGCAATTTCTCAGACAAATGATGGGAATCGTGGTGCCACCTATAACGCAGTGTGGGAATGGGTGAAAAGAAATCCCAATCCTAGGTATACATTACTACGGAAGGAAATCTCTCAAAAGATCGATGAGTGGACGCCTGAAGTATGCCAAAGCTTGGTGGAGTGTCTGATGGGCATGGCGCGTCTTGGTAACGACGCTGGAGGGATTGATGCCGATGTGCAGATCGCTCTCGCAGTCTTGTTTAATAGCAGTGAGGTACGGTTTATTTTCGGCTCATTTCCTTAATAAGCATCAGGCGCTAAGTGAGCATGCAGGATTATATCAAGGCGCAAGATTGTTTCCGTACAGCGCTGGCGATCAGACCAGATGTAAACTGTCATCGTGTCTTATCTAGACTACTTACTAACTCTTTCAACATTAGGACTGGCTTCTCTACAATCGTGTCGGAGCAACCATGGCTAATAGTGGACACGCTGAAGATGCACTGCAATATTACTACCGGGCTCTTGAAATGAATCCAGCCTATATTCGAGCCAGGTTGCGTTCTTTGTGAACACAATGAATTAATTTCGTTGACTTCTTTTCGTTCTGTACAGATACAATTTAGGAATCTCTTGTATCAGTCTGAGGGTGTGTTGATTCCGCTATTGGAGTACTTTCGTTGACATGCATCCACCTTGCAGCGATACGAGGAGGCAGCACAGCATATTTTGGATGCACTCGCGCTGCAGGACGCAGATGCGGCCCCAGACAGTGAAAATCTAAACGACAAACGAGGCATCATGAGCCGTGCATTATGGGACAGTTTGAAGACTGCGTGTCTGCATCTCCAGAGACTGGATCTTGCGGTCTTGTGTGACGCCAAAGATCTTCAAGGCTTGTCTCACTTTGCGTCTGCGTTATATAAACTTTGACATTCTGCTATGTAGGTTTCCGGGAAAAATTTACAAACACGGATATGTAGGAGAATTCAAGTCTTGATTATACACACGGACCTGTACACAAAAAAGAAAATTTGTTTTGCGTTTGCCGGGTGAATTTTGAGTTTGCCATAATCATTCATGTCCTTGCCCGTGCAATGTACATTGTCACCACATGTGGCTGATTATCCTCGATAGCTGCCAGGCTTAGTATCGCTAGTTCTTTGCTGAGTGAACTAAAACAGACAATGCGTAACTATGCCAGGAATTGGCCAGTCGGAAGCATGGACGGTACACTTCTGCAGCTCGTGTGAGCATATGCATCTTCCAAGAAACCGCCACGCCTTTGTTCGCATTCCCGTTCTAAAAAGTAACTCCGACCCTTGGCAGTTTTTTTTTATCAAGAGTCCAACGGTAGTCGATAAGATATAATCGGTGGTGTCACAATGAGACGTGCTACACTCTCGTACTTCATCTTACAGATACAGTCAAGTTCGAGATGCACTGACTCCGTTGTCTGTTGTGATGATGCTCTGAGTAACAGTCTATCGGACACAGTGGAGGATGCACACCGTTGCTCAGGCCCAGCCGACTCTCCCTGTCCTCTTTGGCAGCTTGCCACGCTGAAGCAGCCTGAAAATGTTCCGAAAGTTCTTTGTCACGCTCAGGACCAAGAGGAGGGCCCTGATATGTCTGCGCAATTTTACTGACAAAGGCGTTTCTAGTATCAGAGTCTTGTTTTTGTGCGGCGACCAGGTCACGAACGTCCTGCACGTCGAGATCAGACATTCGGATGAGGGTAGGCGGGCGGCGAATCATGGCCTTCTGTGTGCAGCAGTGAGAGTAAGGAGTAATCTGGATGTGCCTGCGGCGCAGCAGTCCTGAATGTTTGTAGGCAATAGTAAGAGGCTGTGCCACCACGTACACCTTTACTTTATACCACCACCTACCACCCGCCTTTTTACTTCTTTCTCTCAGTTTTCATTCATCATGGACGCAGTATTACGAGTTTCAGATGCCGTCAAAGCTTTTCGCGTATGCTGTTCCCCTGTTTTACCTGGTGCACTAGATATATTTCCCCCTTCAGGAAACCCGCCTCTCAGCCATTCGCCCACCGAGCGAGTTTTTCGACTATCACCGTATATCTAGGCCCGCAGACTTGAATCAGGCAACCTCTGTGTGTCCTTTCGTTGCCCATTTGACATCCCCTTAATTCAAAGACCTTATGACCAGAGAGTGTCATACAACACACGGTACTTCTCAGGTCGGCAAACTTTGAAATATCAGCATGAAAAAACACTTACTGTATATAACAGGAAACTACGGATTGATTATTGCCGTTCTGGCGGTATATGCGCTCATTAGCAACCCTCTTTTACTTATTGCGTTGGGCTTCCTTGTTGGAGGATTTGCCGTAATTAACAAGTGGGGTACGACAATACTTTTGTTCTTATGTATCTGTTTCTGATGTGTCTTATAGCCCCTGAACCCGTACAATTCGGCGAGCATACGGTGACCCAAAAGCACCTGTATACAGGCCTATTCGTAATAGGCCTACCGCTGCTCTGGCTCGCATCACCAGTCATGACCTTTTTCTGGTTGGTTGGAGCTTCCGGAGTGTTAATTCTTGGACATGCCAGTTTTGTTGAACCGGGCGTAGAGAGCGAGTACGCTGCAGTACAGGACACAGTGTAACAGCGTTCGAATGACGATAGAAGTTCTGTCGAGCTATTTTTTTAATCTATATGCGTTTTAAATCCTGATGCCATTTTGATGTAATGCTATGCGTAATGAGGTACAGGTATAGAAACAAAGGAAAAAATGAATACGCCGAGAAAAAGATAAAAATACGTCAGAGAAGGGGAAGCCATTGTCCTAGATTCATGTGTTAGGTATGATTGCAAAGTTGCTGACGACAACGTACCAATTACGACGCTTGGTAGGTCGAAGAGATCTCTCCGTATGCTGAAACAAAAAGTGGACGGGACAGGGGCGCCGGAGGGCTTAAGTAGAACGCAATGAGAATAAACTGACTGTGTCGTGTTCTCAAAGGCGTGAGAGGCAAAATTTTCCCAATATTCGACCACGGATTGGTTCTCGAAGAGCTGAGCGAGGTTAGGGTGCGGAGGAGAGAAAAAGGAAATATCACGGCGTCACCTCGTAAATGTATTTTCTTTTGCCAGGACCGACAAGATCCTCCATGGCCCATTCGGTGAGCATACAAAATTCGGGTGCGACAAGACAAATTTCACCGGTACGTCGCCAAACTACGGTTGGTGTTCCGGAAAATGACATGAGCTTGTCAAGTTCCTGGGAAAAGTCAGAATAAAGCGCGCAAAGAAAGAAAGGCTCACGAGTAGTGATCTCTGGAAACATTTTTCGACAAAGACCTCGTCGTCGAGAGACAGAGGCATCTGGAGAGCGATAAGGGACGGGCGGAAAATAGCAAGGGCACGGACGATGCGGAGAATGTCGTTCTTCTCGAAGCGAGTGGGCAAGTGTTTCATGAGAAAATGATAACCCTCTGTATAATCGTAAGGTTTGGTGATGCGATCATTAATCGTTTGTAGGTTGGATGTCGGCTGGTCATGGGCGTCGGAAATAAACAGGGGCGGGGAGCGGGGACGGCTGTCGAGAGGATAGCGGGGAGCGAGCGGATGCAATGGCGGATCTTGTGCCGAAGGCGGCTCAGGGTCTGGGGCGGCGGATGAGGGGGGCGGGGGAGGTGCCGTCTCATCGGCAGACTGGTACGGGTATGTTACAAAGGGCGGGTTATACGGCACAGACGGCCAAAAATCTGGCGGTGGTGTGTTTGCCGAGTCCGGCGGGGACGGGTTGCCAAGTATCGCGGATAAAATTGAATACTCGAGGTTGGCGGCCTCTGACCCAAACGGAAAATTTGGGTCGAAGGACGGTGCAAAAACAGGTTCTGCGATCTCTTCGACTGCTGGTGTATCCACTATTTTGTCCGTTGTTGGACCCTTGCTCCGTCGTAGTTCATTCAACTCCTCGTCGTCAAGTAGGTATTTGGCTTTTTTGCGGTGACCCTCCGTGCAACTGTTGGCGATACCACGTTTCGTGCAACGTTGACATGGACGTGCTGATGGATATAGACAAATTCAATGGATGGAGCCACAAAAAAGTAAGCAGCGAGATATACAGACCGTCATCACAAGTCAAGTGGGCCTTTTGACAATGAAAACATGCTCTGTTGGCTTTTTTCTTCTTGGGACCATGTCGTGGGGTGTTGCGAGCTGGCGCATCAGTACCCGACTCGTCGGGGGTATCGGTACGCTTTCGCTTCGGAGCTCGTCTGGCCTTGTCGTCGTTGACATCGATCTGTGAAGGGTTGATATAAGACGGCACCGAGGGAGCTGGCGGTGCAGGAGCAATGGGAATCATGGTGCAAAGCGAAGGGGGAGAATGTCACTGACAAGTTCCTGGACGAGGAGGCCTCATATTTGTCCCCTTTCGATCCGATTCACGGCCCGATGTTCACGCGGCACGATACGGCCAGACAAAGTGCCGTCTTGCTATTTTTGTATATACTGCTTGCCTCCTCCTTTTCCAAAGGTCATCAGCACCTCCGCCTCCAATCAATGCCCTTCGACGCCGTTGAATTATCCTCTGTTGCCATCGGTGGCCGTGTCCTCAGCGTTTCTGACGAGTTCTTTGCAGAGGCTTATCATTTACTACTAGTAGAGCCGGCAATCAGCCTCAAGGGTCAATTTGGACCCAACGGCGCTCTCTTCAGTGGCTGGGAAACTAGGAGGCACAACCCCGACCATGACTGGTGCATTATACAACTCGGTACCCCAGGCTTAATTATCGGTTTTGACATTGATACGTCGCACTTTAATGGCAATGAGGCACCCAGGGCATCGGTTGATGCCTTCCGAGGTGATGCGGACGAAATTCCGTCCAAAGATGATTCCAGGGTAATTGATATTACTGATATGCTCTTCTTGTACTTACCGTTGCACAGTGGAAGGAGATCTTGGCGCCCGTCGACTTGGGACCCAATGCGCACCATCTGCTCCCCATACCCCGGTCAGAACCTGTTAATTTTATCAAGCTTAAAATGTATCCGGATGGTGGTATTGCGCGATTCAGGGTCTACGGGCACGTTGTACCCGTGATACCGCAAGATCCGACACATGTTTTCGACCTTGCCCATGTCTTTGCAGGCGGCTCGGTTGTCGACACCAGCGACCAGCACTTTGGTGTAGGCTCCAACCTCGTTCTCCCCGGGAGAGGCAAAGACATGGGCGACGGATGGGAAACAAAGCGCAGTCGCCAAAAAGGACACAAAGATTGGGCCATCCTCAAGCTGTATGATGCTTTTTCCAATCGATGTGATTTAAAATGACGGGTTCATAGGGGCACCCCAGGATATCTGCAATACATAGAGATCGATACCGCCCATTTCAAAGGGAATTTTCCGGAGAGCTGCGAAGCACATGCCTCCCTAGATTCAAAGGAATGGACGCTAGTACTGCCAAGGACAAAGCTTGGACCGCATAGGCAGCACTATTTTCAGCTCGAAAACATCGAGGGGCAGCCATTCAGTTATGTCCGCGTGACCATCCACCCAGATGGGGGTATAAAGCGGGTAAGGGTTATGGGGTCCCGTTCACCTTCCGTCCCCGCAATGTCAACCCCAAACCCCATCGACACAGCCACCCCCACCTCCACAGTTCCAGTCCTGCCCCTAACCCCCGAAGCATTTGCGCCCTTTGGAAAGGTAATCCAGGCCTATCAAGATCATGCTGCCGTTCCCAAGGGCACGAAAATCACTCCCGCAAATGGTGGCACCGCAACAAAGTTCCACAAGCTGGCATTGCTAGAGAATCGATACCCAGATACCTTTGATGCCACTGCTGCTCTGTCCGTCTATCGCTGCAAGCCCATCACTGTGCACAATGGAAAGATCAGCGTGAATGTAATGGAGCGACATCGATATACAAATCAGGCGTTCATTCCAATGAGCTCCACGAACGGAACCGGATACTTGGTCGTCGTTGCAAATGGAGGAGATAAACCGGATATGAAGAGCCTCAGAGCGTTCTTGGCACAACCCGGACAAGGCATTGTGTATGATACCGCAATATGGCATCAACCAATGACTGTCCTTGGAGACCAAGATATTGATTTCACCTGCGTCGAGACGCAAGTGGGCAACGGTGGCACTGAGGATTGCGAAATTGTAGAACTAGAGGACGACGATGTGGTCAGTCTGAGACTTTGACCGTTACACGAAACATACCTTGCGCTGCCTATAGAGTAATTAGATCTGTAGTGTTATCTCTCCTTGCTTTCGAAAGTTTTGTTTTGTTTCGATAGGGTCGTTACGAACATTAACGTGGACATCTTCGCTATAAGAATCAAAGTCATGGTATGCAACCATCAAGTTGACCCTCGTGTATTCGGCACGTTTGCAGCAGAATCTGACAAACTGACCAAAGAGAAAGCATACAGATGTCCGCAATAGAGACATGGATAACATAGAAGCTAAATGATGACATACAGTGTAACAGATTTAATCCTCTGCGTCGACATAACCTGCCATAGGGTCCTCTGTTATTCGCCTGTTCATCCGATACACCTCTGCGGATCAATTTAGACCGCCTTGTCTTTGAGGTATAGAAGTGAAACATACCAAGCTCTTCCTCGGTTACATCATGGCTGCCGCCACCTTCCCAGCTGCTCTTGGACTTCTTCCCGGGTCCATCCCGGCCATCGTCGTCTCCTTTTTTCCGTTTCTTCTCATCCTTCATGGCCTGCATAAGGCGATCTTTATCCAGCTTGATTTCCCCTTCTCCCAACCGTTTTTTGTCGTAGTTTTGTTGTATGATCGGTCGGCCTATTGGCTGGTCAGGGATAGGTGTAGGTAGATCACTGGGTTCGGGATGTGACGATAAGAGACTCTGGGCACTTGATCCTTTAGCAGCATCAATGCCCGCCTGACCAGAGCAGTAGGAGATGTGAAGTGTTGAATGACAGCACGCGTACCCCCAGGTGCCAGTCGCGTAATCATACCAAGAGCCCCAAACAGAGGTGTGATTATTGAGCAAAACTGGGAGGAGCTTAGCAAGTCTGATTGACTGATAAAAGATTTGCCACATACTATCTTCAGGGTATTTAGACCTGGCTTTTGCACGCTCACGGCCTTTTATCACCTGTCCAGTACGAGAATATTCCACATAATTCTCTGTTTGGCCTTGCCTTAGTTCTTGGGGTGCAGCCTGCAGATATTCTTCTCCTCCATATTTCGCTAGTATGCTAACCTTCGAAGTCTCTTTAAGTTCTTCCTTGCGTTTCTTGAATTCTGAATGCAGTAGCTCTCCCTGAGTGGGATTAGCGTTCAGATGTACATCATTTCCCCGTGCGGCAGCCTGCCAAGCAAAAAGCTGCAACTGCTGAACATCAGGGGCATCTCCAGAATAACGCAGGAAGTTGTCCCCCGCAAATTTAGCCTACATAGAAATATCAGGAGGAAGGAGTAGAATCTCTGGGAAACCCACCTCTTCAGCTGGCACATTTTGCAAGGGAGCATCACGCATAGAACGCGTTTTCGGGTCGTAGTAGGCGCTTGAAGGATCAAGATTGACGAGATATTTGGCAGTGTCCTCTCGAATACGCAGATTGCGAACCGTAATACGTGTTTTGGCATCCAGCTTTTGTCCTACGGCATCAGCAGCATCTGCATACTTGTCTTCATCACCATCCTCTTCGTCACTTGAGCCAAAATCGGGGTCGCCCTGCTGGTTTTCTGCTTTCCCTGCCTTTGCTACCCTCCGAACTGCAGCCAAGTCAGTCGTTGTTTGGTTGTCGATCTCCTCTTCGCGCAGCTTTTGTCGTGCAGCCTCAATGGCGGCATATTCTTCGTACACCTGTTTATGATCAGCAACGTCATACCCATTCCACCGATCCCGTTTCGCAGCATATCCAACAGAGACTTCTTGCACAACCTCGTCTGCTTGTATATCTTTGTTTGTAAATTTAGCGCCTTTCTTCCTGGGTCGTTCGAGACAGTCCCGCTTTTTATGGGTCATTGCTCCACAGTTCTCGCATGCGCCTTTACGATACTTCTTAGCTGCAGGTCCAGCCTTGGCTCCACGATCATACCAAGCATCAATGTTTGTCGCCGAACGGTCCTCTTCTTGTCGACGCTGATGTTTGAGGGTGGGTGCTCCAGTGTCTAGATACCATGGTACTTGGGAGATATATTCTAGATGGCGGGTGAGATACCGACAGTGCAGTTAATGAAGTAGCATACGAGGAATGTGGGGATTGATAGGTTTCCCTTCTTCATCCAAAGCGGCAGGTGCTGTACCAGCTTTTCGAGCAGCATCCAAATCTTTCTGGCGACGAAACTCTTCCCGAGAGAGCTTTCCAACGGCTAGCACGATGAGTGATAAGACATTCGCAGGTATAAAGTATGCATACCAGATGAAGAAGCCATGGTTTCGGGTGCGAACTTAGTACGATGTCGAGGTCACGGTGCGTAGAAACCTACTAGTGACTTCTGTTTGGCTACTCTTAACGCTGCAAACAGTTTGCCGTTAATGCCGAAAGAAAACTGTCCTGATGCCATTACGCAGCGTTCTCCCTGAGTCCACTTGGAGGTCAATATTGCTACTACACTACTTTTTTTCATCTCGCTGGAATGAATCACGAAGGCTGTAACGTCCTATCCGACCTTTGCCAGGGCACTCGGGTGCAGGCGTCAGTCACGATTTTAGCAATCCGCTCACGGAGTTTAAAATATAATTGGTCCGACTAAAGGGCTTGCAATTGTCGTTCATCTTCTACCCTTATGGCCTCCAAAAAGCGATCCCTCAGCAGTGAGGAAGACAACCCAGTCAGCAAGAAGCGTATATTGTCTGACGAAAATGGGGATCCCCTTGTAAACGGTACTACGGAACCAACAGAGCCAGCAGATGGTGACAAACTGGAGGTATCACGCTTTTCTCTACATTCTGAAATGGCATGTATCTCACATTCTCATGGCAGAATTTTAGGAAGGAAGCCATATATCGTAGGATGAAGCATTATTCCCGTGAATATGAACGCAGTCAGACCAGAATTGTGGAACTGGAACGTAAGAAGAATACTTGTGAAACTGGGTTGGCTGCTATTTCGGCGTGTTGGTCACAGGTATGGATTGTATCCTATATTGTTCGTGTTTCATTGACTCTTCTCTACCCGACTTAGCTAGTAGAGACCATACGGCTACTCGCGAAACCAGAAGACTTGCCTTTAAATGGCGTGGAAGGTTATTCATTTTTTTATTTCATTGTTCTTCGCATTGAAAGTGGCGTGACAGAGGTTTTTGACCTCGCCGCATATTTTGAAGACGAAGACGTCCAACGACTCAAAAGTCACTTTGAGAATTATCAGAATGTAACACGAGCCCTCGTCTTCCGACTGGTCGAAAAAGGAGCAAACACTGGTCCAAACCTGCTTACCGATGAGACGTTTTTAAAGTGGCAAAACACTCAAACAGAGGTGGGTGGTGTTTGCAGTCGACGGTCAACGGGAGCTGACATGTGTAAGTAGTGTGCTGCTCTTAGGTCTCAGCTCGATCTTATTCGTAAAAAATTGCAGGATAGCGAAGCTCTAGCTGAAGTCTATCGGGAGAACCTCACTATCGTGGAAAACCGTTGTGAAAGGCTCAAAAGCCAGTCGGTTCTAGCCAGCCATCCGCTATCCGTCGAGACTGGACACGATGATAAGGGTGCGTCTTCTGAGAAAATATCATCTCCTATAGTGAGTTCCTTGGTCAATTGGTATCTCTCACATTTTGAGTTCTGAGACGTCCTTGTAATCTACGAACAGCGTGCCATTGATTCTGACGGACAAATTAACGGAAACCTAGACATATCTGTGGACGATAAACCATCTTACTGGCAAACCGTCGCCGAGGAACGGGATAGATGCATCACTGAGCTAGATCATCAGGTTACAGAGCTAAGGAAAGAGAAGTTTGACGTTGCCTGCCAAGTACCGCAAGTCTCTTCTGTGCTCTACATTTCTTTGACGCATTTACAGATTAAATCATCGTCTTCGGAGTTGTTGTTGGAATCCCCGCTTTACAAGGCTACGATCGACAAGATTTCTCATTTACAATTCAGCAACACTGAGTTGCAGTCTGACATCGCTGCTTTGAAGGAGGAGTTAGCATTAGCAACTGAGGCACGCGTTGCTGCCGAGGAATCAATACCAGTGTGTCCCTTCGACCCATTTTTAGTCGTCGTCCAGTTACTTTACTCCCCAGACCGACTTGGGCCAACAATTACAAGAATTGAAAGCTATGATTACTCGCAAAGATACGGACATCTCTCGACTCCGGGAGATTCGTGACCAGCAGCAAGCGGAACTGAACGAGCGAAAACAGAAGGATGCAACGAAGATGGCGTCTCTCGAGCAGTTCAAAGCTTTGGCTGACAATCGCCACGCGAGTTTCCCCGTTTTGTTCACTTCGCTTGTCCCTCATTGATCATCAGGACTTTATTGAGATCTTAAAGACCCAGCTAAAGCTCTGTCACGCGCGACTTGCGGCCTCGGCGGGCAACGAGGATGTCATGACTTTCCTGCTTGGAGACCAAGCTGACCTCAAGTACACACAGGTTCTTCAGGAACGCCTCGCGTACGTATTTCTGAAATACGTTCAAGAGGACGCGAACTGAAAAACTACTTTCGCAGTACTGCTGAAAGTGAATTAGCGGCGTGTCGTCAAGCCATGTCGGCATATGAAACTGACCGAACCGATGCTGTTGCAGCCCATGCAGATGTCTTGCGGCAGCTGTCGCAGACGCGAGTAGAATTACAGAAATATCACTCGGTGTATGGTGATACGTCGGTTTCTGTTGATTCCTCTGCTTTGATGGAACGTTTGAGACAGAAAGAAGAGGAAGCGCATGCTCTTCGTTTGCAACAGTCGCGACACCTTGAGGTTACCTTCTTTCCTTTCAGCCTGTACAGTCCATTAACGCTCACACATCATGATGTAGGCCGAAACCTCTCTATATGCTGAATTGGACAAATTATCAATCGCGTGGGAAGGGTTAGATCGCCAGCTCAAGAACAAGGTCTTCGACCTATCAGCTTTGGAGGAACGCTTAGTGAAAAGCGGATTAGACGTAAGTTTAGAGGTGCACCGACAATCTATGTTCTCATTCTCAGTTTCAGCGTGCAAAATCTGAAAATAAGTATTACCAAGCCGTCCGAGAGAAGGAAGCTATAGAGGGCGAGCGCAAAGCTTTGCAGAGGGTTATCGACAAACATGAGAAGATACATGAACGGTCTAAGGAAATGGAACAGAGTCTTCAGCAACAAGTGGTAAGTAAATCAGAAGAGTGCCAGCGATGTCGTCTAACTATTTTCTGGCATCACAGTCAGTGTGTAAACAAGAAGCAGAGTACTATGTTGCGGACTTGCGGACTGCTGATGCGAAATTGAGGGAATTGCAGTCGGATAACAAGATGCTTCGCAACACTTCCCAGGCCGTTGAACAAAGTCTTGGCACCGTACGTCTTTTTTCACTACTGATATCAGATAGCGACTGATGCAGCTCATTTAGACTCGACAACGTGTTACAGAACTGGAGAGCCAACTGGAGTCCAAGAGGGCTCACTTACGCAAACAGGAAGAAAACTTAGCGCATCTTAAAAAGGATCACGAGCGGCAATTGATGAAACAGAGAATGGCCGCTGCGACAACGACAAATAAACCTGTCAAGGATTCAGAACTGCAAGTTCAACTAGATGAGGCTATGGTATGGTTTTCAGTCTTCGATATGGATGTCTCTATTTACAGCCCAACAGTCTCTTCTGAAATGCTCGACCTGCAAACAATCAATGCGTACGATCGTTCTCAGTAAGTGCATGCACAGTGAGTTGCCTGTCTTTTCAAGGTCGCGGAAACAATGACATCTTGACTGTAGCATTCTGTAAGGACTGCATAGACGCCCGACTATCCACTCGGCAACGCAAATGTCCTTCATGTAACCTGGCTTTCGGACAAAACGATGTTTTGCAGATATATTTTCAATGATGATGTTTATTTTGTTATTACTCACCTCGCTTCGTACTATCTTATGTACGTTCCGACCTTTATTGTATGTTTATTGTTTTTAGTAAATACATCCTATCTCACGCGTTGTTCATGTCTGGATTGGATTTGTAATGTCAAGCCAAGTCTTAAAACTACCGTTTGACCCAGGTATACTGCCAACCACGGTGAGCAGGGTCCAGAAGACGCAAGTAGAACACTCACTCTCTTCCTTGCTTTGGCAAGGCCGGTCTTTTTTCTTTCCACCATACGAGGGTCGCGCTTAATTAGATTAGCTGGACAACATGATAAGTTGAGGTCATGCATGGTAAAATGGGATGATTAACCTTTGTGCAAAACTCTGAGGAGTTCTTGATCGTGAGCCAATAGTCCTTTGGCGATGCCATGCGCAATAGCACCAGTTTGTCCAGTGGATCCACCCCCACGCGCTATGGTGAAAATATTGAATTTCCCTAGAACACCTGCAACCTTCAGAGGATATACAACCCGTTCCCGGTCCGCGGATTTGGGAAAATACTGTGATAGAGGGAGGTTATTAACAAGGATAGTCGTCGTTGGTACATCCACAGGCTTCACACTGGACGTTATTCGCTGAGGACATGGCGCCAACTGGATACTAGACTCTGAATCGTTACCAATGAGAGGATGGGCATCCGGGCCGTCGTCACTAGAGGGTGAAGGGGAATCGGCAACAATCTCTGGAACAAAATCGGTCTGAGATGTGGGGTTGTCCTGGTCGACGAGAGAAGCTTGCGATGTAGATGGGTCGGCTGAGGTTTGCAGCAGGCTATCTAAGCTAGACTGAAAGGATGGTTGAGTTGACGTGTCCGTTTCTGCGGCTACAGACACCCCGTCAAAGACGCCTGACGAAGAGGAACTCATGTCAGTCTCTGATGGTGAAGACAGTTCCTGTGAAGGTAAACCGCTGAATAGATCATGAAGCTCTGAATCAGAAATGGGCTCCAAAACTGTCGGCGCTGCGTCCTGTTCAGGCTCAAGTGTCGGTTGAGCACTCAGAACGGGAATAATCCATACGCGAGCAGAACTAGTTTTTCGTCTACCCAAGGTGTATGAACGCCCAAACTCATCCAGTTCGACGGTTTTCCTCTTTCCTCGAGACATGTACTCTTCCTTCTGGCTCTCCCCACGTTCAAACATGGCTACGACCTGCTCAATCATATCGGCGAGCTCGGTATGTCCTGCGGTGGTGGCTATACGGAGACATTCGTGCAGCTCGTTGAGAACGACAAGGAGACGACGATAGCGAGTGGTATTGAGCTTCATACCAACCTCGGAGGACATCTCTTCGACATCCTTCCACAACGGAGGCATAGGTAGGAGACTGGCGCGGGCGAATGAAGGGAGAGGAAGAAGCTGAAGAGTTTTGAGGGTTGCTCGTATTTGGCCCAAGGCCGTTTGAAGGGATGACATGGTGTCATAGTAGGGAGCGCGACCGGTGTAGAAAGAAGGAGACTCCGGTGCAAGTTTCCCCTTGCCACGGATATCGGGATCCATCAATATTTCCTTCATGGCATCATCTGAAATGGCAGCATTAACGTCTTCCGTTGTCGCCCCGTGCCAGTTCGGTACACCATCACGGTTTATCGTTAGCTTGACCCTTGGCCGCTCTGCCAACTGCGCTGGGGGGACAAAGGGCGTTTTGGAGTAAGCACGACTACAGAGAGAATGTCGACTTCGTCCGAGAACGTACTGCGCTGAACTGCGCCACCCAAGCTGTCGCAGGATACTCTGCATCAACCCTACGCAATGGGACCAGAAAATGAATGGGTAACTTGATCATTATTTTTTTTGGCTTTCTTTAAATCACGTGCTCGTCTATCTTGCACGTACACCATGAGCTCAACGGAGCACAACTTCTCTGGCGCCCTCGCAACTTGGAGAGGTACTTCCATCTTCCATGGCAGTTCATCGCATTGACGGCTCTCGTCTCCCAAGATATAAACCTCTCAGAATTACAGAAATCTCTAGATGCGCAGGGTATAGAACTCGTCGACAACCAGAAGGAGAGCGTTGTTGGTCGCAAAGCCCTTGCAGACAAGACCAAAGGTGTCGACCCTTGCATGTTTTCTCTTGTCCGTGTCTGACTTTAGCTATAAGAATTCAAAAAAATACCCGATGAAGGGAAACTGGTTGCATTTAAAGGCTTGCTTAAAGGTCACCATGGTGTTACCTCCGTTTACAGCCTCAATCTCATTCTCATTGTCAGCATATCAAACTGAGATAGATAATCTCACAAAGCGCTCAAAGACCTCTGAAAATGCATTCTTGAACGTCTACAAAGTTCTGGCCGAGGCTCCTGACCCATATCCTCTCTTCGAGGCTGCTGTAGTATGAGACATTTACATATTGTAAGCCAAAATCGATTCATTTTGTCATCTAGGACCAGACCGTCAAGGTTGCCGAAGCCCGGGAGTTAGAGACTGAGTTGCGTCGTCTACGCGATGAGAATGCCGACCTAAAGCGCCGCGTTAATGAAACCACCAGCATCGAATCTGCCAAAAAGAAGGCTGAAGCTAAAGTGGAGCATTTAGAACACACAGTGCGTGTTTTGAACTTTTGGGTAGATGTTCTTGTAGTGCTCAATATGCTTACCAGATGGAGGATCTCATTAATGAGCGTGTGTCTCGAAAGGAGAACGAACTCAACGCGACTTATGATGAGAAACTAAGAAATTACGAAGAAAGGCGCATATATTTTTATTCGTTGCTTGCAATAAATGACATCTGTCTTATAGGGAACAAGACCTACACCGGCAGATCTCCCTTACCACGGCACAACTCCGAGATCTACGAATGTCTAATGACACTAATCAAGCAAAGCTGCTGGACCATAGCAGTAGACAAGGTAATTCTGCTTCTAATATTTGCGCCGTGTCCAATGCTGAGTAGGATCACATCCTAGATCAAGAAGTGGTGGCAAAGTTCGCTGAGGTCGATATGATGACGGTAGACCTCGAACGTGCAAACAGTCGCGTTGCGACAGTGGAAAGGCGTAATGTCCGTTTTTAATCACTCAGCTGAATCAGCTGTTGAAACAGACATGTAGGAAATGCTTCGCGCGGAGATTGAGGTTTTGCGAACCGGCAACGACACGTCTGATCGGTACGACAATTATCTTGGTATTGACTTTCCCGACCATAACGGTTTATAGTGCAAAATCTCTTCAGGTTCAAGTTACAGAGTATGAAGCTGAGCTGGAACGCACGACCCAAACACTAGAAGCACAGAAAGCCGTAGCTCTGGAGCTTGAAGCTCACATTAAGAGGACAACCGACGACTTCACAAAGGAGACCCAGAAAAAGGTATTTATCGTTTTCTTGAATCATCGACCACCTTGCTTCATCGATCCAGGCTTCGGAAATTGACACTCTCAAGAATCGGTTGAAGCAATACAGTGACTATGATGAGATCAAACGCGAGCTAGACATCATGAAGGTGAAACCATTTCGGTGTTCCTTGAGGTCTTTCTCATATATATACTTGCAGTTTGTTGAGTTTGCCGGTTTTGACGACGACATCGAC
The DNA here is from genome assembly GCA_028551335.1 of Armillaria sp. CMW 4456. Lineage (NCBI taxonomy): Eukaryota > Fungi > Basidiomycota > Agaricomycetes > Agaricales > Physalacriaceae > Armillaria > Armillaria sp. CMW 4456. The sequence goes on from JANDKJ010000292.1 coordinate 389,553, forward strand.
GAGGACGGCGAACAAATTGATGGTTATGAAGTGGGCTTACAACTGCCGAACCCTAATGCAGATAAGACAAATGCGCAGCAAGGCAAATCTCTTGAGGCTCTTCTTGCGACCAAAAATAAGCGTCTTCTTGAGGAGCTGACAAAATTCCGAGTACGCACTGCCTTCTATAGTACAACTCGATACCCATTTTTGTCTAGATCCTCCATAGCGAGCTGGAGAATTCACTGCAAGCTGCTCACGACCAGCTCAGCTCTACTGGTGCCGACCTGGAGAAGCAGAAGGCGTTGAACGAGAAGCTGGAGAATGATCTGTTGTCCATGAACAAACACAGAACCAATGGTGACATTACCCCTCCAGAATCATCTGATGTTCTGACCGGGCTGGATCTCGGACGAAAAGCGGTAAAACCTGACCGTGACATTGTTCATTTTATACATGCTTACATTGTATTCTAGGAATCTACTCGTACAACACCTGTGCCGTTTACCTCCTCCGCAGATACCTCAATTCTGCCTATCGTCACTAGCCAACGAGATAGATTCCGTCAGCGGAACGCCGAGCTTGAGGAGGTGAGCATGTGCATGTTCGTCGGAATTTTTTAAACTTTAAATTTTAACGTGCCTATAGGAACTACGGCGACAGTTCCAGATTATCTCCGACCTTCGTTCTGAGGTAAAGAACCTTCAGGCTGATAACCTTAAATTGTATGAGAAAGTGCGATATATGCAAAGTTACACAGAGGAGGCCGGATCTCGTCCAGTGACTTCGCAGCTAGACCCGCTTCCTGCGCCGGCGGGTAATTCTTCTGATGATCTAGGGAAGTATAGAGTTCGGTACGAAGAGGCTATGAATCCATTTGAGGCATTCCGGGGTCGGGTATGTGTACCTATAATCATTGTTGCTCCATGCTCATGTTAGGCCGTTATGTATAGGAAGCGACTCGGGCATACCAAAACCTCAATGCTGTTGAACGTGGTGTTCTCACGATTACTCGGGCTATGCTGAGCAATCGCCGTGCGCGGGCCTTTTTCATTTTCTACAGCCTGGCTCTGCACCTTCTTGTGATGTATACTACTTACGAGTGCACAACGACGTCGGGCACACATTTACAAAAACAACCAGGACCCTACAGGCCTTGATATGTGATTACATGGTATTGTATCTTAATGGACACGTATTTATGGGATAGCTATGCAAGATGTGTATCAGTACAAGATGGTGGATGCGGTAACGACTGTCCTCAGGATCCACGAGAGACCTTTTTATTACGATGGAAGGCTAATGCACGGTCAACAGCTGTTAAAACAGGTTTCATGGCCTCACACGTACGGTCATTCTCGTAGTTATGATCAAAGAGAGGAACAAAACTCACAATCTCTATCTTGTTAACATCTAATCCTTGCTGTTGAGCGGCCCGCACAAGGGCTTCCACTTTCTCGTGTGTTTTAGATAAGTATCCAATCATTTTGGTTGCTTTTGCTGCTTTCTGTGCTGGAGTAACTGACGTGGACATGTCGTATCCAGAAGGATACGACGCAGACCAAAACTGCCGTAGGAACTCATTGGCTGCGGTCTGACAGGACGTCATCTGGCGGAAAAATCCGTCAGGGAGATCATCTGCGCCGAGGCATTGGTTGTGATTCTTTGAATGACAGTAAGAACGTACTGGTTTTAGACCTAACATCTAAACGAGCTGCCACATTTTGTGTCATAGATAGAAGGGCGGCATCACTAGGTTTTCGCTCCAACTTCAACTATATGAAGCACATGCACAAGAATTAGATCGTTCGAGAGGATACCGAGTCGGAACATACCTGAGCAAGGTCCGTCTCCCATTGGCTAAAATTGCTTTTGGCCTCTCGGACGATAGAAGCAAAATCGATATTCTTTTTGCAGATAGTGACATTACAAGTGAGCGATGAGGATATCTTTCTGTTGTCAGTATACAAACCTTCCTGGCGCTGTCACTATTGACCGCCTTTCTGCCCTCGAAGTATCGCTGCCTGTCTTGCATCTCAAGTATTATACCGGTAGAGGCTTCTGGGTCATGCAAATCATCAAGATCAATCTGGGCGTCGTCCTGACATTGAATGGTGGGTTAGAAACCTATTTTAAGTATCGGGGAGAGTGAGTACCTCAACTCGACGGCGCTTTGCTGGGGGGCCCTCGCCACTTGAAAGACTGTTTGCACGGTGTAGAAAGTAACATGTTAATAACTTACAGAGCGGCATTCAATAATCGCTCCGAATGCTCGTTGAATTTCCGTATCAAAGGTAGAGCTCCACGCTGTCGGCCAGCCTGCATCGTGATGTCTTTACTGTTCCCTGTCTTTCGCAAGTCAATCAATGAATGATACACAAGGTGTGTTACTAAGGGTACCTCTTCATGATCTTCACGCGTGGCTGCCAAATCGACATACAGCTCCACTTCATCCGTTAACTGCCGTCTAGGTTCCAGCTCTAAGGAAAGATGAATCAACGAGGAAAAGGAAAAATTTGATCCAATACACACCGTCATCATCCTTTTCCAGGTATTTGTCAAAAATCGGATCTGCTTTCACTACGTGTTGTGTCGCCGAGGAGCGAATAGAAGCGCGGTGAGCGTTGAAGAGTTTTGACTGGAAGTATCGTTTCCAGAACTGTTCTTCGGATAGCTTCATTCACTCAGATGAGGACAGTACGTGAGGAACTAAGTAAGAGAGTTGCCGTACTTTTTCAGGAACGGTGTCACTATACGCCTTGGCTACAACAGGGTACTCGTCAAAGATGTCATGGACCAATTGAGGGGTTATGCGAATTTTGACTTCACCGCCCTCAACAGTCTCTGGGCGGGGATCTACCAACTGTCCGGGCTTGCCTTTTCGTTGGCTCTCTGCAGCTGCTTGAGCCAGGACGAGGTGCTGTCATCCAATGAGCTCGAAGATGGCGTATACCACGAGAAGAGCATACCTCTCTTCCTTCCCAAAATTCTGCCTCTGTAATCTGCCCGCCAATGACTAGTTCTCTGTGTAACGTGCCCAGTTCGGGATTACCAAGAAGTATTGTCTTTCGAAGTCTGAAATCTTGGGCAGGGTCACTTCCCGCAAGAATGGGTGTCGCTCTGTTTTCGCTGCTCGAGACAGATGCGGCTCTTGACGTTGACGGTTTGGACGGCGACACCAACAGTTTTGACGAAGACGCGTTTGCCACTGGGGTCGACGTGGAAAGGGTGAATGCAGAAACTGGAAGCCTGGGGGTATTATCAGGCGCGCCTTTGTTCCTCCCAATGATAGTGGTCAGTTCTGCCTTAAACTTTTCGCGTTCATTAAGCGCTATTGGCTGGGGCGACGTGAAGGTGAAATTGTGGCCGGTGTCGTCGCCCGTGAGGGCCAGTTTCATGCGCACTTGTGCTGCTCCGGCTTTGCTGCAGAACAGAGCTGGAAAGGGCCATCAGTGACGGCCAGTATGAAAAAGAAAAAGACAGACAAGCGGCTTCTGCATTGGAAACTCGTACTGAAGGCGCCGATTTTCCATCTTGGGTCCACTGGAGGTGGGTATCGGTGAGCTGTAGGGTGCCGGGAAGTTTCTTGTAGGATGCCTTTGCCGTGCAGACTGAGGTAGGCATATACCTTATAAGCGTATACCCTGTGGTCGACAGTCAAGGTCCATTAACGTTAGGTAAGCTGATATAAGTATTCCTTTCCACCACCATCATGCGACGTCTCATCGTATTCGACTTCGACTGGTCCATGGCTGACCAGGATTCTGACAGATGGATATTTGAGGTCCTGGCTCCAGATCTCCGCCGCAAAATGAAGTCCCTTAAGGACGACATGCAATGGACGGACTTGGTGTGCGTTTATACCACTCTTTATTTATTTTTTATCTTCAGGACTAATTCTTCTTTCAAGTTCTCAATCGCTACGGGAAGCTCATGCTCGTGGAATAACCAGGGAACAGATCGAGGAAGCCCTCAGGATCATGCCTTTTGTACGTTCGACTTAACTTTTTCGTTCATCTCTCCGATTTATCGTTGCCTCCCCCTAGCACCCTGGCATGGTTCGCGGCATCAAACGTCTCAAAGAAGAGGGCAATACCACCTTTCTCTGCCTCTCTAATGCCAACAATGTCTTCATTACTACCATTTTGGAGGTACAATAACCTCCAATTCCCTGCCTCCTAGGGTTTAACGTGCTTCTCCAAGACAAAAGGCCTTCTCTCTGCCTTTGAGGAGATCGTGACCAACCGGGCAGAATGGGAGCCATCGGGTCTACTTAATCTTCGTCGCAGAATCGATCCTCATGGTCCACAGCACGACTGTGCCGTTGGTTGCAGTCCGAACATGTGCAAAGGTGCTCGTAGACCTTTGCGGAATTTTGATGCATTTCTAACACATTTATAGGTAAAGAATTGGACGCATTCCTCGCTCAACATGCCCCTGCGTATGAGCAGATTATATACGTCGGCGACGGCTCCAATGATTTCTGCCCCATCCTGAGATTGCGAAGGTATGTTCCTACTTCGACCACGTACATACCTAATGTTCTGCAGCCAAGATTTGGTACTATGCCGAAGCTTCCGCGGCCTACAGAGACGTATTGACAAAGAAGGTGAAAAGCTCGGTCTGAAATGTCAAGTCAAGTACTGGGGTGGTGCATGGGAAGTCGAAGAAATCTTCAACGCCCTCTCTTAGATATAAAAGCTTAATCATCCCATGTTTATACAAGCCGAAGGTAAAAAACTTCGAGAGTCTCATGGCAATGAGGCGCAGCCAATTGAATTGTGCAGCAAAAGAATCAGGTGTAAAATGTATAAGTGCAGAGATTGCAGAAATATCAAGGTAGAAAAGGGTAGAAGCTGCAAATTTGTAAGTTGTGTAGCAAGAAGGCAGAAAGAAATCGCCAAATTATCTCGGCCAAGCGTCCATTCCACCACTTCTTCTGGCATCCTTGGCTTCTCCCTGCCCAAACGGATTCCTGCCAGGCTGGCCAGCAGACACGACTCCTGCGCCATAAAAGGACGGTGGAACCGCTTGGCTGGGGTGCCTAACACCACCACCAGTATAAGGATCTGGTTGCATGGGCACAAACATATTGCCGATGTCTGTCCGCCGATCCACCGAATCGAACACCGTGCCCTGTTGTGAGGGTTGGTAAGTAGCAGCATATCGGTTGCCTGACGTCGTCCCACTACTCGTGTATGTCTGCGGCGGACTGGATATTACCCCCGCTGCACCATACACATCACCCCTAGCAGCACTCCTTACATTTGACATTACGGCATCCCTTCTAGTGCTCCCGCTGTCTTCTTCGTGCTGTGATGGATGATACGAATGAGCAAGCTTGCTCGTTGGCGGTTGTTGATACCGATTCGGGACAGCACCCCCCGCGGTCCAGCTCGAGATACCAGATGAAGCTGCAAGTTCGGCCTGTTGTTGCAAAAATTCGAGCTGAGGGTAAGTTTGAGCAGGTTGCTTGCCTCCTGCTTGTTGCCTTCTTTCCCATTCCCGCATAGCATCGTCCCGATTTAACACGGGCGTTAGCGCATTTCGTCCGGCGATGACATCTTGATTCATATGTTGTAGTCTTGCCAACGCCGGTGGCACCGAATCCATCTGGTTAATAGTATTTGCCCGTCCGCGAGCTGGATAATAGGCATTCGAAGGGACGTTCGGATTCAAGTGACCTCCGGACGAGGAGGTGGTCAAGGATGCCGTATAAGGCTGTACGTTACCGCTATTATTCAGCTGTCCTGCAGAGTTTTGATGTGCCAACCGATGTCCACCTGGAGGAGGTGCAGTGGCATATTGCTGCGTTTGCGAGAATCCTGGCGCAGGTGGTTCCGTTGGATTGGCGTACGATGGGGTAGTCTGCGGAGGCTGTTGTGGCTGAGATGGTTGTTGTTGATTCATGTAAGGATTGCGGAAAGTGTTTGCAGCCTGACTCTGCGCCTGCGCTGTGTACACCTGATGCTGCGCTAGATGATGGTTGTATGTTGCTGCGTCCTGATAAGCTCTTGAGCCCTTGGGTTGCGAAGGCACTAGTCCGCCATATGGTCGTTTCGGGTCTGACGCACCCGATGAGACTGGTTGGTGTGCTTGGTTGAGGCCATCGGGCTAAGATAGGTTGGTAAAGATGCGTGGACACAGGGATGAAATGGCTCACTACAAATGGCTTTATGTACTTCTCGCCGGTTATGAATGGATGAAGCCTAGCTTGCTGAGGTGTCCATCGTGTCACCGGATTCAGATCTAGTAAGCCTTGACAAAAGTTGATGAATGATGCGCGATTATTCAACTCTGAACAAATAAAAGATCAGACCCTTTCAAAGAGAGGCATGTTAGCTTCAACGAACCTTTCTCTACTTCCTGAGCCCTCCCACTTGATTTGCTCGACGGCATAGGTGCAGTATTGATTATATCTGGTAATGTTGTAGCTTTAAAATACTGCTTTCCTGGCTGCTCGTTTGTGTTGTGTTCCCGGGAGTATTGTTCAATGGTCTTGAGTCTGTACTTTTTCTCGTTGGCGTTAATATGAGGATTCCAAACCTCGTAGACATCGAAGAACTGCTGCGACTGCTTCCCTGTATTGAGCATGCTAAGGGGAGGCATGCCAAGCATTTCGACGATGCGAGTAAGCTGATTATACTCGCTTGTCCCTGGAAAGAGGGGAAGGCCGAGAAAAAGTTCCACAGCAATGCATCCGAGAGACCACATATCGATAGATGCGGTGTACGACATGCCCAGGAGGACCTCTGGCGAGCGGTAAAAGCGTGACTGAATATATGTATAGACGGTCTGGCGCTCATGACATGCTGAGCCGAAATCGATGACCTTGATTTGAGGCGATTGTAATGACTTTAGAAGTATATTCTCCGGTTTGAGATCACAATGGATGAGACGGGCATCTTTAAGGACGGTCATAGCATCGAGAAGTTGAGCCATGAAAACTTTGACAAGCTGTGTGCTAAGACCCTGAAATTGGTTCTGCTTGATAAGTTCGTAAAGGTTGGAAGAAAGGAGTTCGAATACGAGACAAAGGTGATTACGGTGGATGAAGGAGTCTCGTAGACGAAGGATGTGGTGCTGATCATCGGGATCGCAGCTTTTATTCAAGAGTTCGAGGATAGTGACCTCCATCATACTCTGATTAAAGTAAGCCGGCTTGTTTTTTACAACCTTGACGGCGACGATTTCATGGGTCTTCATATTTTGACATTTGACAACCTGGCCAAAAGTGCCCTGACCAAGGATATCGAGAATGAGGTATCTAAAATAGGATGAGAATGAAGGGAGCACGAATTGAAATGGCACGCACTTGTGGCCATCTTCTGTTCCCAACCAGTCATTGACATACAAAATATAATCATAGTCATCGTTGTCATAGCCATCGTTATGGGCGGGCTTGCTGGGCTTGGTGAGAACCCGACGGGGATTATGTGTTGATTCGTATCGAAACTGTGGGTTACAGATGCGATAGGTGTCGAGGATATTAGTCGTAAGCTGGCGCAAAGGAGAGAGGTATGTGCCATCGCCGCCCATTCGACGACCTACAATGGGAGCATCTGTGCGTGGCTGGAGGTCACTTGGAGCACGGACGCGACGGAAACCTGTGGCGCGACGCTTGGGGGGCGGGTCGACAGGCATGGGGTCATGATGGTAGTAGGAAGGAGAGGTTGGGTAGGAGAGGGGCGTTGGGGGATTAGATACAGCTGGCTTAATGTGGGGCGGCTGTGGACTTGTCGCGTCCATAGGGTAGGTCGGTGAATAAACGTGGTTGGAAGCCACGGAAGGCGACATAGGCTCCGTCTTGACCTGCTGTGAATGAGTACGAGAATGAGTGTAGGGATATGCCGAGCTCGGCGAGTACTGCGCCTGTTGGGCCGCGTACGGGTCGAGAAGCGAGTTGGGGGTTCGGAGTGGGGACCTGCCGGTGCGAGAACTCGGCTGTCGTTTGGAGTCCGGGGAGTAGTACAGGTCGCTGTACGAGTCGGAGCCGGATGAGGCGGGCTGGGCGCTCTGGCCGAGCGATGGCGGCTGATACTGGATAGAGGGAAAGTAGGGGCCGGCTTGGGCAGCCGAGCTCGGCTGGGCGGCGTCGTAGTGGTCGTCTGGGTGGCGACGAGGTCGAACACTGTTCAAAGAGGAGCTTCGGGCGACAGTGGCGGGGCTGTGGCTGGGCTGCAGGTAGGTGCCGGCGTTCGGCTCGTCGGCGAGCTGAGAAAGGCGCTGGGTTATACGCTGGGGCGGCGGCGGAGGCGGATTGGGGTAGTAGGTCGAATGGGCGGCCTGTGCAGACGATGAAAGTGGATCGATGTGGGTCTGCCACCGTGGTAAGTCAAAGCCCTCGTTTGGGTCCGTCATCATGTACGCCAGTTCTGCCTCGGACATCGACAGCAACCGTTATTGTACAGTAAACGACGACGAAACGACGGCGAGCGATGAGCAATCCAGGTCGTCGTCACTCTGATACACATGTCACACTAATCACACAGCTCCGTATTAATTATTCAACTCAGCATCTCCAACAGCACCTTCTCCACTTCAAGTCTTTTCTTCTCTTCAATATCAACAGATAGATGTATCGCTTTACCAGTACGTTTCGCTGGTCTTAAATCAGTACCTTTTCTTTGTAATATTCCAGAATTCCTCACCTATTCGTTTCGCCATCGATAATGCTATATCCCAATTATTACTTTGAAAAATGCTTGTTCCACTTGGTTCTCCTCCAATCTTTGTTTCTCTCAATATCTGTCCTTTTAGTGGGTTAGTAATCGCTGACCTTTGTTGCTGGCATCGCGTATGCCCAGTCACGGCAGAGCCGTCCTTGCACTACTTGGTTTTCTTTTCCGACACTCCCAACCCACACCATGAAGGAATCCACCATCTTTGTTATCTGCACTACCAGCCCAGTTTCTGAGCCATCAGAAGGTGCAACGTATTTCGTTTCCACGGAGATCATCCTTGCTGTCAATGTTCAATGTTTAAAACGACGCTACTGTCACGGATCGGATGTAACTCGTTACGCTGGCCTCCTAGGGTTCAAATATACTCGCATGTCGTAACACAAGACGTTTCAGCAACACGAGTCTGCTCAAGCGTGTCCATTGCTCCCGCTGTACTGCGCTTCCAAGTAACAATTACGGTTTGTCTCTTCTATTGATGCGTCTAACGCTACTACTCCGGATCCCTCTAAAACCAGTTTTACCCGACTCGACTACCACGGCAACCTGACCCTTGAACAGAAAGCTCTCTCATGGCGCCCGCAAGATGCCGCTTGTCTACATAAAGGGATTTGTGACATCTTTTCGCTGTTGCAAAGCGTGCTGCTGGTGTTTAAGCGCGAAACTGGAGAGACACGAATTTTCACCTTGGACTTAGGGACCAGGCACCTCGGCTGTGGCGGAACGCTTGAACCGGTGCAACGTGCAAGTACATCTACGGTCTTTCTAACTTTCCTTTGCCGAATATTTTCATTTACAGACAATTCCATCTGTCTCACCAACAAGTGCCAGATATGCCGCCTTACCTGGCACTGAATGTTCCAGGTGATACTGCCAAGTATGCTTTTGCCTTGGTAAATCTCATGATTGCCAAGGCCAAGAAAATATTGACAACCACGGTCAAAACGCAAAGACATTGTGTGAAATACACGTCATCGGCTCACTGCCATTTAGATGTGTTGGACCTGTTTCGATACAGTGACTTATAACAGGACTGATGCTGATGCTGCGTTTTATCTACAACCAAATAATGGAGTCGGCAGAAACTCCCTCAAAAAACTTGCGCACGTTGCGCAGTTTATGCTACTACAAATGGCACCGCGTACTAGCATAGCAGCATTTTCGATTTACGCCTATGCATACAGGCACCATGCGACCGATAGACGGTACAGGTACGTTCCTTAACACTCCTGAGCCAGTATTTCCGAGTCGGTCCCACTCCCTCCGTGCACTCACTTTTGTCATTTTCCCCAGGATCTGACGTTAACATGCAATAGGGCACAACGGAACTTTGCATGTTCCGCCAACGGCGCAAAGTGCGCTTTGAGTATGATCCTTTGGAACTCTTGATCCTACTGTTAACCGTTCCTACCGGTATTAATACCGCACAGTCCTTGGATCATCACAAACCACCAGACGTCTTTCTCCACTTAAAAAAGACGCCGTCCATACACACATGGACAGGTACCATGTTGCCGGGGAAGCAATCTCTTGAGCGCATGAGGAGACACTATCGCGCTGCTTTTCTTGCCCCATGTAACGATGCAAATGTGTTTCTGACACCAGTGTTCTCCATCCTCTCTTTTACCCAGAGTCATATAGGCGTAAGCTCAAGATGGCTCCTCCCATAACCGGCTGATAACCTTACCTCCCCGAAGTGTATCAAATCCGGGCACCGCTAAACATTAGCTTGACCTTGAAGATTCTAAACCGTTCACACAGTGGTGACATCTAGGCCATATCGACCCGGGTGAGTGCTAGGCCGTCTAAGCTTCAACTCCGGGACCTTTCCGTATGCTTTTCGGAATACCATCTATTGAACGACAATTCTTTATGAAAGAACGACGCAAGAATCTTCTTTTCTTCCAGTAATACTGTCAAGTAAGATACTACACTGCCGGTTGCGCATGGTCGTTCGCTATGTAAGCGACGGGACAACTTGATTGCAAGACCATAGTTAATCAGAAATTGTCAATAGAAATTTTTGACGAGGGTCATGCTTGCGTTGGAGGAACTTCCACCGGGACCATTCGATTGGCACTATTGAATAGAGCTATGGATACACCAATGCATTCACTGCCGGGGAACAGCAGATAAGGTTCAATTAATAAACCTTACACAGAGAAACCTCCTTTTGGGCTGTTGCAGTTATGGGCAACCTGAATGTTCATTTGTATCGATTATATCAGAAGCGTTGTGTCCACCGTAGTTTAATATCAACCATCCAGATTAATCTATCCGCAGGTATACGTATGTAGGAGCTATTTGGGTCGATAGCCTTACCCCGCAGCTGGCAACGTAGATGCAGCGGAGAGCTATCCAAACGGCTTTATGCATCAACGTATAATTGCTATCAAGTGGCGGCGATGACTATGTAACCGGGTGTTCGAAATTTGTTGCCTTGACTGTGGAAGCAGCATATTACCAGACCGCAGCCGCAAATAGCCTAGCAGCATTGTCTGCAGTGGACATCAAACCCCCGGTATAATTGTCTCTAGTATTGTATGACAACAATCAGTCATATTCATCTACCACAAGACCTACGCCGAGAGCACGAGCTCTTTCAACGACGGCACAAGCGATAGCGACATCTTGCAACCCGATGCCGACCGACTTAAACATGGTTACAGGCCCATTGAAGTCATTGGCGTAGTCACCCCTGCTCCACTGCTTAACCTCGCCTATCTCGACCACTGGATCACCCTCTTCCAACTCTCCAGCTTCCATATAACATGCTTCTCTCGAGTCCACCAGTAAGATGCTTTTGAATGCCCTTTCTATCAAGGCGCGATCAACCTCGTGCATTTCCTTTTTGTAACTCCCTACGAGTACGACATGTGTTCCGCTTCTCACCCAGTTTGAAGGGAAGAGCGGTTCAAGAGCGGGTGTAGCTGTGACAATAATATCGGCTGATGCGAGAAGATCCTTGACACGATCTCGGGGGACAGCTTCCAACTCGACTCCGGAACAAGTGGTAGCTAATCTGGCCATCAAACCATGCATTCTGCTATTCATCGTGCGATTGACGATAACGCAGCGTTTGATTGTGGGAAATGCCTTCACAAATAACTCTATGTGTTTCTCGATTTGTGTGCCAGCACCAAATGCAACCAGAACTCGAGGCTCGGTTATTCCCACCAATGTTGTCGATAAGAGAGAGCCTGCCGCGTTCCTCAATGCGGTTAGCTCTCGGGCATTGATCACAGCCTTGACTGCGCCTGATTCGTTATCGAGCACCAAAGTGCTTGCGGGCAGACCACCACCGCCCTCACGAGGCACGGACACGACCTTTATCGCGGTTCCCTTATCGGATAGGCGCGCAGGCATGAACAGCGCTTGGTGATGCTTAGTGGGTATCCCAATACGAGGAGGAGTATACGCTGGATTCGATGACGACGAAACGACGGCAAACACATCTGTCATAAGAGATCGGAGTTCGTCTGAGGAGAATGTTGAGGTGATTTGAGAGACCTCAGAAGCTGAGAGAATGAGGAGCGACATAGTGATACAAAAAGAAAAAGAAATTGGATATTTGGATCAAATCATATCTGAATCAATTACTTTTCAACCTTTGAGATTTGACATGAGAACTTGCAACAAAAAACAGAAAAGACATGCTACCTCCTGTTTTCTTCTTCGAGTTCACGAACCCTTGCCTCAAGTAGCTCGATTTTCTTCACCTTAGCATCCCTGCTCTGTTCCGCGGCTAGTTTGAGTCTCCATACCGTTTCAACCTGATCTCTGAGTGTATCCAGGTCATTCAAAATCGAGTCAGCGGTGTTTGGTAAGTCAGTTTGTTTTGAGGTGGGCAAATGCTAAGGACTGTCAAGTTCATATGTCAGAAGAGATCATCGAAGAACATACATGTGGCCCGTCTGCCCACTGCTTCACAGGTGACAGCACATATTCCCCGCGGCGCGATGTCGACGGCGATGGCGATGAGAAAACATCGTCCTCGCGGGCACTCTGCTCGTTGTGCTCGAGTCCGCTCTTGCTGTGGCTCAGCGTCGGAGTCCCCAGTGATGTGAGAGCATCCTGAATCTCTTCGATGCGCTTCTGTTTACTAGCAGGAGTGGAAGGAAAGTTGGAATGAGCTTTCTTGGTTGGAGTGGCTGGTGGTTGTACTGTCCGAGTGCGCTTTGAAGGTGATCCTTGCTCGCTATCGGTAGACAAGTTTCGCTTGTGTATCGGCATGATTGCTTCATCCAGCCAGACTGCCCACGGATAAGAATACACCTTGCTATTCAAAGTTCGATTAGAACCCAAAACTCACCAAATAAACGACAGAGGGTAGAATCATTCCGTTCCTTCGGACAACGGTAATAATTGCGGTCAGGATGAATTATACTGTGAGAAGTGATGACTGTCGCCGGAAGTCCGCATTTACATAGCACATTGCCGTGCTCATCGACGGCGACGAGGTTGTTTCGGGCAACAGTCATCATTCGTTCACACGCCACCACCATGTCCCAAGTCTTTGTAAAGGTTGACGCCTACGGAAATATCCTCTGCCACTGCACTGGCGGTGTTCGTGCAGCTCGGTATACTTCACATAGCATCAAGAATCCCGGCCGGTATGCAATCAGTCACCTATCTCATGACGATAAACTCATGCCTACAGCGAATACCATCGTTGTGCTAAGAGTCGGGATGACCCTGCTCAGTGCAGCTTTTTCGGTGAGCAATGCAGCAAAGGTTTCGATCGTACAAGCCACTGACAGATCCAAGTTTGGGATGACGAAGTCGTCAAACCATCGTTACCTTCTAGTCCTCCCAGTTCTCCAATGAAACGCAACAATTCCGACTCACTGCTACATTCTCCATCTTCACCCAAACGAGCACGGATTGATAACAGCACTCAATCTCCTGCAAGATTCCCATCTACTCCGACAAGCAAGAAGAAACGAATCGACGAGATCATGCATGCTCTTGAACAGGACGACTCGGATTTGTTTGCTAGCAGCTCCTATTCCAACCTTGCATCTTCAAGTAAATACACCCTGAATCCTGTAAAGCAAGAACACGATGCGGAGGTTGGACTTGTACCGAGCTCGTTGCCGAGGCGGACAAAGCGGGAAGCACCGCCGTCACCTTCTCGCTCTCACGTTGCTCCATCCAACCTCCTGGCCTCAATTACCAGCGACTTTTCAAGGCTTACCGAAGAAATTCGTGACCTTGAAGAGCATAACTCAGCGACGACTAACTTGGTCGAAAAACTAGAAACTGAAAACAAAACGTACGCCCCTGATCTGGCCTCTTTATATTGAAACGCTGACCCCATTCAGTTTGCAAGAGACTCTTCGGAGGTACGAAAAAGACATTGAAGAGTGAGGCATTGGTCCCCAATCGGTATCAGTTGAATACTCACAGCCACTTTCAGCTTGAAGAATACGGTCAGGACTTTAACCAAAGTTATCAGTCATGATATCGGTTGAATTTATCGCTGCCTGTGTAACCTTGTAACCGAATATCCTTCCGGGGAGATCGGATCATTCATTTCAATCCATATTTAGTAGTCGCATCTTGATCATGACATTCCGCCCTAAAATTAAATGGTCGAGCTCGACATGACTTGTCTCTGCAATGTTCCTGCTAAGCGTTTCATCTTTCATACCAAAGACAATTCTCAGCGGTACAGTCATAATCGCGTTCAAGTTCACGTGTTCAATGCCCCCAGACTTTGTATCTTTGTCCCAAGGACAAAAATAATCCCAGCTCTTGTGGTTTCTTTGGAGCTAGTAAAGCTTTTGTTAGGGCCGATGTGAACTGACCAGTAACGATTAGCTTGTGAGGATAGTCTAGTCTCATCTGACTCAGTAAGTACCGTCCGCCCCTCTGAAATGTTTGACTTCTGACTTGAATACGTCCAAGAAAAGCACCTCGCTTGCACGATAATCGTACTAAATTCACTGGAGCTAGTAATGAAAGCTCATGCCAAGGGCAATTGAGCGTGGTTTTTTTCTCAACCTCCCAGTCTCAGTCTCAACCAAAGGCCGAGTACACCCTTACTCCCGCTCCCATGCTAAAGGACGAAAAAGAGTCTAGAACTCCATACCCCACCCATTCTTCACGGACTCCAAAACTATTTGCATGAACCCCTCTCGAGACCTTTTCTTTCCACCTGATAGATTTCCAGCACGATGGCTCTCCTTCTTAGACGGGTACTCACATACCGTCAACCGCATTAGATCTAATTATAAACCAATTGAATAGGCTCCAGTCGCAATTCGCACTCTTGAAACGCAAAATACAGCCGCCGAGAAGGAGAAAGGCGCCAGATCAAGAAAACTCGAGTACTTGGAGTATGAGAACAAATACTACGTTTTTGAATGCAATGTATGGACCATCGCGCGTGGTCTCGAGATCAGAGTTAGGTTGAACGAAAGTTTCCAAAGGTGTGTGTACCTCTCCACGGGTATGTCGCAGTACCCACGACTAATGTTTTTAAATCAGTGTTCGGAGTGACCTTGCGGAGTAAGCTTTTCACAAGTCTTTTATGTACGTATGTACGCTTATACGCTTATTCGACAGCCACAAAAACACCGTTAAGACTCTCAACGCTACGCTCCTCCAATACTCTCAAGACTCGAGGTCACCTGGTGGCCGCGATGCCCGACTATTTTCCTGGCAAATCAGGTGCCAGCTTGGGCTGTAATTGTACCAGCTTTTAATGCTCACTCTGACCGAGGTCACTTTGCAATATACCTCCAGCAAAGACGAGTTTTGGACAAAGGTGTAATTTAAAAATTATAGCGGACAGTGAGTGTTTCTAATCTAGTTGTATATGATGTCCTTCCCTTCAAGTTTGCGCGACAATCACGTCAACGTTGTGCAAGATAGATATTCCATAGAGCGGAGCAACTATATCGCCAAATGACCCATTCAAGTTCCCTACAGTCCCAAGACAATTACCACGAGCGGGCGAGGCTACCGTGGGACTACTGAACGCCCGTCCCACAAAGGGTAGGTACCCGGTAGCCGAAGGGCGTAGGAAAAGGAAAAGGCCAACTTAAATAGCCATGACGGTGTCGAAACTCCCGAAGCAATATCCTACGTGCTCATGCCAAGACTGCATATCATCATGAGAACGAATATCATTATGACTTGGTTAATTGGCAATTGATTGGAATCATGATCGGTCTATTCTCACTAGTATGAGAGTATGAGGTGAATTGCTACTATTATTCGCACAGGTGCGCTTGCGAATTTCAAAGTCCATCGGTTCCGACTTTGTGTGTTGCCACGACATCGTTCCGAACTATAGCGAAGCAACGCCACGGTTTAGCATTTAACGACGCGTAATGACGGGGGCCTCGGAACCGGAGCGACATTCGGTAAGTACCTATCAATATAGTTCCTTTCTCGCGCCAAGAAATGCAGCCGCGGCCGACGGTTAGAGAGCAACTCGTGCGTGTATCGCATCACGACGTACTTGGCCTCAAGGCACAAGTCGAATGAGATTCACGGAAAATATGGACCTGACCGTGGGACAAAGCCGGCAATGAGTCTCTTTAGTCTGACCCGATCGAGGTCGATTTCTGAAGGCAGATCCTCACGTGCATCCTTTTCGGCGTCGACCATTGGTACCTCCTGGTAAATGATCATTCCCTGCATAGAAGGAAGATGCAGAGGCATGAGACCAGCACTTGACATCCAAGTCACAAATACCTCCGCTCCAAGGATCTGATGAAAAAATGCATCATATCCACCAGAATAGACATCTGAATAAGAGAGAAGCTCAGTCCGCGGCGGTAGGAACTCGACGGGGAGCCGTATACATTCGTCCCAACCTGCGTCTCAAACGCTACGAAGCTCTCGAGACACAAGTCCAGACAACTAGTGACCTAGTTTATTCGCTTGGCTCGATGTTGGTAAAAATCAATCATGGGGGACGTTCTCCTTGCAAGTTCGACCTCAAAAAAAAAAACTTAATATAGCAAGGTACATGTGGCGCATACCGGTAAGCGGCAGGCAATTCAGGACGGGCTGGCTCAGATCAGCATCGGGAACAAGGCGTCAACAACTAAACAGTTAGGATGACAGTACGAATACAAAGGTACATGAATTGTAGTATGTCCCGAATCGCCATAGACAGTGAGATATGATAGGTCGTGTGCAAATGTACTTCCTGTAGATGGTGCGAGAAATGCAAACATTGAAACAAAGTACTTGACTGCGAAAGAAGCATGTACAATGCAGATGATCCAAGCGCAGTGGGATAACATCAGAATGAGGAAAAGAAAAAGACACGATGCATCTAGCAAAATGTTTCTTTCCACCATGAAATAAATCTTGACCACCAACTGCCTCGCCAACCATCACTACGCTGCCTAGGGCCAACCCACATGCAACCGGTTCCGAAACGGATTTGTTTTGCGTCCAGCGTATCCACGAAACCTTCTTCCAAATCAGTTTTTTGCAACTTGGATGGCATCGGAAACCGAGGCAATGGTCGTCGAGTAAGGAATGAAGGAAATACTTTGAGTAGGTCCCGGTACTCAGAATTGGGGAGGTCCGGCGATGTCCAGACACGCAAGAACTCTTCTGGCAAATCATCAGGTGTAGACCTGCTTCGGGGGATTGGAGATACGTCCTCTTCCTCGTAGGGAGAAAGAGGGCTTGGAGGGTCGTCTACTTTATCAGAAATCAAAGTTGTAAGTAATGTCGAGTTGGTGTCAGATGATTGTGATAATGATGATCCAACGGAACGCGAAAGCGCCGGTGTATCCAGAAAGGGATCGCTCGGAGCTCGTGGACGCTTAGGCTTCGCATTCTTTGTTATATGCATAGGACCTTGAGATGCGAGAGGCTGGGATTGAGAACGCGAATGTGCAATGTCATGCGATGCAACCTCGTCAACGACGCAAGACGACCGCTTAGACGCAGGCATTTCTTCGAATGCTAGTACCTAAGGAGATATAAGTAATGTTTGAAACAGATAATAATATAGATGTCTCACTCCTTTCAGGACATCTATTGCTTCAAGCATGAAATCCTTTCCACTAGAAAAGTACATTTGAACTTGGCAATGAAGACAGGTAAGAGGAAGAAACTTACGCTGTCTCTTTAAACACCGCATCATCGATCTCCCAATTTATTCTATTGCAACCTGCACCTCCGATATTCTCTGGTATAGTCTGCAATCTCATTAAAGCCCATACTGGAGGAATATGGTATGAGTGTCATCACGGCTGACAGATAGAAAAAGAAGGAAGACTGACATCCGTAAAAGAAGGGTTGAGGTCCTGGCATTCCCAATGTACACCATGTTCGTAGAAAACGTTGGAATCGATCGAGACGTTCTTAGAATAGTGCATGTATTCAATCTTTACATCCCCAAGGAATTGAGATTATAGGTAATACCTTTCTGCGCGTCAGGGCTGCTTGGATTGGCTCGGGAAAAGGGTAACAAAGATCCGCCAGGTTGTGTGGCACTCAAGTGAGCCTCAAACTCTGCATGCCTTCTTGCGGTTACGGAACGGTGGTATGCTGCACGTGTAGATGCTTGCAACCTCGCGTAAGACGCACGCTGAGATGGAGCTATAGTTGCCAGAGTCTGGGTCATTAAATGTCCGGCCTTATCGTCTTGATTGAAATACCTTGATAAAGAAAGAGTTGTCAGCATTGCCTAAAGGAAATCTCGTGGGTACGCACCAAGCCCGACATTGGTCGGCAAATCTTTCCAAGTCGCTCTGAACGACTCCCAATGGAGTGACTGAACGATTCCGACGAACAGGTGGCGGGGTGGGCCTGCTATTAGGTGTCCTTGAGCGACCTGGAAAGGTTGGAGAAGTTGGTGAAATGAGGCGACCCTTGGACTTGGGGCTCGTAGGTGGCGACATGGAAGTAGGAGAAGGCAATTCGTAAAGGAGCGGAGGTGACTTCGGCGACTGTTGATGGCTGCTAATGACCGATGATGGGGTAAATGACGAATGTTCGAAATGCAAAGGGTCCGGGCGCCGCCGAGAACGAGGTGTCTCGAGACGATACGATGACCCCATCACCGTATATCCCTGCAGCGAACAGAGAGTCCTATAGTGTGACGATTATCTGTCTAGGTATCTGTACCACCGTGAGTCTAGATATCACCTCGAGTAAGCATACTGAACCTAAAAAATAGCAGAACATAGAAATGTGGTAGTGAAGGAGGTCCGTGGTCGATAGTAATGAAACCTGAGCACGGGTATGTGGAAGTCAAGGGCGAATTGCTCTAGTCGTATCGAGCCACCAGAGTTAAACTGTCACGGCGCCGTCACGCCTTTCGCAGCCCTGCTCCGGCATGCTCAGCTGCTGACTTGAGCAAATTCACTCATCACTCAAGGCAAGTCTACCTGGCTTCGCTCGACAATGCATCAAGACCCTTTGTTACCCGAGTCACTTCTTCTCCAGGCTCGTCATTTCGCAACTCCACACTCTGACTTTACAAGGGGGCGATGTTACTCTTTACTTACATTTTTCATCAATTCGGCGATACAAAAGGTTTAACGAACCTGGGGATTCTTTATACAGTCTGGGCAATAGGTCATGAACTGCGTATTCACTCCACAAACGATACAAGAGCATGAGGCGTGGACATGGTGTTTATAATATCTCAACGAAATAGCAGTTTGAAAGCACCACAGCTCTCGCAAGTGAAGACTAGTGAAACTTGTTATGATACTGATTTCTCCGATATTACGTGCGCAGATGGGAGGGCTGTCAATTTTCTCGGGTCCCGTAAGGATATTGAACCGCCAGAGAGACTTGTGATTTTTGCAGCCCGCAAAACATGAGATAGTGACAGGACCAGGTCAGCCTGGATTGTCTTTCAATTCAACGATGAATGATAGGAAGTATTATTTTATTCCACCGTGCTGCAACCTTGCTGCAAAAGGTCGGTAAGCGTGGTCGGCTGTAGCTAGGCTTGCATGTCAGTGGTGGATATAGAGAAACAATTCCAGAATATTGGCTATCAATGAATAGTACGTGATGCCGTCGAAATCTAAAGGGTGGTGCTAGACGGCTCTCAGAAAAACTTTTAGATGATTGAAGGACCAGAATCATTACAATGGCATGCTTAGGCTATTAAGCGAAGGCGGCAGCTTATGTAGGCTAACCGACTCGATCGTCGGCCCAGTTCACTTGGTTGCCATAATTTTCGAACATCGTATACCCCTTAGCTCATTGAAGAGAGCTACTTAAGCTGAGTCTTTGTGCTCCACACAAAATTTGCATCGTTTACCCTTGTCTTGGCCACCGTCTAGTATAGAAGATGTTCACGGGTTCAACGGTACGCACCGACTCGGACCCAATCCCAATTCGAGAGCCTGAGCGATTATTGAGAACCTCGTTTTGTAGTACAGTAGTTAGATGCTCATTCCAATTCTAGTGAATGATAGCTTCTAGTCTTGCTTCTGTGATCCTAAACTGATACATCTCCTCAAGGATATCTTCATTTTACATCAATGCACTAGCCTGCCACGGCATTTATATGGTCTTAAGAGCACCGCTACTTTATGGCTTGGCTTCCTTCAGGGTCCCGGAAGTTCCAAGTAGCATTCGTTGCATTCTATCATAGGTTGAACAGTAATTGATTATGGTTTGGCTTTCTAATCCATCCATTACTAGGTGATGTTGATGGAGACGGCTGACACTCAACGTACTCCTTGACTGCGCCTGCATCTCGATGGTTCCATTCTCGCTGTCTTTCCCTATCTTCAAGGTGACGACGTTCGTCTGCAGTTGGTCTAGTGTTCGGTTAGGAAAACATGCACTTTTGGGACACTGTCAATCACTCACTGTCCGTCTCCATCATCCACCCGCAACGCGAGCAGGTTCTATTGATTTTTTCAATGCATGAGACAGTGTTGATTGATTAATGTTGAGGTCAATAGCGCCACAGCCTTTTGACTGGAGCGAATGGGAAACCAATGCAACCATGCTCTGGAGTGCTCTTTTCGTCAGAGATCCAGGGGACGCCCTATGACGCATTCACGCAGTACTGACACCGATCTCGAGTTTCCGTCGAGCCTGCCCTGCCCGTTGCGTTCCAAATGCTTCTCAGAAATCCAGGGCTGCTAAAAAGAGATCTTTAGATATGCCCGCTAAAAAGTCCGTCAGTGTCTTGATTGAATTAGTTTACTGAGCGACGGCAGTTTGGCCGAGTTCCCGAGGAAAAAAAATCACCATATGGTTGGAAGATCGTGATGCCCCCTACAGCATTCGGAGCGGCCCGAGAAGAGCCCTGTAAGAAGAAAAGGCCGTAAAAAGTAAGTGTAATCCAGTCATGTTTTCAGATTTCAGAGGACGTGTAAGGCACAAGAAGTGTTCATGCCGATCTGAACTGGGAAGCTGGAGCTATGTACATGGTCGAACCATAGCAAGGGAGAACCCCATTTTCAATAACATTGAATGGTACCTATCAGAGGAGCAGATAACGTAAGTTGCAAGAATATCACTGGTTCAGCATAAACCAATAAAATACTTGGTCGTCGATTAAAGCATCCGCTGGATGGAAACAGAGAAGCGACGCGGAGTCTTAATGGGTGACGAGTAGGAGAGCTGACGGCGAAATTCAGCCACAGTGAGGAGACGAACAAGTCGAATGAAGTGAAGTGAAGAGTGATATGTCGGGTCCGGAGACATTCACTACAGTGACCAAGCAGATCAGAAAAGGCCGTTCAGCGGCAGAAACCGAGGACATTCTCGAGTGCCGCGAGATCACAACCTAGATCAGAAGCATGTCCGCCGATACGGAATACCACAAGGCGCTGGGGGATGCTAAACTAGAGCCAATCGGGACACACGACTCAAATTCGGAGCGGTGGAATACGTTAATACTAGAAAGAACCGGTAAACCGAGGCTGGAGAACACGCGAGAACACGATGTCTGATTGCGCATGGCGGTAACGAATCCTAAAAAGACATTTCAAAGTCGTACACGGGATCTCTGATACGGGACGAGATCTCCCGGGCATGCCGATAGAGCTAAGCACTTGTTATAAAGGCCAAAGGAGGGGGGAGTGAGAAGAGATACACCGCTCTCCTTAACTGTGAATCTCCTACCTGTTGTAATATCTAGCAGCCAATACAGAGCCCAGAGGCACGTATTGGTTCAATTTCAAGGAACAGCAAGGGACAACGTACAAACTGGTTTGGATGGCTTCAGCCTGGCTTGGTTCGGAAAATGCCGAACGCCGATCAGAATTTGTCAGTGACAACCCCGCACATTCTACCACTTCGATTACTTTCTCTTCCTGACACTCATCCTCTCTTTTGTAGCTCTCTCTTGCACCTCGTCCACTCCCTCCCCCCTCCGACATTTCTCGCTGGGATCTCGCTGATATACTCAATCCTCCTCCGGTCGCGTCTCGTTTCCCCTTGAATCGACGTAGGAACTTAAAGTTATCCATGGATTTCGTTTCCTCCAACCATCATCAGCCTATGTTTTCGCCTCAGGAGCTGGACTCATCCTTCTCGTCGAATAATATCGAACCCGTACGTTGTCCTTGAATTCAAGCGTTCTTGCGCATTTATATTAGTCCAGGAACATAGCAGCTATGAACTCTTTGGTAGCTCTTCATCAAACGGCGCATTCGGCTCCCATTACCGCAGAAACGCGTCTTCCAACTCTTCAATTGGTCAAAGCTACGGAATAAACGGTGATGGCGCCTTTTCTCAGCAGCCATTCAACGATTCCGTACCTTTCACTGGATCCAACGGGAACAGTTACGATATGATCAACAGCCTACCCTCATCTTACAGTAGTGGAAAAATATCTCCGCTGACGCCGAATGATCCTGTCCATCCTCCGGGATTTCCTCCGTCGACAGGCATGAAGGAATACGGTTCTCAAGGTTTCCATGATTTTAATGGCGCTGAGCGTCGTATTCCCGGCATCTTACCGAGCAGCTACCAATCTGATCTTCCTGACGATTATGTGATGGGGGGAGTCAGTAATGGCCTCTCGTTTTCATCCTCCGCGATGCAGCACTTTCAGGAGAGACTTCGTCCCTATCAATCTGGCCACTCGTCTGCTCCTGGCGTTCCGCCACACATCACCTCCAGCCGTAGTCCCGACATTCTGCGAACTGTTCCTCCTCAGGTCACACACAGCTTTAGGCCAGATAATGGTGTATCATTCGACGATGTTCCCTCGTATATGGGGGGAAGTGCGACATCGAATGATATGGCGCTCCGTATGTCTAGCGTGGATGAACAATTGGCCAGAGTTGGTATACGTAACCATCCCATGATGGGTGTGTCTAATGATCTTCAGACGTTCATTCGGTGGGCTCTGTTGTATCGTGCTAGAAGCGGTTTCTAACATCCTTCATCTTAGCCCATATCTTGATCAATATGTGCGAACACCCAATCGGCTAGCTTTCGGAGAGCGAACCGTGATCGTCATGTCAAGTAAGGTTGCCCAAAAATCTTATGGAACGGAGAAAAGGTATTTCATATGGAACATTACACAAGTGTAGCTAACATGAGGCTCTCATAGATTTCTGTGCCCACCTCCTACGGCAATAATGATCGGAAATTCTTGGTGGACTGACGTCGTTCGCCGCGGAGACGAACTCAAGTCGTCGCCACCGAGAGTTGTAATATCGATCTCAGGAGAGCCCGCACCTCAAGAAGGCACCGTTGAGTGGACCGGTTCTTCTGGGAAGTCTTTCGATGTGAATGACCCACCGACTGGAACAACATACATCGGCCGCTGTGTTGGAAAACAGCTCTTCATTTCTGATGTCGACGAGAAGAAAAAGAAGGTCGAAGCGTTGGTCAAGATAACATCTCCAGCGACCGAAGAGGAACCCGAACGGGTGATCGGTACTTTCCCCAGTCGTCCCATCAAAGTCATCAGTAAACCTAGTAAAAAGCGACAAAGCGCCAAGAACCTTGAGCGTATGTTTTCATCCATGTTCCTTCCATTAAGTGGCTGATGATTATAAAGTTTGTATCAACCATGGTTCAACGATATCGTTGTTCCATCGGTTGCGATCACAGACGGTTTCCACGAAGTATTTGTGTGTGTCTGGCTCAGGTTCTTCGTTCAAGGGTTCGGACGGCGCACCTTTAATGGGCCTAGATCAGCGAACTAGGGCCAGCTCGCCTTCTTTCATTGCCCGAACGGCCAGCTGGGGTAAGTCTCTGGAGGTGACCATGTTCTGATATTTCTAATATGGAAAACGATATAGATCCCTTTGTGATGTATATTGTGGACGTGAATAAGCCTGCCGGTGGAATCGACGCGCCACCGCCCCCACCCCCTCAGCCAGATTATCCATCACCTCCTCCGAATGCGATTCCGTTCACTAACAACGGGTCACAAATACCCATATATTATAACCAGACCGTTGTCCTGCAATGCCTGACGTCTGGTGTAGTAAGCCCTGTCTTAATAATACGGAAGGTAGATCACCAAACCACCGTGGTCGGGGGCGGTCTGCAGGACGGCGCGAAAGGTGTCGCTGATCATTACTGCGCCCCGGGAGAAGTCTGTGGTGACCCTGTCTCTCAATTGCATAAAATTGCATTTGAGGTGTATGACAGTACCAAAGGAGCCCCAGCGCCGGGCACACCGGGTGTCTCTGGTGCTTTCTTATCCTGCATGGGCGAGAAGGTAAATACATACCGACCGATTGACGGACGACAATGGAATGCGGGTAATGGTGCCAGCTCGCCGACAATGCCGGGTTCTCCTCTGAACTCTACGGGGGGCGACTACTTCAGCCCGGTTGACAGTGCGCCTGGCTCGCCGTCGTCAGCATCTGACCTCGTCTCGAATGACGGCGGGCGTGTCAAAAAGAAACGGTCGACATCAAGTGCAGGCGCAACTTCCCGCAGTGTTGGAGGAAAGAATCGTCGACGGCCAAGTTCTGCCGGTTCGATGACGTCCTCTACCCGACGTGGTTCGTCAAGCGATGCCGGAGGAGGCTCCGGGGCACTGTGGCAAGTCGATATCGGCGAAACTAGCGTCTGGACCATTGTAGGCACGGGTAAGCTTTTAGTTCGGTCATTCTTGGACTGGCACTCATATGATGAACGAAACAAACAGACCAGGTCCGTTATAACTTTTATGTGCCGCCCGTTTTGTTCGACAATCAGCATGCGCCGCAAGGTTCATTCCCCGTCCCGTCCAAACCCGTCACTCCATTCCCGGGTGTCGTAAAATATCTTCCTCCTGATCGTGCATCAGAAGCTCCCAAGACGAACTGCCCGTCTTCTCGTGCTGTGCTGTCGAAGCCGAATCCCCACACGGCCAAGATGCTGACGTTGTACGGTGAAAATTTCTCCAAGACAGATCCGGTGGGCGTATACTTTGGTGCAGATCCGTCACCGTATGTGGAAGTTCGATGCACAGAGGTCCTTGGATGTCTTCCTCCAGAAGGCTCATCGTCCGGTGGTAAGCGCCGTCCGATTATTCTCATTCGGGCAGATGGTGTTGTATTCCCCTCCTCCACAATGTATCCGTGATACCGTTGTTTACCCTCATATCTTCACACTCACTGCTCTTTATCTTGCTTTGTGTTAAATTGCTACTTCTCTCTTCCTTTTTGTCGGATCTGCTTTTGTATGTATTCTCGTGGACTTTGGATAATTTAAATGACACTAGCTGTATGCATAGTATAGACTCTAGAACTGTAGTCTGCTAGTCTTGCATATGGCACATGTTTGTCAGCAGCCTCCGGTAAGACCATATCGTGTTTCCCGATTTGAACCCAGCCAGAGCACAAGGCTGGCACGGAGTACGGTGACGAGTCGGCTCCTTCACAGTAAATGCTTCAAGTCCTGTCCTCTGCCTTTGTATTGGATTCCTTTGTTGCCACGAACGGCACCCACGTTCCCAGTATCGCCAGAACCATGGACCCTTCTTCCCTTCCCCGTCTCATTTGGAATCTCTACCTCGAATACCTCTGGTACTACTCCCCCAACTCTTGGGTAGCCCGCATTGCTTATGGCTTCCGTATCATCGCCATTTTCCTTGTATCCCCCATTGTAATTATCACTCTGCTCGTATGTCTCAGTCTTCTCACAATTCGTCTTTTCTTTGCTCACAGCGCTGTAGGATCTCGCATCATATGGCGTTGCTCGCACCCTGGGCATCGTCGATGCCGTCAAAGCGTCTACCAGTGATTCTGCATCAGCTGGCCTCGACATTCCCGCCGTGAACGTCGACGATGTTACTCCGCTTGATTCACTCGATACATCATCACCTCATGCCTATTTCACGTCAGACGAGAATAAATTATCTGGGGTTGATGGATTGTCCCCAGTCGTTTCTAGAGCTGCATCCCCTACCATCACTCGACGGCAATTACCTGAAGAAGGAATCAAACCCTTCAATGGGGATGGTGCCAGAGATGAAGTACATTTAAGGAGACGGCAGAACCAGACAGAAGACAGAGAGTAACGTGGTGGAATATTCTACTAAATACAAAGGGGTCGTACAATATGGTATAATACACATGTTGCTCTACCATCCGAACCGAAGCTGATCTCGAGTGAACGTTGGGGGTTTCCACTTTAGACACTCGGGGTGAATTCGCCTTCGTCGTTTGTTGCGGGTCTTCTCGTGCCGCTCTAGCACTGAATTTGTCAAACATATCATATTCTGACCCTTGTAATGCCTGAACAATTGCAGGGTAACGCATCTAGGTAACTGTCAGCTACTTGACGATGGTTAACCATAGAAAGCCTACGTGTTTTGTACGTCGGCGTGAGTGATGGATGTCTTCTGCGCTATGTCGTCAATGCTCAGTTCGCCGTCTGTATTGCTCAGTAGGAGTTCAATGATGGTTTCTGCCCAGTACGCTCGATAGCCCAGTAAGCCCAGGTCACTCAGAGGCTTCTCCGGACTTCCAAGCTTTCCCTCTTTCTTGCTGAGTTCATACGAAAACTCTATGAGGAGTTTACCATAGCCATGACGCTGATGCTGTGGTAGCGTCAGGATACAGGCAACGTTATAGCTTTCCGCCGATTCCTTTTCCTTAGAAAAGTAGCCAATGATATGACATCCCGTGGAGTCGCGTTGAGCCTAGATGTTGTTTGAGAGCTTGTATGCACAACTTCTACAAGCGACTGACCATGACATAGTACATAAAGGGCGTGACGTCGTAATACAAGGTTTTGCTATGATGGTGTCAGAACCGATGCAGCAGAGCTCAACATCCACACTCACTGATCGAGGAAACACTTGGACAGTAAACTGAGATTCCGACACCACGTCAATTGACGTTTGCCATCTATCTCATAGAAGGAAATGTCTTCATGGCGGTAAATTTCGTTGCCAGGAGGATGAAGCATTGTACACCGCAATCTGTGTCTGGAAAGCATCATGGGAGAGGGATAGAATGACAAACAGAATTCGCAAATGTAGAGAACCGGAAGATGGGCATATTCCTTCGGATAAGGACTGAAGTACCACGCCTCGACTTCGTGTTTTCCAATCTGAAGACGATTGAGATTTTTGACGCGAGCAATTTCGGAGATGGACTGAGTCATGGAGCCTGAAGTGCGTAGCTTTTCAATTTCCTGCTCTTTGCTGAATGTAGAGTTTGCGGCAAGGCCTTCGGAGGGCATAGACTCTGTCATACTAAGGTCAAACGTTTCGATGTCGGCTTCTCCGTCAACATCCATGTCCCCATCTGCGTCTGCATCGAGGTCCTCTGCGTCCTCTTCTTCCTCCTCCTCGTCATGTGGAGTTTTCCTTTTGAGATAGGACGGTGACGGTGACGGTGCTGGAGAGGGGGAGGCTGTGAATTCTGGAATATGAGAAGATAGGATTGGCGTGGGTGGGGAGGTGGCGATGGCAGCATTTGTGGTGGCTTTCTTCAGCAAACTCGGGGCTCGAGGTGCCTTGCCAGGAGCCTTCTTGGCAGTAGTATTTTTCTTTCCTGCAGGCGTCTTTGGACGAGGCCACTCAAGATCCCGGCTCAGAACGAGACGAGAGCCTGGAACCCAATCGTCGAGGCGCTTATTGAAAGCATCCCAGTGAACAAAGAACTCCCACTGATCCTCTGGCTTCTCTGTATCACTACTCTGGTGAGCTCGGGTACTACGAGCATAAGGATTGACGGGCTTGTCGCGAATAGAAAGGATTTCCGCGAGACGTTCTTCGGGATTGCCGTCGGAGTCAGTGCGACGAATGTATATTTTGCAGCCTACAGATACGGTCTGTACAGGGTCAGAGTAATAAATAAAATGGGGAGATACAAATGATCCAATACCTGAATAGAATAAGTGCCGCCCGGAGTGATGACAGGTGGGGTGTTGGGAACGTCGGTGGGAGTGGAAGGAGACATTATCTTGTCGGAGTTTAAATGTACCGCCCCGGTTATCCGTTGCTGCCTTGACTAAGGAATAGTAACTTATTGTTTGCTTATTGTCGTCCATGGTGGGACCAGCTCGCCCGCCATCCCTGGGCCTCAAGCGCGCTGGCAAGCCCGTTCTAGGCAGCGCATCCAATTCTGGAGCCCCAGCCTTTCAGACATCCTTCTCCAGCTTCTCCCACATCGTGTAAGTCATCGCCTACATGTATTCC
Source organism: Armillaria sp. CMW 4456 (assembly GCA_028551335.1). NCBI lineage: Eukaryota > Fungi > Basidiomycota > Agaricomycetes > Agaricales > Physalacriaceae > Armillaria > Armillaria sp. CMW 4456. The sequence goes on from JANDKJ010000292.1 coordinate 417,777, forward strand.
TTTGCTTTCTCATCGTCCTTACAGCGATGCTTCAGGCAGTATCAACTTCGAGGGAAAGGCGAGCATAAATGCTTCAGGCGTCAACTTTGTAAACGGCGCTTCCTTCGCCGTCCGTATGGAAGACTTCGAACAACTAGAAGAGCTTGGCAGAGGAAACTACGGAACCGTGAAGAGGGTGCTCCACATACCCACCAATGTCGAGATGGCCATGAAGGCACGTTCTATCCTGCTCATGTCGATCCCTGCTCTTTGCAGTAACCTCTCGGATCGCAGCAAATTCGCGTCGAGCTTGAATCGGCCAAGTTCAAGACGATCGAAATGGAACTGGAGATTCTTCATCGCGCCGTTGCCCCTTCCATTATTGGCTTCTTTGGCGCCTTCTATGATGAGGGATGCGTGCATTACTGCCTCGAATACATGGATGCTCGCAGCCTTGATTCGCTTACCGCTTTTGATATCGATGAGCGATTCGACATATCGGGCGAGTCCTTGACATGGGAGGGTCTTCCCGAGGAGGTTCTGGCCCGGATCGCAGGCAGCACGGTTCGCGGTTTGAAGTTCCTGAAAGATGAATTGGAAGTTATCCACCGTGGTACGCCGGCTTCCACGTATGAATAACGTTTCTCTCGTTAAATCACGCTCGCAGACGTCAAGCCTACCAACATATTGGCTAATACCAAGGGGGAAATCAAGTTGTGTGACTTCGGCGTGTCTGGTCAGTTGCAGAAGTCACTAGCTATGACCGTAGTGGGCTGTCAGACCTACATGGCTGTAAGTGCTGCAGGCTTCTCGCGTCACTCTTTAAATTTATCAATAGCATGCAGCCCGAGCGAATTGAAAGTGGTCTCCAACCCGGAAATGTCGCTTACGGTGTATCTTCTGATGTGTGGTCCTTAGGACTCTCGACACTGGAGATAGCTATGGGCAAGTATCCTTATCCAGTCGACAGCAGAGGAAGTGCTATGGCCTATGTAAGTTACTGGTTTGCCTCTCTTGAAAATATTCTGATTAGTGTTACCGGTGTTAGATGACTGCCTTGATCAACGGTGATGTGCCTGCTCTTCCGGAGAGATACAGCTCGGCCGCCCGAGCGTGGGTTTCAAGATGCCTGGTTACCAATCCAGACGGACGGGCGAACTATGCCGAATTACTGGCTCATCCTTTTCTTGCAGAGGAGAGTAGCAAGGATATTGATATGATTGGATGGGTAGCAACTGCCTTAAAGTTCAAGGCAGCTAAGGCCTCAAGGGGCAAGATCTGAAGACCTTGGCGTTTCTGTCATTATTCGAGACATGTAAGAAGTGGCGTGCTGTATGTGAACACTTTTTTCCGGTCTGCGTTCCTTGTTCACAATAGTTCCAATCAAGGTGGCCAATCTCTTTCCCTGCCTTCCCTGCCTTCTCCGAAGTACCTTTACATACGTCGCTGTTATCTTGTTACGCCACCCTGTCTGTTACCAACGCGTTCCTCAACGATCAACCCAACATAAATTTGCTCTGCCTAGTCGACTGTCACTGCTGGTTTGATAGCATGTCTAGTTCCAGGTGGGCACTTCATCGATAGAAGAGGTTATATTATAATGAATGTAGTTTTAAGACAACTTCTGTATACCAACTCCTCTAGAATATATATGTACATTGATAATGTATAACACTTCAATAATAGAATATCACGGCCAATAATACTGGCGCTCTCCAAAACTATTGAACACCTCCATCTTCGGCAGCATAAGTCGCAGCTTGATGCGACAGGGTAACTTCACCTTCTGCCAAATGCGGCTGAAGATCTTCCTTCCGGATTCCTCTACATTTTAAGGCGTATGCCCTACAAGCTTCCCGACTCTTAACGAGCTCCGGATCTTCATGAGACAGAGCAAACACGGCTACGTCTGGAAAGTTATATTCCAGAAGTTCTTTTAACACAGGAAGCAGCTTGGAATCAGGAGAGTACGTCCCAGAGTTGTTGTCAATCACCAACTCCCATTGGACTTGATCGTCAAGAATATCATCATCGAAGTTATCCCATCCTCCGGCTGGTCTTGGATGGAACTCGCCGCTGTATCGCACATGTTCTGAACAGTTACTGTGCAAAGCATGCTTCGACGCAAAGTCGACGAAAAAAGCGGCTCCAGTTTCCGAGAAGCGGAACGAATCATCGTCGGCGGAGATGATGTAGGTGTATACAGCAGGTTTTACCCGATGGGCAAAGTCGTTACGAGAAGCAGGGCCAAAATGACTACTGTCGGCAGCCCCGTGTAGGAGTTTGATGAAGTCTCCAGGATTTTCCAACAGGCCGAAGCCGTTGGTCGTCTTGCGAGCGTAGAGCATACGGTGACTTGCCTGGATGGTTGACCGCACCGCGATAGATGCCGGTCCCTGGAATATGCTCTGTGCAGCTTTATAGTTTACGTTCCAATGTTGGTAGGAATCCTTGAAAAACACGGGAATCCCGATGATGTAAACCTTCCAAGTGGAATAGCGCCGTGCGTTGTTGTCCAGGTTTGTCAAGATACCGACAGTAGGAGAAATGTGGCGGGAGTAGCGTATGGGGCCGTCAAAGAGATATGCATATTCCTGGTCGCTCTCAGACGGTTCAGACTGGATCTGATGGACAATCCGTGAGAAACAAAATGCATAGGGAAGGAAGGAACTGGAAGTATACCTTGAGCCAGAATGTACCTCTATTGCGTCGAAGAAGAGTTCCTTCAATCTCGGCTTCCTTTGCACCTGCAGTCACGGTCGTTTTGAACTTGCCAATGTAGTCATCGTGGGGTGCACCATCGTCTTTGTCAAAAACCTCGACCAGAAGATCTGCAGTCACAGGAACATTCTTCACCCGCCAAACCTCATTCCATACGGGTGTCAGTGTATTCGTTTTCACAGTAGAACTGCAACGAAGGCTTAGAGAGTGTGACAGAGTCATGAGAGCTCAGCGTACACAAATGTGATATGGTCATCGAGTTTCGCCACAAAGTACGGGTCGGCGCTACCGACTACATCCATTTTCGGTAGGCCAGAGGCCCCGATGAACTTGCCAGGCAGATTAGGAAAACGCAAAAAAGTACCATCATGACATACCTGGATGCTGAGATCTACACACCGAATCTCGAATGAATGTCCATCGCCAGACGGACTGTGCTTGTGGCTGCGGACAACACCTTCGATCTTCTCGACAATGCTCGACATACTTACTGGATTTCTTCGACGTCTGGTCATAGGAGACGAGAAAGGGTCCGGACGTCATATATCATTACTGTATATATTAAGAGCCTAACCCGAGCCAACGGATCTACTCCTAAAATATTACTCTGCGATTCTCTGGGCGCTGAGCTCAACTGCACTGCCCAACCAAAGCTGCAATTCATTCATCCGAGCGTTGACACACGGTAACATAATAGTACCATGTTGCATGACCTTCATCATCCCATGCCGTTCACCAACTTTTCGAGCGCATCTCCACCAGCAATCTGGAATTCGGATGTCCCACTTCTGTTCATGACACCTCCCTTCTTGGATAAGCGGCCTTGAGCGCGGACAATCTCGGTCATGCGCGACTCAGCATCTTTATGACGAGCGTCTCGGTTACCCTGCTTTCCGCCGGACTTTTTACTCTGCGTTGTTTTGCTGCCGGTTATAGTTTTGGGCGCATCTCGGAGTGCGAATGCCTTGGCCAAATGTCCGATATGAAGATGTCGTACATGAAATATATGTTTCTCTGATGAAGGATGGGTAGCATATGCCCTCATGTGAGACAAAAATGCCTTTCGAGCGAGTAAGATATTCTGACATCAACCATTAGCAGGCGTCTCTCTGAGGAGACAGAAAAGCATACCTCTTTTTTGCTGAGAACCCATCGTTCGAAGGACAACTGTACATCAGTAGCACGGCCTTCAGATTCGCTCCCTTTGCCTCCAAAACCGGATTGTAGTAAGGCTTCCACTGAAGTGCCTTCCAATGATACCTTCCCTCGTTTGTCATCGCTCTTCATCTTCCCCTCTATCCATTGGACCCATTCGGCTTCGCTAGGCGCGACAATACTCCATGCCTCGCCCCCTTTCCCTGCTCTGGCGGTACGACCGACACGATGAACGTACTCTGTTTCTCCCCCCTCAGTCGGTAGGTCATATTGTATTACCGCTCGTACTAGGGGAAGATCAAGACCGCGCGAAGCCACAGAGGTGCAAAGAAGTATGGATGATTGTGTGGATGATTTCGATTTCCCTGAATTCGAGAACCCGCGTAAAGACGCAAGACGTGTGCGAGTGTCCAAGGATCCATGAAGTCGATATATTGTTGTGTCAGGGAAGAGCGGGGACTGGACTTCAATAGCCTGATCTTTGTCTTTTGCGACATCAGATTCATTTTGGTCATCAGAACCCTCGTCCTCGGAATGGTCATCCTGTTCCTGCGGCGTATCGCCGTTCATTATAGAACCACCCAGCAGTTGCCAATGAAAGTCCACGGAATCCGTACAACTAAAGAAAACGATCACTTTATTTCCGCTTTGACTCTGGGATTGGGCAATGAGGGAACGTAAGAGGGCAACCAGAACCACCAATCGCAGCTTCAGAGGAACAACAACATATTTCTGTGACAGCTGTGAAGGGGGTGTAAACTGCTCCGGACCAGAAGAAGTCTTAAGCAAAGAGTCCTGGGAGGTTTCGGACTTGCTCTGTGGATCCTTTTCGATCCCCTTGATCATCAAAGGTTCGACGAGAGCAACTCCAGCCAGCTTTTGAACATCCTCTCGTATAGTTGCAGAACAAAGCACAGTTCGTCTGCGCCGTTCCCAATCCCAACCACCGACATCTCTTCCAACACCTTCCTTCTCTGCTTGAATAGCAAGGTTTTTCCGGCCGTTCAGACCGTTCAGAATGCCAGTGATGGTTTCTTCGAATCCTAGTTCCATCAGACGATCTGCTTCGTCCAATACCAACCAACGGCATTTTCCAACGTTGAAAGACGAACTGTTTTGCAGATGATCCAAGAGTCGACCAGGAGTTGATACAAGGATAGGGAGACCCTTTCGCAGACGCGCTTTCTCATGAGTGCGTGTAGCACCTCCAGTGAGTAAACCGGATACAAGCCAACGTGTCAAGCGTGTGGAAGACGCGTCGCTGGCAGACTCGTCTTCTGGGCGTAGACGCATTTTGAGTAACGCATCTAAAACATCTGATATCTGCTTTGCAAGCTCTCTTGTTGGTGCTATTATGATAGCTAGGGTACCAATTGACCGATCGATATACGAAAGACTACTCAGCGGTAGCAAGTCCTGGATTATGGGAATGAGAAAGGATAATGTTTTGCCAGAACCGGTTTGCGCCTGAATGAATATATCTCTGTCTGCGGCTGATGGAGAAAGCATGACGGTGAGGGTCGCACGTTGTATAGATGTCGGCTTGGCAATACCCATCTTATTTGATAGATGTGCGACTAGCAGTGGATCGACGCCAAGTCCAGCAAAAGAAGAGGAGTCTGTCAAAGGGGCATTGCTGGGGCGAGCAATAGATTTAGAGGTTTTCGGATTATCTGGGATATGGACCGTTGGATTGTAAGAGAAAAGGGAAGAAATAATTTGGGTGCTGGGGCGAGAAGAGGCAGCGGGCCGATCATGATTGGAGGGCGCAGCTGTCCGTGGTCGCTTTGAGGGTCGTTCTTCAGCTGGCTCTGGCTGCATATGGGAACTCTCCAATTCTCCAGGTCGACTCTTCCGCTTGGCTACTCTTTTTGCCTTCAATCTATATGTAGGGATGAATAATTAAGCATTAGAAACTGGATATGATTAGTGACCTTTCTGTCCAGCGTCCACCTTTCTTCGTGCTGTTTTTCCCTTTTCCATTGGGAATAGAATCATCGGGGGCAAGGTTGAGAATGAGGTCGTCGTCCATGATAATCCGGGACTTTCTTCGGCGAGGAAAAATGATATCATGTGGGAATTATTCCCACGGCCGTGGTGATCACAGCTCGAGGATCGACACGTCCTCCTTTTTCTCCACCACAATGATCTTCCGTCGACTCTCCTTGGTCCTTCTCTTCTTCACTGTAACTGCGCTCCTCTGCACCCACTCAGCTGACGCTGCTAAGGGTCCTAAAATAACGCACAAAGTTTACTTCGACATCAAGCATGGCGACGAGGACCTTGGACGAGGTAGGTTGCCTACACATTCATATCTATCGTTTTGCTTCACTTTCTTCTATAGTCATCATGGGCTTGTATGGTGGTGTATGTAAATGCGCAGTGTGTTCATTCGGATATTAATCGTGCGCTGTCCTTAGACGGTCCCCAAAACTGTTGAAAACTTCCGAGCTCTCGCCACTGGTAAGGACAAGGACGGTAAGGAACTTGGGTTCGGGTATAAGGGTTCCAAGTTCCACCGAGTCATCAAGGACTTTATGTACGTTGTCAATTTACGCGTTTCATTTTTTGTCTAACGTTGACCTAGGATCCAAGGTGGTGACTTTAGTACGTTTATCCACATTTAATTTTTTTGGTTCGTATCTATCGTTTCCTATTAGCCAAAGGTGACGGAACTGGCGGAAAGGTATGTACACCACTTTCTTCCCCCGACCACGGTCTGAGTTGTATGCATAGTCTATATATGGTGACCGATTCGCCGACGAGAATTTGTAGGTGCCCTTGAAGCAAGAAAACTGTTTTTGTGATCAAATTGTTGCAGCAAACTCCGTCATACCGGTCCTGGGACTTTGTCCATGGCCAACGCCGGTAAAGATACAAACGGTGAGATCATTTCTTCTCCCGTACTGGATGCAAAGAGTACTTAGACTTTCTTTAGGGTCCCAATTTGTAAGCCCCGTGTTTATTCGCTCTTTCTATCCGTCATAACATGGGTTTCGTGATAATAGTTCATCTGCACCGTAGTCACCAGCTGGTTGGATGGCAAACACGTCAGTACCAAATCGTTTTATTTCATAATCTTTCCCTTACCCTTCTCTAGGTTGTTTTCGGAAAAGTTCTAGATGGAATGGATATTATACACCAAATTGGTACCTTTCATGGGTTGTGCATCCTATATGCCTCTGACAATTCTCTAGAAAACGTCGCCAAGTCTCGAGACAAACCCGTTGTTGATGTCGTGATCGTTGATTCCGGAGAGGTATGTCTCCCAACGCCTTGTCGTTTCTATTCTCACATGTATCCTTGCAGCTCGAAGTGGAGACTGTGACTGACGGAGAAGGAAACCAGGTACCTCTTCATGCTGAGCTCTGATTGCTTTATTTGTGGTACAAGAGATATCATAAAAATAAATTTTCATTGCTTGCTAGGACTCTCCGGTATCTCAGCCAACAGCAGATACTGCGGCTGACGATCATTTAATGACTGGAATACCCGTGACATCGACTACAACGCCAATAGCAACTGAGGTTGAGGCCTCAATCCCCCTCGAGGCTGAAGAGACATCAACTTTGAGGATCATCATTTTTGGGTTGCTATTGGTTGGCGTTGCTGGTGCGCTCCTCGCGTGGATGCGAACTTTCCAATGGCTCCGTCGTGTAATATCTGGAAAGGAGCGCGGCCTCTACAGGAAAGTCGGGAATGATGACATAGAAAAGTAAGGGCATATCTTTCATCTCTCATGGCAGTTACTTCTCGCTCACAGGCGCGTGGAATAGTTCCTCACGTTAGTCAGATCGACTGTATCTGTTGTTTTTTAGTGATGGAGACTAAAGGATATCTCATGTAGACATAATAACAATAATCAAGTTAAACCGTGTAACAACACAGAAAGATAAATAAGTATAAGGATGGAGGGTATATCTCCCGCAGTTTGCAGGCTCGAACTCGAGGTGGTATCAGGCCTGTACAGCTGCGTTAGAAAAGTCTAGTTTGAAAAGTCAAACCACTTGCGGAATGCCATTATGATCAGAATACGACGGGCAAGTGTCATTAGCACTTCCCTACAGAGCTCGTTAGTAGCCACGTTGTAGATTAGACAATGGTCATACCGTAGGATTGTCAGGACAACAAACACTCTCGCTTCCTAGATATGCCACGCTTCCCAGTGCGGCTTCATTGCCCCAGCCAGCCCAGTTCTCACACGAAACTGTCTGGTAGCTGATATTCCAGACTCCAAAATCCTACATAGATTGGATAGTACATCCAAAAAAAAGGCGACATTGACAACGCCCTACGTACGGTATAGCCATACAGCGATGTGTTTGAGGGAAAGAAGTTGCTGGGAATAGCGTCCGATGGATAGGCCAGGTCAAAATTTAAATAGTCCCCCGAGCTAGTTAGAGATACATAAAGGAAAACCTGATTATAAGCACAGAAATTACGGACGGGTTTGGTTTTGATTCAGTAGCAGAACACCAGCCGTCGCCACTAAGTGGACAAAGATCTGTTACTTTGACAACTATATGCTTTGTAACAGAGGGGTAGAACGGAGGGGTCGATGTCCAAGTATTTAACAAAGTTAAATTGAAGCATTTTCCACATCCAGGACCTAGCAATTGGAGTGTTAGGGAAGGACGTTGAAGATAAGCACTTGCAGGCCACTCACCATATGCAGTACTGCTTCCGTAGGCCATTTGAGAAAGAGCAGCAGTCGGATAATGAGTGCTCGAAGGCGTGCAACCGCAGGACGCAACATAATTCTCTGGAAGTTCATAATGGGTCATTGTCGCAGTACCGTCAGCAGAATAATTTATCCATGCAGCCGTTTCCAGAAGTATAGAGAAAAGTAGCCCCAAGAGCCCTAAGAAAGAAGAAAACATATCAGGCTGCCTAATGGAACCTTAAAAAAGCATAATGTTTAAGTCGCTGGACGTCGTGGGAGGGTGCCGGTGATGGTGTAAGGTCGGGTCGCCGCCGGCACGTGTTCGCGCTCGGACGACGGTCAACTTGATTGTGCTCACTGTTCGTATTCGGCCATGAAATATGCTTACCCAGTCTCTCACATCTTCAGCGAGCTCGACACTCCTCAACTGTCACTCAAAATTGCTCGACATTCTTCATGCAATCGCTGTGCATGTACTGGCCTTCATCCAGACCCTGACGATGAGGTAGTCTTCGACGACGAGGCCCAGCATACATTTTCTATTGGAGACCTTGGACAATATGGCTCTGATGACGAAGATACAAATCCTCCATATCTCGAATTCTGTGGATGCGGGCACGGGTTGAAGGAACATAATGCCACGGAGGCTGGCATTGGTGTCGAAGAGTTCCTGAGACGGAGCAGGGTTGCCGTTCGTCTAGATGAGCTCTTGAAGGTACTTTTTCGTTTTTACTTTTATGCGCTTGTCTCACCAAAATCTAGGTGCGTCTCAGCCTCACAATGATGCATTCTATTAAGTTCTGCTACCCATTGCAGGATGCAGGGAAGCTCTTGGACTTCGACTACATAGACGACGACATCGCCTCACTCAGAAAACAAATGAGACTGCCAGTGTCTGCTATTTCACCTTCTCAAGCTCTTGGTATGTGCACAGACCTTTGTAATACAGATTGTATTCTCCAATACCGATATATCTTACTAGGTTATGCACGGGCCTCAGATGGTTCCCCTCCTACGAAGAGGCGCCGACTCTCTCTTTCTTCTCTCAGTGAGGCAGATGACGATGACGATGACGATGAGGAGGACAGACCCCTAGCTGCACGAGTCAATTCGAAGTCAGGGTCAAGACCGGAAAAAACACCCCGGAAAACCGGCCAGAAAAGCGGGAAAAAGGGTCTAGGGAAAGTTCCCAAGGGCAAATCTAATGGTGCCTCACGGAAGGGTCATAAGAGCAAAGGTGTGAATGGAATAAATGGGCATTCCGCGCGGGTCAAGGTGGAAGAGAAGCTCGGCGATGAGCAGTTAACCCGCCTGGCCGCTGGAGTTCCGGTAGATGCATCCTCTCCCAACGAAGTAAGCTTTGCTTGCCTGTGACACGGTGATGTTCACTCAAGTTCCACAGCCCGTCGTCCGTACAGAAAAGATGGCCGCGATTGAACTTCGGAAAGGAGTGATAAAAATTACATCTGTGGAGAACGACAAACATCCTCGGTCGTATGTCATTCTCACCGGGCTCAAGACACTATTTCAGAAGCAACTGCCCAAAATGCCTCGGGAGTATATTGCAAGACTAGTCTATGATACGAATTCCAAGGCGCTTGCAATCATCAAACGTGGTTATAAAGTTGTTGGTGGCATTTGCTATCGACCCTTTCCTCATCGAGGGTTCGCTGAAATTGTCTTTTTCGCAACCGCTTCGGTAGACCAAGTCAAAGTACGTGCACAAAATCTGGCTTTCCCTTTCTTATCCGTCTGTAGGGCTATGGCGGAATGCTTATGGATCACTTCAAGGCTCACATTCGCAAGACATATCCAACCATGATGTACTTTCTCACGTACGCAGATAATTATGCTGTCGGCTACTTCGAAAAGCAAGGTTTTTCGAAGGAGATCACTTTAGATCGTTCAGTATGGGCCGGTTACATCAAAGATTACGAGGGAGGTACTATCATGCAATGTACAATGCTTCGCAAGGTCGACTACCTTGACAAAGGTTCTATCATTACCCAGCAACAGGAGGCCGTCATCTCGAAAATCCGTGAGATGTCGAGGTCGCATATCATCCATCCAGGTTTGCCACAATTTCAGCTGGGTAATGATGAGGTCACTGTTGACCCTCAAGATGTTCCGGGCTTGAGTGAATATTGCTCTTCCTTTTCATTTGATTTTTCCAGCACTAACTCAATTGCAGAAGAGTGTGGGTGGACTCCGGAAATGATGATGCAGTGCGTTGATTAGTGTAGTGTTTTCCTTCGTAAACTAACATGATCTCGTAGATCGCTACGTGTTACACCTCGAAGTGCAGATCATGGTTTCATGGAACAATTGTTGCGAGATCTGCAAGAACACGGAATGGCTTGGCCCTTCCAAGAACCTGTCAAACGCGAAGATGTACCGGATTATTACGATGTCATCACAAATCCAATGGGTTTGTCTTGCACCTTATCTGCGAGTCAGTGGCTCATTTCGTCTCAGACTTTAAGACGATGGAACACAAACTGGAGACTCATCAATATGGATCCGTTGACGACTTCGTTGCCGATGCTAACTTGATATGGGAGAATTGTCGGGCATATAATCCGCCCGATACCATATACCAGAAGGCTGCTGCCAGGTTAGAGAAATTGGTCACTACCAGGATGGCGGAGAGAAATAAGCGTGAAGATTGATTACGTGGTCCATGACACATGTGTCTTCCGGTTTAACTTATTTACCACCCAACTTACAGTATCTGGCTTACACTTGTATCTATAGCTCACTGTATTCTAACATCCATGTCATAAAGCATAAGCCTTACTATTTGAGTTGAGTCAATTGGACAATACAAGGCAAAGCAAATTGATGAGTGGACGGTAGATACAAGTACAGCTGTAGACGAATGCACCAGAACTAACATTACATGTCAAATCAGCGCTGTCCATCTAGGTCCAAGTCAGCATTCCGAAAATAGCAGATATAAAGACTACACGTACAAGCCTTGGTTTCATATTTCCCGAGCCCGACAATTATATTTTGAGGCTCTTGAGGCTTATGGGAGAGATAGTTCTCCAAAATACTCCTCGTTCCCAGGGCATAACGTGCCTGAGCGTCAAGAGTGGTGCCGGAATAATGAGGAACCATGCCGTTTCCACCTCCCAAAGGGTTCTTCATGGTACGCCAGACATGATCCTTAGGGGCCGGTTGGACATTCCAAACATCACCTGGAGCAGCATTTTAGCGACTGACAGAATAAGTGCACAAAGTATACACACCTGAGTAACCTGCAAGCTTGCCGCTTTTCAATGCTCTCGCAACAGCGTCCTTGTCACAAATGGCACCACGGGCAGTGTTGACCAACCAAGCGCCGTTCTTGAAATGTCTGAGTAATTCGTCGTTGATCAGACCTCTGGTACCCTCGTGAAGGGGACAGTTGACGGTGACGACATCGCACTGGGTGGGTCTAGTGACTTCATAATATCGTATGAACCAAACTTACCTGGGAAACAAAGTCCTATGATAGACATGTATATGAATGATGTGTCACGGAGGGTTAGAGGAAACTGCACCTTCAAATCCTCAACACGACGTGCATTAACCTTTTCGGCAGCAGCTGTGATATGAATTAGCACCAGAATTAGAAGTATGACTGCCAGAATACTGACCCGCTGGAAGCGGAGCATAGTCGTAGTACAACAACTCTTTAGGGTCGAAGGGAACCAGCCTTTGAAGAACCCTATAACCGATTCTTCCGGCACCGATAGTGCCCACTACTTTTCCTTCCAGGTCGAAGGCGTTTCGGGCGATATCAGACACTTGCCAGTCACCGCGTTCGATCATCTATATTCGAAGTATTACGATTATCAGCATAAATGAACAAAAAGAAATTCTACTTCATGAGCAGGTACGAAGTTGCGAACGAGCAGGAGAATGCTCATGATAACATGCTCTGCAACCGACACGACATTGGATCCGGAGACCTGAAATAATCAGTATGGATTCAATTGGTGTAGGTATCATTCCCACTTCTAAAACTTGTATCTGGTGATCAACGGCGGCGTTGAGATCAATATGGTCAGATCCAACGCCGGCTGTTATGCAGATTTTGAGGTTCTTGGCCTGAGCATCTTTTAGTGCAATAACATTTCGATATTGTTGCTCGACGTACCTTCTCGATCAGATCCCTGGTCAGATATCCCGGGTGGAAAGGTGTGGTGATTAAGACTTCGGCCTTGAAAGTGGATGAGAGATAAAATTACGTGCAGGGGGGGCTAAACACGCACATCGACGATATGCTTTTGGAAGTCGCTATCGGGACCTTCCTTGCTGCTGGAGACCTAGGAAAGTCAATTCAAAATCGAGGGCGTACGTGAATCTTTTGGTTTCTACGCACTATATGGAAAAGGTGTTAATACATTCTGCAGAATTATTGTGGAGTGCTCACCAATGAACTCATGACCCTGAGATGTCAACCATTCTTGAATTCCAAGCTAGCGGAGAATGATGAGTTCCATGAACGGACATGTGGGAACTGCACTACTTTGTTTTCGACAGTGCCCAAGAGGCGGGGTTCCTCCTGAGCTGCAGCGTAACCGTGGTACAAGATTGCAAGGACCTATGAAATTGTCGTTAGAAACACGCTACATACATAGACCAAAGAGATGCGACCTTCATGATGGTTTGGGAGTTATGAGTAGGATGGCTTGGGAAAGGGAGCTGAGTTGGATGTTAACGCCCACTAATCTCTGTTTATATAGGTGTTCACAGGTCACGGTAAGCATGAGACGGAACAATTTTAGTCCATCGTCAGATGACGGTGACGACTGACCCCGATGAAATCCACATAGTTTAAGCAGTGGTAGACAGCTAAATGTCCACGCGGAGAGACTGAAATTAGCCTACCGGTCATCTCCATGTTTATGTCCATGACTTTCCGCCAACCAAACGTAACCGGTTGATCAATAAAGCTGAGGGGTGGCAGATATACCCGTTTTGTCCCGCTGACGAGAATCAATGCCTACTCTGGGCTACCCGGATGATCAAATTCGTTGCGGGCTTTGCGGTATGAGCCGTCACATGGCTGCGTATCTGTATTATAAGGCAAGAAGTACAAAGGCAAGTACGAAGCGTTTCACATCTTGGCAGTTATCGCGGCGGAGGCACTCGGACTTAATCCCGATTCTTAAGCTACTATTACTGCAGGCCGATCAGCATCCGCCACTTATAAGTTGAAAAGGAATACCTTACGAATGCAATACATGATTTACATGCGCTCTATAGTCCGATGTCACTTTATATCCTCAACATCCGGAGTTTGTACCAACTCGTAGTCGGCCTCGCCACCGACGTCCCGCTCTAATTTCTTGATGGTTTCCCATTCGACCCGAATAAATACCCACATCCATCTACGAATGATCTCCGCAATCTCTAAGCAAAATATGGTGATGCTGCCGTCGCTTTTTGAATGTAGGTGGCTTGACAGCTTGATCGACCATGTTAATCGAAGTACAAGATTGAGGAATATCAGAAGAGGGTAAACAGGTAAGGGATACAATATTGTTGGGCGGAGTCCGTAAGGATAAGGCTGACTTGAACGCAGATTTAGTTCCGCAGGAGTCGGAGCCATAAGGGGTGTGCCGGAATGTAGGTGTGGAAGCACCAAACGGCGAGGGGGCCAGCGTCGGCTGTGAGTACCATTCGTGGCCGTGGGCTTGAGCAAATCTAAACCCCAATCATTGCTGATATCCCACCAGAATGAATACAGAGAATTGATGGCGGCAAAGAGAAGCCTAATATAAATATGTCATATGGTAGGCATTTGGTCTGAAGAAAGACCGACCATAGGCGAAATAGTGGGTGTTCGCCATGCCAGGCGACTTGTGCAACTTCATCACCCTTTTCTTGCCTGAGTTCGGTCACTACTATCCGTTGCGCTGCCGACAAAAAGATGACCGGAAAAGATGTCGCATATTTGACTGCATTGTAGAGGGGCCGATGGCTGTTGTTTGAAGGGGACGAATACTCAATTATGCATTGTCGAAAACGTACTAAATAAGGAAGGCTGGAAACAGCTGAATATTTGCCATAGGACTAAGGGCTTAGGTTCCACCCACCTCATAATTGCAGGCATAACCCATCGAAGCCAACCATCCTCTCTTGGTGGAATTAGAACACTGTTTCCCGGAGCTAGCATGCGCATGCATAACCAGACGTCGCCCAAGACCTTAGCAAACGAGGTGAAAACATCGGCGAAAACAACATCTGCAAAATACACAGGGCTATCCGTCGAAGAAAAGAGGCATCGTCGAATTGACCTAAGGTGGCTCAACGACGTGCTGGGTCGGAGAAAAATAAAAGACACGTACAACAGAAACTTGTCTCGCTCTCGTTTGTCAAAGATGTTGAAAGGACATACGAGAACGAAAAGAATGATGAGAGTTGAGACCCCTGGTATGTACGCGAAGACGTCGGTCAATACAACGTTCCCGTATGTCAGATACCGAAACAATGCCCAGGACGTGAAGCACCAGGAAAAATACGCCAAGGCGAGGCGATAGACTGGGCCGTAAGTTGAGGAGGGTGTTGATAGGTGTACGCCTGCTATTCGCAGTGAAATCGGTTGCTGATTGGGATCCACACGTAGCTCCATTGTACTGACGGCATCCACGCCAAAAATTGTGAGACCATGAAGGTTCGTAGCCCACCCTAAAATGCCCAGTCCGACCAAGACCATGACGCGGAAAGGGAGAGGAAAGGAAACCACCCAATTGATTTCATCGTCGAGTCTTGCATCGTCCATATCCTGCTAAACGCACTAGTCCAAGCTGGAAAGGTATAAGAGAGGTACCCGCAGCATGAACTGCAGCAGCAAAGGACAAGAATATAATGGCCACGTGGCACGGTCAAAGGACTTGAAATTGCTGCGCTCATTAGGCGCGTCCATATCTTCAAACAAACATCTTCTAAAGGTGAAGCCCATTTCTCAAGATCGTTCCTTAAAAGGAGTGCCTATGGCTAAGCGCGAAAGCATCGTAATCGACATAAACTACCGCAGTGGATACGATATCCATTTCTTTCCAAAATAACGAACACGGTGTTCGCATGTCATTGACACATCGAAGTAAAGAGTGGGTAATCACACGGCAATCGTCGGGATAGAACAAGTAAATTTGGAATTTCGCTCAAGCATTGGAAGCACGCGCTTGGTCTACATCTGGAATGCTCAACTTGACTCCGAGCGAGCTTGAAGGGAAACCGTAGTTGCAATTACAAGACACCTAAATTGTTTGGATATATTAAACCAGATCCATGGCATCTACCAATAGATTCGACACCGCACGATAAAGAGACCGTGCACCCTCGGACGGAATTGATCCCAAGATAGCACCTTCGACCACAGAGGTGAGGATCTCGGAAGACATGTCTTTGATGACGTCTCCCGATATTGACTGCAACGCCTCTGAAGCAATAGCTCTCGTCTCGTCCAACGTAAAGGGAACAAAGGGCAATATAGTTGTAACCCGAGAAAGAACAGATGACTGGATATAGCGTCAGTATAGGCCCCCCAGATCAACGGACGCAACATACACCAAGTCGTTCTGAGACGCGAGGCCGCAAGAGGGACATCAACTTGACGTATTCCTCCCGAGACATAACCTTGTCAGGATGCTTCAACGATTCATGATATTCGAAGACGACATCCTGGCCAATGTTTGACGTTCCGAGCCATATAGTATTGTGCACATCAATGTTCATGGTGTTAGCTTCGAAGGAACACCGGCCTGCAGCACATCTATAGTCAAGGAGAAGCTAACAAGTAGGATGTACATACCTAGTTCCCATGGAAGAAGCAAAGACCAAAGAACACTGGGATCCTGGGTCTTCTCTATCTCCTGAAATGAATTATCAGTACACAAACGAGGAGATTGAGCGGATAGGTCTTACGTCGAGTACAACCACACACCGTTTGCCTTCATTGTTGATTAAAAACTCTATGAGTGTGCAGGGAGAACCACCCTGATAAATATTCACTCAGCTATACAGGCATAAAATTATATCACGGACCTGATAAGGACTTATTGAATAAGACTGCCATAAATCATGAGCGGATCGTAGCGTTGTCATATTAATGGTGTGAGTCGGAACATCAAGAAGGGGCCCAACTAGATGTGAAGCGATTAATATTTGTCGATGGGGAGGGAAACAAAGAACAACATTTCTGGGCCAAAAGACTTTTGCCGTGTCCGCTAGGACCTGGACGAGCAGTCAACGCAACACGGTAAACGAAAGGGCCTTGCTCACCACACAGAAACATGACGATCGGTGTTGACGTCTTTTGATTGTCGTGTATGCTCAGGACTCTGAATAACTGTTCAAGGGCTCGATCCTGGCCGACGATCCCGAAACGAATGCGAGCTAGCGGTCGGAATGAAGAGCGTCGCATCAGTGTAGAACTCCGTGTCAGGAAAGCGTCTGTTCTAGAAACGTAATACCTGATAATATTGTGAATAAAAAGAACCAGTAAGAACAGTATCGCAAAAGTACCGAGTGGCTGGATCCATCTGGTCAAAAGCAGAGGCCGGCGATTTGGCATCACTTGCACATGGCGACCCGAGCTCTTTATGAAGTGAAGAAGTATCGGCGCCGAAGGCCAGTAAGGTTTTTACAATCTCTAGCCTTTGCGACAGCTGATTGTTTGTGATGGCAAAGGCCAAAGCTGACTGAGGCCCCGCATTATCATTCGGCTGAGCTTCACCACGCTCCAATACCTGACGGACTTGTTGCGCGTCGTCGCTAGCAATGGCAAACATAAGGGAAGGCTTAGGGGTCGTGATAGAACATGAAAGAGGGCGCGGTGGAAATGATATAGGTGTTCCTTTGGGTATTAATCGTCGAATGGTATAATCATCAGTGTCATAAACCTGCCGCTCTGTCACACTGACTTCCTGGAAGGACCGAGGACTCGAGGGAGGTTCAGAGAGCCTACTTGAGACACGAATATGGCTCCTTCTCCCGTTGGACGGGCTGTCCATCCAACCATCAGGTCGAGATAGGGGTGCTGACTTTGGTACAGGCGTAGGATAATTGGTGAGATTGTGGGCGGATATAAACGATGTGGGAGTAGGAATTGAATCATGATTATGTTCCGATGTATGCGTGGGGTGTGAAAGCTGTGAGAGGCTGTTGAGGACATGGCATTGCACGGCAGTAGTAGTAGCATGACAATACCGAAATGTTGTTTGAGGATGATGGATGCGGTGATACAGTTGTAAACGTTAATGATGTACGATATGAATTTCCTGTGATCAGTTGTCAAAATAGTCTCTTTGATATGATAGATGCGTTCGAACCTGAAATCGACGTTGACTGAGATGAAGATCTATATGTAGATCTAGTTGTCAAGATAGTAGACTGGAATAATAGTTCAAACGACCGTTTTAATCACATCTTGCAAGGGGGTACGCACTAATCTGAGAGGTTTGAGGCCACTGCAGTCAAGCTCGGCGGGTGGGGATTGTTCTTGTGGCGGTTCAATTGCTAAGTCTCTCGACGAACTCACTCTTGACATCCGATTCTTCATGAGAGAAGAGTTCCGGGATCCACCCTACACAAAGAATGAGCTTAAATTATCGTAAATATACAGCAAGGTATACCAGCACGAAGGTCCTCCTGAATGCCAAAGGAATTCTAGCTGAGGAGACCACTTGAGACTCCCCCTCATGCGATGATGATCCACGGTTCGGCGACTTAGCATCCTCAACTATCTCACCTTCATTACGAGAATGGGCAGACGATGTAACAGGAGATAAGGACACAGGAGATGTCACTGACTTTAATGGCGTCCGTAGGATTGAGATCTGTTGACTAGAGAGTATATTATTTGACGTCAACACTGGAGGCGCATTTATCGGAGACGTCATGCCGCGGATTGGGAGGTACGGATTGAAGTTTGGTAAAGTTCTGGACGCAGCGCGACGTTGTGATGGGGAGTCGAGCAATGTTGGGGGTGATGACAGAAGCGAGCTCACAGCATGACTGGGTTGTTTGCGAATATCTTGAGGTGGTGGTGTGAAAACCTGACTTCTCCGAGGGGCAGAGGTGGCGGCGGTGATCGAAGAGGACGACTTCTTCAACAGAGCCTGTGGGGGAGATCTTCCTGTGCTACCTGCTATCTTCCTGTTTGGCGAATCTGAATCTGAATGAGTTCTGTACAGTGCGGTAGTGGTATCCTCCCGATTGACTGGAACTGTGGGGTTATCCAGATAAGCAAGTCGAGCAGTCGGACTGCCATCGGAGACATTGTCCTCGTTCAATTCATCATCTAGTAGCTCAGTTCCAATTGTCAACGATGGCGCGTCTATTGCATCGTGACTTCGATATTCCGACAAAGCGGAAATGTCGCGGTCATGCGCGGACCGTATAACACCTGACTGCTCTTCATTTGAATTGTTGACGTCGTATTGATCAGGGCTGGCGTAACCCACTGCGCTCGGCTCTAACTGAATGATGGGAGACCCAAATACATCCCCAGGATCCGGAAAGGTTGTAATATCCGATAATTGCACGGCAAGAGCGTTTGAATCTGACATGTCTGGGCCATCCGAAACTGGAGAATCTAATGCGTCTAGACTAAGGTCTGGGGCATCAGAATCACTGTGATCATTGCTAGGAGCCGGGGATATCGGGTGTACCCGATGAAAGAATACGGCGAAGTTTGGGGACATGATGCGTGACGAGGGAGAACAGAATGGGGATGATAGAAGATCAAAGGTAGACGTAGGTGCAGGACTAATGGGGGGAGACATAGCCAAAGGCATAGGTGTAGACCAACTGTCCGAAATGTGCACATCACGGACGGAAGAATCATGATAGTCGCGCAAAAAGGTCTTCAGTTGAAGGTCAGGAAGACTGACTGGGGATAGGAGATCAGAAGTGCCCGCCAGGTGAATCTCTGTATGTGGAAGAGCAGGAATGTGGGGAGAATGAAGAGGGAAGGGCATGAAGGGAGGTATTTCTTCTAAGGAGAGGGAATGGACCGGATGAATGGTGTCGTCAACGTTAAGCTCAGAGTAAACATCAGCGCTGTTGGAGGTAAGAGGGAGGGCCGTAACGGGACCGGGGAAACTATCACCATGACCATACGTTACAGGCTCGACCAAGTTTGATGCTCCTCCCGGATTCTCCGTTTGTGTATTTGAAACTGTCATCGAAATATTATCGGAAGTGTCCTTGATGACATCCTTTAAGACGTGAAGTAGTTCAGAAACCTGTGCTGGATCGTACGAGGCATCCGTTGGTACTTCAAGTTGGTCGAGGTCTTTGCTTGACAGAATCTGGGATGGGTATAGTTCCGGCGCGACCAGGGTAGTTTCGTGTGGGCCCCATCCATCTTCGGTATGGAGAAAGTTACAATTGGCTGAGAAGATGCAGTTTCCTAGCCGGTGAAAAGGGCACGGGCGTGCTGAAAGGGAGCAATTAGGTTGACGTTGGGATAAGCAATCAATTTCCCTACTCTTTACTCGCCATAAAGGTTCCTGCAAAGACATAACCAGACATCGGCTCTAAATGCACTCCTACGCGTATAAAGAGAAAACACGGCAGCCTAGGAATATTGTGGAATAGTAAACGGGACGTGAGCTTCAACAGAAACGATCGTTTTCACAAGTGTCACGTGTTATATTTGCCTCGTGATCAGGAACAGCGTCGGTGACATCAGTTCATTTCTCACTCGCGAACAATGGCAGACAAAGGCGGCGTATCCAAAGCGTCCGATACCGACTTCAGAAAAAAATGGGACAAGGAGGAGTATGCGGAAAAGGCTCGGAAACGTGATTTAGAAGAGAAGGAGCGCATGCAGGATAACGAAGAGCGAATGAAGAAAGGTGTGGCTGTTGAGTATAAGGTATCATTATTCTGAATACAGTCACAGGCAAGAGACCACGGAAAACAGCTCGTCGTGATGACCTCCCCAAGCCAACTGAGCTGATGAAGCAACGAGAAGGGTCCTTGGAGCTCGATAAAAATCTCAATAAAACGATGGTTGTACAGAATCCAGGAGGCCGAGGGCCTGGGCAGCCTGGGTTCTATTGTGAAACTTGTAATCGAACATACAAAGATACCACGAGTTACCTTGATCATGTCAATAGCCGGGCTCGTCAGTGAAACATACCTCCAGCAACCCGTAGCATCGCTGAGATTACTTTCCAGACTTGCGGGCAATCGGACAAACCACCAAGCTCGAACGTTCTACGCTGGAACAAGTTCGAGCGCGTATAGCTCTTTTGCGAGAACGAACAAAGGATTCTGTATCAGCAAAAGCCTTTGACTTTGATCAGCGGCTGGCTGAAGTCAAGGCTAAGGAGACAGCTCTAAGGGAAGAAAAGAAAGCCCAGAAGAAAGCCGAGAAAGAAAAGGCACGTATGGACCTCGCCTTGGAGGTATCGGGAGGTCAAGCCAACGACGTGATGGAGATGATGGGCTTTGGAGGCTTCGGTACGACTAAAAAATAGCATCTTTAGTCGAGCGACACCACTATATCCTCGCTAAATTATACTGAAATACAATTTTCTTCCGGGACTTCCAAACTTTAACACCTCTATGGTCTGACCAGATACAATATAAATTTCACGTCAGCCACTTCTTGCTCCTCCTCAATGAGCACTTCGCTGTTCTTGCCTTCTTCCTTCCTCTCCACCGGTGTGTTGCCTATGGTCCGCTTAATCAATTCTGTGTGCTCACGCAAGGCAGCTGTGATCTCTGATCCAGAGCCCTCAGAAAAGAGATAGAAGATGTCCACATCATCCGTTGCTTGTAGACCTGCCTTTTTTCGCAGCTTCTGAACCCGGTTTGTGAACTCTCGTGCCAACCACTCTCCCTGCAGATCGGCATGAACCTGTATATCGAGTCTCACAACGACATCATTATCAGTGTGCGTTCCATATTGGCCCTGAGTGCTGGATGGAAGCTCCAGATATCGCTGCACAGTCAGATCGCCAGTGACCAGTTCAATGCCGTCAACCAAAAGGGTGCCGGTGGTGAGGTACTCCTTAACAACGTCACTCGATACATCTGGCAACGCTTTTTTCACTCTGCCAAGATCCTTTCGGAGTTTGCGTCCCAGGACAGGCCAATCAGCAACTGCGCGATATCGTACGCCTGATAGCGTCTCGTCGGAAGTGAAGACAACGTCCCGCACATTAAGCTCGGATTTGATGTAATCCTGGAGCGGTTTTACGTCAGCGTGATATTGTGCCTCAGGATGGAACACAAGCAGTTCCCTCAATGGTGTCTTAGAGAGCATGAGATATATTGCGTGGCAACATTCAATAGAGAGTAATCGTACCTTCAACGAGAGATTGTTTTTCTCTCGAATATTTCGAGTCAACTCGATGACCGATTGCATGCGGCTGACCTGTCGTTCAATCTCGGCATCAAAGTATTCCTCTTTGATCTTAGGAAAACCGATAAAATGGATGGAGCGGATATCTTCCGCAGCTGGGTTCTCTGAGATGAAGGTACGGAGAGACTGGTATATGTTTTCCGTCAAAAAAGGTGTATACGATGACTAGGTACGCCACTTATGAGCAACGATCGAGAATAAATGCGATCTTCACGTACCATGGTACGACAGAGAGTGAAGAGAGTTTCAAACAAGGTGTTGAGGGCAGCCAATGTATCTTCAATCCCATTTTCACCCTTCAGGCGTTTCCGATTGAAACGGATGTACCAGTTTGTCAGCTCATCGACTAGATCAAGCAGGCGAGGGATGATGGTGTATAAACGATAGGCAGCCATCTCTTCAGTCACCAATTTAATCAAAGACTGACAACGTGCAAGGATCCAACGATCCATGACATTGTTCGGCAGTGGTGCCTGTGCGTTGTACATGAAGTCGACGCCGCTGACCTTCTTGAGCAACGCAACTTGCCCAAGGAAAAATCGGAAGGAATTGAGCCATGGGAGCAGGACCCGAGAGATGACTTCGCGGACTCCCTCTTCACGGAATCGGAGGTTATCTCCTCTGACAATAGGCGAGTTGACCAAGAACATCCTGTTCAGTGCTATGCTATAAGTCACACGCGATACTTCATGTATTCCACGTACCGTGTAGCATCCGCTCCGTATTTGTCGATGATGATATTGGGGTCAGGGTAATTTCTTAGACTCTTGCTCATTTTCTTTCCATCGCTATGCAGTGGCCATCAAATCGATCGCTAGAGAGTCAAAAAATTGCGCGCCGACTTACGCTGCAAGTACAAGGCCAGTTACAATCAGATTCTTCCACGGTGCTCGCCCAAAGAGATGCGTTGAGAGCACAAGAAGAGTGTAGAACCAACCCCGTGTCTGATCAATGCCTTCGGAAACAAAATGCGCGGGGAAGGTTTTCTCAAAAAGGTCCTGATTTTCAAAGGGGTAGTGAAGCTGGGCGTAAGGCATACTGCGCACAAGTTCAGATATGCAACCTCAATCAAACAAAAGATAAAAAGCACCTGCCAGACTCGAACCAACAGTCAAAGACCTCTTCAATGCGGTTTAGTACACCTTTTCCTTTAAATGACGGAATGGTGATGTCGTCAATGCTCTCTCTATGCAGATCTTTGATTCCCGTCCTGCCTGATAATCTTTCAAGCTCCTCGATAGACCCTACACATACAATCTGAAACAATGTCAGCATGGTGTTATAATGCAAAGCTGCACAAACCTCTTCCAGATCCTCGCTCGCCCACAGTGGAATGGGTGTTCCCCAGTAACGATTTCGGGACACATTCCAGTCGCGAGCATTGGCTAGCCAGTTTCCAAACCTGCCATCGCCAACACTTTGTGGAACCCTGCAAGGAAGTTGAAGGAAAAAAAACAAGGCAAAGAGACAAGGCAGACCACAAGGTTTCTTGATTGTTCTTCACGAGGTCATCAACGACGTTTGTTACCCGAACGAACCACGCAGGAACAGCACGATAAATTAAGGGAGTTCCCGACCTGCAAGTCATTTTAGGCAAGTTGGTTTAAAAAGAGAATACGCACCGCCAGCAGAAAGGATAAGAGTGTTTGACCGATGACTGCACTATAAGCCGACCCTTAGCCTTAAGAATCTTTTGAATTTTGCTGTCTGCAGCCTGCGTACTCGTGAGATTCCATCTGCATTCGAAGACGCTGACCTTACCTTAACATGATCACCGGCGAAGTCAGGGACCTCTTTTGTGAACCTTCCGGCGTCATCAACCGGACAAGGTGGCATTTCGTCAGGACGAAGAACGTCATGAGCTACAGCAATACGATGATCATCTTCACCGAAAGCAGGGGCCTGGTGAACAATGCCAGTGCCGTCTGCTGATGTAACATATGTGTCTACAACCACCCTGAAAGCTTTATCTTCAAACTGAAGAAGTTGAGTACGCATTCGTGGACTAGTGTCGGGTAAATATGTTACCTTCTCAGTAAAATACTCAAATAATGGAACATATCTCCATCCTTTCATGTCCGCTCCGACAAACTGCCCGATCTTCTTGAATTTGGCTTTCTTGGGATCTTTATAAAGCGTTGTCAAGAGACCTTCAAAAAGTATGAAATTTTGATCTCGGTCCTGATCATGAATCTTGATATATGTGAAGTCGGGGTGGACGCATAGCGCAAGATTAGATGGTAATGTCCAAGGAGTGGTGGTCCATGCTAAAAGCGATGTGCTGGGATCATCCACAAGAGGAAATGCAACAGTGACTATATTTTCCATCTTAGAAAGCATTTCTGCATAAGAAAAGGGATGACTTGCCTGCAGGATCGTTTACATCTCTATAATCTAAGCCTGCCTCAAAGTTGGACAGAGGCGTTGTGAGACCGGTCGAATAAGGCATGACTTTAAGACCACGATAGACCATTCCTTTCTTGAAAAGTTCATTAAAAGCCCACCAAACCGACTCCATGAAGGAGATATTCAGTGTCTTGTAGTCATTATCGAAATCGATCCACCGCCCCATTCGTTCCACCGTATTTCTCCACTCTGAAGAGTAGCGCATAACGATGCTTCGACATTCAGCATTGTATTTGGCAATTCCAAGTTCCAGGACATCCGCCTTCCCGGTGATATTGAGGCGTTTATCGATCTCGTGCTCGACAGGAAGACCATGCGTATCCCAGCCAAATCGACGAGGAACGTAATAGCCACTAGCATGAGCGTGCCGCGTGACGATATCCTTAAGTTATAAGCGTAAAAGTGAAAGCACATATCAAACAGAGTGCTCACTTTGATAGTGCCAGCGAGGAGATGACCGTAGTGAGGTAGACCAGTTGCAAAGGGCGGGCCATCATAGAATGAGAATACTGGTTTTCCTTCTGACAGTTTCATGCTTGTGCGAAACGCGTCTATCTCTTTCCAAAAGGCCAAAACCTTCTCCTCCTCCTTTGGAAAATCAAATTGTGCCGAGACTGGAGAATCTTGTTGGCCCAGTTTCCTGCTAAATGTGAGGAGAAATGAACTGACTGTCATGAGGTGCAAATGTCATCTTGATATTGAGGAGTGGTGTCTTTGCCGCTCGAGAGGATCGTCGCAATATCGGATAGAATCAAGATGACTCCGCAGAAAATTCCAATCCATCAGTGCACCCGGCGAATGCCGAGCTGAACAAAATAATTGTTTCAGTAATTGTAGGAGTCACGAGACTTGTGACAATCGCGACATTGAGGATTTGGCGCGCCTTCACCATAACCGTCATGTCTCTATTCCAAGATGTCAGTTATTTCCTGCCTACATCATTTCCAGAAGATCGTGCAGCAGAACTTCGACTGGGCCTTGATCAAAATGGTGCAGTCGCTGTCGATACCATGAATGTAGCCACCCACATCATTACCAACACCAGCCGCTTCGAAGGCTGGCAGGATGTTGGTGACACCATAGCCGTTGTAACGGTGCGTTTCTCTCATACCAAGCACACATCGTCCTTCGATCTTACCTTTGTCGCGTAGGATCTATGGGTCGACCGCTCATTGACGATGGGAAAGCTTCAACGGTGGGTATTAACCCCTCTTCACGAATCGTCTCATAGTGTCTCTAGAGCAGCCTATTACTCACCAGATCCCGCTTTCCTATTCTCCGGTGTTGTTGCATGTTCGGCTGATGTGCGTGCATCTATAATTACCTATCCTCTCGTTGGTTTTACCTCCGAATCTTTTCAGTTGTCACCGGCAGATGCAGAAACGTTGTCCGCTGGTATAACAGCACTGGGTGGTCAATGGAGACTGGGCATGACACGGGACGTTACTCATTTGTTCGCTGTCTCGTGTTTGTCCGACAAGTACAAAACTGCGACGGAGTATCAGGAAGTGACTCACATCAAGATTATTCTGCCTCACTGGTTCGACGATGTCGTTCGGCTCGGAATGGGAAGTCTTGATACCGCAATTTATCAATGGCCAGATCCAGCATACCTCAAGGACATGGAACAGAGCACTTTGGACGATGCAAAGAAGATACGTAAGTTGGAACCAGATAAGAAGGTTCTGTATAAAACAGCCCTTTTGAGACAAGATTCCGACATCTCTGGCATTCCTGTCAAAAACGTATGGGAGGGACGACGCGTCTTGTTAAGTACAAATCTAGAACTGAGCAAGGGTAGGCGTGAAGCCGTTGAAAAAAGTATCCATATGGCTCAAGGGACTGTCATGATTTACTCCTCCAATAATGGCGACGGTGACAAAGAGGAAGAGTCAACAAACGTGGAATTTTGCGACATTTATGTCACCAGGTTTCGAAGCGGGAAAGCATATTTTAAGGTTAGTGGGTTTTGATTATAACATGTACTCTTGTCCTAAAGATGGTTCTAGGCTGTGCGAGCTGGCAAGACGATTGGCACTCTTGCTTGGCTTTTCAACGTCCAAGCGATCGGTACCCTTTCCAGGCCGATGGATCAACTACTGCATTACCCCATTCCCCGGAAGCCCGTTGAAGGCTTTTCCTCTCATGTAAGCGTTTGCTAAGGTGTTGGTACATATTCTAATCTCATTAGATTATCACTATCACCAACTACACTGGTGAAACGCGAGATTATCTCAAGAAGTTAATAGATGCTATGGGGGCATCCTTCACAGCTAATATGTCGGGTGCCAACACTGTGGTCATCGCAGCGTAGTAGGTCGGCGTTCCCTTACATTAACTACCGTTCTTAATGATTCTGCACATATAGCCAAACGGGGGTCAAGGTCACGAAAGCTCATGCCTGGTCTATACCGGTCGTGAATCACACCTGGCTCGAAGATTGTTTTATTAAATGGCGAAACTTGACGGTTGGATTGGAGAAGTACATCGAGTTTGCGCCCAATATGGATTTTTCCCACCTCCTAGGTCGACGAGGTGTGGGAAGGGGCACCGAAGATTTAGGCGAATTGGAACGCGAAGAAATGGAAGATCAAGAATACCTTCAATCGCTACAGAAGGAATCTATCCGGACGCAAAACAGTGCTCGAGATGCAAGAGAAGTTGCCGAATATGTCACACTGTCTGTCCCCGATGCGGATGGAAACGTCTCAATGAATGACACCCCTGCAATACTCTTAAATCCGGATCGAGAGGCCAGATCAGAATTCGCGTCAAAAACGTACTTGTCCCCGCGTAAAGCGGACAACCCGCCGTTGGCCAGTTCAAATATGAACAATATATCGATTACCGATCGCCGAACAGCTGAAAACAGTGCAGCACTCACCCCCAATCCCACAAATGTTGATATTGCAGATGAGGTTCTTGACATCAGCGATAGTCCTGAACCTCAGTTGAAGAGGAACAAGAAGCGGAAGCATTCGTCTCTGGAAATAAACACTGATAGCGTCGAAGGACGAAAGACTGGTCCTTCTCAACTCTCCACACAGAAGGCTACCCGCACGCGAAGGAAAAGCAATACAACCGGCGTCTCAAATCGTACAACTGTTGAAACCGGTGATGAACGAGAAGTTGCCATGCAAACTAGTTCTACCCACGGCGTTGGTCGTAAATCCACCCGATTGGGACCCAATCCGATAACGGTCGAGGCTGATACCGAAAGACCACGAACTCAAACAGCTACTACTTCTACCCCTTTGCAAAGAGTGGTTTCTGTGTTGATGCCCCCGATGACCATCACGCCCAGATCTGTCGCACTCAATACTGGGAACAATGCGAATGCGCGTACACCTTTGGGTCATGATGACGCACTTCACACTCCTGCAGAGGAGCGAAAGAGTAGTCTAGCTTCGGGTTCAAGTCCGAAACTTTCCACTCAATATCCGAAGAACAGTTCACCTCTGACCGCATTACCTGAGACGTCGCCTAGAATGAAAAGAAGTGCTGCTGCAAAGGCGTCCCAGCGACTGAAGGATACAGTTATGCCAGATGTTGTTAATTTCCAGCAGGAGATGCGACGCCAGCCAAGGAAAAGCATCGTTAGTGACATATCAAGCCGAAGGAAACGAACATCTGGTACTGTCAGCGACACCGACCATGAAAGCGATTCCAGGCCCAACAAGAAGGGAAGACTATTGATTGGTTCAGAAAAGGGCAAGAACGTGTCAGGCGGATCCGGAGACAAGGAAGTTGAGGCCGTGCGTCCTGCACAACGCAACAAGCCACAAAGAACTAAACGACCGTCTTCTGGAGATACTGGTAAGCCGGTCGAGGAACAAGATCAAAAGCTAGTTGCGTATTCGAAAGGAAAGAAAAAGGCATCTCAGAGCACACCCAAGTGAACCGATTTCTTTTGCCAAACGTGAGGGACTAACTGCCTTTTCAGTGCAATTTCCCCGCAAAAATCATCGAAAGTGGTGAAGCTCATGACGACGCAGGTGCCTCTGTCTGACGACGTCCTTAAGGTTAGTTGTCCAAGTCATTCTACCACTAGCGACTGATAAAGCACCATAGCGTCTGTTAAAGCTTGGCGTCAAGCTAACGACTCGACCGCCCGAATGTACTCATCTCCTAGCACCGCACATTGTGCGAACGGAAAAATTTCTTTGCGCTCTAGCAGTTTCACCTTGGATTTTGTCCCCTGAATGGGCAACAGATTCTACAGCTGCCAATAAATTGCTTCGTGAGTCGCCTGTGATACCTCGTCATTTCGCTACTGCTAAACACTTCCTCTTGCTTAACATAGCCGAAGAAGAGTATCTGCTAGAAGATCAAACGAACGAGCGCAAATATACTTTCCTGCTGTCAGATGCCGTGGCCAAAGCGAAAACAATGAAGGGCCAGTTATTCGCGAAAAGGACCTTCTACGTGACCGCAAAGGTATCCGTAGATCATAAACTTTTAAAGAACGTCATTACAGCATTCGGCGGCCAGGTTCGACTAGTCTTTTTCCAACTAACAGTATTGACAGCCGTTTACAGATATCGACCCAAACGCCGACGGTCAGGATACTAAAGAGCAGCTCAAATCGTCATGTAATCTCCTGCGCTGAAGATATATCTATCTGGAGACCCATCGCCCAGCAATTTCCTGTCTACACCCAAGAACTTATACTGACTGGAGCGCTGAAGCAAGAGGTTGAATGGGATAACAAAAATTTTCAGCTTTCAGAACCATGATGCATACACACACTTATCTACTTTTATTATTTTTTGTCGCAATTTATGAAATTATGCAGTGCAAACTGGCCCCTATAACACCATCGACATTGAATATCTTTCGTGCTCTACTAGTACTGTGGGACGTTTTACTTAACTTCGAGCCTCGTCCTCTAATTCTGGACTATCGGATTTCGTTGACATTTCATTTCGGAATATTGATAGCCGAGAAGGGTGGTCCGGTATCAAGATGGCCAGGAGAAGGTACGAAAGAATGGAAAGAATCGTTGAGAGCGGGGATACATGGTGCCGGTTCGGTCAAGACGAATTCCTTGAATAACACAACAAACATCGATTTTTGCATAGAAAAATATTAGTGCTGGCACATTCGAAGATATGGCGACGATCGTCAGCATCCGAATGACTGTGGCCCTTCATGCATCATGTCTGACAGATAGAATTAACTCCAAGTCCTTTATACGTTGTATTGGGTACAATGAGGTAAAAGGACATTTTAAAATTATGCATATGCTAGATTATGTGCTGGTCAATAATGTACAATGTCCCACAAAATGGTACGAGCTCGATAACACGAGGTCAATGTAAAGATAGTGAGATATCCAGCTCACTTCTAGTGTTTCCCTCCTACAAGACAAAAGCTATAAGCGAGATTCAGCGAAGGTGTGAGGACCCCAAACAAAAGACACCACATATAAGACCACAAATACCCAGGAAAGATAGATGAATATATGTATACAGAAACTAGGCAGCGGACGCAGTTCCTGTCTCGCAAACGGCCGACACGACACAATTGATCGATAAGGCGTCCGCGACGGTAGGATTCTTGCAATGATGCGCTCGTCCTGACGGAAACCGTGAAGAGATATGCCGTGTGAACTTCCTCGACTATTCTTTTCTCCACCTATCCCTCCTAACTTCTCGGGTGTGCATCAGCCTGCCCTGGTGCGGATCGTCTGGATGCACGCTTGGTATCTCTAAATTTGATTGCCTTAGCAACCCACTGGGCGACGTCTGTGACCTTCTTGTCCTCATCTTTGAGAAATTTGTGCTCCAGAAGTTCTGTGTACGCCGCTCTACGGTTTGGACTTCGTTCTAGGCATCTTGCCACCCAATCACAGGCAACATGACTATATCCATCGGGAAGAGTAGGTATGTCGCCGTTTATGATGTAGTGTAGCTAATGTGGCGAGGGATTGAGCGCAAAAAGTCATCTGAAAAGGGCCGATTAGCATACCTGAGCAAAGACATTTTGATAGGATTCTTGAGGATATGGGTACTTTCCCATGGCAATCTCAATGACCGAGAGGCCTAAAGACCAGACGTCCGCGGCCACAGTGTATGCTCCCAGGTTGCCCCTAGTTTCACCGTGAATACGCTCCGGCTATTCATTGATTGTGTAAGTAATAGGATACATGACAGGGTTGATCCTTACCGCCATGTAGCTCTGACAGCCAATATTTGTCTTGGCTAGCGACTTTTCCAGCTGCTTTGAAACGCCAAAGTCGCAAAGTTTGATTTGTCCCTTTAAATTGACCAACACATTCGTCGGCTTGACATCTTACCAACCCTTATTAACGCAAGCAAACGGAATAGGTATAGGACTTACCACGATGCATGACCTCTCTTTCATCTTTCAAAAATTTCAATCCCCGGACCATGCTCCCGGCTATACGAGCCAAGACATCTTCCGGTACCAGTTCCCACACAACGGTCTCGCTCCCAACAGTGTATGTTTCACCAGCTTCAAAAGCGGTAAGTTGATCCAGACTCCCGGCATCCATATATTCCATAAGATAATAGACACAACTCTCAACCGTGAAGGCGCCATGAAACTCGACGATATTGGGTGCGATCGCGGACTGCAGGATTTCAAGTTCTCGGACAATGGATTCCAGCTTGTTCATATCCAATTCTAGCCGGATTTCCTGGAGGTACATGAGCTGAGACGAAACGCATACATGGAGAACAAACCTTCATGGCCATCTGTAATTTAGTTGGCTTATGAATGGCGCGCCGTACAGTCCCGTAATTTCCTCGTCCAAGTTCTTCTTCGATCTGGAGGTCCTTCATAGCCATGGAATACGATCTTCCATTCGAGAAAATAACACCGGTAGCATGTATTTGGGTACCACCGACGTTCAAAGCACCAGATGAATCGCTGTGAAAGAATATGTGTATTTGAGAAGAAAAAAAAACTAATAGACAGAAACGCACAGCATCCTTGAGAAGGCAGAGAATGGAGTGCCAACTGGAGCATGAAGTCGAGGGCCATTGGGAATGGGCGCCCTTAGACCAGCTGCTTGAGGACCACCAAAATGAATAGGATCAAAGTCGCTGAGGAGCATATTTGGTTTTGGTCTAGTCCGCCCCCGTGCAGCAGTAGAATGACCCCGTGGAACTTGGGATTCCGAAGTGGAACGGGGATTGGGTCCAGCTGGGCGATTCTGGGCGTTGGCGTTGGCTACGGCAGCCATCTTGGCGCGCAAACTTGGAGGGATGGGAACCGTAGGGGGCGGGTTGGCGAGCAAGGACATCGTGGAGGACCAAGGCTGTGGTGATCTGTAAGAAACCCGACGTTGCGGTTGCTGCACCCTTGTTGACCTCTGTTTGAAGTGGGGCGCATTCCTGACGTCATCAGACCGCGTTCACTTGATACAATGACCAAGCTTACTCTCAGCTCCAATGTGCAGCTATCTTCCGGTGCGTTTGCCTTGCTGCATTGGAGTCCTGTTTCCAATATCAATCCAGGGTACTCCATGCCCCTACTTGGCTTCGGTGTCTATCAGAACTACAATGCGACCCCTTCAGTTCTAGAGGCATTCAGAGCCGGATACAGGTCCTGCCTTTACCCATTCTGCACCGTCTCCATTGACAATTTCAAGGCATGTTGACTCTGCTCAGGTGTACCGAAATGAGGCCGATGTCGGCGCTGCTCTTCGTGCAAGCGGTTTGCAGCGGGAAGATGTCTTTCTAAGCATGCTCTCTTTCTCATCATGAATATCCTAATCATCGACCGATATATTCTATAGCCTCGAAGTGTGTGTCAAAGACTCACGGATATGACAGCACATTGAAAGGTGTCGATGAATCTCTAACAAAGTTTGGAGTCGGTTTGTCACGCAGTGGTATCGTTCTTATCAGCAGCTCATGCAAGTGACAATGTAGACTATCTGGACTTGTTCCTGATTCACGATCCTTTTTCCGGCCCTGAACGTCGTCTTGCTACATACAACGCTCTTCAGGAATGTAAGCAGGCGGGAAAGCTCCGTACTGTCGGCGTCTCTAACTAGCAAGTCTTGCCCTGCTGCTTCTTATTGCTATGATTAATTGTCTTGGATCCAGTGGTGTGAAGCATCTAGAGGAAATAAAGGCGGCGGGTTTCGATATCCCCGCCGTCAATCAGATTGAGGTAGATGTTTTGATTTATCTTTCGCGCTATGCCAGGCGTTGATTGGTATTCGCTCTATAGCTCCATCCGTTCTGTCAACAAAAGGACATTGTCGCTTACTGCAAGGAAAATGGCATCGTAGTACAAGCGTACTGTCCCCTCATTAGAGGGAAAATGGATGATCCTGTAATAACAAACATTGCCTCCAAAGTTTGTCACCTTCTGATTCACAGACATACATTTTCTGAATGGACGGACCTCATAGTATAATCGGGACCCAGCTCAAGTTCTGCTACGCTGGTCCCTACAGAAAGGGTAACATTTGTGCTCATCTCCAGTCCAGTACCACGCTCATATTTTCCATGCTCAAGATATGTACCTCTTCCGAAGAGTGCAACTCCAGAGCGTATTCGCTCCAATGCGGATCTATACGACTTTGAATTAACAACAGAAGAAATTTCGACTCTTGATTCGCTGGACCGCGGAAAAGACGGTGCAATCAGCTGGAACCCTGTTGACGCCCCATAATGGGAGACCTGAGAGAATACTAAATTTGTAAAACGCTGCAACCAATTATACGTTCAGAATGACCTATCAAATAGCGAATCGCCTTGGGAGTCGGCCAATCACAACATATAGACTGTGACCAATAGCAGGAGATGAAGCGTTGACCACATGTCGTGCAATGCTGATTCAAATGTCGCGTCGCGTTATTCGGTTGCTCATCGGACTCGGGGTGGATAGCTGTGTCAAGTATATTATTGGCGTTGTATTGTCGTACCATCAATGGGCAATGCCAGCCAATCGAATGGTTCGGACGAAATCCACGGACGGAAAATGTCATAGGACAGAGTAAACGCAAAATGTTGATAGCGCATCTAAGTTAGTCGGCTCAAGGGCAAGATCCGTGTGTTCGCAGAATATTTGAACTTTAAGCTGGCGAACCCTGGTGATCCAATGAGGCAATTGGGCACTGAAGCACCGGGACAGAACAACACAAACAGGCTTCTATCGCCACTGGCTGGCCGCAGCGTCGGATGAACCGCCAATGAAACGAGGGTACTCTGTCGACAATTCACTGGCTGTGTATTGGCTGGGACGTCAAACGAATAGGAAAGAAGATAGAAAGGGCTCCCTGGGGCTTCCAATCAGACATTATCGACAACGGTCTCTGCGTCGTGGGAGGTACGTATAATTGTTGTCAATTTCAGTGACATGTCGGGCACTGTCTTCCGCGAATGATCGGAAATGCAAGTTTGCTGGTTGGATTTGGTGCTACGCCAGAGCACATAACATCATTTACGTGCTCACTTCTCAATTCAAAGCGCTTCTTCTCGGCGAGAAGGCATTGTCGACAACATACTCCTCGTAAGCCTTGCGCAGAAAATTACATGTTTCTTCCGTCCGACACCGCGGCAGACCCGCAGACCTGCTGACCCACCCCGAGTCTTTGAGGGTTATCATTCTGGGGCACGACGGATCTGCAATATCGGATACAGTGCGTTATTTTCAATTTTGAGACCGAAATGCCCAACATTTGTTATCCCTTCCTGCGCTGTCGTCGGTCATCGTTGCCTCGTGGATATGTGCATCCGGCACGGCGCATGTCCGCCGCTCGTGTAACGAGGTGATAGTAGCACATTTATATTGTCAAAGCAACAGCACATTACTCTGAATGGTATCATAGATGATTTATGTACTGCAAGGTTTACACTACGGAACGAGCGACGAACACGACGGATAGATAACAGAAAGGTCCATAAGGCCCACGATAAATTACAACTACATATCATTAAAATACCCAAAAACCACCACAAAGCGCCAACGAAAGAACAGAACAATAGACGAGTGAGTGTTTGTATGATAGAACAGATCCAAGAGGCAAGTCATCGCAGACAGCAAATACGAAGAGTAGTAAGATAGGACAGAATAATTCGAATCATGACGAATATGTGACCGGGAATTCAGTGCCGTGACGAGGTGCGTTTTCGAGAGGCTGCGGGTTGGCACTAGGACCGTATGGTGCGTACATCTCTTGGGATTGATTGAACGCTATCGCATTGCTGTTGCTCAATTCACCACCTTCGACGTGAGTATTGTGAGAAGAGAATCCGCCTTCGACGGCGTACACGTCCGGATAGTTCATGGCGTAGTTACAATCAGCCGATAGTGAATGTTCCGACCCATCAAACCGAAAGTTCTCGGTAACTTGGCTTGAAGACGCCGATGGTTGAAACGCGGGATCCGAGACGCCGTACACGAACTGGTGGCCACCAACATTTGACGCAGATTGGGATGTGTCATCAGAAATTGAGGCATCTGTGGTCTAACAAATAACAATGTATCAGATAGAATTCTCAACACGTAGCCAAGGCACTCACACGTCGATGATTGTGCAACGCATACGCCAGCTCACTTGAGCGAGAGAGTGGTAGATTTGGAGATGTGCCCTCGTTGACTAGAGACGGAGTGCTTCCGGGCGAGACTGTCGACGATGGCGATGGATATGTACTTGTTGCCACATCGTCACCATCTGGACGATCTTGAGTGGCAGTGGCGCCAGACCCGTCACCGGGCGGTGAGAATTTATCCAGAGGACTCCCCTGGACCTCAGAGTTACCCTGAAGCCCACTGACATCCAAATTGGACATCATACCAAGGAAGTGATTGGAAGACCTAGACCCGACGTCATCAGCCAAAAAGTTTCATGCAAGCGGATGAAGGCACTCACCCCGATTCCCTCCGGCTGGTGTTTGGCATGTCTTGTTCCATGCAGTCAGAATAATATACGCTAGCATTGCTCGTATCGCTCGTGGCGACTGAGGCGATAGAACCAAAGCGAGACAGAGCCTCGTAGGATGACGTCCGGTCATCTTCAGAGTCTTCGCCTTGAAAGGCAAAGCTCCGGTTGGGGTCTGGAGAGCTTCGCTCACTATCAGCTGACGATGGAGGTGTCAAGGATGGTGAAGATGTACTAGCAACACCGAAGGAAAAGTCTGGAGACGGAAGGGGACCTGGTATGGTTGAAGCAGCCATGCGTGAGGACGAGAAGGGGTACAAATGGTTATCGGGGAGAGAAGTACGAGCATTGGGGAATGTGGGGACACCCTGTGATGTATAATGGAAACCCCGGGAATCAGCAGATACATGACGGCCATGGAAATTACCGTTCGACTGGGCGGAGGGAATGTGTGGGAGTTCTGGACGAGAGTAAGGAATGCCAGAGATAGGGTTCAACGGATGGCGGCGGCTAGAATGTGAGGCGAGACGAGAGCTGTGGCCAGTGGTATTTTTTGTTCTGGCAAGATGAGCGTAAGGATTAGAAGCGAGACGATGCAGACTGGCATCGACAGATAGGCGACGAGCAAAGGGATCGAGATGACCTACAAGGGGAGGTCCCTGGGATGAGTGATCTGAATGAGGTACCATGTCAACGGGAAGTGAGCCTCGCCGAAAACGATGGGCATCATTTGGGTCGCCAAGGTGGCCAAGGAAAGCAGGGTCCTCTGGGGCGATGGGCGAGCTTTGCCATGATGAACTTGTTGAAGAGTCGGCTCCAGTGAAGACGTGAAGCCGTGGTGGAGACGGTGCAATTGGGCTGGACTCGTGGGAGCCAGCTAATCCTGCTATGTCGCGAAGATAGGATGGAAGCTGAGAATCTGAAATGCCGTCTGGGTCAGAGGGCGAAGAGTTTGGATCGTTCTGGTTGTCGGTAGATGCTGCTGCTGTTGGTCTGGTGGCCTTGCTAAGCTTGGTTTTCTCTTTTGCGCGACTGCTCTGGGGGTCAGACAAGGAACGGAAACGGAGAAGGACGACGCGTACCGATTTTGGAACCACACCTAGAGAATGGATGAGAAAAAAAGACGTAGGAGAGAGAACAAAGACGTACTTGGACACCTCTTGGGGTCATATCCAACCTGGCCGCCAACTCATTGCGTAGGGCGGCATTGGGCTTTGTGTCGTGCTTGAAGACGCCCTCGAGAGTCTTGAGCTGGTCGCTGGTGGTACGTTTGCGATGCTTGACCTCATTGGGAGTGTATGGATAGAAGGCGCGAAAGTCGACGGCTGACGGGTCCATGGGTGGTGCAGCCATGGACGGGAAACGGATGTCGGTAGGGGGCGGATAGACAAGGGACTGGGACGTGGTGGAAAGAGAGTGGGACTTTGCAATGGGAACGGGAGGGAGCATGTTTGAAAAAAAAAAAAAGAAAGGGATTAAGAGGCAGGATAAGAAAGGGAAGAAGACAGGCCAAGAGAAGGGAACAGATTTGAACAAGATTTGAGATCGAAATAATC
Source organism: Armillaria sp. CMW 4456 (assembly GCA_028551335.1). Classification (NCBI taxonomy): domain Eukaryota; kingdom Fungi; phylum Basidiomycota; class Agaricomycetes; order Agaricales; family Physalacriaceae; genus Armillaria; species Armillaria sp. CMW 4456. Next base: position 454,496 of record JANDKJ010000292.1, read on the forward strand.
GAAATAATCGAAATCAGCAATCACAACTGTTTACTCGGGTCAACAAGCAGCGTGACCTCTGTCACGCCGTCCACGCTGCAATGGCAGTATCTGTTCGTATCGCAAGAGATTACCCTCAGATCCCGTATTGCTCCCGGCCGTTGCCAGGAACCCGCTGAGAAAATGTGTCACAAGCGCGCCAACCGTTTTAGGTTTAGTCGACCATGGAGCCGTACCACCAAGTTGAGAAGAAAACCAAGAATTTCAAGGCTGCAGCCGCTACAATTTGTTACCAGCAGCGACGTCGTCGTTGTCGCCTCGTATACGAAGGATCAGATGCCGTATCCTGATCAAATTCATCGTAGTACTAAGTAGCCGGCATTACCTACGACGACGAGGCCACCGTCATTCCGTCTGCACGTATGTCCAAGAATGCGAACTCTTCGACATACACATGCTCGAGCATTCGTTACGCCACCATTTCAAATCCTGTGCCCCCAGCTGCTCGCCAATGGGGATCCCGCGAACAAGGAAGAACCCCCTTCTATTCCCTTGTTCAACATCTCCATCTTCTTCTCTCGCCGGCCACGGGACAACAATAAATAGCTTAGATCCGTTTCCTGCCGTCCGTCATCCGCCCACTAGCGAAATACCAGGAAAGAGCCGATGCCAAGGACTCTGTCATGCCATAAAGTCTCTTTCAATGTCCTTTACCAGACGGCGCGTCCTCAGGTACTGCAATATTCGAAGCCGTTTCCAACATCGTCATGCCAAAACTGTGTGTTGTCGTACGTGACGTGAGAAAAACAAATACCGCTGGGACCGCGGGACATACCAAAACACATCCGCTACCTGCAGTTCCTCTGTCGCCAGATATGGTCTTATCCCCTTGCTGCTCGAGACAGGTCCCAGGTCACCAAGGGTCGTCGCCCCAGACGCCATTCCGGACTGACCGATCGTGAACCTATCGGAACTATCATCCTTCGCTGGCCTCAGATCGTGCACGATGTTTCCGTCTCTGGGAACCCCTGCAAATTCGTATGTTACTCGACATCAGACCTCAGCAGCCGATTTGCATAATCTTACGTTACTCACATCTGCGATCCATCTTCCCAATCCTACCCCACGCCTGTGCTATCCGTCGATTTCACCATACGATGACGGCCATGTGAGCTTCTTCGCACCATCTCAATTCTCCTGCTGCGCTACACCTCCAACTTGGCACCAACCTCCTTCCCTAACCGGCACCTATCATTCATCAAGATCACCGGGGAAATTGCACATCGACGGACCGAGGATGGTACGACACAGAGAAGGCCCTTGCTGATGATTACCCTCATTTCTCTTCCATGTCTTCAGCAAAAAATAAGTCGAGTTTCAGTCATCGCCTCCCAAGAGTCGTACCTTGATGGGTAACCGCACTCGCTCAGCCTATTCTTGACCGGGTTCCTGCGATATGATGACAGTGATTAGCGCGCTAACGAGAAAGGACCGGTCTTGTAGGCGCATCGTGTGCAGGGTTTATGTCCCGATGTGTATTAGGTATTCGGGTATGCCCTGGTGTAAAACGAATTTGATCACCCTTGCAATCACCATCAAAAGATAAGTTCATACCTGTTTCCCCAGGAGCACTAACAATCAACATGTTCCTGCCGTAATATCTATGCTTCGCAAAGTCGTGCGTGGGTTCAAAGAACTTGTGGACTTGTGTATTGAATACGGCATTGTGCTCCAGTCACCGCCCGCAAGCGAAAGCAGCTCATCCGCTTCCATTCACCACAGCCATTGTCCACTCGGACATCCTGAGAGACCAATGTCACATTGGATTTGACGCTGACATTTGCACCCGAAAATGAGTCAATGACAGATGAAGACAAAGCCGCGCTTTTCCATTCAAATTCCCGCGTGGGAGCGCTCGCTTCGCCAGGATGCGATTTATTCGGATGCCTGGACGAAGGGATGTCGATGGTGTGAACGAGAGAAAGTATCACAACCAACATCGTCCTCATCGGTGCCGGAAGATCGTACATTTTTGACAAGGGGCTATATCGATGTCAAGGATCGCATTCAAATGAAATATCCGAAATCGCCCCCGGTACCGACATAGGCGAAAGGCAATATACCGCGTTGTAGAAGGCGCTAACCGTTGGATCTGGAGGACGCAAGATTAAAGTTTTTATCCATGTGTTGGAAATGTCGCAGCCCGATTTTGGGGTGGAGAAAAACAATGCCGATACCTGCTGCCACCATAGTTGTGCCGGCCTACCCCAGCTTGTGAGTCATAGAACAGAAAGCTCCTAAGTGCGACGTCAAGCTATCCGACAAATATACAAACAAACAAACGACGAACCGGGAGAAACAAGATGACCAGGAAGCAGACAAGCGACTCCGTCCAATCCCCGTAGCGGAACCTCCTTTGCCCTTTAGCGCACTGATTTTATGAAAGAGTGATGAGTCGACAAGTCAAGCGAAGTACAGCAAGTTCATTAAAGGGAAGGGGCTTTGTCATTCCGGGTACGGAGTGGGTCCACCAGGTCAAGCAGGTCAAGCACGTCTCAATAGTTGGGGGGGAAAGAGGATTCGTCCTATAATTTACATCATGGTGAAGATATAGAGAAATGGGCGTGGGCGTGTCGTAAAAGAGCAAAGGCCCATGAGCCTGACCGACGGTCCAGACAAGTTCCAGACTTTGTTCAACAAGGGTCACATGACCGTGAACTCTGCGACGGCACTTGGGCAGATCGCGCGCAGCCAACGTCACTGATTGATGTCTTCGACGGGATGCAACCGATACTCCGAAAACAGTGCGTTCAAGTCTCGACAGGGACAAGGGCAAGGGCGCATTGACCAGACGACAGGCGCATGGCCTCGACACAGACAATTCTGTGGCGCACGGTTGTCATCAGAATCGTTGGACAGACTAAACAGGGCAACTTTCGGAATTGTAGCATGGATATCGATGTTGTGGTCATCTAGAGCGCCTTATCTCATATCATGACGGAAAGAAGAACAAGATCTGATCGACTCCAAAGGTCCTGCGTATACAGGTTGTCCTGCAATATCGGACGATTAATGCTGACTATTTCCCCGTCATCCGCACTTCTTGCAACTTTGGAGGCCAAGCAGTCTATGCCCGACCGGCGATGATACTTAATTTCGGCTGACTTCTGCCCATAATTAAAAGAGGATAGAATGGAAACAAAGAGATATCCCAGAACGAAATAAAACGCTGGCCTGGGAGAGGCGCCACTGCATACGCATGCCAGGCCTTCAAAGCTCCTGCAATAGCCATTAACTTCTGATAGAACGCTTATCGGTTCGGTACTCACGATACTCAGTAAATTGCCTGACATCAGCCCTTAGAAGCAGTGCATCAGGTCCTGCACCCGAACACGCCTCGAATAATAGTACTCACTGTTCTCAAGTACGGTCCCATCAGGAATATCGATCCTCTGACCATCTTTTGCAATGACTATCAGTTACGATCAGTAACTAGTATCCTTGGATAGCGATGAACAGAGAACCAACCGATGACAGTTCCCCGAAGAGTGACGCTTCGACCAAAATAGACATCTCCTGCAACTGTCAAATGATCCAGGTCAACGATGCTGGGTATTTGTTTAAACCGTCGCTGGAACTCGTGGATCTATGGATATACCAGCTCGGTGAAAGTATACATAACGACCCAATCAATGACTGACATTCCTAAAATGGTCTCCCAGCTTGATAACTGGAGTCGTATTAAACATTCTATTCGAGTCCAACACTATTTGACCATTCTGAATCTTATAAATCTCGCTTTTAACGAGCAAGAGATCTGAACAATTCTTGACAGGTAAGAAACGACTTCGAGGAACTTTGACTGCTTGTGCCTTCTCGAAATACTTGATAGCAGCTCCTGCAGCAGTTTCAAGCTACCAGTGTAACTATGAGCAACCCTGATCATTATGTTGAATAATGCTTAGATACCTGAATCACTGACTGGCCATCATTGGTATCTTTCGGCGTGACAATGATGTCCAAGTCCATCGGACCTTTATTCATGATCCTCTTCAAAGCTAAGCCAGGCAATCAGAACATCATTAACCATATAAACGCTGGAAGCACACCCTTGAAGATTGATCCACAGATTGTTCGTGTTGAGGAGGCTGAATTTGCGCACTGTTGAAAGGTAAATAACGAAAAATTGTCAGATGGGATTTCGCACCGAATTGAGGATCCTCTGTATGCCGGGATGATACCTGCCCCAATTCAAGTAGGCAAAGCGATCCGTTTATATCGACAAGAGTACCACCCTTGGAAAGTCAGACCAACAGTATACTAGCCTAGGGATAATCATACCTGCGCATCAGCCTTTGTCTTGTCCGCCACTTCCATGAGAAACTCGATCTTCTTGTCGATCATGTACTGCACAATTCTCGTGTCGACCCTAAATAATGACGAATAAACGACGCATTCAGATTGCAGAAGAACCACCATACGTCGCGCTCAAGTTATCAGAGTCAGATACGAAAAGATACTCTTTTCCGTCGTCCAGTAATTGGTCGAGTATACCAGAGCGGAGTAGGGCATTGTACAAGTCGCCGTGACCTGGGGGGTACCAGTTCTTCCTGTCGTCGTCCGCACGCCTAGGAGAAGGCAAAAGAGTGTCCTGGACGATCCGGGGGTATCTGGACTGGTTGAACGTCGTGATACAAACGTTCTGATTGGCATATTTCCTGACAATACGCAAGGTATCGTCTTCGGTATTGAAAGATGTCATGAGTAGTAACGGGACGTTAACGCGACATGTTTCGTTGAGGTGCCTGACTTGCATGATGGTCAAGTCAAGAAACGTCATGTCGTCCTTAACAGTCAACGCGCTCTTTGCCCCCGTCATGCCTACACAATGAAATATGAAAATATGTCCGATGTGGACAGTCTTGGAAAATACTTACCCATAGATGTACCTAAACCGCCGTTGAGTTTGAGAATGGCAAGCTGATTTAAATTGGTTGAATTGACACTGGATTGAAGGCAATCCAGTTCGACAACATCAGGAACTCTGATGAGGTTCCAGTCTCTATAGCACTCAAGTCAATGACGTTGAAATAAGAGGCAAATTATAAACGACCAACATTTCTGGACCCCTGTTACGTTCTTGTTCGTACCTCGAGAAGAGGTGATGGAATGAATTCATTTCAGACTCAAATTCCTGAGTTCAAATGTTCGTTGAACCTCCGTACATTGAAGATACGACGATGACAAACCTTCTTTCTGGATTGGTCAGAAATCGTATTTCCGAGCCTCTGAAGCTCTCCTGGCATTGTCAGAGCTTTCGACGCATTAGGTGCATTATTGCGCCTGCGGAAGCGGCGAGCGGAATACTTGAAAAATGGAGCCATAGTAGTAGCTCTGACTGCGCCAAGGGAAAGAGTGCACCTATAGGCTGGCAGACTGCCGCAGACATTTATAGAGGTTAGGACATGAAGACACGCATATACTGCGAGGCAGCCGCATTTTCAGGCTGCAAAAAGCAGGTGTACGTCCTCGTTTCAGATACTTGGGCGGCGATAACTTGTTGAACTTGAATCTAATCGGGGGCAATAGAGCACGTGACAGATGCCCGGCAAGCGCCATCGGAGATTCAAAAACCTAAACCTTATTATCGGTGTACCCAAAGAATCCACAGAAACTCGCCATCCCTTCCGACCTCAAGACATGGGTGCGTCTATTTCCCTGTCTCTGTTCTTTTGCCTGAACAATTTTGCTAACACATATATCAGGTATCTCGCGCTCATCAAGACACAAGCGTTCCGCTTCAGGAGCCCAGCGCGCCCACTACCGCAAAAAGAGAAAGTTCGAGCTCGGTCGTCAGCCCGCTAACACCAAGCTCGGAGCCAAGCGCATCCATACCGTCCGTGTTCGTGGTGGAAACGTCAAGTACCGTGCACTTCGTCTTGATGGCGGTAACTTTGCTTGGGCCTCTGAGCAAGTAACACGAAAGACTAGGATCATTGGTGTTGTATGTGTTTTGAATGATTAGTATTTGTTCTTCTCTGACATTGAGTAGACATATAATGCGTCGAATAACGAACTCGTGCGAACGAACACCCTCGTTAAAAGCGCTATTATCCAGATTGACGCCACGCCCTTCCGTCAGTGGTACGAAGCCCACGTACGTGATCAGCTTCCCTGATGTCTCCACCTATCTCACTTCATTTCTACAGTATGCCCAGCCCGTCACTAAGAAGGGCAAGGCCCAACCTGCCGCTGAGGATGCAGAACCCAAAAAATTGTCAAACCATGTCAAGCGTGTATTGGAAGAGAGAAAGAAAGGCAAGTCACTTCATGTGTTCCATCTAGAAGTATTCTCATTTTTCACAGATGCGAAGATCGATCCTCTTCTGGAGTCTCAATTCGCCGCCGGCCGTCTGTACGCTGCCATTTCTAGCCGACCAGGTCAGTCTGGCCGTGCTGATGGGTACATTTTAGAGGGCAGAGAACTTGAGGTAATTTTGCCTTTTCTTTTTCCAGTCATGTTCTCACTATTTGTGCACAGTTCTACCTCAGGAAGATCAGAACAGGCAAGCAGAAGCACGCCCATGCTGCGTAGTTTCTTTTTTGGGTCTCACACTAGCATCTGCGAGCGAGAACGCGTGTTGTGATATCTCATGTATCGTATGCTATGACCTGTATGAGTTTATTTGCTTGCCTATGCTATCACAATACAATATGCTCTTTCGTGGCGATGTTAGTCCTTGTCTGCTATCATCGAGTCAAGTGGCAAAGAAGATAGTGAAAGTTGCACATGTCTAGGAAGGTGGGAAGTGTGAACAAGTGATGTTATTATGTCCGTATGAAATATACCGTTAGGTTCAGACTTTGTTGAAGGACCAAGGATAAGGAAGAGATAGAGTTCATACTGGTGACAAGGAGGCCCGATATAACCAAAGAAACTACTTAAGAGGGAAAATGTTATTAATTTGGGCGCATTTAATGATTATGGGTGAATCTAGCTTCCTCTCGAGTGGCGAAGATTAACCCCAGACAAAATGACGAAAAGGAAGGCATGTAAAACTGAGGCTGGAAGCCGTGGTATCTAAAGGGTCCGCTTTCCTCTCGTTGAATCTATGTAGTCCATTAAAGTAACTTTTTAATCTTCCATCTGGGTATAGGCAAACCATCGCGAAAAAAATTATAGTTCCTATACATCAAATAAACAGATGAAGGATGCTTGATGCATGACCGAAGAAGAAAACTTACAATCATGTTCAAATTACCAGAGAGGAGTCCTAAATACATATAAGCAAGTTGACCGAGATGACGCCGGACATGGGCTTACTGTTTTCGAGGATACAACCATCAGGAATATCGATTCTTTGACCCTCGTTGGCAACAACTAGAAGACACACAATGAGTCCATTCACTATGTACGCATTATGTACTCACCAATCACAGTTCCACGAAGGGTGACATTTCGTCCGAAATATACATCACCAGTAACAGTCAAATGATCCAACTCGATGATCTTTGGAATCTTTTTGAATCGCTTCTGGAATTGTTGAATCTGTTTCGACGGCACGAATGAGCTCCAATTGGGATCGAGTGGTGTTATGAACAGACCTTCTTGAAGTGATCTCCCAGCTTAATGACGGGAGTCGTCTCGAACATGCGCTGCTCGTTGATCACGAGCTGGCCGTGCTCCAACGAGTAAATATCGCTCTTAATGAGGAGGAGGTCGGAACAGCTCTTCACCGGCAGGAAGCGTTTTCGAGGAACATTAATGCCGTGGGCATTCTTGAAGTGCTTGATAGCCGCACCTGCGGCTGTCTCGAGCTGATACAGTATTATTAGACACATAATTAGATAGAGAAGAACTGAATCTCACCTGAACGACTGCTTGACCATCGTCAGTCATTTTGGGGTTGATAATAATTTCAAGTTCCATTCCCTCGGTCTCCATGACACGTTTAAGGGCTGTAGAGAGTTTGGATCAAAATGTCACTCCCATAAAAGATGCATACCCTTGAGATTAATCCACAAGTTGTTCGTGTTGAAAATCTTGAATTTCCTAACTATACAATAATGTTGGATCCGGAAAGCTCATAATATAAGTAACGACCTACCGGACTTGAAGTCTTCGACGTGTTCCGAAGGTACCTGGGCAATCTCAAGGAGCCTCATCGACCCTTCGTAGTCGATCAGGGTTCCACCCTATGTGCACCTTGATGAGTCTTAAAATATCTATGTGTGAAAAGAACTGACCTTGACATCGGCCTTGGTCTTGTCCGTAACCTCCATCAGAAATTCAGCTTGAGTATCAATCATATGCTGCAAGATGTGCTCGTCAACGCTATATGTGCGCACACATGTAAGCCATAATACAAAAATAGTGCTGAAGACTTACACGGCACCCAAGTTGTCAGAATTGGACACAAATAGGTATTCCTTACCCTCAGCCAATAGCTGATCGAGGACCCCGGAATGAAGCAGAGCATTGTACAAGTCACCGTGACCAGGAGGGTACCAGTTCTTCTTGTCATCATCGGCGCGCTTAGGGCAAGGAAGGAGGGTCTCCTTGAGAATACGCGGATATCTTGACTGATTGAAGGTCGTGATACGAAGTTGCTGGTTGGCATACTTCTTAATAATACGAAGCGTGTCCTCATGCGTATTGAATGACGTCATCAGAATGAGGGGGACGTCGACACGGTTAGTGGTATTCAGGTGCTCAATTTGGCGAACAGTGAGGTCGAGGAATGTCATGTCGTTCTTGACCTCAAGTGCACTTTTGGCACCAGTCATACCTGGATGCCCACGTCAGCAACGGCAAGAACCGGGGACGGCGATTTTTCACATACCCATGGAAGTACCCAGACCGCCATTGACCTTGAGGACGGCGAGCTTGTTGAGATTCTTGGTATCCTTAGGTGCAGGAAGGTTTGCGTAAGGAACAATTTGGTCCTCGGCCGGGGATTTGATGCGATCCCATGCACTGAGAATGATGAGCCCAGGATACAGAGAGACAGGAGGACGCATCGTACAGATCCTGGCTCTTTGCCCGCTCAGCAAGGTATCGTGTAAAGAGGAAGAAAAACGACTGCATTTCGGTGTCGAAGGCCTGCAAAGATTCAGATGAGCAGCGCCGGCGATGTCAGATGCCATGATGAGTACCTTTTTCGTCGCTGGGTCATCAACGGTGGCAACGAGATGGCTGATTTCGTTGCGCATCGCCTTGGCGGCGACGCCGGTCGTGGCAGTCTTGAAATCAATGTGACTGGTGCCACGGACACGGGCGTTGAAGGAGTCGCTTCTGGGCAGGAGATTCGCCATTATACTAGAGGAGGAATGAGGAAGAAAGGGAAAAGGCGGGCAAGAGAAGACAGACCTGGGATTGTTTATTTGTATGGGGACAGTGGTGGTGGTGGATATAAGTTGAGGAGCAGACGTGGTTCTTGTCAGCGGAGCACGAGGCCTGTGATGACGCTTATGTAGATCGAGGTCGTATTCCCGCTCTGGTACTAGATCTTCTTCTATGGGCTCACACCAGAGTCGCTGGTGGCCAGTAGATGCAAGTGCAGTTAAGAGTGAGGGCGTGGTGGATATTCGTCGCTTAAAAGCGCTGCGTTGTCGTCGACGTGGAAACCGATTCGTCCTACACACAAACGTGCTCGATCTACAATCACTACTATATATCCTCCTGTTCCCTATATTTCCTATCGGGCCTATTACCTGAATCGTATCCCCTTGACATGTGTGCTACACAGCTTGTATACAGGGGGGAATCTGATAACGGCCTTCTGTCGGAACAAACATGCCTGCAATTGTAACTATAGCGTACGAACTCCCCTTTGGCCCCGAATCCCCTGGTTCAAATGTCCTGCGGATGAGTACCTTCTTCCATCCAGGTGTCTGTCACCAACTTGATAGGGTGGGTATATTGAAGCTGTTGCAGGGGGCATCCGCGCTCATCTGGCGGTCCTAGAACGAAAAGAATATAATCCTAAAGGCACGCTAGTAAAATTTCCAGGCCAAGGGGAGCAAGGGGGAAACCATACGAACCTGTACAGTTACACTTCCGATATTAAAGCCCGATGTTTTAACATCTGATCGGCATCGCACTTCTCCTTCCCAGTCTGCAGTGACTTCTCTATCCGGGTCACCGTCCAGAACGTAACTAGTTGGTGACGCAGTTGGCGGCTTTGCCCACACTTTCCCGTCTCCCAGATTGAGATTCCGCCATGATGTTTTTCCACAAACGGTGACTGATGTTTGCCGAATCAATGACACACGGACTGTTGGTACGCCCCGCGCAGTCTTTGACCTACTCCACCTTCTGTTTTCTGAGGTTGTGTAGCCAAAAGTGGAGGGTAAAAAATGCCGAAGAGATTTCAATGTTCCGATAAGCTGTATGTGGACAGGAATGGTGTCTGTGAGACCAAACGTTTGCACGGAAGGTATTAAAAACTAGAAGTATACATAAATAGACAGTATCCCGACAGACATTTCGGTAGCTTACGTGGCATTGTATGGGATCTAGGCCTGACGATGGTCGGAATCGCATTGACGTTATGATTTGATACCATTCTTCAGGAACATTTTTGAGCACAGAAAAGATTGACGGAGACCGGACAACTGGTCGATTGGGACGCGCGCGCGGCCGATAGTTGACCTGGACCCGATATCTTAACCAGTTCTGATGTTGGTACAGGGTTTTGACAGGTAGTAGAAACTACGCACGTCTTCGTTGGTTTCCAAAGCGAGAATCGCGGACGTCTCTTGACGATAGTAATGTTCAATGTGTACACGCATTTGACACATAGCGCGGAGCTGCCATAGAATAGTGCCTCGTAGGACGGGGGTAATTTGCGCGTTCGATTGTCGTCTTCGAACGTTGCGGGGAAATTTATTGAAAAAGGTATTACATTAGGGCAACGAGGAGTGGAGCTCTCGCTTCGTTTCCACAGGGTATACTTTTCGGAGATGAGTGTGATGATACTGGAACCTGCGTCTGCGACAGAGAGAGTTAAACGACCCTCCAGCTGAATTGACATGTCAATAAAAAGATTGAAACGTATGATTGATATCTATACCTTGACCGAGACACTGTGCATCTTTTCCCCCGGAACACCAAGCTCTCCGTTGATTATTGAATTCTTCCCGTATGAAGGCTGTCGCTCTGATAGGTCTTGATCTTTCAAGATGAGTGTAACTGATCTCCATCTTCTTACAATGCTTCCAAGTTCAGGTGGCTGGCCCGGCGTACGTGGTGTGGATTCAAGAGACTCTTCGTTAGGTAACGGTGAAGCGGAGTATGACGGAGCTGGTCGTGAAGGCGTGTAAGTGGGCAAATTTTGGCTCATAGTCAGTCGCGGCGTGCGAAGTCCAGCATGGAGAGGCCCTTTTATCGACGACGACCTTTGATCTCGGAATGGCGTGAGGGCATATGGTAACATCATGATCTTGAGACTTAACTCGCAGCGAACGTCGCATTCACGTGCCACAAGTATTTTTGACGCATCAATGCCAAGTTTAGTCGAGGGCGGCGATACTGTAAGTCTGAATGTCAGCAAACATGCATGCGTAAGATTGAAAAGAGTGTAAGTACATGCAATGGTCCATTACATTCATCTGGCTTGGCACCTATCGTCTAATAGAATATCCAAGCGATGATCATGAATATGGAGAGCGGAGGGATAGCCACATCCCTGATGTCTCGTAAGAAGCCGCCTATGAAACCTCTCTGTTTACTAGCTCCGACACGCAGAGGTGCCGCAAGCGAGCAGCACGCGTATTTCCATTTTATGTGACGTCGCCGTCGAGGATTGGACGAACCTGGTAACGGTAAGGACAACTCGTTCCGGTCGCTTGGGTATGCAGAGACTTTGTCTTTGTCGCTGTCAAATCTCGACCGAAGTGTTTTGAAGAACGGCGACGATACGCTACCCACATGGAAAGTCTGAGGAGTTGTGATGGAAGGTTTCGGTGCCATCCATGGAGGTAGGCGTCGTGTGCGGGAAAGGTTCACCAAAAATAGCGAAAGAAGCGAGAGTACAATCAAAGGAACGTAAATGTTAAGATAGATGCCTAACTGGTCAGGCAGCAGGCAGGGCTTGTCGGCGTGGCTTGGTCCCGAGTGGTTAGGAGGTACAAGGGATAGTAAATGGAAACCAGGCCTCCGTACACCCATCGCCATGGAAAAAGACTTTACAGTAATTTCTCTTACATGCCGCAACCGACCATCTAATCGAAAGTCGTGACGATAATCGCAGTAGTCGTGATCGTCACCACTACAGAAAATTTGTCAGTGAAAATTTTCAATTTGTCCAGTGTAAAGTTTCTAACCTGAAGATCAGCGTCGGGCGAAAGCTGTCTAAGAGAAAGGTACTCGTCTGTTTTCCGAGTGTGTTCTGATATCCAATTCCGACTCCACGACGAATAGTATCCGTTTCTCGAAGGGGACCGCAGCTAGAGCCATCGGGTCTCGACATAGGAATGTGAGTAAAGAGAATGACGGGTTGCCTGTGCTGACCTGTAGTAACATAAGACTCCTTAGGTCTTTCAGGGTAGGCGGACAACATACCGGCAGCAAATGACTTAGCAAATTGAATAGGACCATCAGGAACAGCTTTCCAACCGTCAAAAGACTGGCTGCGCCCATTCCTCCGGTAATCTTCTTCCACGAGAGTTGGGGCATCCAACAGCACAAGGGTATGATTAGCGATGGAGAATTGGCTGTTCAGCGGGCCAAAGTGGGAGATGTATCGAGCACGAGCATCATGGGAAAAGGTCGCAGAACTGCCCAATCTGAAATGTAGTATGAGAATGAATGATGTTGTCTGCGACGTCTTCTAGCCTACCCTATATCGTGGTTTCCCGGAATAAAATAAGCTAGCACGTCAGCCCCCACGCCAAAAATGTGCATGAATCTACGGTAATAGTCTTCATATCTAAGAACACCGGTGGTAAATGCTCCTCGCGGTGCAGTAGGCGGAAAACGCTTACTCGGAATCTGTCATTTCAGTCCGCCCTCCGTCCATCATATCACCCAGGAACACCACGGCATCAGGATTTTTCTTGGTAGCTGCTTTCCAGCTTTTTCTCAGATTTAAATCCGTGAACAGTCTTGAGAGAAATGTCAAGAGCGCAGAACGACTGGGGTAAGAACGGTGGTCCAGAATTTGGGGGTCAGCGACAATTAGAAGATGTTTGGTAGAATCCTTCGGAGTCTGGGCTAAAATCAGTTGACGCAATGAAAAGTGAAAGAGTGGACGGACGTCAACGTCAACATCAGGCCATGAACATCGAGCAACGGTATAGTAAAAAGTACCGAGTTCGAACCATAGGATGATTATTATCCAAAGGGTTCGTAGAGTACTGACCGCAAGTCGATTTCTGACAGGGAGCCTCATACGATGGTGGTGGGAGACAGGAGAAGACGCTTGTCTGACGTGACCCACGAGTATTGTATTTGATGTGCCAGCCTCTGATGCTCAATTCATGCATATTCTTAGTCATCTCTCAGTTGCCTTGGACAGTGTTCATTCTACGCCGCCCAACAGACATCCAGCGACATCCGTAATGATAATTCTTTCCGTACTTCGCCCATACACGAGGCCAGTATTCTGTTCTCCCCAATTCTGCAACGTCAGTGATGCTCGCCATGTGCTCCGTGGTCACCATGCTCGAGGAACGGATGATTGCCCTGTGAACGTTCAATCCAAGTACAAAAAATGCAATTGCAGGGCGCACCAGTAATTTTGCACTCCCATCCTTTCTATGAGACCATAAACAGTGCAGTCAAATGCCCACACGTTGGACACGCACCTGGCACGATAGAATATGAAGAACCACATGGTAGCGCCTAGCGCTTTAGCGAGAAAATTATGCTTAAAACCCGGCAGATGGGGACTGAATCCAGACGCTGAAAAAGAGTGCCTCAGAATGATATGTACAGAACCAGAAAGTCCACACACGATGTGCCCCGGCCATGGTGGTAATTGAAAGGGCGTTATTTGTCACTGCTTGGCAGTGGTGTCACTGGAACGCGGGTGTCGACGCGACGACTGAGCTTCTCACTCCAACTTCATTCCGATTTTTATCTGCTTCGTGCACCATGGCACCTAGTGAGGCGAATGAGCTACGATCTGTCATTACCTTTCACTCGACCACTAAGACGTTTAACCGTATCTTTTCTGGTAAGCTGATCACCTGACGTCAAACAGACAACTCGACATATTTAACGTGTTGTAGAGAATACACTCCAGGAGATGAAGGATGCTGTTCGCAAAAAACTTGGTCTATCCTCCGCGTCGCCAATTAACCTAGACCACCTTCAAGGGGATTATTGCATAGCTCTGGAAGATGGTCAGCGCACTGTCCTTGTGCTGAAGTCAGCACCCTAATTTTGCTTCCACTAGACGATGATTTCAATGCATTTCGCCTTATCGCTAAGTCTATGGCATCCTTATTCGTCCGTGTTACAGCGGAAGAGGTGAGGAGGTCTCAGCTCGTTGATTCAAACTCCTCCCGCTAACTCTCCGTAAATATACAAGATCACGGCTACACGTCTCCCATCCTCTGACAATACTACTGCTGGTCGTTCCCAAAAGCCAAAATCATCCATCCCGAACGCGGACGTCACGAAACAGAACTTTCGCGCGATTGAATACACCGACCATTCAGCGGAAGTCTCGACAAGGAGACCTGCAGAAGATGGAAAACGAAAACGCGTTGCGGATGAAGACAGCCTACAGGCTGACCCAGGCAATCGTACCTCCCTGGAACCAGCATTAGCTGCCGATGTTACAGCAGGTCCAAAACGGAAAAAGCAGAAAAGTATTATCGCGACGGACACTTCGGATTCGATCAATGACGTTGACATGCTCGACCCTTCTGAAGAATCTTCTGGAGCTACCCTGAAGAAAAGGACGAAAGAAGCTGGTCATTCTACATCCGAGGGCTCCACTTCAGGCAACCTCTATCTTAGTACCAACACTGTAAAATCCAAAAAGGGCGGCAAAGCATCCATAAAACCCGATCGAATGGATGAGGCTGGCAAGGACAGTCCTCCTGAAGCGGTGGAGGTGCAAGTTTCTAAGACGAAGACCCGTAAGAAAAAGGTGATGGGGTCGGAGTCAGTTCACAGTGCGTCTCCGTCCGTAGGCTCGGATATTCCGGGGGCATCTACATCCTCTGTAGAAAAGGTATCTCGTACTTCAAACTCTATCAAAAAGAGTGCCAATCTCGCACCAGAGATTCCCTCAGAATCCCTCTCTACCGTCACAAAGAAGGGGAAGACAAAGAAGGAAAGTAAAATACCCCCTTCCAATGAAGCCGAAGCCGAAGAAACCGTTGTAGACGCTTATGACAAGTTTTTCCGCTCCGGTAAGTATCCATAACTGATATTGATACATCGCCGAATTGAAATCTAAGAATTTAAGGTCAAGAAGTAGACCACGAAATACCAAGTCAAGTAACCCTTTCAAGTAAGAATGCTAAGAGGCACTCTATAAAAATGTCTAAAACCGACGAAGATTCGACGAATAGTGCGTGTAGTTTGTCAACAGTTCGCAGTTTACCACTAACATGATCGACCAGGCAATTGTATTGGAGTACATCGAAAGACGAAACAGTCTGGCGGTAATGTTTTTTATTTTTGCAATTTTTACATACTTATCTTTATTCCAGGCACAGCAAAGACATCGAAGTGCCCTTCAACTCCTGAGGAGTTAGAGGCCGCCCAAGCCACTGTCAGAGCTGCCCTTGCACAGCGAAGAAGTCAGGCCGCCATGCATGAAGCAGCAACTACTGATATATGCCTCTCAACAGACGCTGCCCGAGCAACTTCGCCCGTTCCCCCCACAGCCACAGGACAGGTCGCCAAAGTTGAAGCATCGTCAACCTTGATATCCAAACAAGCAAAACAGAGTCGCCCGTTGAAGACGGTGGCTTTGTATGATGCTCGTCAAAGCTCTCCGGAAAGCGATGTTTTCATGCCGGTTACTAGTCCCGCATCTGGGACAAAGAAAGGGTCTGTGTCTGGGGTGAAGAATAACGGTCGCCAAAGTGGTAGCCGCCCTGCCAAAAGTGGTTCTAGCAGGAGCATTCCCATGAAGCCGACGATTTCTGGTGACGATGAAGAGCTTTCGGCTTTGATTAGAGGGCCCCAAAGTGGGCGTGTGGATATTGGCCAAATTTTTACGGTTGCCGCCGCGGGCGGAGATGAGGACGACATAGTTGAAGAACTTGAAGAAGATGAAGAAATTCAGCCAAAGTATAGTAGCTTTACTGCCGCGGACGCGTCCTCATCGGAAGAAGAAATCGAAGATGACGACTCTCCCGAGGTAGCTTCTGAAACAGATGGGCAAACCTGTGTTCCATTAGTGGCATCCACTTCCTCACGCGAGCCTTCCGCGGCTGATTACAGCGATGTTACTTCGAAAATTGCTGAACAACGTGCGGGAGACGATAAGTATCCCGTGAACGGCATCACTGTGACCAATACGGCTGTGGAGTCCCTTGTGTCTCTGATTTCTCCCGAACTGTCGACTGAGCCCGAACCAGGTTTACCCATTAAATCTTCTGTTGAGCCGCAACAGGCACTCCAAGCCCACGTAGGGTCACCTCCCCGTCGGCCCAACGGTTTGCTCAAAAGGATGAAGGGCAAAGGCCCATCACTCTCACCTCAACAATCTCGTCTACGATCACCGATGTCACCAAAAAAAGAGGAATTAAATGAAGTTTCAGAAGCTAATGCTTCTGAGTCGCCCTCTACCCAACCTATAGCATCGCTGGAGCCCATTGGTTTCCACAACGTTTCACCTGGTATGCGGCACCAACAATCCTTAGACACGTGGGCGACACTCAATACTGCCTCTCCGAGTGCTGACCTCGATTCGTCTATTGATATCGACGAACTTGTTTCGGTAAATTACGATGAAGCCATAGCCAGCACTCCTAACAATTGTTATCCGTCCTTCCGGGCAACGACGCAACAGATGGATAAAGGGACCAGCTCGTTGGACTTCCGTGCCCCCCAACCAACCAACGAGTCTTTATTCCTTCCCTCGGAGAGTCAGCATCTATTTCCTTACACTCAATGCCAAGCTGTCTCCACACACGATATAGAGGACGAGGAAGAAGTCGAGGCAACAGTAAAATCAAGGCCGGATATAACTGCCAGCTCTTTTCGTAGACTGACAGATATTGGAAGCCAGAGGACCTTCTTTTCTAGCCAGCCGCCTGGGAGTCAAAAGGCGGAGTCCGCGCGCCTAACCCTACAGGAACTGTATGGTAACGGACCTGATGATGAGTCTGATTCTTCGGATGAAGATAGTGACGGTGGTGGTGAAACGACGTCCCATATCCCTCAATCGCGTCGAGCAGGAGCAAAATAGAATATTTCCCGACCATTTTGAGTGTTATTGCATACTAATGTTTAGAGTGAGTATCCATAACTGTATATTCTTGGATCTACGTGTTGAGGACATCATATATGCGTAATATACCATGTTCAAGTATCTTCTGACTTCGTATAATTGAACCAGTCCAATCACATGTGAAGGCTTTGTCAGCAGCCGCAGAATAAAATTTCATCTCTGCTATAGGATAAATTTTAACGACCACGACCGAGTGTTGCATCTCTTGCAAGTTGATGCTCTTCACGCAGAACACACGGGACGAGTGAGTACTACTTTCTTCTCGTCTCCATATTCTGACTTTCCTTTCAGTTATCTGAGTGACCTCGTTTTTTCTCTCTTGGCGCATTGAAACATCCGCCCGTCATGTTGTCTCGATACATCCTTCATCTTCCTCGACTGCAACGAGGTTTTGCTACCCAAGTTGGACCTATATCGACCATACCTGCGTCTATTCATCTTAAAACAGGACAGTCATTCCATGGACGTTCTTTCGGCGCTCCTAGGAGCGTTTTCGGGGAAACCGTTTTCTCTACCTCTATTACTTCTTGTGCGTCTTACTTTTTATCTCATGGCGCTCAAATGGATGTTCACTGTATTTTCTCTAGACACAGAATCTATGACAGACCCCTCCTATCGGGGTCAGATACTCGTCTTCACCACTCCCCTCATCGGCAACTACGGTGTTCCAGCAAACACTGCACCGTCTGACTCACAAGACGTCGGGGTCGTGCTTGAGTCGAAAGGAATACAGTGCTCTGCTATAGTGGTCTGTGATGTTGCCGAACAATTTTCCCATCACTCCGCTGTGGAATCCCTTGCCTCGTGGTGCAGACGTTATAATGTCCCCGGTATCACTGGTGTTGACACCCGTGCCATTACACGACTTCTCCGTGACCAAGGTACCACTCTGGGCAAACTTGCCATTGGGCCCGATGTATCGCTACCCCCTCCAACTGCTGCAGAATACTGGGACCCGACCGCTGAGAATTTAGTTGATCAGATCTCCACCAAAACTCCCTATATTCTCAATCCTGGAGGTTCTATCAAAATCGCAGTCCTAGACTTTGGTGCCAAAGCCAACATCCTGCGCTCTTTGGTGCGCCGCGATGCTGCTGTCACCGTTCTTCCTTGGAACTACGATTTCAATGCCGTCCGTGACCAATATGATGGTTTGTTCTTGACGAACGGACCAGGGGATCCCGCCCATTGCATGGAAGCCGCGTTGAAGCTTCGAAAGACGCTTCAGGAGTGGAATAAACCAGTTTTCGGTATCTGTATGGGTCATCAAGTCATCGGGATGGCTGCTGGATTGGATGCATACAGAATGACTTTTGGCAATCGTGGTCACAACCAGCCTGTTCTTGCCTTAGCTTCGGCAGGATCTATCAAGGCTGGCAGGGTATATGTTACTAGGTTCGTTTCGTTTCTACTTTCTGATCCGCGCTAACTCCCTTCATTAGCCAAAATCATCAGTATGCTCTCAAGCTACAGGATCCTTTCCCTCAGGGTTGGGAGCCATTCTTCATCAATTGTAATGATTCATCCGTTGAAGGGATAAAATCCACCAAGGAATCTGGAAAAAAGGTGTGGGGTGTGCAGTTCCATCCCGAAAGTGCTGGTGGTCCTTTGGATACAATCGAGGTACGTTTTGACTTGCAAACATAACAATCGTCCTGACAGTCTGCCAGATGTTCAGCGATTTCGTTGCCGAATGTCGTGCACACAAGGCACAATTCCAGGAGGTAGCCTCTGGCCGTGGTGTAAAACCAGCTCAGCTTGGAACTATGGTTGAGCCACAACCTGTTGCTGTCGCTGCTTAAAACGTAGATACGGTTTTCGAAATACGTAGTGAATTTTGTGCTATATTTTCTGCTTACGTCATTTAGTTTTGTCGTCAACGAATGTGAAATAGCGTCTAACCACGACCATAATGAGCTTTCTTGATCCATATGATGTTTCTGCTGCGGGGACCAGCACACCACCGCCTGGTCAACCTGAGCAGAGTCTCAATGAAGAAGTCAATCAAGTCTTAGGCCAGCTGAATCGTTTCTGGGGTGGATTTCGGAAACAGGTATTTGTGATTCGTCCCGCCATTGCTGACCTGAATGACCTTCGGTAGAGTCAGACTGCCATCGAGACGGCAAGGAAAGATTTTTCACAAGTCGTCACCCAGGCGCAGAAGGAGCTGAACAAGTACACCAGTACGGAGCCAAGTACTGTATTACCGGCTGAAGGTGAATCAGAAACAACACCGTCAGCCTCTACACCGATAGATCGCGACGAGTCTGCGTCGTTGCCCAATTCCTCTCAGAATCTGTTCTCTCGCTTGCAGTCGGCCCTTCCTCCCAGCATCGTCACAACAGTACAGGACCATATTCCGGACTCCTTGAAGCACGCCTCCGAGAATATTGACTTTGTCCAGCTACGAACGACGCTTTCTACAGAGTTCCAACGCGTTCAAGGCGTCACACGGTCTCAAGCAGAGGAGTATGTACACAAGAGCGAGGCCCTTCTCAAAGAGGCTATCAAGGAGGCCGGTGACGTGCTAAGGGATGCCGTCAAAGTCATCCCTCCAGAGGAATCGAATAGCAGTGGTCTCGTATGGGATGGGTCAGATATGTGGATGCTTCCAGCAGATCCCTCAGAAGCCAGCAGCGCTGACAAGGGGAAAGGGAAGGCAACTAGTCAACGTGCAGTTGCTACCAGAGCTGAAGCTCTCCTCAAGAGACTCAAGCATGATTCAGAAATCATCAGACGTGACCCGGAAGTTGATCTAGGCTCGAAGGAGGTGTATGCTCAGTGGCTTGCTTCTGATGTCAGCAGCAAGGAGGATGGTATCTACAACGGGGAATGGAAGGACAAGATCAATTCCGCTCTCCAAGATCCGGTCGACGGTGCAGGGTTACAGGCCAATGAAGATACTTTGGGCAAGTCAAGCTTCATTTCAGCATCAACATTTCTTTTGACGCCGCTCCATCATACAGTGCCCTCGGAAATGTCAAGAGAAACGTTTTGGACAAGGTACTTCTTCCGTGCGCATCAAATTGCTCGCGAAGAAAAGAAACGGCAAGCCTTGATTCGAAGTGAGCGATATTCAGATTTCATAGCCATCGGCTTCCTAAATACTTTTTACATCAGGGTCGATGGACAATGAGGAGGATTTCAGTTGGGAAGACGACGATGACGACGAGGTTCCAGGCGGCTCCCTTCAAACAGAAGCCCTACACTCTTCTGAGGGCACAATACATCCCAAAGGGCAGCCGCTTGTGACCAATACTTCTGCACCGTCCCCACGGACACATACACCTGCCACGATGAGTCCCAGAGAGAGCAGCGAAGAAAGCTATGATCTTCTATCATCGGGAAATGTAAGCGAAACGAAGACTAGCGGCAAGAAGGTAGTCGATTCGTCTGATGATGGTGATAGCGATTGGGAATAACTTGGAAGTTCTCGATGATGAAATAGTTTGACTACGATGTACTAGGTATTTTACGATTATGATTACGATGTGGACTCGGCATGAAACAGACTATTCTTGGATACTTACGAGCGTATGATCATTACCTATCGGCGTAAGGGACACCAGCTGCTAACAGTGGTGGATCAACTGACATCGTTATGTTTGGAGGTGGTGCTACGAACGGCCTGTTGACCTTCCGTTTCAATGTATCTGGTCGGTATGGCGCTATAGTAACAGTTACGCATTAGAAAGGGCACCTGTCAACAAGAATGTCAAACCTACGGTGTGTTCTCTTCTCTTTGATGAGCATAAAATCTCTGAAGATCTGTCTTATTGGTAATCAGGGTCAACTGGTAGATTATTACTCACACATCCTCAAAAAATTTATGTGTTTTGATTTGCTGAATACTGTACCGGTCTCCGGGTGCTTGCACAAGAAGCTTCGAAAAATAGTCAAGCAGCTTCACGCACGTTACAGTATTTACGGTAACCTACCCGTGAAAAGACTAAATCTCTCGCATCCGGTTGCATTTGTTCGCATATTTGCATCCGGCGACGCTGGTCTTTATGAAAGACGAACTAGCTTCGGGTTTATGACAAGTCACAAGAATGTGATATAGCTATCGTACCTGGTGTGGGCACTGGAACATGGCGAATAGCACGAGACCATAGCACCATATATCAGCAGCAGACCCGGAAAATAATCGTGTCTTCCAGATTTCAGGAGCTATCCAATCCTGGGTGCCTATGACTTCGTCGCAGTAGATGTGACCAAGAGCATTAGTGGCGGGCTTGCTAATCCCAAAGTCGACCAATTGTATGTGGCCCGTTCCAGATATCATGATGTTGGAAGGTTTTATGTCCAGATGGTAGTATCCAAGCCCATGCAGCCCTTCTAAAGCAATCAGCTGCAAAGTGGGGAAAAGTCAGAAATAGAAACGAAGATGACAAAGACAAACATACCAGTTCTGCGGCATGTAGTATAAGCTGATCATGCCTCATTGCAAGGTTTGCTTTACACAAATCGTTAAGCCTGTTTTGAAGTGACTCCATACACAATGGCTGTTGATGTCAATCAGAGCGTAGACAAATGGCCAACAGACGATTACCGACCATGACCAGATAAACAAAATTTTCATCTTGAAAAGAGGCAGATATCTTGCCTAGAAACGGTAGACGCTCGCGAGTGATTTGTTCAAGGATATTTCTCTCATCGATAACATGTTCCGATTTCAGTTTGCGCGGCATTGTTTCTCCGTCAGTGGTGCCTGCAAGCATGCGCTTATAGAAGACCTTGACTGCTACGGGTCTCGGTTCTTCGTACGGTTTTGTTTTCTGGGCGTATAAAACACGAGAGTATGTTCCTGAGCCAAGTTCGTATTTGAACCTGTAACGCCTGCCATTAAACTTGACTGGCGGCAGGCATTCTTTGGGACGGATGCGTGGTGTCGAGGCAGGATCCTCATCGGAGACAGGCAACGGCCTTGGCGCAGTCTGGCCTCGGTCCAAAGAATGGGGACTTGAAGCGGAACGAGGGGGAGATGGAGCGGTCTCAGTCGGCAGTTGTTTTTCCTCCACGAGAAACGGTGGTATCCTCATGGAGGTAGACGTGACCACGACTGGCTCTAAGTGATACCGGTTCGTCTCCTCCTTGACATTGGGTTCCCAGTGATCTAGTGCCGAGTCTCTGCTTTCCGCCTCACTAGCAACTCGGATGGGGCGCATATCAATAGGAGAAATAGGGCCGTGGGGGTAGTCGACTTCAGAGAAATCACCGTCGGCAGTCAACGACTGGGCCTCCGCTTTGCGTGCACGGAGAAAACTGAAAAATTTAAGAGTCATGAGTAGCAGATACTGAAGAGAAGGGAGTTCACATCATGTCGGAACAGGAGGTACATATTCTTCGTGTTATCCTATCCTGGGTGAACAAAGGAACGGTAACAATAAAGTTCGTTTAAGGATTGCTAAAATTAGGGTGATAGCCGGAGAGAAGACAAGAAGTGCCAAACAGGATCAAATGGCCGGTATTTCTTACACGTTGTCCAGCCGAACGTTTTTCCGCCGTACTTCAGACTTGGCCACCTTGTAGGTGCTGTCTCCCAGCATACGCCGTGCAGCAGGAGACAGCGTAGAAAATATCAGATATCCGGCACAAAATGGGTCTCAAGGAACGCAGAAGGCTTAGGTCTGCGACCCACCTGCGTTTGACACGCCCTGTCTTTGTCAACGGATTGAGATTATTCTGGGCGGTTGTCATTTTCTGGGGCGACTTTGGGGTCTACTTTTGGAGCTTGGCCTCGTGCAAGTGGCCAGACTCTTCACTGGTCAGTCTTCAACATACTCCAACCGTTCCACAACTTAGACTCGCTTCAAAGGCACATGCTAAGGAGAGACCCACCCATGTCATGATAATATCAGACCCCCAGGTTAGGCATCCGTCGATATTCCATGAGGAAACCTCTTGGTTAGGCTCTATCCGCCAACTTATATTCGACCTGAACCTCAAGAAGAACTGGAACGTAGCTGCACATTTCAAGCCCGACGTAGTCATTTTCCTCGGGGACATGCTTGCTAGCGGAAAGCATGTGCGATCGGAGAACGAGTAAGCTTCAAAGACATTATCATTTTCTCTCACCGAGTGCGGTTGCAGGTACAAACAGTATTTCGACAAATTCCGGTCTGTGTTCTCTCTCGACAGCTCAATTGTGGTTCATTATGTGCCTGGGAATAACGATGTCGGGTGCGTCAATCTGCTCTGTCAGCTCTCTCACAACAATCTTACGTTTACAGTATGGGCGTCTCCCGCGCGCTGTCTAAGAAGGTCCGACAGAATTACTTTATGACATTTGGACCCTTCAATCACCAAGCAACCATACGGGGTCATCAATTCTTGTTTCTTGATGCTCCTGGTTTGGTGGATGAAGACTACCAACGATCTGCTAAAGGTATCCCTTATGATCTCTGGGACCCTGTTCCCGAAGGTCCACTGGAATTTGTCAAGTCTATTGTTATAGGTTGAGTAAACGTTCGTCCCAGCAAATAATCATGCTAAAGGCGCGCTTTAGACTCTAACCCCGTCATATTATTCACGCATATTCCTCTGGCCCGACCGGACTCTGCATCTTGTGGTCCTTTGAGGGAAAAGGGATCTATCCGAAGAGGAGCTGGTCATGGCTATCAAAACACTTTTGGAAAACAGACTACTTCATTCCTTCTCAAGACTCTACAACCTGTTGTTGTCTACAGGTCAGTTCTTTGCTTTAACAGAAATTTGCGAATTTAAGTGTCTGAACAGTGGAGACAATCGCGATTACTGTGACTACAAGCACAAACTTCCTTCACCAGATCGTGAAGCCCAACACAAAGACGATATCCGGGAGGTCACCATCAAATCGTTTTCGATGGCAAGACATATCGAATATCCAGGATTTCAGTTATTGTCCCTCACCGATCCCTCAGTCGCCTTGTCAAGGAATAAACTATCGTACACAGACGCTTCATGCACGCTCCCTGATCAGAACGGAATATACAGCCATGTTTACCTCCCTTTGATATTCCTCACTTTCATTGGACTTGCCCTTTTCAATTTGGCTAGACAACGTCGAATGAAAGTACTCCTACCCCCGATTTCAATATCAGCTAGAGCCTTTCCTACCAGTCCAACACTATCAAGCGCTTGGGCACCCATAAGTCCAACGGGCTCTCTGCCTTCTGCGTTGAGGACACCCTCTTCCTCTGTGGGACAAACGTTCCGCGCAGCATCACATCCCGATCCACAGGGAACGCCCTTGAACTCTCCAGTATACTATTCGCATGATAGAGAAGAAGAAGATCCGATGTTCCCTGTACAATACGCTACTAGAGATACCCGTCTCATGCATGACGACTGGGCTCCAGAGCACTCCGTCGCTACAGCTGATTACCACACATCTTCAGAGTTCGAATCATCGTCGAACTCAGAACCTCTTTCCCATCATGCACCTCGCCGGTCATGGTCATGGACTTTTACTTTGTTTGGACGGCGGAGGCGAATAACTATCCGTCTACTGCGACTGCCTACGCTGTCTTGGGGCGGATTCCGCGGGAGTTTCGCGTTGCTGGTTGAAGGACGAAATTCTGACGCGTTTCTTTTACGAAGAGGTATATTGCAGAGCATATTTGTGGACGCCCTCAGCATCATATGGCCTTCACTCCTATTTTGGACATCATTATCTTGGTGGACGTTTTGATTAGCTAGACCTCACGCATCATCTACAACAAATGCGGGCATCGATATTTACTTCATTATAGACACTGTCACCGGTATCTGCAACGCTAGTCGTCCTGCTGACATCACGATTGGACATTCTAGCTTGAATGTAGCTTTTCCGTACGCACTGTGTTGGCTTGGACTAGTGATGGTATTTGAGTGAGACCGAATGTCACAATGCCGAGGACTAGGCAGTATATGAGTATAGAAGAGCATCCAAAACCTGAAGACCCACTGTATCCTGTAAACTTCTCTAGAGGAGAGTGGAAAAAAGCACTCGTTGTAGCACTGGCGAAGAGCCATGTCGCAATTAGAGCCATGTTTGCCGCCACAGCGTATTTGTGTATTGTAGACCAATGCGTAATTGGATGGCGAAGTGATGGGCGAAGTTGATCGGCCAGGAAGAGGATGGACATGGTCAGGAGAAAAATATGCCCAGAAACATCATGGCCCCTCCTCAACCTGGCCTTCCCTTCCCAGCCTGAAGGGGCAACGAATGACGCAGAGAATGGGTGGATTTCGGCAGATGTCAATGTCGACTTGGTGAAGCAAAAGTCGTGAGGAACCGCCACGGCCTCGCCGGAAGGGAGCGAAACGAAACAATCGCCGCCTGTTGCAAGAATGGCACGATCTAGCAGTGCAGGTCCGAAAAACCAACTGGTGAATACGAGCCATGCAGCCGTCTCGGTAACCCATTTGAGCATACGGAAGCCTGTCCTCGTGTTTGGGCTGCTTGTAGCCCACAAGAAGAGGAATGCCGCAGACGTCCATCCCCAAGCGTACTTGATGAAATACACGTTCAAAAAGTTGGACTTGGTAGCCCAGTAGATTGACTGGCTCAAGGGATGAGGAAGATGAGAAAGGAGGGGGTCTGAGGTGTCAATATAAGTGTCGTAGACGACAGAATATGCAGTTGCTAGAAAGACCACAGATGTCACAGCAACAAAAGCTGATATTCGTGCGTCTGCCATGATGACGGTGGTGTACAGGAGGACCACGTCACATGACCCGGAGGTCGGTTCGCTACTCCCAGCGAGTAGAGAAATCAAAGAGAAATACAGAAATAAAATCACTATAGTATCTAGTTCTTGAGCATAGTCGACAGGTCGCCACAATTACTCGCATCATCCAATCCAGACTCGTGCGCAGATTCAATACCATTCCCCTCAAACCTTCAATGTCACTGTCAATAAACACTTTCTTTCCAGCTCATCTTAACAGGTGGGTACAGCTGCGATGAGACCAACAGTTGTTGCAGGAGCAACGCCCTGTGTGGTTATTCCATTAGACCCTTAAGTTGAAGGAGGTACACTTAGAGAATGTGTTGGGAAATGGGAAAAGATTAACATGGACGTATGTATTCCAGACTCGGACGTTAGAGTCATATCTAAACGGTACATGAACAAAAGTAAAAGAGGATAGTATGCCTCACGAGATGAAGACATATTTGATCCAGGCGAGGCTGCTTGTAAGGACATTCGTCGGTTATAAGCATCCTCTGAATTTTTGCGGGTGTACATATTTGATGAAATACAAGTTCAAAAGTTGACCTTGGTTGCCGGTAGACTGACTGGTTCAAAGGATGGGGAAGATGAAAAGGCAGGGGTCTTATACGTGCCGTAGACAACAGATCCTATATTAATGAAGGAACGTCTGCCATGGTAGCTTGATTCCAAGTTCAATTTTCAGACCGAGATCCGGGAAACAGTATTGAAATACAATTCTGTATTCGATCCATTAACATCGTTAAAGACGGCATTTTCGAAACACCACGATTCCTCTTTTAATTTTCTAGCCAGTCCAGAAATTCAGGTGTGAAATAAGTTAGAATGAGAGTTGCACCTGAGGCGGCAGATCATTAGCACCGTATGGTTACTTAAGCACCGGCAAGTACGCACCAGCACGGATCATACTATCCACGGATTCAAAGGCCATCGTCCGGAGATCATACACTCCGGCTCTGGCCCCAGCAAATATCATCGCAAACTCTCCGCTTACTTGGTAGCAAGCCAGAGGATGGTCTGGAGTAAGTTGAGCAGCATCGGCAATGACATCGAGGTACGGAAGAGCTGGTTTAACCATTATGATGTCGGCACCTTCTGTAGCATCGCGTTGCTATACTGTGGTCAGCGAATGGCGAAGAGCAAGATTGTGTCTTACAATGGCTCGTCTGGCAAGTCCCCGAGCAGACGGTGGCAGCTGGTAGCATTTTCGGTCTCCGAAAGAGGGTGCGCTTCCTGCGGCATCTCTGAGGGCGCGTTATACTAGGATCTGACGCGACTTTGAATATGGTACTCACCGGAAAGGACCATACAGGGCACTGGCGAATTTGGCAGAGTAGGCCATTAATGTGCACCTATTCCCTAGTCCAGCATTGATGAGGCCCTGTTTTATGCCCTTGATACGCCCGTCCATCATATCACTGGGCGCTACACAGTGGGCGCCGGCTTTCGCGTAATTGACCGCAACCTCGGCAATTCGATCCACAGAAGGAGCGTTATTGATAGTACCATCGTCATGGAGCAGACCGCAATGACCATGGCTTGTGTACTCGCATAGACAGACGTCGCAGGCAATGTAAAGAGCGGGGAAGAGTTCGCGAAGTTTCTTGATGGCAAGAATGACAGGTCCTGCGGGATCATCTGCTGGCGTTCCCCTTCCGTCCTGCAGCAGTCATGAAAAACTGTCATATCTGCAAATAGAAAAGACATACCTTGATGCATTTCATCGGTACTCCAAAGAGAATCACGCTCTGTAGACCTTTCTTGACCAATGGACCGAGGAACTCGTCCAATTTGTTCACCCCCCATCGCTTCTGTCCCGGGAGGCTCTCGATGACCTCGCTCGCGTCCGGGTCGTCCGTTATGAAGATGGGATACATGAGCATCGACTTCGTGAGCTGGCGCCTGCCTTGCCACGATCGAGACAGTGGATGATGGTAGCCGCCCTGGAGAATGGAGCTGAAGAGGGGAACGTTGGCGTGAAACCAGAATGCTACGCATATATGCTCACGAGATATCCATGCCAGTGGAATGTTGCTGTCAGGGAACGGAAAGGGAGGGAGTGAAGGAGCGAAGGAGGAGTGAGAGGTAGTTGACTAAGGACTTTTACCGGATCAAATTCTTGCAAAGTTTCCTTTCACCGGCGGTCAACGGGCCTGACCTGGTCAACGGTACCGGTATTCACTCGGTGTTTCGCCCCGGAGCATCTTCCCAAACCCTTGGTCGTTGCCTGGGTAAATGACACGGGTATTGCAATTACAAGTAATTGGTGGTATGTACAGTCTTGAAAGTAAAAAATGCAAGATACTACACATTTCTGGTCTTTCCTACAGATCATACATGTTCGGTGTCGGAACATCCATTGTAGGTGGACCTGGCATGAAAGAGGACCATTCATGAGACTCGTCAGACATTCGTGCGCCAGACTGCGTGTTGTCGAAAGGAGGCATGATTTCCAACAACTGCATGAGTGGTGAGTCATTTTTTAGATCTGGATTGGTGGAAAGAAAAGACGACATAGTCGAGCTCCAGTTGGCATCAACTTGTTGCTGTTGAAAGAACGGCGGTGAAGAATGTACTGAGAAATCCATGTTCTCAAACGATGCAGTGTCCAGAAGAGGGTCACTGTAGGTCGCAGGGATAGGTCCAAACGAGTTGGACGTATGTGCTGTTGATGAAACATCGTCAGATTGGTAAAGCGCATAATCGCCCATGTGCGAGATCATGTAATCGACAAGCGACTCATCCAGCATCAAGCTCGGATCTGGCGTGGAGCTGGATGTGGATGGCTCCGCTGCAAATTTGAATGTGCGTCTTTGGGAGAGCATTTTACTAACGA
Source organism: Armillaria sp. CMW 4456 (assembly GCA_028551335.1). NCBI lineage: Eukaryota > Fungi > Basidiomycota > Agaricomycetes > Agaricales > Physalacriaceae > Armillaria > Armillaria sp. CMW 4456. Next base: position 483,430 of record JANDKJ010000292.1, read on the forward strand.
TAACTTTGGTATGTCCGCCAAATATTTCTAATTCGAAGTCGGCGGCCGCATTGAACTCATCTTTAGAATCATCCGGAAAACTGGAAGCGCTGGGATCTTGTCTCTGGGAAAAGATAGAAACTGCTTTATCACGCAGCGGTCGAAGTATTGTCTATTAACTTGCATCAAAAGAAGAATCAACGAGTAGATAGAACAACTATACCAAGCCGTTGCGTGCTCGCACTGAATGAAGAGCACCTTTTTCGAACAGGTCGACGACGAGACCCAGATCAGCGAATGCTTTTGATGCCAGATGTGAGGGTGGGGCCCGTGTGGCTATCGTTCCCACAATGACCTACATCGATTGCAGTAAGCAGTGCACAATCAATAAGTCTATTTAAGGAGCATACAGCGGAGGAAAATACTACGAGAGGAATCAGAAAGGTCTACCAAATGAAAAACAGGACTTACAGCTACTCCAAATAGCCCACCAGCGCATCAGTAACAAAGGAAACTTTGCAAAGTGCTTGACATGAGACTGGATGATGCCGGATGCGCACCGGTAGGCGGCAAGATACGAAGCCGCGAACGGACTACATAGAGGATCTGCAGGATGTCCCAAGATAGCTTGAACAAAGAAAGGTCGATGTATATACAGCCCAGCTGACCAGAAATTAAGAACAGTTGGAATAGAAAGTTCCCATAACTTACTGATTGCCCGTAACCGCGACAGAGACTGCCCACGCATGTACTCTGCAGGAGTACACAATTCATCCAGTTTTCGGCTCTGTTTCAAGTGACGCGGAGGGCGCGTTTGACGAAATTCTTTGTCTAGTTCAAGGATGATCTGATAAGATGGCGGTTTAGCACCAAGAACAAGTTCGACAACTTTTGCAACAATCTAGCCAAAGCATAAGTTGAGTGCGCGACCAAAGAGTAGCAGTGCTACCTTCTTCGTAAAATAATATCTATATCGATCATCTATCAAATTGTGTGATTGGATTGGAAGGTGGCCTAAACCCGAAAGGACAACCAGAACTCACGTCCTGGTAAGCGATTACCGTCATTATCAAGAGTCTCTTCGTCATCTGTTGGGAATTGGCAGTCAACGTAACTGAGTCGGATTGATGGAGGGCGTCCAAGAGTTAGACTCATGAATGTGTCGACGTAAAAAACGTCCCAAAACAGTTTTCTCCTCTTATTCAACGTTGTTGCATCCATTTTCCATTTTGGACTTTCCCGATCTGCGAAGAATACGTTCGGATGTGTAGTTCACGTGGGAATAGCGACTTACGGAGACCGAGCTGTAGGGAAAAACGTCAGTAGACCTTTCATCTACAAGAAAAGAGCTAACACTTTGCGCCAACTTGGCAGCCATGGAAGATAAAGTCCATGCTCCATCCATGGTATATCTCTTGCCACCATGCGAAAGGTATCCAGTCATGAGCAGAATAGCTTGAACAGTTGCCATCTCAGGCCGCTTGAATATATATTGGAGATTCAACGCAGCGCAACCAAGGTCAAAATAATTATCGGCTTCAGTATTATAAGGTGGAAGAGTCAAATCAACCAGCGACCCCAGTGCGAATACCAAGAACAAGACAGCCAGTTTATGGCAAGACAAGGGCGGGGGTTTCCCTTGGCGACGTTGCTTTCCATCTCCCAGGTACCGATAGATTGGAGTAAGGAGCTCAGCAACGATTTCACTCCGGTCTATGATCAGGCTGCCTACGTTGCCGTGTTCCTGAAAAGTTTCGCACAGGCTCCAAGCACGGAGTTTCGGAGGAAGGTGACCGTAAAGTATTTCCAGAGATTGTTCGACGTCCCATCCGGATGAAGGATTGAAAGGAAAATTGGGTGACAGCCGGTGGACGACCCGTACACTGTTGTCTAGTGAATTGCTTTGCATTTCAGCACCAGCCTACAATATAATAATTGTTAACGTTTCCTTCAGTGCACCTCCAGAGAAGAACTTGCCAACAACAGGCTCTAAGATACTGCGGTCAAAACTAGGTCTACGAAAAGCAGTAAAGCGCACCTCTGTGCCTGCAGAGTGACCAAAGTACTTGACGTCTCCGTGATCGCCTATGGTTAGTGTACCCAGAGCATCCGATAATTCCATGGATATATTATCTGGACCCTTCATAGAAGGAAGAGACATGCCGGTCGGATACTTGATTACCAGCAGCTCTTGCCGCAGAAGAGGGTGCGGTTCCTTGGAAGTCGAGGCTTGGAAATCACGCAAAGCCTCTTCCAATTCCTGTATTCGTTGTCCCATTTCTTCTACCTTTTGGTGTAGTGAGCCAGTGTCGGATATCACCAATCTGTGTTTGTTTTTGCTTAGTACCCCGTGTTGCTGGTAGATCATTGAACCGACAAACTTTTTCCCAGATCCATTGGACAGTGTCCCTGGAATACGATGTAAGCTCGACCTATGTAGTACGCAGCACGAGATAGACCTGTTGGACAAATTGCTTCACAACCCCTACGGGCTGAAACAAGGGTTTTATGAGCACAAGGTTTTTATTCTGACGTCGGGGTTACTTACTGCACGAGGCACAAGGAATATGTTTGTCACATTTGAGTTTCAGCCTGGTAGATCTGAGTATGTCAGGATCGTATTCGCAGCCGAATAAACGCACCTACGACACTCAGCACACGACAGCTAAGGGAACAGTAAGCAATCACAATACTTCGAGGCGAAGCCATCGCTCTGAGAACGTTTAGCCTACCTGGCCACGGATTCGTCGAAGGTCAAGCTTCTCCTGGCTGGACAGCTGTGTATAGAGTTCTGGTGGCATATTATTGGACCAATACAGCGCAGTGGAGTGCGACGGTGGCCGCGTAAAGGACTAAGCTGGATTACGTTATTTATCTTCGAAAGATGTGATGTTTCGATCTTATCTTATCTCATTGACCTGTCTGCTTACTTCTTCCACAACAATGGCGAGTGTCCTTGTTGGCACGACGATACCTTCTGCTGACTCGTTAACAGCTCATTTTCTCTGTATTCAAGACACTGACCGACCAGCAAGTCACCGTCGAGCTCAAGAATGATCTCTCAATAACTGGCGTACTCAAATCTGTTGACCAGTGCGTTCCTTCGTGTTAAATAGTTCAGATAGCCCATAACAACCACCTAGGTTTTTGAACATTCGTTTGGATAACATTCAGGTCCTGGATCCAGCTAGACATCCACACATGGTGCGTCGCTCTTCTGGCGCCATCCTCTCAATCTGACGCGCTGTTTGCAGATGGCAGTGAAAAACTGCTTTATTCGCGGCTCCGTCGTTCGTTACGTGCAGTTACCGGGGGAAAATGTTGATACTCAACTGCTTGAGGATGCGACGCGACGAGGTTCGATGAAATCTTACTAGCCACGCTACTGATTCTCAGATTCTTCCAGAAGCTCAGGCGCAAGCCAAACGGTAGTACCAGTTCTAGACGCAAGTGCTTATGATTTGTTTGCCATGCCAGTATATTACAGGGGGTACTATACTATTTGCACTTTTAAACAGCTCCTAGTGGACCTTCAAGATTCCAAGAACTGAACTCACTCCGGATGGCGCCAAACCTTACATGTTCCATCAGCGCTAGCCGTGATCATTTCTCCCTCACCGCTCGGATGATGCTCAGTCCATGTAATGACCTTTCCGTGCACCTTCGGAGGAGGATTCGGTTGAAGCGGCTTTGCCTGGAGACGCCTGAGCACATCAATCTTGATCTTGCTAAATCAGACTCACATCAACAAGATCCCAAGCCCATATCATTCCCTTCTCGTCACCACAAATGACAGAAGCCTCACCATGTCCAAAACATCCACGACATCGGTACGACACGTTGATATGCCCAGTAAAATCGTTGAGCAATTTTCCCGAAGTCATATCCATAAGCCTCAGATGAGAATCTAATGTGGAGACAAGCAGTGTTTGACCGTCTTGCGTGGGCACGACCGATGTGACAGGTTCTGCGAAGTATGAGAGAATAAGTATATATCGACCGACACGATGCTTACGGCCTATAAAATCTGAGCGTAGTTCTCCTTTACGCAAGTCGTAAGTTCGGACATGTCCATCGACAGATCCGGTAATGATCGTGGTTGAGTCGATGCAAATGGTTTGAACAGCATCTTTAGCTTCTTCCAATATCTGGATGGCTTGACGAGATTGTGCTCTCAGGTCCCACAGGCGTACTGTAGAATCAAAGGATCCTTTACAAGGAGAATGAATACTAATCATGGCACGTAACAAAGAACGAACCGCTGGCGACGACGCTTGCATCCTCATTGAATTCTACGACATGAATCTTACCCATATGCCCAGCCAGCCGTCGAGTGGTTATTCCAGTAGCGACATCCCACACAAAGACAGATCGGTCTCCGCCTGACGATGCAAACTTTGCATTGTCGTGGGCACTGTTTCATACGGTTTAGAAATAGAAGACGAAATCTAGAAGAATTGGCACAGACACAGTAATGGATAGAACTTCGTAGCCGTGAGAGGTGAAAGCTTTTATTTCTGTCCCCAGATTGGCGTTCCAGAGTCGAACTGTACGGTCCTGGCCGCCAGTAAGAATGTATCTCGCGCTGCCTTTTGCGTAGCGAGCGACGTTGACAGGCCCCTTGTGTCCATCGAGGGTAACGTGGAGCGTCCGTGCCAAAGCCTGAGGAGCTTGGGATCCTCGAGAGGGCGCCATGGAGAAAGAGAACAAGCTGATGTGGCTTTGTCTCTTACCATGACCAAACATCGTCTCTCCCCTACATACCTGCCGCCGTCCAAGCGTCTTCACAGCACAAATTCTGACAGTTCACATTCTCCTTCGAAACCCAGGCTGACATTCGAAACTGCGCTATACGACGAACTCATTCTCTGCATCTTTTCCCATCTTTCCTGGGTGGATCTCTGTGCTACCCAATCTACCAGCAAGACTTGGTGTAGACTTGCCGCAGACAACGAGTTATGGAGGGTACTCTATCTCCGTGTCTATGGCCGTCCCCGTCTGCGCGGTGCCAGGGGCTTCATTGCCAGGACTGACGGTCGCGAAGTCAGGTCTCTGCCCGGTCGAGCCAAGATAGAAGACCTGAAGGACTGGAAATGGATGTTTCGTATAAGCTCCAACTGGCGGACAGGTATGCAAGGTCTCGCATAAAACTCCAAAGTCTAGATTTACATCAACCTACCAAGGCCGGTGTTTAGTGGAACAGTTCAGTGACTGTCCTGTCCTGTCCTCCTCGACTCGCTTGGAGTCCGTCCACTCTTATGATGAACGGACGCACATACTATTGGCAGGGCCTCTGACTATCACTGCATCGTCAAGAGAGTCTCTGACGCCAGAAATCCACGTCAGGGCATCTTCAGGTGTCATTCAGACTCTGATCTGCAAATCCTCTCACAACAGCATGCCCAACAAAATTACGGCTCTCTGTTTGGATCAGTCATCTCCCGTGTCCCAAGGCCGGGTACATCTTGCTGCTTTTCTTTCCACTGGAGAGTTCACAATATACGATATTCACCATGCACATCCCGCTGGTTCAGTAGCCAGGCTAACCTATGTTCCTCATACACGCAGTACGAGGACTTGTCCAATCGTCCAATCCGTGTACCACCATCCACTACTCATTTCCCTATCACAGGACTTCTCTCTCTCCATCTACGACCTTTCGGGAGATACCGTAGCTCATACACAAACGCTCACATCGTTCACTTCCTTTCCACCCACATCTCTGGTCTTATCAACACCTTCACCGTCAACATATAAACTAGTCATGGCTTATGCCATACCAGTATACCCAGCTCATTGGTCTGTTGGTGCCACAGAAGTCATCATCTCGGGACATTCATATTCGACGTCCAGTATTTCTCGTTCATCGGCCCTGGCCCTTGATGCCGAGCCTATGACAGTTGTCTCTACTCGAACAACTCGATCGTTTGATATACCCTCAGGGTGGATCGATGAGAATAAACTTCGTTCCATCCGGGAGCAATGGGGTCGGAAGGTATCATCTGTAGCAGATACACAGACTGACGGGAAATGGGTGGTGCTGGCACCTGCTGGGGGGATCTCACATAGCAGCTCGCTATCGCCTAACAACCACTCTTTCGCTACTGCTCCTCACATCGCATCTCCCATGCACTCTCCTACAACTCTGCAGTTGTATCGACTATCACTCCCACCGATGTCATCGGTTGCGTCTAGTCCGCCAAAGTTGACGTTTGCACGGCATTTACATGGGCAGATAGGCCCAGTGTCATCGTTAGCTCTAGCGGATGGGAGGTGTGTCAGCCTCGGATTGAATGGGGGCGTATGGATATGGGATTTGGAAACAGGTACTAGTGCAAAAGTATGCGATCCAGAATCTACACCACCGGGGTACAGCAAGCGAACGCTGGTGTTTGACGAACGAAGGGTGGTTAGTTCTGGCCCTGACGGCATTGTCGTTCGAAGATTCGACGTGTAAAGACTATTCCCCTTTCAAACTTCGTTGCATACTTATCTCTTTAAAGTCTTAAGTATTTGTTGTATTAGATCTATGATTGAATAGAGGCTCCGCGGCTCGGCTGCGGCCGAACATCATGTTATGAAAAATTGTCCTGATAAGTGGCGTCGTACACAGATGTATCTTACTTTGACTGGATATTGAGATGACCTCCTATCCAGACAGTGCGACTCCGACACGATTGGCGGCCGTTGAAGAGAGGCTTGTGGGCCGGAAACTACGTCTAGCAGGCAAGTAAGTATGGACCACAGATGGAATAGTGGGTAGCTGATGATTTTTGAGGATACTGTCGTATGAACCCACGACAGGCTTTGGAATCCTCTTGGATCACGACGCCGCTGTCTTGGTGGATGTGTCACTCTGTGTCGACGGCTGGTCGAGTGCATGGATTCGTGAGCGACTGGGGGTAATTATGGTAATAGGATACTTGGAAAAGAGCGACGTGCGTTGGCGGTCTAGTCAAGCAGAAGTCGTATACTGACAGACATGCAGGAGGAACTACCGATACCGACGATTCCGTCATTCGCTCCCCCACCAGCACTTGATGCCCACTTGTGTCTTCGCGCGATCCTTGCAACAAAGGCGGGGGACCTTGATATGGATATATGGAATAAGTCAATCGAAGCCTTGGAAGAGAAGTGACCATGTATGTTCCAGCACGCGATTCCGAAGCGCCCACTTATCGCAGAAGGATTTGACTGATTATTCTGACAATATGACATATACTTTGCCTTGAGATCGAGGGATCTGAGATGCCAAAACCATTCTTCTTGAATATCTGCCCGTATACCAAAAAGGCCAGGGGGGACAAAGCACAAAGGTAATGATACCAGTGCTCTGACAACGAGCAAAAGAAACAAAGACCAGGGCTTTGATGGCTTCCCAAAAAGGAAATCCTCGTGGGCAATAATACTGGCCACAGGACCGGTAAGCCCAAAGGTATATAGCCCCGCCACCTGCCTCGACCAGTCCTACCTTTCTTCTTCCTTCCACTGCCCGCCCGGCCACCTTTTATCCTGTAACGTCGTCCCGTCGCCTTTGCAGTCTCCCATTGCCTCTGTTTCTCCCGCCTGTCATGCTCGCAACCTCCAGCCGGATACCAGCCACCGTCGATTCCAACAAAACTATCTCTTTCTCAGATTCACCAGCCAATCGAATTCCTATCTCCTTTGCTCGCTCAGAGCCCTTGCCTCTTGAACCCTTGGAACCTCAATCTTCTTCCAACGGTGCGATACAGCCGGCGATGTCGTCTGTCGCTGCTGCACTCCCCCAGTCGCCCAACACGACATCACACACATATCCCATATACGAACCAACCAACATCCCAGGTCTGTGGAAGCTTGGGCAACGCCATGTTCTGTCTGTAGAGTTCCCTCTCGTTGAGCACTGTCTCAATTTGACGGAGACGAGTTGGACGCTGCCGCAGGAGCTCCAAGATACCACCATGCGCGCTCTTGTGGCCCTCGCCGTCTTTGGCAAGCCTTCACATCCAGCTCATTGGTTACTCTGGGGCAACAAGCAGGTCGATGCCACCCTCGACTTGACGCACCGAGTCCTTGGTAAGTCGTGTGGCGTTTCATACGGTCCCTGCTTCAATTCTTCGTCTAGATGCAAATCCTCCACTCATTAGATACTTTGGCGCCCGGCCAGAGATGTTCACGTTGTACCTTTGGCATTCCAAAGGCTGGCATCAGGTGATCGAATCCAAGCTGTGGTACTCCCAGCTCGCGCAAAAGCAGGCCCCTGCGCCCTCAGGACCTCAGACTCGCAAGCGCCATCGAGAACCCGTAGTCGATACCGAAGATGGAGAAAGTGCCTCAGTAACCAAGCGACCCAGGATGCAGACGCGACAGTCTGGACAGCGCAAAGCGGCGTCATCAGCGCAGACGGCAGCAGTCCAATCCACTAGCACCTTGCGATCTTCTACCTCAGAGACGCCTCCTGCTTCACAGAATTCGAGCACTTGCCAGAGCAGCAGTGCCAAGCAAGTACTTATCAAAGAATCAGCGTCAACATCATCCACCTCATCTTCAGCACTATCGCAGTCGCCATCTCCCGTCCCTCGCACTATATCCTCATCGATCTCCCGCTCTCGAAACCGATCAAATTCCCAAATTTCATCCGAGACTCTCGTCGCATCTCATCGGTCTCTATCTATTGCGTCCACAACAACAGCGTCCGAGACGCCAGTGTCTCTGAATGTCAAAGACATGTCGACCGAAGAGCATTTCAAGGCGGACTACCAGGAGGAATGTATTTTTGCTCGGACTACACGGTCGAAAGGTCGTTCTGCGGCGCAACAGGCGCGCACTAAGAAGCCCTCTCCGTATCCAACTGAAGCAGCCGAGCAACTCAAGATGGGACGAGGGAATACCAAGGCATTGAGTGCCCGGAAAGTTAGAGGAGGTCGGAAATGATCTCATTGGACCTTGACTTCAGGTTTCTCCGCGACATCCTCTTACACATTTTATCATATCTAAGAACACGGAAAGGAAAGGCCTTCTTGTTGTATCACTACTATACGTTAATTTCCCGATTCGTCTCGCTGTCCAAGTCTCTCTGCTTTCATCGTATGCTCCTAACCTGTATATTACATCTGTGTAACCTTTGTTGTTTTATAATAGATTTCAGAGCGTCTTTTATTCCGGCCTTGCAATGACATGCTTGAACAAAGGAAGAAACGCGTCAACGCGTCGTCAAATGATTCAATTATTGGTATCACGTGATCGTAACATTGATTTCCGTTCGTCGGTGCCTGTTTGCTTGGCAAGGATGGCGCCCCTCGACAAATCTGTCAGTAAGCAGGCAGGGATGCTCAAAATCAAAAAATGTGCGGTCTTCAAATGGATGACGGCCATCAATTATGCAGGTTCACTCGGAACCTTGGGAGTTGTACTTGTCGGACCCAATAGCCGTGGAAGATGTATGATTTTTCCTGGCGTACAGCATCAATTATTGAGAATTCCGGACAACGGAACGCAACTTGAAAGCTGGTTAAATTTTCGTGCGAAAAACTGGAAATGACTTGACGTAACCGTTGCAAGTCTGCGGTGAGCACAAGTCAGACTCTGCATACTCTGGGCTGTAGTTGCCTAAGGAGATTGAGACATAGAGTGCTAATAGGATCCCAAAAAGGGAGGGGACGGATATGATGCCTGAGATAGTCTAGCGTCTGCGTCGTCGACCGAGAAGATCGGGTAGGGAGCACGAGGGGAACTGCAAGAGCAAAAAAACGTAAGACTCGGGGGATGACAGAGCCGACGGAATGTCAAGCAGGCTCAAGCAACGATGGCTGGTCGGAAACTGGTCGGGAGCAGGAATAAATATTCCGTTCGATATTGCTACCGAGCCGTCGATCAAGGATCATGGCAAGACTGGACCGATGTCCCTGTCCTGCACACCGTTAGGCAACGTTCGAGGCAGCCTCCGTCAGTCTGAGAAAGGCAGGACGTATAAAGGAATGGGCTGGGATCCAGGAGGGCCAGAATTGCGGTGATCCGAATTGTCAGGTGATGGTTATATCGGTAAACCGTATCTCCATATTCGATGTTCATGTGGTGCACCAAATGGAACATTCATTTCAATGGAAAGCTCGACTCGGCAGAATGGCTGAGAATGGTCGGAAAGAAACCGTCCAGCTGGAAGACTCGAGTTATTCACTGTGCACCTGTGCTCGCTGGGGCGGAGAAGCAGTTCACCCATTGTGCCTCCGGCACCGGTTCCTGATCGAATGCCATGATAAGATTAGATTTCTCCTGTGTAAACTGGTCCCAGTGAGCACAGGATGGTCGCACGACGGTCGTGGCATGCTTAATGATTTCCGTTTCGAATTGAAAAATGGCCCATAATACAACAAGAAATATGTATCAACGATGGTCCAACGACAACGACGCGCCACCGGCGGCCATTGCCTTCATAGGTGGCATGAAACAGAGGGGGGCAAGGAAGAGGAACTTGTCATTATAAGCATGGATTGATGATTACTGTTCGAGGTTCATTTCCCGTCGCCGGCTGCTCTCAGACAAGTGACCCCAATTTGACCATCCAAAACTAGAACGTGACTAAGCCGTGACATCGTCACACTAAACTTGGAACTGCTGGCCCACCGGCCTTCAAGCGATCCTTCACTCTGCTTTTTACCACCATGGCGCACTCTGCCTCCACTTCGCAGCGCCCTCACTCTCAGAAGCGGTATATTGCCTCCCATCATTCCTTTGGCAAAGATCTGACTAACACTGCAGTAGATGGTCCAAACAGCAGCTTTTACGGTACCTCGAGGTTGGTCGACTTTCCTCTACAGACGCTGCAGGCTGATCATCTCTTTCTCGCTGCAGGGAATCGGAGACTTGGTCACACCATTAGCGCCTACACTGCCACCGTCGCCACCAGCTTCCCGGGCGTCATCGCCCGCTCCAGGCTCGAAACGCAAGCCAGACCCGTCGCTCCCCCAGGAGCCATCGAAACGTCCCAGAACGAACTCATTGTCTAGTCGTTCCTATCCTTTGCCACTTCGCTCCGCCAATTCCACTCAGCCACCAGCGACTCACCGTCCGTCCAACCCCTTACCTCCAGTCGACCCCGCCGCCCGCTCGGAGCCGTGCGAAGATGGCGAAGTGCGGGAGGATCTCCCTTTGCCTCCTCCGCCGCCGCCCTCCACCGAAGCTGTGAATGTCGTTTCAAGTTTCATGCCGGTGCGCCGGCCCAAGCGTGGCAGGCCAACCACAAGGCACTTTGACCAATTACACGACAAGTACCACAATGCCGGTCGTCAGCTCAAGTACTCCGGTGATGCACGTTTTTGGTCTACATATCCCTCATCACATAGAGAGTATCGACCGCTCCCTAATCCACCGCCGCTTAATTCCCCTTACCACAAATATGGTGGTCTCATCGCACGGCTTGAACTTGTGGATGCCCTCATATGCTTCACATATTCCTTATGGAACAAGGATTACAACAAACGCAGCTGCATTGTGGATTCTTGGACCACCATTACGGCTTTTTTGAGTTGGTGTAAGCAAAAGTGGCAAACCGAAGAAGCCTCAAATGATGGAGAAAAGGCTCTTCTCGGTCTAATGTAAGCTCAAACGTCCCCCTGTTCAACTCTCCGGTTCTTGACGCGGTTCATAGCTTCATGATTGAAGGCTTCATTAACGCACGTAAAGTGGCGTATTCGCCCCGGCAGTATGATCAGGAACTGGCCCAGGCCGTCGACGTTGCTAGGAAAACAGTAGAGAGCGCCATTAATCAAGCAGAGAGCATGCCCAAAGGCGCAAACCCGTCTCTACTCGGGGCCAACACGCAGAAACAAGGTACACCTCAGATGCTACCTTCGCCGGCGAGCATAGCACCCGCAAACAGCGCAAACTCTACACCTACTAATCGGGACGATGGTACCCCCAATCCCAGCGGCAGATCTTCTTCTATCGCCTCCTCAGTAGCGCCACCACCTGCACCAGTTGTGGTCGCGCCAGCGCCACATCCTCGAATTATACCCTCTCGTTATTATAACAGTCAGATACCGGCACATGTAGCAACCGCGGCGAACAGCGTGACGGTACCGATGGGAACACATTTGATTGGCTCATTGAAAGACAACTTCTCAAACATAACTACATCCGTGATGTCTTTAAAGACGGCTGAACAGACTCTGACACTACCCGTAATTGCTCGCCATTTCCCCAAAACGTTCGCTCGTATGGCCTATTCTACTCTCTCCTTCAACGATGAGCACGAACCCGATATCGAGGATGACGAAGGTGAACTTTTTTGGCCAGGCCAGTGTCTCAGCGGAGAGGGTCTTGGCTGGTTATGTCTAATGGGACAAGCAATGCTGAGGGAGTTCGGCAGACCGTATGGGTACAAAGGTTTGACTGGTGTTGTGCCAAAGCCTAGGCCGGAGGATACGATGGACGGCGGGAATAAAGCCGGCAAAATGGGAACTCGTCCCGGTTCGACACCCCACGGCCACACTCCGTCTATGTCGCGGTAGCAGCTGTATATCTGCGCTAAGTCATATCGCTAAACTTGATCCGTTTTGCACCATGGCGTTTTCACTGGAATTTCTCATCAAGACTCAAAACTGGAATTCGGATTACCTTGCATTTTCTCTGTCACACTTCGCGGTGACTCACTCCTCAAAATTGCTGGATCGCCTTACCCGACCAATAGACATGCGTTATTCTTTCGGGCTTTGGAGACGACCGATTTCGCGCCATCACTTAACGCCCGTGTTTTGCGATTTTCGCTCGTTTCACTATCTGCCGCTCCAAGCCGGACTCTTACAAACCCGTCATGAAACGTTCGAAGTACAGTCCTTGGACACCTCCATCCTACTTTCGATGTTATCGCGTTCTCCACAGACTGTATCACTAGACACAAGCATATCTTTTCTACGTCCTTGCCATTGTATACCACCGACTATCACACCATTGCATCTCTCTGTGCTGGCATTTGCTCATTACCCACTACCCCTTCCATTCTACCATCTTTGGAGGTTTCCCAGGCACCGGTGTGGAGATGTTAAAACCCCCGCGACTTCATTTATCTCTTCACTACTTATACCAAGTTTCTCGTTGTAATATTCAAGTTATTATTCTTTCTCGGAGCGCTTTATTAAATGTTTGTCGTGTTTCTCGCAATTGTTTCCCTGATCTACTCTCTGGCATCATTTTGTTTTGCACAATGTTTCATTAAATATTCTGTACAAGGCAATGCAATTTGACCACTGGTCTTGTGCTGGGGCGATAGCTCCGCTGATTCCGAGTGTTTCGTCATGAGAACGGTTTCAATAGATGCCACCGCCTAGTTGCTGCCTAGGCTGATCTATTCTGAGGGTTCTCGTCTCCTCTCGTCCACGTTCATCATTTATGGACTTTCTGCCCGAAAATGTTCCGAAAATCCGCATGTCAAGGACTAACCCAGCATTGTGGTACTGGTATGACGAAAAGAACCGCAAGGGCCGCAAACACCCGTCACTTATTAAATTCATTCAGATCGAACACGAACGGCAAAGTTGAAGCGAAGTGGTGCAGCATTGCCATAGGATTTAGACAGAAAGATACAGTAGAAAGAGCCAACACCATCCAACCTCGATTTCTACCTTCTTCCCAGAAACACCTGTCCCTCTCCACGGCGGCGGGGAAAAAGTGAAACCCGGACCAACGTTGCTCTCACCGATTGGATTTGGCGACACGCTCGAGCTCGTCCTTTTTCTGATCATTTATCATGGTTAGCGGAGTTCATATTTGCAGACAATGAGGGACTAGGTACCTTGATGGCATAAGAGTTTGAGGAACCTTTGGCCGCGTTGATCAGCTCATCAGCTAAGCACTCCGCAATAGACTTGACATTGCGGAAAGCAGATTCACGCGTCTATATTTCAAGTCAGAACGGTGAGAAAGATAGTGTAGAGATTTGTAGAGCGTACGCCGATGGTGAGAAGGGAGATGGCTTGGTTAACCCGACGCAGAGGGGACACATCGACGGCCTGACGGCGAACAGTACCTTGCGAACCAATACGAGTTGAGTCCTCGCGAGGACCAGTGTTGACAATAGCATCAACGAGAACCTTCAGAAGTAGATAAGATTTTTCATCATACTTTCAAATGTTTTGACATGCCTGGATAGGGTTCTGGTCTGTGAGAAGGTGGATGATCTCAAATGCATGAGCGACAATTCGAACAGCCATGACTTTTTTGCCGTTGTTGCGGCCGTTCATCATCAAACTAATACCGCCGGTCAATATACAACTGTCGCGTAGGATTACTAGCAACACACCTGTCCACCAATCGTTCAACGATAGGCATTTGAGCCTTCTTGAATTGTTTTTTGGCGTATCGGCCAGCAGTGTGGGGAAGGTAGACGGCATGGCGGACTTGAATGTAATCCGTCAAGGAAATGTCCTTCACTTCGACGCTACAGATAAACGAAATGTTGGCAAGTCGTTACAGGGACCAATGAAGAGTATGATAACGCACTCTTGAGCATCCCACTTTCCGAAAAGTTTAACCTCTGAGCCGAGTTTGGATATTTCCTTGGGTAGAGTGGTGGCCGCCATGTTTAAAGGAAGAGGGTCTTGAGGAGGTCGGCAGGACTTTTGAGGTCGAATAACACCAAATTCGCGATCAGGCGTTCAGGACTTTGTTTGTACTTGGTTATAACATTAAAGTTTGCTTGTGAGCGCTTCGGACCTTGCCGTGAACTATACAGTTTCTGGATTTGGCATGGGTCTGGGACAGTGTCTAGCGCTAATATTTACGGTACAAATTACGAGTACGAATACAGGATCGGTATCAATGCTTTAAAGTTTGCAGTATGCTACAGTACTGAATGATGCTTGTTATGGTTAAGTTCGAATCGTGAAGTCTATATAAATGCAAAGTGAATAACAGACATACCGCAACGGTTATGCATCCAGATTGTACTCTGAGATGTATAACCTTTCTTCAGTTTCCCGCCTCAATTGCCTCTCCCTGTCCACGATTTCTTCCATCTTTCGTCGAGTTTCTGTTTCTTTGATCAGCTGTTCGACAACATACGCTTCGGAACGTCTGGCTGAGTCCCGTTCGCTTCGAAGAACATCAAGCTCTCGTTCCATGCGTCGGCGAGTTTCCCGTTCATAGACGATATCGTCCTCCAACTGCCGCTTGCAGGACCGCGCTTCTGATAGAAGATTGGCTTGAATTGACTGGCGGTCTCTGAGACATTCAATTTCTCGTTCCAAGATTTTCTGATGAGGACCTGGAGGTCTCGGAGGCAATTTGACAGGTTGGCGGGAATCGGTAAGGGAATTATTCTGAAGTTTATTCTTTGTTTTCTTTGGTGGCTTCGATTGGGGCTGGGATACCAGCTGGTGCGCAACGAGTCCGGGCGCCTGTAACAATTCCACCACCACGTTGTTGTTGTCTGAAAAGGTACCATACACCTTCTGTAACCACTTCTGTGCCTTCTGCAAGTGCTGAGTAGCACTGACGGCATCATCCGGTTTCATCTTTTTAGCTAATTCGGTTTCGCAGCTGGCAAGGAAGAGGAAGGCAGGCTTCAGATCTGCATCAGGAATCTGTTTCCTGGTCATTTCTAAAGGGAAAAGAGCAATTAGCAAAGTGTTAACGTTGAAAAGAATCACGATAAATACCTTCTAACATCGCGGTCATTACTGTAATAGACGCTATTGGATTCCCGGCACGTCGGTAGTGTGCACCGACGAGTACCCAGTTCCTCTTGTCGCTAGCGGTAAGTTTCAGCAACTCGATGATTTCCCTTGGATCAGGCTGCAGACATTGCAAATTGTAGGTGAAGGGTTGATCACAGAGCGACATCGTAATGCAACTACTGGCTGATTCTGAGTTCGTAGACATTGATGATGAAAGGGCGATAGACATAGGCTCTTCCCTGGACGACAGATGAAAAGAAAGAGGTGATGTAGCATCTTGACAAGCAGACATAGTTCTTTCGTGTATTGATTCAAAGATCTTGGATTGTGATGCGCCAATCGTTGCGTAGAGTGGTACGTCGGTATCGAAGAGAAGAGAGCTCTTAAGACTGGGTATTTTCGTAGAAGAAGTCAATGGAGCGACCATACGGGCGTCGCTGCGGTGTCTCTGCCTTTTTCCAAGAGCGTCCAACGATGAAATATTCTGGAGATCGTTTGACGATGCCGAATGGATTCTAGAAATTCCCGGTACTGAGTGCAGCACTTTCTAGCAGAAAAAGCGATGAGGCAGCCGTGAAAGCAGTAGACAAGCTCTGGCCGTCTCTTGGTAGGAGGGCACAAGCACTGCCGCCGGCAAAACTATCTTGGTCCTTTACCGCCATCATGATCGCAATTGAGTTTTGACCCACTTGCAACAGGACTCAAGGAAACACTCAATGATTGCTGCGCCTTGGTCATCCTGGAATGAATTATTACTTGGCCCACCTTCAAGCTACTTGGCTGCCTTTGTCGCATTTTGCCCCGGTTTTTGCTCCACAGCTTCTTGACTCACACGCCTGCCTATGGCCACATGAAAGATGCGGTACCTGCATGTAAGGATCAGGAATTGATGAATGGAAGCACAGTCGACCTTGGACAGCTGCCTCCATGTTCTCTTTCTTAGCTCTGATTTCTACTGCTGCGGCGCTGGGAGCATCCCTTGTATCAGCACAGTAAGTCGAAATTGACATCCATTAGAATGTCGGTCTCAATGGTCTTTGTGCTATCGCCAGACTTGGATTATCTACCGGTTGTGTTGCTGCATTGTCTGCAGTGTCTGCAGATCCGGAGGCTTCAATCTGCCTCAGCTTTTCAACACTTATTCCTCTGTTTGGGAACGGAAACTCTTCTATTGTAGATCCGGTTAATACATGGGTATCCAATATTTGTCCGGTCGGACCGTGTAGCAATGATACCGTTGCTGCAGTAGTGGGGAATATCACTTCCGGCTGTGGCACAGAATTAGCTACCATTGGACTCAACACGGGTGCGACTGCCCAAAATATTGTGGCTGCACAAGAAGCGTATCCCACCGTCCGCAGGATATTATGTTTACAAGAGTGAGTCACTCATGTTATTCTTATATGCGTTTTGTTGCTGACTGTATTTTGATAGTTCCAATACATACTGCGTTACTGAAACACTCAGAGGCATAGAAAGCTCCGTCGGCACTCTTAGCCTTGATCGTATCGTATCTTTTCTTGGAGGACAAGCCAGTATCAGTAGCCTTCCAAGCAATGTCACTTGCTCGAATTGTACGAAGGCGGCTTACAATATCTTGCGAGAGGCAGACCCTGCGCTGGTTAGCAACGGGACGGGATCGATCCAAAGCCAATGTGGAGACGCTTTCACTGGTGAGCACATCTTTTTGCTTCTCACGAACAGCTTTCATTTTTCACTAGACGGCTCTTCTCCTTCTGGTATCACTGAAACTGCTCAAGGTGCCTCCAATCAAAACAGTGGAGCGACGACAAAAGCTATGCCACTTGTTTTATCAATAAGCACAAGCTTCGTGATTCTTATGGTGGTGACGCTCGCATAAATGCGGGAATAGAGTTCAGATCTTAATCAAAACGTGAACCGCTTTGTACTGAATTTTTTTCGTATAAATTTCGTTTGACTGCTATTGACAATGTGACGCGAAAGGACCGGTTCGGAAACACGTCGCATATTGCCCTGAATGGGAGCATGGCTTCTTGCGCGGAGCGAATGTCACAAATGTTTTTCCCTCTACAGTGGCACCGGCACTCAAGCCTTGTAATGCCATTGGCTGATGGCAGTCGCTAGCAGGCAACCAGCATCGCCTTTGATTTGTCCGTGGGTTTATTTGTTGCTAGGCTAATGCACGATCATCAACCCGAATCGTTGGAGGTTGCTCAGCAGGCACACAGAAAAGTTATATAAGATTGCCCGAAACACCCTTGGAAGACCAGTCTTTCTTTTTCCTTCGATCTCTTGCGAATCGCTCTTTGATTTCCCATTTATTCTTCTGTAGCGATCTCGCCCTCTTTACTTCACCACTTCTTTCATTCCACTTCTTTCATTGTTTTCTCCAGTATGCTTGGACGTACGAATTTCATTTTCTTTGCCGTTGTCGGTGCTGGGATGGTTTCTGCTCAATCGTGAGTGCTCTGGTGGATGTTGAAGGGAAACAACAACCAAAATACTTATGTTCTGTAGGATCTCACTATCATCGAACTGCACAGACTCGCTGAAATCCTTGCTGACATCACCTGATTCAGCATGCATGAACCCGTCGGGGCTTCTCTCTTTTGTTGTTGGCACAGACAAGTCGATATCCAGTACCATTAACAACTGGCTCTCGGGTCTCTGCTCTCAAGGGTCATGTTCGGATGAAGCAATCGAGGCAATGGTGACGAACGTGACTACGGGATGCACACAAGAGCTCGCCAGTGTCGGAGCACCGTTGGATGTTCGAGACATCGTGCTGAATGCCGTAAAGCAAACATATCCGACGGCGAGAAACATTGCCTGTTTGTTTGAGTACGTTCATAATGACTGCATCACGTTGGAATAATCTGAAAGGCTTTTCTAGTAATTCTTCTAATGAATATTGTGCGGCGAAGACCTTGTCGGATCTCCAAAGCGTGATTGGACAGTTCACGCTGAACGACTTGAGTTTCTTCAATCTCACTGATGACGCCCAGAAGCTCATACAGTCGGGCGTTGAAAACTTGGCATGTACGAGTTGCATTAAGGAAGGATTTACATTGGCTAGAGAAGCGTTCCCTGACGCCGTCTCGAAGATCGACAGCGAGGTCACACAACTCTGTGGAGACTCATTTATTGGTTAGTACTCAAAATGACCCACACAGATCAAAATCTCACTTTATACATGTTTATTGTAGATGGAAGTGTACCGGAAAATGTGTCGCAGACCGCCGTTAGTGGCGTCTTCACAGCTACTGAACAAGCAAATTCGGGAATCTCGCGGGGGCTGGGTGGTGCGTCAATGTTGGCGGGGGTTGCTATTGCCTTTATATTGTTAGGTTAGCTATGGCATTGCGTTGCTAAATTGCATTAAGTTATTAATTTGGATGATTTCAACCTTGGAAACTGTATGTTTATATTACTGTTTGAAATTGGGCACGTGCCGTAAGGAAGGTTCATCGGAACTACGACGCCTCACCACTACCTCGATTTCTCGCTCGCACATACACGTTGATGACCTCAACCTCAAATTTATCTCGATATCGTTCTGGCGAAATACCCAAGCCAGAAGATGGCTTAGCTGAATGGGCCAGCAAAATCAAGGCCATGCAACAGCAAGTTGATGCAGATGAAGAGGCAGAACAGAGGAAGCTCGAGCAGGAAATCGCTGCTTCACGGCTGGCAAGACAACGTAGGAGTAGGGGTACAGGATATGGCAGCCGCCACAATAGCACAGATCTGGGTACCTCTTCCCTCGTTGGACGAAGATGATGAACTCATATCCTGCTTTTAGCCAAGAACCAGGATTATATCGCGTCTCTGAAAGACAACACTCCGTCTGACGTCGATGATACGAAATCAGTGTCAGAACGCCAGCAGAGCCAGGTGGCCACTCTACACAAACTTACGGGCAGTGGAACACCACCAATCCGTGACGGACCCGTTCCCTCTCCCTCTTCATCCAATCAACCGTTCCCTTCTTCTGCTCACAGAGCTGAGCCGATGTCTTTGGCTGCTTTTATGGGCGGACGAGCTACAGGTCCTAGGCTCAATAAACATGCCCCCCAGCAGGATGCACACGATCCGACACAGTTTGAACAGCGGACCAAGATTGACGCCCCCCATCCGGTATTTGGAACTGGCGGAGTCGCCATGCCTGGCATGGTGCATGGTGGAAAATTTTCTCAGCGGGCTGTCACCCCCAACGACACTCGAACACGAAGGCCCAGCACCCCGTCTGCGGCATCGTATATCAATGAAAGCGAACGTCCTGTATCACCCCAAAAGACCGGGAACCGAGACCGTACGATAAGCACGCCATCTCGTTCTACCAATGTTGAGAAGCATCAAGTAGAGCGCGCCCAGGAAAGGGAGCGTTCAGTGTCACCGCAGAAGTCTGCAATGCGAGTTCGTACCGTCAGCACCCCATCTCAGCCTCCCGCCAGTGTGAAGTTCAAGGTAGAACAAACTCCCGAAGGGGAACGTCCCGTGTCACCTCAGAAGACCGGGAATCAGGATCGCACGATAGGTGCATCGTCTCGTTCCAATAACGTGAAGTTCCAGGTGGAGAAGATGCAAGAACGGGAACGATCTGTGTCTCCCCAGAAAACTGGTAGTAGGGATCGCACGATTAGTACACCTTCTGGTCACTCGCACGTCACCAGAGCTCGTGCCTCTTTGAGCTCTATATCTTCTGCTCCGTCCTCTAGTGTGCCAATACGAGAGAAATCAATAAGCACTCCCTCACAGATGCTATCTCTCCTCCACCCCGCCCATATTCAACGGGCCGACTCTCCACGCCGTCTTCTCCTTCCCCCAGGGCCTCATCTGTAACCATGCCCTCACTGGCCCGGCCGATCCAACCGGCGCCCCGTCTGTCGCTGGGGCCGCAGATACCGGCATCTTTGAGCCCATCCCCTGCATTCTTAAAGGCTCCTCCTCCGAAAGACCCCACACCAAGCATAAGTAGGCTACAAGGGCGAGGTTTCGTGCAGAACATGGTGAAGGCTAGCCAACACCTCGAAGGTTCCAGCTCTCCCCCACCTCTTGAAGCTCATCGCACAGGAAATAGTCGGAAGGCGTCAGTTCTTGACCGTTGGCAACCTGACGCCGTAAGGGAAACGTCGCCTTCCACGTCACCCCATGCTCCTCCTATGCGAAAAGTGCGTACGATAGGTCCCACGGAGACGTCAACAAGTGGATCCGAAGTCAAGGAACTCAGGTCTGCGCCTTCTCTGCCCTCTCTGCGCACTCCTGCGGCTTCTGTGCCTGCGCGAGCTGACCCTCCTCGAAAAGGTACACCGGGTCTGGGCACACCGGGAGTAGGGTCCGCCACGACTATGATGATATTTCAGCCTACCTCGACGGAGGATTCTTTTACTGCCGTCGATGAGCTTGGAGTGCACCGTACCGGAAGCAAGGAGGCACCAGTCTTGTCCGGCAAGCCTCTGGTTCATGTGCGTTCATTTTGGTAATGATTGCGTCGGGTGTTGCTTACGGTGTTTACTTTTCTATCTGTTTACTTGTTTTATATTCACGTGGATTCTCAATGTTCACTCTATAATTCACGCATTGCACATTCCATTCTTTTTGGTTTACAGCCAACGAGAGACAGAGCAAAGAAACCTCGCAAAGTCAAGTTATCAGAGCCTAGGGTATTAGTCGACGAGCCTTCGAGGCGTACAGAAGTACCACTTAATGCAAGTCCTGCAGGAACCAGTGCGCCACAGTCCATTGACAGGGCAGAATTAGATGTACCTAGTTCATCTGAGACCAAAGGTTTTCCCGTTTCTCCGACGATACGCTCCATATCAGGACACCCTTCCAAAGACTCACGAATTGCCAATCGCTGGACGAGCGACACCATCATTGGTGTGAAAGCGGCGCCTCGCACCCCTGCAACATCAGAACCGGTCAAAAGGATGGTGGGTCGTAAAGCTTTGCCTGGTTTGTCACCTACAGAAGTTAGCATCGACACAAAACCAACCTTTCCTCCACTCCATTCCTCTAATGAAGATTTAGCGTTCTCAAAGCCCGCTCTAACTACTGTTTCAGTTCCGTCACCCACCAGCCCCAATTTGTCTGGACCTTCTCGACATCCACGCATTCCCGTTTCTGGGAATAGGGCTACGGTTATGGATGTCGCTCAAGCCTTTAACGAAAGTATTCCTGTCTCTGGATCCGAGACACCAGTACACCCAACCGAAATAAATGAACAATCTCCGTATATTGGACACCCCAAGTTGGACCCCCAACCCATTACCCCAGCAGAGAAGCGTAGATCAAGTTATGAAAGATACTCAGCTATTGCCATGCCCCCTTTGAAAGAGGAGGCGACACCGACTTCCTCCCCCGCAGGAACACTTTCACGAGGTACTTTTGAAGTTATAAAGTCAGTTGACGCGCGTGTCCGCAATGAAGACGCGTCGCACTCAAAGGACAGTTCAGACGATATAGTGCAGCTTGGTACGTGAATATCCATTCTCTCAATGAGCTCTTTTGAATTTCGACAGACTATACCGACGAACCGCTCCCCCATGTTGACATCGGTCGTTTGGTCTTGAAATCATCGAAAATCCGGCAGGATCGAGGCATCAGCACGATATCAGTCGAGGTTTTCGTTATATCAGGTAGTTCTGCAACGGTCGTAACCCAGGATCCCCTCGTATTCTATGATACTGAGGTCCTTGCCATTGTCCACCGTTTTAAATCTAAGTCAAGTGGGCTTGCATCAACGACAGTTTGGACCTGGCTGGGGAGAGCAAGTCAGTTTAAGGAAAAAGAAGAACACAAGCTGAAGGAACTTGCGTCTCGTTATGGATCTAACTACGTAGGTTCTTCTCTCATGCTACTCCTGATTCCAGTGATGTTCCTCGTCGATTCAGATCATTATTCCTCAATTTGCAGAACCTGCAGAACTTCTGCAAGTATTGGAAAAACAAGTGGCTATTAGACAAGTATGCGATTGCTAATTATCCGAAAACCCAACGTCTGATTGTTGTCCAGGGGAGTAGAACTCACTGGACCGCAGAGAATACCGCCATGCATGTTGTGCGTCAGATCGGCAATGGAATCATGATTGATGAACTCGATCTGGTACGTACTCTTCGCACCTAACTAGTTATATCTCTGCCTAATTCACTCATCAAGAGCATCCGAAATCTGTGTTCTGGATTTAGCTACTGCGTGTCCGTTCTTGGAATTATCTATGTTTGGCACGGTTGTGGTTCAGTTGCCAAAGAACGCCAGGCGGCATTGCGATACGCGAAAACTCTGGGACCAAACGTCGTAGAGCTTTCTCACAATGAAGGCGATGATGATGACATGTTTTGGATGATACTTGGGGAGGATGACTATGCTCAAGCTGATTATTGGAAGTGGAGAAGCTCTGCTTCTCATATCGAACCTAGGATTTGGCATGTCAATACTACATGCCATGAAGATGCAGTAATTTTTTTGCGCATCACATATTTGAAACCTTATCTGATATTTACTCAGGTTTCGAGAATTTCCTCCTTTACACAACAGTCCCCAACGACTTCGGTGTTTGTTGTTGACTGTGTGTGGGAACTGTTTGTGCTCGTTGGACAAGATGCACGGACGCAAAGACAAAATATTAGGCTAGCAATTTCTGTCGCACAAGTGTGTAGCCATTCTATTCAAATTCCTGGTTACTGACCAGATCCTATGTGCAGTCATTAGCGAAACTGGTTGCTGATGATCGCCCTTACCAACCGAATGTCCACGTCTTGATTCTCCCTTCTCAAATACCCTTGGACCTTCGCTTACATTTCAGAGATCTAGATGAAGCAAGATTTGTTAGTATTTCTGTAAACTCGCTGGTAGTGTTTGCTAATTCAAAGTGTCAGAATGGAAACAATGTCCCAAACCATATGAACCTTCTGTCTGTGGATGAAGCTCTAGAACATGTGCGTTTGAGAATACGGTCGTTCCCATTTTTGACTGATTGTATATCAAGCTCCAAACAAAATCATGGCAAAAAGTTGCCCTCAGCAATACGACAATGTTGCCTCTTGGCATCGATTCATCACTATTATCATAATTGTGCACATGGAGATCATTGACGTTATGCTATGAACTAGGGAATTCTTTATATGTATAGTATTACGCCGCCTATCATGGTATCTTTCGAGCATATAGCTGGGAAAAAGAAAAATTTGGGGACTCATTGGGTCCTGCTAGACTGGAATTTTTATTAATATTGAATGCTCAACAGTTGTCCTTTTGCATATGTAATCAAGGTCCCGGAAACATCGTCGAAAGCCAATGCTGACGATGTCAAATGAATACCTTCGGGGAGTTGTAGGCTTCTCAGATCATCAATGGGCCCGTTTCCCATTGCCAGGGAATAGAGAATATATACCCGATGTTTCTCCGCGTACAGTTTCATAAACATGGCAGATTGACCTGATGGAGCTTTCGAAATCATGAGTCGATACGTGAAGGTTCCCTCCGCCAGTATTGATATAGTGGGCTTGTCAGAGACCAATGACCAGCTCTCCTCGTCAACGAGGTAGGTATAGAGCTTAAGCTTGATTTCATCGTCTGCTTCCTCATACTCGTTCTCATTTCGTTCGACGACTCGAGAAAAGACCTCAAATGCAGTGATGTTAGAATCAATGAGCCGGATCATCTGATGATCTTTCCATAGAATGTCCACGAGGTTGAGCGAAGCAATTGTCGTAGTTTTCAAGGTTTGAAAAGCCCACTCTCCTTCAACAGCCGGCATTTTGAGAGAGGATGTATCATAAACCTCCAAAAAGAGAGAGGCATTCCATGACAAATCCTGGACGAAGACCCGACGGGAGGTCAGAAGCAGCACACATTGACGACGTGGGTGAAGGAAGATATCATCGATGTCGAAATTCTAATAATCAAAGGTTGGCGTTCATGAGTGGTTATGTGACATGAGGAAATAGACAAACCACGTCAGTTGAAGAAGTGCTAGGTGTACCGTCTACTCGCTTTGGGCGAAGTGATACACAGATGCCTGACTTGAGATTGATATCGATGAAGAAGAGCTCACTGCCCCCGTGAAGGCAGGCTACTGAGTCCCGTAAGACGACAGATCTGGCGAAACTCCCCGGAGGCAGACGAATATCTCTAGTTTGCACAATTTGAGGAGAAGAACTATCTTGGCCTAAGGCAGACGAACAGTCGATAGAGAAGATTCTCAAACGTCTGCAGATACATCAGCTCATCTCAATGCCACAGCATCCTACAGATCTACATACCTATGAACTTCGTCAGCCACGGTTAGACCACGCTCAGCTACTGTCAGGAGGATGCTTATCGTAATATGTGCTCCATTATCAGTACTGACCCAATCAAGAGAGTCCAAGCGCCCCGGATAATCCAACAGATGGCCATGAGCAGTCTTCAGGTCGTAGATACCGACATTGGTTGGGATATCTCTCATTTCGCTGAGCCGCCCAAGGACGACGTACCGACCCCCGGGAAGGATGTAGCAGACGGTCGGTGATAAGGTCCCTGGGCCTTGGAGTATCCAAGGTTCCCAAGAAGGTAAACGATAGAGATGTCGGGCCTCTGAGCATTTCAGAGGAGGGACAGAAGTGAAAGATTTCCATTTGACGGACAGAGAAATGGCTCGTGACGCATAAAATGGACAAAATGTCAGGTCAACGGTATCCAAAGTATTTCCTGGGGGGAGTGGGATGATGTGGCTGTCGCGAGCATTTTTCCATATCTGCCTGTTGTACAGTGATATTTGTCTGAGATATGAGCATGTCTAGAGGAAAGTGAAGAATCAGATCCATGCGTAGGGCAAGGACCACACTTACTCACCCGTGTAAAATGGAGTATATCTGCAACGGAGGCATGCAACAGAATCTTGGATACCAATTCTGGTGGAAGATCAGTGATACTCATAGCTTCAGTAAACTGCAAATAAGCCGGTGAAGGGGCAAGTTGAAAATGCAGCGCGATCAGTCAGCTGTCGATACCCAAGCCATGACGTCTATCGTCCGGCATCTCCCACAATTGAAAAAAGTTCCATTAATTGTACAAGTTACCGTGTGCCATAGGATAGTAAATACAACAAGATAGACAAAGGATTCGTGAATGAGTCGCGAGCGAGCCTATAATGGAGGCCTCGCACGGCTGTGCTTAACCGTACCACTTGTCCCCAATCCGTGTCCGTGCGGCAGCTCTCTGAGGAATTATGGGCTCCCTTATATCAAAGACTTCTATTGCTCGCTGTGATATCTCATCAATCAGACGGTAATTTCCTGTAGTAAATACAAGCTCACCTTCCATGTGGCCTCGTCAAATTCTAATACGAGTTGTTGCTTTGGCAAGCCAACCTCATCGTCGGAGGGTTGCGCGCACAAGTCTGATCAAGAAATGAAGGCGAATCATACGCTGAATAATAGGCCTTACAAATTATGGGTTCACCATCAGCGTTCGTGTCCAGCGCGACTTTTGCATCTCGAAACAAAAACGAAAGATGAAATATGTTTTCCACCGACTGAGCAAAATTGCGGGGATTGATAACGAAGCGAAACAAGTTAATGGAGCCGATTTGATCCAACAGGGCTTCCAGCTGCATAGATGTCAACGCAGAAAGATAGAAATGACGCACTTAGCTCACGAGTGCCACATTTTTGGTTGTCTCATTCTCGGATCGCGCTATATCTTCCTCCCTCAGTTCCTGAGGCTTACGTTGCTCATCTTTATTCTTCTCCAATCTAGCACGCTTGACAATCGCGCGCTTTTTGACCTCGATTGAAAGTGGCCCAAGCCTTGAAGTTTGACATTATCACCTGGCCTGGAAGGTAAGGAAAACACTAACATAAAACTAAGGGCAGGAACTCTGTGGCTCTTTGCGAGCGCTTTCCGACCAATCCTACCCCAGTCAAGAACATTGTCGGGATCATCCTCTCCTGCGTCTATCTCAGAATCATCGTCTGGAATCTGATCTCCAAACTTGCGCCCGCCCATGAAGGTGATAAGTTTTGAGACGAATTCGTCGACGTCGAAGGCGCCTGATCCAGACCTCATAGCTCGTGCTTTTTGTGCTCCAAGATTTGAGGCCATCAGTAAGAAGGCGGAATCAAGAACAGCTTCCTGAGGGCCCTTTACTACGATTTCTCGTTAAAAATTTGTCAGTCATAACCTGGCTACTGCGGACCTTTGTTGAAGAGCTTGTCTGCTTTGTTGACGTCCTTTTCGATCTGTTCTATACTCAGGCCGGCGAGGTTGGACTGGTACTCTGAAGAGAACGCGTATTTCAGGATAGATTCTATGTTCACGTATTCTCCAAAGGACATACCTTCCATATGTTTGGTAAGGGACCTGTAGTCCTTGCGAAGGGCGCGTTTTTCGTCGGCATCCTGATCAGGATCATAAACTAACGATTCTATGAGGCTATCAAGACGAATCTAAAAATTAGAGATCGATATATGCCACTGTACCTTTGGACAATTGGGCTCTACTGGCGTCCGACATCGTCTGGTGCAGGCGGTGGGAAGCAGTTAATAGCAAGTGCGTGTTTGGCCGTGTCTTTCAGGCACGTTGACGCGACGCACGTGATGAGGTCTCGTACCTCCATATTAAATTTCAATTTTGGTGTCGCCTCTCTTCCTGAAAATTTGCGTCCAGCATGAGCTTGCCTCACCATTTTAGCGTGAGCGTGTTAGCCTGTTTGAAATTATCCCTAATCCCTCCCTAGTATAGTAAATCGACTCGTGCTAAATGTCACGGCCCCTTGCCGTGCAAGGTGCTGGTATTCTCTTACTCTTTAACGTGTTATTGATACCAGTTTTCCCAGAACACGGCTATTACAGCTGGCACACTACGATACGGACATATTTTAACTCATGGGCACGGCGATACAGTAGAATGGCGCCACTGGTCTGCACTTTTCATTTGAGAGTGCTCTCTTTGACATTTTGGTTCACAGGGGCTGCGTCACCCCATCCATTCTTGTCCAACTTGCCTCAACGAACCTGGAAGATATCCATGGATTTAGAGATCTACGGTGTGCCACATTCTTTTCTCCAGAATTCACCACAATCGACCCTTCTTCCTTCAGGTCGGATGATCAACGTAGGATTCGCAAGGCCGTATTGGAAGGTCGCGTTGATCCTGCAGATATACCGGTGTCTGCACAGAGAGTCGAGCCTTCTTCTCTCAAAGCACCTGCAACCAGCACTCCCAGTCAGAAGAAGAGGAAGGCTCCGCAAGAAGCCTCTGGATCCCAGCGACCTGTCTCGACGGCTCAGCTATCTGCTACCTCAACACATCCTCCGCTATCCACGCGTATGGACGAAACTCTCGTCGCGGACGAAACGCTAGAAGAACCTGCGGATGAACTGTACTCCACGATGCGAACAAACGTCGTTGGAGTACAGTACTACAAAGGTGTGCTATGCACAAATCATTTTAAGTTTTACTGACATAGTCAAGGTCTCGTCGGGTCCGGCGAGGAAGTCATCATTCAGAGGGATGTGAATAATAAGTATGATGTGTATGTATCGTCTTTCCCAGACGCGAAGGACTTCGGTCTTACGCTCTTTTCTCTCACAGAAACGCCGTCAGAGTATTAAACATCGGGAGGGTCCAGGTGGGACATATACCAAGAACTCTAGCTGCGAAACTGGCCCCTCTTATGGACCGCCGCCTAATCACTTGTGAAGGGGTGATTCACGACGGAAATTGTGAGATTCTGACATCGGGATGATGATCTGGCTAATACTCTGACAGTGAACGGGTTTAAAGGGTATACCTTGAACATGTTTGTATGCAACGGAATCATCGTGATCAGGGGTACTAATTCTATCACCAGGAGCCTCAAAATTTACGGGGCGTCAAACAACCATGATACTCTTGAACCGCTTCTCATATGGTCAACACCCAGTCAGCGTGGGTTTGGTTCCCAGAGGGGGCAGGGACCATCCAGTCAAGGCTCAGCCGGGTCGGCCCTTCCAATGGCAGGATCATCTCGTGCTCCGGGCGCCAAAGCCGCCCATACAGAAGCTGCCAGGAAGCAACAGGAAGCACTAAAAAAGGCTGCAGAACTGCGTCAGATTATCAACGGTCTTGAGAAAGTTGATGATGAAGGACGTCGAAGCTCTCTTCTAGATTCCGTCTGCTCTGCTGAAGATATACTGAATCTGCCGTTACATCCTTCTCCTCCTGGAATTGAACAAGGGAACCTAGTAGTTGATCTAATGAAACATCAGGTTCGTGTCTTTTACACAACACAAGACAGTGTTTCATCATGTTTTGCAGTGCCAGGGATTACAATGGTGTATCGAACGAGAGTACCCAGTTCTTCCCAAGAAAGAGACTGATAAGCCTGTCCAGTTTTGGCAATTCAAGAAGGACGGGAACAAGGTGCGCATACGTCCCAATGGTAACGAAGTATCCTCTAGTTCATCACCATCCATGGGCAGACCTATTATTATAACGGTATGTCACTGTTGAGCGCTGATGCATTGGCTAACTGTTTATTCGAAGTGGCCACGAAAACACCTCAAACAATCCCCCCAGTTCTCGGAAGAGGCGCCCTCTTCGCAGATGCAATGGTACAGTCCTGTTGTCACATTGATAACATGTTTGCACTGAACTAATTTGATAGGGTTTGGTAAATGAATGATTAACTCAACGTCGTAGTGTTTTCATGTGACCTTAGGGAAAAACGTTAACTATGATTGCTCTTGTTCTGGCCACGGGACACGACCATCCAACTGATTTTTCGAACAGTACTCTAATTGGTGAGTCCACATGCATCTCTAGTAAAACTTACTTCTAACTGAGGCAGTGGTCCCGCTCTCTGTACTTTCCAACTGGGAAAAGCAGATTCAAGATCACTGCGCCCCTGGTGCTTTAACAGTGTACATCTATCACGGCCAAAACAGGTCTATGAGCCCACAAGAACTGGTAGGGTATGATATCGTTCTTACCACTTACCAAACAGTCGCTTCAGAGCACAGTGGCACCTCCCCCGGCGATGGCCCCAGTAAGAAGAAGAGAAAGACAGGGAAATCACTTTTTGAGGTACAGTGGAAGGTTAGGTCCTGCCACTCAATCCTATCACTCCTTAACATCACGTCGTCATAGAGAATCATTCTCGATGAAGGTCACAACATTCGTAATTCTAATACAAAGATGGCAAAGGCTGTTTGTGGTCTCAGTGGAGGCCGCAGATGGGTCTTGACTGGCACACCAATAGTCCGCTCTCCTGTCAGCTATTCTTTGGCATCGGTTAACTCATGCGCTACCAGATCAATTCAGTCAGAGTACGTCAGAGGCATGCTATTAGCCAACTCATTACTGATCTTTGGTGTATAGGATCTCGGCTCAATTTTGACTTTCCTTCGTATTTGTGCGCCGTTTGATCAAGAAGACTTCTTCAAGAGGCTGCTTCTTCGTCCCTTGAAGGATGGCCTTCCATCCGGAGCCGAGCTACTACAGGTGAGTGCACAAAAATATACGTTTACGACATTCGTATCCACCCCAAGTATATGTAGGCTTTGATGTCGAACGTATGCATTAGACGTACGAAAGAGGTACAACCTACGACTTTTTGTCGTAGTCCAGTAATCTAAATCGTTCCAGATGCAAGATAGCGCTGGGAAACCTCTGGTACCTCTTCCTCCGGTGAGAATCGGCTCGAATACGTCTATTTAATGCTAAAATGCTCTATTACAGGTTGAGATGACGCTGGTACCTGTCACTCTCCAGGATGACGCTAGAGTAAGGGTATCCTCACCGAAGCATCGCATGGTTGACTGATCCACAGGCATTGTACGACGAGATTGAGAATCTTTCGCAACAGCGTTTGGAAGGATTTATCGCTAGAGGAGAAGCTAACAAGGTTGTCGTGCTTGATAATGTGAATGCAGTGTACTGAAGTGTTTAACAGATACAGATGAATGTTCTCAGCATGCTGACCCGTATGCGACAGATCGCTTTGCACCCTAGTCTTGTTCCTCGTGATTATCTGAATCAATTGAGGTCCGCCATCGACAGCGACGATTCAGGATCTGATACTATCCCCCAAGTAAAGCTGACGCCAAGAGACAAGGCGAGATTGCAGACATTAGTCCTACAGGCAATCGAGGATTCCCAGGAATGCCCTATCTGTTTCAATATCCCTGACAGCATCAATACCCGAATAACGAGCTGTTCACATGTGTACTGCCTCCAGTGGTATGTATTTATTGTTACTCATGAGCCAGTCCTTACTCTAGCAATATCGTAGCATCACTGAAATCATGTCAAGACAGGCGAAGTGTCCTATGGTATGATTACAATTTGCATTGCATTGTTCTTCTTTTCGATGTCCATCTAGGATCGCCGTACCCTTTCATGGACTGACGTCATTGAACCGCCACCGCCTACCGAACTTACGCAGTCACCAGTATTGGAAGACGAAGAAGTCTTCCAAAACGGTTCTTCGGCAAAGATTGAACAACTCGTACATCTCCTTACACTGATGCCTCATTCTGAAAAATCCTTAGTATTTTCTCAATTCACGTCGTTCTTGGACAAGGTATGCATAGACTGTACATCTCTGTTCGTGCTGCTGATAAGGTCTGAAGATCGCGGAAGCATTGGATACGAAAGGGTAAATTTCTTGCACCTGAGATTGCAACTTGGACTGAATGCGCTATCAGCATTGCATACGAGCGGTTTGATGGCCGCATGTCAGCGAAAAGAAGACAGGAAGTGCTAGCACGATTTTCTGTGCCAGTCCCAGAAGCCTGTTTAAACGAGGCGACACAAGAAGGGCGACAAAGAACAAAGTGGGTTGTAGAAATTCTGATGAAAAGTTGCTGATGACCAAGACAGCAACCTCGCGCCAATGCCGCAAGACGACATGGACGATTTGATTGTTACAAATGACAGGCCATCTCGCAGCAAAAATGGTAAGGGTAAAGTCAAAGCCAGAATTGATATAGATGGCGAGATTGTTGGTGAAGTAAACAATTCTAAAGTCTTGCTGCTGTCATTGAAAGCGGTGTGTTTGACTTATGCATATCTTATAAGCGCCCATATAACATTTCTATGCTAGGGTGCTCTTGGCTTGAATTTAACGGGTACGTGGATTCATGTCCCTATTTTTCGTGCTCGTTGACAGCGTTCGATGAAACAGTTGCCAATAATGTTTTCCTGTGAGCTTGCTCTCTCGTCATCACTTCAAACATATTTTGAACGATGTGTATCTTCGACTAGGATGGATCCGTAAGTTGCATAAAAGCCTTTGCGTTTGACTTACTCACTTCATTCGTAGCTGGTGGCAGGTAAGGATATGTCACGAACTTTCCTAGTCAACAAACATATTAACTACCCGCAGGAAGGAATTGAGAGTCAAGCAATCGACAGGGTGAATCGTATTGGACAAAAAAAGTGTGTCCATGTCTATCAGCTTATCGCTGAAAATACCGTCGAGTCGAAAGTGGGTATATCACAACATTCTGGCCGAATCCTGTCGTTCATAGTGCATAGGTGCTCGATATTCAAGAGAAGAAGAAAGCGCTGATCAAACAAGCATTCTCCGGTACCAAGAGGACTGAAACTCCCCTCCAAAGAAAGGAGGCTCGTTTACAAGGCACGTAGACTTCCGGTTACCGAGATCCATCATTACTAATACAATGCAGAGATAATTGAACTTTTCGGTATCAGGAGCCAGCAGGCAGAGACCTGAGACCTAGCTGAGCAGGCGGTCAACCACCCGACCCCCTTTGATACCTACCCTTCCCTGTCAGAAAATAGTGCAAAATACGCGGAATTGAATCCGATGACAAATTGTAGCTTGGTAGATTTTCGATACAATCATTTTTTGACCAAAATTTGGACTTCGGCCTGGGACTCGCGTTTTTTCGAAAATCGCACAAAAATCAGGGGAGGAGTTCCTGCGAGCCGGGTGTCCGTCTATATGAAATTACATATCCCTACCCTTCGTGTGTTATTTGATAGATTATGTACACTGTCACTCGAGTCACCAGGACTACATAGATGTCTACCCACAACATCATCTTGACCTCGGTCACTGGGCGCACAAAGCTCATGCCTCCACATCCTTCAGAAGATGAGACGGTCGCCCAACTACGCAGTGATCCAGAATTTTTGCGTTATCTTCCCATCTTTCCTCAGAATGTCTCTGCTGAGGAAATGCGCCTACGCCGGGAAGCACGATCAAAGAATCCCAGTATACGTGACTTTCATATCCACGTCACCGACAACAAGGGACAGTGGAAGTTTGGAGGAATAGCTGCTTATTTCAACTTGGAGGTGATAAATCAATCATGCGAAATCGGGATCGCACTTTGTCCCTGGTTGTTTGGGACAGGCATTGCAACAGATGTACTTCACACTTTGTTAGTTTACGTCTTTGAAGACCAGGCATTGCATCGGGTGACATTTCAAACGGCGACAATCAATGTTGCTATGAGGGGATGGCTAGATAAAGTTGCCGGTGCGAGGTTGGAGGGGGAGATGAGAGAATGTTGGAGATCAGAAAGGGGCGACTATTGCGACGTGGCCTATTATAGCATATTAGAATGGGAGTGGAGGGATGAAGTCAAAGGAAAACTTGAGAGAAAGCTGCACATTTAAATTAACTATTCTAGTTACTGTGGAGAACGCAGGGTACCCCAATCTGTGTTTGTCAATAAGTAGTCGTATTGATAAAGATGGATGCGATATGATGTCTGCGCATGTCGCGACGTCCTTCACCGTAATAGTACATTCATGAATGGTCTGGAAGAGAATATAATTATGTACTAATCTGTATTGCGATGTTAATAAAGTGGCAGACGCAAGAAAGGGGAAGGATCTCACAGCAGTAAGATACGACTCTGCGACAATGCGGGCTCTTGCGTTCAAACTGAGCTTCATATCACTGATTTCTCGGTCTACCTCTTTCATGAATCTATGGTATGGTGAGCGACTGAGGAGGAGTAGCAAGGACCTGATGCACTCAATGATGAAATCGACGATCTTGTGCTTCAGCATGGTCTCGGAATGGGTGTTGGTAATTAAGAAGGAGATGTCATATCCCTAGAAAGTATACATGGATGAATTGAAGGATGCATATGGCACGTAGCAGTGCTCACTTGTACGGGCTTTCGCCGTAGCACAATGAAGCTCTCTGCTCTCTGCATCATGAAGCGAGTGAACTTGTGACACAGAATGCGCTCTATTTCATCGGCCTGCTTAATCTTGATACTCAAGCGAATAGAGTTGATTGACGGTTCAATTAAGACGCGTTCATTTTCGTTTCTTGAAATGATCAGAGGGTTGAGAAGGACTTCCTTGGATCCCCTGCACAACAAGGGATCAGTAGGCAGACTATGTCAAGGAAATGATACTGACGACGCCTCTACTTCGGGCTTGTTGTGTCGTTCGACAACCTGTATACCGATTTTAAGTACAGGACCTGCCAACTATGTAATCGACTTACCTGCGATGAAAAGCTTTCCAGCGTCAAAGCTGCTGTCAGAGTAGACCTGACAGCTGCAAGATATGGTCTAAGGGCGTTCGACTGCGAAGATTGTTGAGCGAGGCAGATGGAATTCCAGAACAAGGCGTACCATGATCTGAGTCTTGAGCGTTGCAGTCCAGGATCACGATCACGACTACGGCAGTTTCGGTCGGCGCTCAAATTCTTCGATCGCGATTTTTTTCTTCAACCTTGCTTTTACCATCTTTTATTCGTTTGTTTCTACAAAATGACTATCACTCTTGCGCTCTGGTATGCTGGATTTCTTTCAATGCTTTCTGTTCTCATCTCTTTATATAGGAGCATCAAGCTGACTCCTGGAAAGCCTGAAATCATCGAAGCTCAGAGTGACAGAACAGTCACCAACATTGCAATCGGTGACGACTCGGAAGCGCCGAACAAGTTAGGCAGAAGTACCGTCAAGCTGACATACCCAGATGTCCTCAACGAAGAAGATGAGGATGATGACTCGGAGGAGCAAACCGCCACTACTGTCTTGTGTTCATTGTCTGTGGGAAAGGTATCAAACTGCATGAGTCTCTTGGGAATAATCGGACTCATGCGTTCCTTAACAGGTAGAACAAGTAGTAACCAACATTGTGCTCAACGAAGGCGGCTTGTATAAATTTGAAACAACCGGCGAAAAGTGCGTTATTGGTTGTGTACATTTCTGTCAACTAATGTCCCACAAGCACGATTTATTTGAGCGGGCACATTATCGGCGGGTACTCAACAAAGTATCCTCTGTCTGTATGCTGATGTCAACTCATAGACCAGCGAAATTTCGACTCGGATTCGGAGGGATCGATGAGTGACGACGAAGAAGCTTATGACCTCAGAGATGTCAGCTCTGATGTTGAAATTGAACCGGAAGAATTTGACAGTGATGCCAGGTACTTTGAATGACCTTTTGTTCACTGTATAGCATGCTTACAGGTTATCACAGTCGCTTTGAAGAAGTCCATGAGGATGTTGCAGAAAAGTCCTTAAAGCGACCTCGCGAGTCAATGGATGTGGATGTTGACAGCCCAAAGCTCTCCAAGGCAGAAAAGAAGAAAGCAAAAAAGCAGAAGGGCGAAGATGGGAAACCAGTCCCAGTTGAGACCGATGCTCCTACCGACAAATCCGACAAGCCTAGCAAAAAGGACAAAAAAGAAAAGACTGAGACCGCTGGCAAAACGTCAGTTGAAAAAGAGCTACCAGGAGGTTTGAAGATTAAAGATTCGAAAATTGGGACGGGTCCCCAAGCGAAGAAAGGCAACACCGTTCAAATGAGGTACATTGGCAAGCTTACTTCCGGCAAAATCTTCGACTCAAACACCAAAGGAAAACCTGTTCGTTCTTGTTTCCTAAATGATGTCCATATTGATGTGCTCTTAGTTCTCCTTCCGCCTAGGTGCGGGTGAGGTCATCAAAGGTGTGTTTTTCGTGCGTGATTTATGTTCTGTATCTTAACGGTCGGAAAGGATGGGACCAAGGTCTTGTTGGGATGCAAGCCGGAGGGGAACGCGTACTTACTATTCCACCGGCTTTGGGGTATGGTAAAAAGGGCGTATCTGGTATTCCAGGAAATGCGACCCTCATCTTTGGTTTGTGATATTTTGACCCTTTCTTCTCTGTACTGATCGACTTGTTTTCAGAATGCAAGCTCATCAACATCAAGTAGATTGCTCACGGATGGTCGAAATAATACACAAAAGTATGGTCATCAGGGATGACTATCATTTATATCATTTAATAATAGTCCATGAATCGCAATCCCATTCGTTTCGGACTGAACGGGGCTTCGATGGCTTCTGCGATGAAACATCCGGTCTCTAAGGGTCGTTCAACAATGTAATTCCACGAGGAGGTAATCCCATTATCAGATAGAATTAATAAAATATCTGTCCTGCGGACACGCGGAGTCGACCAGACCATCCTATCTAGACAAAGGTATTGTCTCCGTCTCATTGTGCTGAACTTTCTTTTAGTTTTGAACGCTGCTTTTGCTGATAGATAGCCTCCTGTAAGCCTACTCCAGATGGCATTATACAAAAGCTATGCAAAGGCGCAAGCCAGGGGAAGATTTACTAATCGGCCGCCACGGAACTAAATTATATCATAGCGGAAGCAAGACGGAAGCATATTTTGCAGGGTTTGTGCCCACCGGTGTTGACATGCCTCCTCAGGTATGGACAGTGCAAACTGCCAAGGTCTAAGACGGTAAGCCGCCAGTCAAAATCCACGTATTTGATGAGCAGAATTTACAATACAGTCAAAAAGTGGACGATGAATGGACGAGATTGGTGCAAGTGTATTCAACCGGGACCTGAAATTTCAAGATTTACCAATTTCGTAGGGAGGTCAGGAAGGTCCGCTGCTAGTCGGAACAAGGCGTAAAGTCCCTCGAACAGTTGTTGCATCACCGACATAAATGTTCTTTCATAACTACAATAGCAGCATATCGTATGAAGGTCGTTTCTTGGAAATATGATGGTCAACTGGTGTGTAGTCTTACGAGTACTACTAGTACACTGCGACTGGGCGCTTACCGCGTTCATCTCATCAGCTCAGTCTTTGTGGCCACCGCCGCCTCCTTTGCCGTCGCGATTCCCCTGCGCACCGTGCCCTACATTTGCCTCCATTTGACTTTTCCGTTTTCCCTGATGAATGATCTTGACATGCAATTTGCAGTTTCCGAACCATGGGATCAATGAAATTCCATAAATGGAGCCGCCTGCTGCTGTATAAAAGAGCGAGCTGTCGTCTTTTGTTATCATTAATAGCCCCCCTTCTCTTCTCTCCCGTTTGCGAAAGTCTGTCACTGTTTACTCCCCATGACATTGGGCTAGACGCCTACCTACATATCCTGTTGGCGTGCTTCTTGCCTGCCGCGAAACGACTCGTGTGGGCGTCGAGACTCATCATCGTCTGACGTTCTTCATTCCCATCTGTACTGCATGGTCGTGGCTTGAAAGAAGCCGTCGAGGCAGTACATACCATGGGAATGGAAGAAGCCAGACTATGAATCGAGGAGCAACGACTCATGCAGCACCGTTTTCGATGTGTTACTTTGTACTTTAACTTGTATTGTGCTCCTGTTTCGAGGTCCATAAGTAGAACAATAGCTATTTTCTGAAGGAGTCTGGGTCTTGTGCCAGTGGATCGCTCATGACGTTCCAGGCCAATATCTCTAACAATGACCTGTCTTGTTCCACATGGCGCCCAAGCGTTGCATTGTCTTGGGATACCAAGTGTCGCACTGCATACCAGTCAGCTATCGAGGGCGTAGGGGAAGAGCTCAGGTAAGGTATTGTTCTATTACCTAAGTTACTGTAGCATAGGGTCCCTTCAATTAGTGTATTTGGGACAGGTGGATTGATATGAACATTGGCCGTACCTCAGATATTTGCGAGGGTGTTCGCCGAGTGGACGATTAAAGAGTTACCGTTCATTTCAACGTGTACAGTGGGCATGGGTTGGTATATCTGTGTTGAGGACACTTATTTTCTGCGGCAGTAGGTACAACCCCATTTTAAATGGGTAATTTAAGCTAGTCTCGAATTGTCAGTCGTGAATGATGGCCGCAACCGTGTCGTGTCGCTTTCCCATCATATTCGGTACCATCGAACTTGTCCATAGATATCCATTAAAGAAATAGGTATTAACAGTCGGCGACAGAAGCTAAGCTTAAAACTTTGGCTTGAGTGTTAAGGCTTGAGTTAGTAACAATATATTGTGCCGATGTAAATTCCCTCGTAGGGGCCAAGATGATCCAAAATATTTCCCACAAGAATGTTTGGAACAGTTTCAATCTGACACTCTGAGTCAGTCGCGTCGTCATTACCTGCATCATTGCTGAGTTAGGTGAATAGATATGACCAAAGTAGTTTTGACCCACCAGGACAAGAGACAGCTGAGCCTGCTTTGAGGATATGTATCTCGCCTTCAGGGTGAGCATACCCGAGGCCTCTTCCAGGCATTATAGGGATGAGATCTGAATTTCATCAGGATTAGTATTGTATTATGATTGCATTACCACACACACACCTTTCTTATTGTTGATTCGTTTGAAGTCTGGCGTCTATAGTTCGAGTCAGCGAGAGTTTTCATTGAACTGGAAGAGTCCTACTTTAGAATCGATCAATTCCGCAAAGGCCGAGTTCCCAACACCTAGAATATTCAGAATTAACAAGCCGTTGTGGCGACTGCTTATATTAAAAATATGCATACGCGGTGTCCCGTAAGTCCTGACCTTGATGGATGCAGAGGGTATATTGAGAGCAAAGAAAAGGCCATCAAGTTCTGCCAGAGCTCCTCCGAGCGAGTGACCGACGAAAACTAAGTTACTAGTTCCCTTTGATGTAATGAGCGATTTAACTTCAGCGAGAATTGCACTGGCTGTTGAGGCATGTGCATCCCTGAAACCGCCGTGCACATAGACATCACTAGAGACGCCAGGGAAAAGAGTCGTGTCTAGGTTGTCCTGGAGGGCGTCAATGTCCGTCAACACGGACTCACTAAAGGAAAGGGCATGAATAAACCACCAAAGATTTGACAAAGGTGAACATTCTCACAATTGTGTCGGGTCGGTACCTTCATGTCCTACAACTATGGAGTCCTCGGACGGCCAGTACCCGACGAAGACTGGATGAATCATACATCAGACTAACTAAAATGCGGGAAGAGGGGACCACTAACAGTATTGAACATCATTTCCGTTGCCACCTACAAGTGTAGGTTCGAAGTCGGAGGTCGCATCACAAGCCTCTGAACAAAGACAACCGTTAGTCATAGCATAAACAAGAAGTATAACTCGTTACCTCCACAACTCCAGTCTTGCAGGACATCTGATCCACAATATGCCGCACGCGCGAATTGCGTATACGGCGCGAACGAGGCGAGTTCAGCAGCAGACAGCGCAGTGACGCTACGACGGACTGGTTCCGAGAGTAATGCATGGCTTGTGCTCAACGCCGAGGCTAGTAGAAACAAAACAGACGCCTGCATGCTGGAACCAATGCAGATAAAGGATTGGAGAACAGACGCCCAGAACAAAGTACGTTTTGTTGGGTTTCTATACAATGAGGCCCCGCATTATATACCGCACAACAGGGTCATACAACAGCTGTGAATAGATTATCCGGTAGTGACACAGCGAACTGAAGCATGTGTGCAAGTTGGTATGCATCAGACGAACTGATCCAGCACACATAGGGAACGACCACGAGTCAATATCACGCGTCGGAATTATCTGCGAAAGATATACTTGGTAAGTTGCGATCATGTGGGGAAGAGATGCATCACCAAAAATGGTTACCTGATTGATTAACAGCACTTGCAATGGTGCATTTCCCTGTGATATCTGTAACAATTCTAGACCTAGGGCATCATAAGCACATCACAGCTAGTATGGTCTCGTGGACTAGCATTGGTGACAATGATTCCCAGTTCTGTATACCCAAGCATTAGATGTAACTTTGGTGAAGGTTGCGCCGACTTACGAGATGTTCGTCTGTCATGACTGTTGCGAGTATTGAAAATGTGATTTCTCCTGATATCTAGGTCGCCATCGGAGTATATCTGGAATTTTGAAGTTGGGTTGGCACAAGCTTGAATTTCTGGCGACCCGTCCTCAATGAAAGTCTGGACATTATTAAAACATCGGCTTTGCCATGAAAATTTGCAGCCCTTGATCAATGTATTTATTCCGCAATTTCAGGGTTCCCAGAGAGCAGCACCGCGGTCCGTCGATACAAGGAAACGCGTACCTCGGGTCTGTCCAAAGTGCCGCGGCTTCCACCAAGAACGGAGCCTTGCTGCAGCTCGAAACTCAAGTAAGTTTCATTGCAGTTTTCCACGGGATAAGAAATGCGTTTGGTATGGATTCAGTGCCTGTACGAGGGTACACTAGAAGTCCTTCCCGCAGCAGAGCAGGCCTCGCACACGTGTTAATTGCATGTCCTGCTTTCTGGCAGTGAAGTGGGGGCAGACCCACTGCTCTCGCCTTATGACAGTCATGCCGACTGCGCTGGTAGACCCGCAGAGATACGTCTCAATGCACTTTCCGAGCTACAACAGAGAGTGAGTCCAAGTTATCATGCACTAGACGTGACGATGACACGGGTATTTAGCCTTCCCTTGGAAGGAATGATAGACCTGATTCGGGATGTTAATAATTCCCCTTCAGTCATGATTCGGTTTCTGGAGGGCGACAGCCTCAGGTCCCCTCCTTCTTCCCCTGTACACAAGTCCTCAAAGGGCCACCGCAGACATCCCTTGGGTACGGATTCTCGCGGTGTCGCCCACGGTGACCGCGAACGTATAGCTGCG
This sequence comes from Armillaria sp. CMW 4456, assembly GCA_028551335.1. Lineage (NCBI taxonomy): Eukaryota > Fungi > Basidiomycota > Agaricomycetes > Agaricales > Physalacriaceae > Armillaria > Armillaria sp. CMW 4456. The sequence continues at coordinate 523,855 of JANDKJ010000292.1, forward strand.
CATCTGGAATCCATTTTTCAGGCTACAGTTGATCGCCTAGAGCATCAGACCCGCCGGGCAGAAGAAGCGGTAGCTCGGGCCGAATATGCCGAGGTGCTCGTCAAAGAATGGTATGCCAAGGCCGCTTCAGAAGAAATGGGTCGAAGCGAAGCGGATAATAATGCAACAGAATCGGAACATCAAGTTGCAAGGTACAAGGTACAATTGGAAAACACCGAGTCTGCTTTGAAACGCCTCCAGGCGGATGCTGCTCAATTGGAGAAGCGGTGTGTTGAGGCCGAGCGTTCTGCTGTAAAGGCTAGATCAGAAGCGCTCGAGTCGCAAACAGCGCTGAACAGCCTTGAGGCCAAGAGGAAAGGTTGGGAGGAAGGGGTCAAGATCGGTATAATGAAAAAGCTGGGTAAAGAGAAAGATAAGCTTTGGAATGAGGGATATGCGGAGGGCATCAAGGAAGGCAAGGCATCGGGAATGAAAGAGGGTATCCGAATAGGAAGACGCGAAGGCCTGCACGAAGGCCGTGAACAAGGGCACAACGAAGAACGCAGGAATGCGCTTGAGGCGTTCGATAAGTTTTTGGCAGAAGAGACGAATGGAAGGGTGCGTTTTTCATCAAGGTCGTGACTGATAAGTATTCATTGTTCAACAGAGTGATTGGACTCGAAGATGGGCCGCATCCGTCTATCATCCCACTGGCACAACAACAACTTCTTCTGCCTGTTCTCTGTTGCACGATAAGACGGAGGGTGACTGAACCTGCAGATGATGGGGCGCTGATTGATCAGACCGGAAGTACTAGGGTTTGTTGCGAACCTACAGGTTGGGTTCTACCTGGCAAGGTACTCATCATGAGTTGTAGGTGCATATGCTAGATATTCAAACTGCAGCCCTTTCTTGTCCACGAAAACTATTCGCCGACAAAGATCAAAGATGATCGCGTTGTCGGAAATTCGCCAGAAACAGTGGTAGTTATAAACTTGAGGAATCTCCAGTCGACTGGGATCCGGCAGACATATATTGCCAGTAGCGACACCGTATGCAATGAAGGTACAGGTTGGTGGGAAAATGGTATACCACCCGCTAACGGTAGGCGTCGTCAAGTGCAGGACTAGGCTGCCAGACAGGCCACTCCAGAAAACATATATGCGAAAATCAAGGTAGATAGATTGTAATCAGCGATCGTGGAACCATCAAAGATCCACCTACAGAGAGCACGTTGCGCTAAGAAAACTTGCATGCGGTATTGAACTTTTGTAGCATCTGCGACGTGATCGTTGCAATCGTATATTGGATGATGAACATGAACTGGGTCAAGCTGAAACGATGTCGGCAGAAATACACATAGAGTACCTGGAAATATGAGGACGACATTCTACGTCTGTATGTCCAACCACCGCCATTGAGATGATTATATTTCAATGTCTTTGTTCGATGAGACAGAAATGAGATGGAGGCAGTGATGGCATTGATCAGCAGCAACCGTTATCAACGTTGAACGTTGACCACTACCCTTTGTTTCCTTTCCTTCCGGTTCACCATGGCCACTACCTTTCCACCTGCTCCGCCTTCTCCTGGCGTCGGTCTCCGTCGCAAAGGCCCAAAAAATCTGCCAAAACTCCCATTATCAGCTTTCACGCCACCAAACTCTGGCACATCTGACAAGTTTCCTCTACCTCCCAGTCCAAGCACAGTACATCCAGAAAGCGTGATAGATGCAGCAGTCGCCATCACTAATGGTCCGGCTGATTTGAGCAAGTGGAAGTTCGAAGCAGGAGACGTTTTAGGTGGCCGGACGGCTGGCATTGTGTTGTCTCTTTCCCTGAGCCAGGTTCAAGATGCCGTCCAGATGTACGTCCTGTGCGCCTTTCAATGCACTTAGGTCTTACCGTTCAATCCAGCTTTGAATCGGCCAAATCAGTGACACCCATCGTCGCTGTTGCCTTTCCTTTCAACCTAGACTCTGCAGAGCATTCGCTTCCCCATTTTGCACATCCTGTATCACTCCATACCAGCTTCACAGGGTTTACCATCAATGGCGTCAAGAGCTTGAAATGGGCTCTGCAGCAAGGAAAGCCCGTTGATATCGCTATAGAGTCACCGCTCAATGACACTCTTTTCGAGATCTTGGAGGACTTGCTCTCCAAAGCAATCGATGGCTTGTCCGAAGTACCACCTGTCATTCTCTGTGTGTATGAAATATCTTTGTTTATGGTAACATGCTAATCTATGGACAGCAAACCTACTCCCACCCCCAGACGGTCTCGATCTTCCCATTGTAAAGTTGATGAGCCATCCAACATATAAGGCCTTCCAAGCTAGGATTGCAGCCCTGTCGCTCATCCCCCAGGTCTTCATCAAGTACTTGCCTCCAACCTGGGATAGCCATATACCTGCTACTCCATCCGCTCTGTCGCCGCAAGAACCAACTGATTCCAAGATAAAGAAGGAATGGAAACGCAGAATCAAGATGTATCGTATGTTGTTATTGTTCTTGCTTAGGCAAAGCTGATGCTCGTGATTAGTTGGTCCAGTTATGGAGGCCTTTGGGTATCAACGCATCATCTTTGGTTCTTCCTTGTCTAGTGGAAAGGGCTTGACTGGTGCCGGGGATTGGTATGCTATTTCTCGTGAGTCGTTGGCCGAGTTGGGTGTTGAACAGGAAGCTGTGGATGCCGTGTTTTGTGGCACCGCAAAAAAAGTGTATGGTACTGGACCTGTTGAAAGAATATCGTAGAAATATTATTGTAACGTGTACTTTCTTCTGGTATTTATTCCTAAATTGCAAATGTTTTGTGCTGTGGCGCGTTCAACACGCCTAATCGCGTCCACGTGCCAATACGGCAGGGTTGCCGAACCTGAGTGACCCTGACTTGACTGATTCGACCTTCTTCACCATAACACTCATCTGTCACTGGAGGGCAGTGACGAGCCATGACCGGGACTGGCAACATCAACGATGTTGGGTTCGGCCGTCGTAGAGGGGATGATTCATCGTAAGCTATTTCTTTATGCCGTCTGTATTACTCATATCTTTCAGAAGTAGCAGGGAATCATCACCAAGACCCGTGAGTATACCTTGGTCTATTATCTCGATATCTTCTTATCCTATGGCAGACAAAAAAACGATCCTTCAGCCCAAACTCTGACGATGGAGACCTGGAGATTCCCCCCATTGCTGACGATGATACTCCTCCACCTCCTGAAAGGCCAATAATCAGGCAGGCAGTCGCATTTACCACGATCACGCCTGCCAATATCAACACATACGAACCTACAGAAGCACCACGTCCCGCTAAATCATTTCTTCCAGGTCAAGAGGTCTCTCAACCTGAGGCGCCCAAACGTAAGGCGCGAAGCAAGAAGACTAAGCACAGCGACAGCTTCCCTGATCAGGTCGGACGTTTTCGACTCAAATCATATGATCCTACCGCATCGGCTGCGCCACCAATACAACAGGGAACTGGACCTTATTCGTCTATCTATCGTGCTGTTCCTTTCAAAGAAAATAATTTGGCATCAAGCGTTACTGTCCAGTCCTCCACGAACACGCAGTCTAGTCCAGGAGAAAGCACAGGGTCAACTTCCAAATCACCAACACCATCAGCCCGCCAGACGGTCAGCCCTCCGACAGTTTCTACATCGACATTGTCCTCCCGAAGAATTGCCTCACCGACGAATCCTACGTTAACGAATTTCAATTCAGCTTCCGCGCCCTCGATTTCGACACCCACCCGAACGACCCTCTCCGGTGCCTCGAGACCCCATTACCGAAGAGACTACGACAAAGACCCGTTAGGCTTTGGCCAATTCGTAAATACTCAGCGAGGTTCTTCAGCTGGTAGCGACACCACACTTACCTCTGCCCCTGCACAGTCTCCCCTTCACACACAGGCAAATGGAACTCTACAGAAAGCAGCTGCTCAAGCTTCTATCAGCACTGGTTTGTTTCGATTGTCACACGTCTTTGTCCGATCTATAACAAGATGTATATAACAGACCTCACTTCAAGGGTTTCTCGAAATCTACCTCGTATGGTCACAGTTTTCATCTCGGATGTTCGGAGTGGGATGGTTGATCGTCAGCTCGCTGAAGTAAAGGTACCCTTGAAAATGGCCGATACTTCGGAGGATGGCTTCTGGGCTGATGCTAAGGACATTGTATGTCGCACTGAATTGTTACGAGCCTTCTATTCATTGTTGTCGTTCATAGTGCGACAAACTTCAGGCGGGCCCATCCAGGATCGATGGTATATGATTCAGCAGTTTCTAGCTGCCATTTTTTATCTAACAGGTTACACTATAGGCCCTGCCAAGGTGTATACCTTACGTGGAAGATATCGACAGTTTTTCCTACGGGTGTCCGCGGACAATGTCGACGAGGCAATTTCATCTAATTTGAGCATATCGAGCGATCGAACTATAAACATCGTCGTTGAAAAGGTTTGCGTTCCTCATGTCGTATTGCATGCTGCTTACATTTTCCAGGGCTCAAATCCTGGAGAACTGCCAGGGAAGCCCCTAATACCTCGAGATTTGAGGACTCCATCTCCCGATCCTGAACACTCACAGCGAATACCCGATCTTGTCCAGCAAAAAGATAACGAACTAGTTCTGCGGAGGGAACATGAAATCGTCCAACGGTGGGAGCAAGAAATGAATCGGAGGGAACAAGAAATGGAACGGAGGGAAAAAGAATTGGCTCAACGGAGGGAACAAGAGCTGCAGCGGCGTCCTTATGACCATCGACGGGATTATGAGCACTGGTATGAATACGACCGAGCCCAGCATCGTTATCCACTGCCTTCTTCGTCTTCTCATTCCTACAGTAGTTCTAGTGGAGACCACAGTAGAAGATCGGAATACTCGAAGAAACGACGCCATTCTCCTTCTGGTGACTACGGGTACGATTACAGACACTCACAACCTCCGCCACCTTCGATGTCGCCACCTCACAGATCGTCATACCCTCCGCCATCTTCGCCTTCTCGTGGGTCAGCATATCCTCCTTCTCCCCCATCTCCCAGGACACCATACCCTCCAATGTCACCTCATAGTACATCATCTCATCCACCACCACGTCCCATTTCGCCCGACCCGAGAGCATCTCGTCCCACAGCATCATCACCTTACGGTCCCAATAGCTATCACCCGTCTTTTGGTCATCCGCCGCCCTTTGGACCCAACAGTTATCATCCTTCTGTTGGAAATCTTCCAAAAAAGACGAAGAGTATCCCGACAAGCCAGAAAGATTCAACGTCCACACCCCCAGTTAATACATTCACACGTGTATGGGATTACGAGTCGCCTGACAGTGATGATGAAGAAAGTGAGGTGTTCGATAAGATCTGTAAGAGGGTGGATCCTTTGTTGCAGGATGACCAGGAGTGGACGGAGATGTTCAAGTGGCGGTCCTCACCTCAAACTGTTGCCAATGTTTTGAAACAGTACCGATTCGTGCAACGGCTATTCGACAAGTATGAAGGTAAGCTGGTACCGTTCAAGAACCCGCAGCACCAATATAAGATTGAGAGGGTACGTGCAAAACCCACTACTTTAGTCGGAAGTTAATTAATTTGCTCAGAAACATATCATTTCTGCTCTGAAAATGGATTCTGACCCATCACTGATACCTGAGAAGTGGGCTTCTGACTGTACAGAGACTCTAAAATTATTAGAGCTTTACGGACCTGGGGACAACCGCTTTCACAATCCGGCCGTGAAGAAGATGATTGATGACGAGACTGACCCGCCATACAATGCGAAGCCTATCAAGCGATTCCTGCGGCTGCTGAGAGAAATTGACCAAGAATATAATGAGAGATCGAAAGAGGCTCATGCTGGTGCGGTAATGGATGTTGACGTGGGCAGGAGGTCATCTAGTACTTCGTGATATATTTCCCACCAATGATCATGTAGTAATTTGGAGCCCTGATTGGAACTCCGATCACTGACTTGTCTGGCTCCTCTCCTGCGGTCCAACGCCTTCGAAATGGGGCCTGTTGCGGGTCCTTCAAATCACTTTCTCTCTCACGACTATACCGAGGGAGCATCCACCGTCGATATTGAGGATGCCGTGACCAGTAGCAGGCGGGCCCGCCGTGATTCACAATACAGTGCCATTTACGGCGAAGATGGTGAAGGTGCCATATTCTCTGGTCCTGGTCACAGCGACTTTGTCAACCCAAGCAGCGTGTCAAGGATGTCACTTGTAGAGCACGGCAGGCGAAGCAGCGAAGGATACTCTCGTAGTCGTCGGCTCAGCCAGGACTCGCGAGTCTCGGGCCGGCAGAAGGTATCACGAAGAGATAGCGAGGTGTCGCGACAGAGCGTAGAAGATGTGTCCGACGAAGGGAACCTTAGCACGCTTTCATGGGAGGGCCGTCGACCGAGTGCCATTTCTCCTGCTCCCAAACCAGGCGTCTTTGAAAATATCGCAAACCTCTTCGGCCGGACTTCGTCACCAGATCATCTGCGGCGCCCATCTCTCTCCCAAAGATCTTCTCGTTCCATGAGCAGACGTTCGCGTCGCAGCAGGCAATCGGATGCAGGTTCTGACTACGCTGTGGATATCGAGGACGATGAAGAAGAGCGCTGGGGATACTCGTCAGGGGAGGAAGACTCTGAAGACGACGACTCTGAATCCCTTACGAATACTCTACCCGATAATATTTCAGTATCTGCAAGTATGGACTATGATTCAGACCCACCGTCGCCTAGTATGTCCCAGGGTCTTCCCCTTCTGGCCTCAGACCAGATTTTCGCTGGTGAATCACGAATCGACATGGAAATACCTTTTGCTTTACTTCAACCCCCGCCGCCAGGTCCGCCAAGTCGGCAGACGATTCATATTCCTGACGAAGACAGTACTATACGCTTAATTGGATATGAAACGGTTTCCTGGCGTCAATGGGTGTGGCGGATAGTATCTCTCTCTTCTCTTGGCATTCTAGGTCTGTTAGGCCACTGGTTCCCTACACTTTGGCTGAGATGGTGTGCGCGCGAGAAGGCATTCATTGACGCGAGCAACGGATTCGTTGTTGTAGAGGTACGTTACTTCCTGGTTTGTCACCGTGGTCTATATATGAATTCAAGGCTAGTCGGCTTATAGAGACATCTCGATCTTCCCTATCCACACTATCAAATACCCATATTCTCTTTCCACGGTATTCTCAACGCCCTTAGATCCTTCATCCATAATAGACTCGTCTCTGAAGACTGCCGACACTTCAGACTCAGGAGAAAATGATTTAATGCGCAAATTACTTATTTTGGACTATCGCTATTCGCGGTTCGCGTTGGACCCTAGAACAGGACTGTTCGGCGCAGTAAGGTCGCCAACCTTCTTTCATAACCCTAGGCATAACTTGCTAAATATCCAGACAGGGATTGGCGGGATTCATCTTTGGACGGAGTCGCCTCTATACAGAATGGTCTACATGATGACGTCCGTAAACAGCGCGGCGCGCTATTTGGGCCCAATGCAATTGATATCGAAGGTAAATCCACAATGGCTTTGTTAGTGGAAGAAGTATGTCTCCTCTCCATCCGTAATAGCGTCGAATTAACCTTACTTTAAAGGTGATTCATCCCTTCTACGTCTTTCAAATTGCTAGTGTCGTGCTCTGGTCATTGGACGATTATTACTATTATGCGTTTTGCATCGCTCTGATCTCCGTCATAAGTGTAACAACAACGCTTTTGGAGACCAAGAAGGTATCGTGCTGGTTTATCTTATATCTGAAGTAAAGCAATAACAATGATATCAGACGATTGCAAGGATGCGAGAAATGTCCCGGCTATCGTGCAAGATGGATACCCTGGTCAATGGAGTTTGTACGTAACGGTAGTTCTTTACTTGAACACTCTATCAACTATGTCATTGCCAAGGGACAGAGCGGGATTCCACCGACCTTGTACCTGGGGATATTGTCAACCTCTCAAGTTCTGACTTCACACTAATCCCGGCCGATATGTTTCTTTTGTCAGGCGATGCAATCGTTAACGAAAGCATGCTTACCGGCGAGAGTGTTCCAGTCAGTAAAATGCCAGTCAAAGACGAGGACCTCCTCAAATGGAAAGAAAAACAGCCAGAGAATCCAAAGACTTATATATACGGGGGAACCCGTGTTATTAGAATTCGTGGGGCTCTAGGTTCCGATGGAGGACTAGGAAGACCTGCGCTCGCCATGGTTGCTAGGACAGGTGAACTTCATACCTGTTGTTCTATGATCAAGCCATTCACTATAATCAAGGTTTCAACACTACAAAAGGTGCACTAGTGCGCTCCATGCTCTTTCCCAAGCCGATTGGATTCAAGTTTTACCGTGACTCCGTTCGTTTCATATTCGTTTTAGCGGGAATTGCAGTTCTAGGATTCAGTGCCAGTGCCGTACAATTCATCAGAATTGGAGTAAGCAAACATACCTCACATTTACGAGCATGCTGCACTGACTTGGGGCATAGCTCAAATGGCAGACCATCATCATACGTGCCTTGGACCTCATTACTGTTGTAGTTCCACCCGCCTTACCTGCAACGCTGTCCATCGGTACCAGTTTTGCCATAGGAAGATTGCGGCAAGCTGGAATATATTGCATATCGCCAAGTAGGATTAACGTTGGTGGGAAGGTCAACGTCTGCTGTTTTGACAAAACAGGTACACTAACCGAAGATGGATTGGACATTTTGGGTGTAAGGGCTCTTGATCGCAACAATCAAAGATTTGGGGAATTACTTGATGATGTGCACGACATGCCGCTAGGCAAGGACAAAGCTACGTTCTTACATGCTCTCGCTACCTGCCATTCGCTCAAGATGGTAGATGGAGAACCTCTTGGCGATCCTCTCGACATGAAGATGTTCTCTTTCACTAAATGGACTCTTGAAGAAGGGAGGGTTTCTGGTACCGGTGTTATCAAATCGAAGTCTGGTGCAATTATGGAGCAAGCTGCGTTGGTTCAGATTGTCGTACGCCCTCCGGGAAGTGCTCAGTTCAGATTGGAAGACGCGCTCAAGGGTGCCACAAAGGTTAGTCATTTGGCTTTCGGACGAGCTTAGTATGGCTAAACAGAAGATCGATATTAGCATGCTCATTTTCTGGAGTTGGGAGTAATCAGAACATTTGAATTTGTCTCCAGCCTTCGACGGATGAGCGTTATTGTGAAGAGGCTCAAGAGCAACAGTATGGAAATATACGTCAAGGGTGCACCTGAAGTTATGGGCGATATATGCGACAAATATTCTTGTGCGGTCTTTTTCAAAGAAAGCGGTCGTGTTACAGTAACACTCCTCCCTAGTTCCGGAAGATTATGACGATTTATTATCTTACTACACAAAACGTGGTTACCGGGTTATAGCCATAGCGGGCAAGAGTATCGAGGGTTTATCGTGGTTGAAAGCTCAGAGAATGAAACGGTAAGCATCCCGTGGCACTGTCATTTCTACTGAAGCCAATTCTCTTTTTGCAGAGAGCAAGCAGAAAGCGGACTTCGCTTCCTTGGCTTGGTCATATTTGAGAATAAGATCAAACCCGGAACTAGTCCTGCAATCCATGCCTTACGCTCCGCGCACCTTGCTTGCCGCATGATCACTGGCGACAACGCACTGACAGCCGCCAGTGTAGCAAGAGAATGCGGGCTAATCAACCAGGCTGCTCATATCTTTCACCCCGTTTTCATTCGAGGTAGTTTTTATGTCAACCTCTTCCTTAGTAGGGCTCATGTGAAGCGCGGTAGGAAATGCTTTAATGCCAGGATCCAGACTGGAATGGCCGTGCACAGACGACCCATCGTGGAAGCTCGACTCGTATAGTCTGAAACCGCTTGTTCCACCTGCTCACCATACCGTTGAAGCTGTTGAACTCGATTACCATGATTATGTACTCGTCGTGACGGGCGATGCATTTCGGTGGATGATCAACTATGCCCCCCTCGAAACACTGCAGCGGGTGAGTGGCCGCCTGGAACTTTTATCAATGTCTACATTGTCCATCTAGATGCTGGTAAAGACTCAGATCTTTGCGCGGATGTCTCCAGACGAGAAAAATGAAGTAGTCGAGCGACTGCAAGCACTTGGGTACACTGTGCTTATGTGCGGAGACGGCGCTAACGACTGCGCTGCTCTGAAAGCGGCTGATGTTGGGATATCTCTTTCAGAGGCAGAAGCCAGTGTGGCTGCACCATTCACCGCAAGCACTCCAGACATCGGCTGTGTCATTGAGCTCATCAAAGAGGGTAGAGCTTCCCTTGTAACCAGCTTCAGCTGCTTTAAATACATGTGAGGGACTTTTTAGGAGAATATAGTGAATGGCTAACGAGAGTCAGGGCCCTGTACTCGATGATCCAGTTCACTACAGTGACTCTGCTATACTCATTCGCGTCATCTTTGGGCGACTTTCAGGTATGCACATGCAATTCGTGAATGAGCTTTGATTTCGATGAATCTTCAAGTTCCTCTACATCGATCTTTTCATTATAATACCTATAGCCGTCACAAGTGTGTATAATTCCATTTCGCCATTGATATCTTCTCATCACCTTTTTCCAGTGGGTCGTACTCTCCCTTATCCCCGTATCCACCCGAAGCGACCAACAGCGAGCCTCGTATCCAAAAAAGTCCTCAGTAGCATTATTGGACAGATTGTAATCGCATGCGTCGTACAAATCTGGGCTTATGTGTGGGTTCGCGGTCAGGAATGGTGAGGTTGCGTCCAGCCTTCACATTCAAGTAGCGCTCAATAGATGACAGGTACACACCTCCTCAGGAAGACGAACCATCGCACGACAACAACAACTTAGAGTCAAGGAATTTCGAGAATTCTGTCTTGTTCTTGGTGTCATGTTTTCAGTATATTCTGGTGGCTGCAGTTTTCAGTGTCGGTCCACCTTACAGAAAGGCTATGTCGACGAATGGTCAGTAACAATTTTCTATGAGCGGCACCACGTCTGCTGATATTCCAATAGCTCTTTTGATGCTGGCTATTGGTGTCCTCTCCATGTTCAACTTGATCATCTTGTTGTATCCACCGAGTGTGTTGACAGAATGGTTGACATTGATGGCACTCCCTGTACATGCTAGGCTGGTGTTGTTAATAGCGGTGATGGTCAATATTGGTGTTTCTCTCCTCTTTGAGCAATATGGTGCACACACGGTGGCGACGGTTATTGGAATAGTTTTGAATTGGCGGCGAGGTCGACGGCGGGATAGAGACGGCAAGGTGTACAAGGCAGTTGAAGGGGGGATGCGATGAGCTACTAGATTACAAAGCAGAATCCAGACCGTGATGGTTGACAATGTTGATAGGGTGTGTTAAAACTGATCGCCTCAACTCCCGTGGGAATGTTACTGCGGACTGTTGCTAACAGGGCGGCTGTTGCCGGTCATCACTATTTCTCTTTGTCTCCTCATCGCCTTCGCCCTGCGGGCACTTCCTATCCTTATTCATTCTAAGAGGCGCTCGTCGTTTTCTTCACCGTCGAGAAACCGCTGGAACCGGGCTCTACGTTTTTTTCAGCAGCCCTCTTCATCTCTCTTCGCCATGCATCCACTCCTTATCTTGCTCTTTCTTTCGCCTTTCTTTGCCTTGGTCTCTGTCAATGCGATGCCAGTAGCCTCTCGTCAGCTGAATTCCAATGGAACTACCACCGTTCAAGTGGTTCACGAACATCAGACGTACGTACACTTGTCCTGCTTGAGAGCTTCCTACTTACAATACTCCCAGTACTGCGGGCCTAATGACGCAGATATGCACGATCACTCTCACCCCCACCACCGATTCAAGTGGCCAGGAGGCATTCATAGAGGTTGAGAGTTGTACAGAGTCTATCGGTGCTCAGAACAACGGAACTTCCGAGGGTTCCAGCTCATCATCTGTTGCCTCTGCCAGTAGCACGTCGGCTGCTGTGAACACCGCAACCATAGCATCATCCACAGATTCCGTCTCCTCATCGACTGTAACGAGTGCAACAGCATCAACGACACAGTCGGCGGTGGTGGGTGGCGCGCTGTCGGTCAATGTAAGTCTGACAATTCTATTTCTACTCACCTGACAACCTGATATATCAAGGGCTTTTCCTCGGTCACTGTTGATGCATCTTCCGCCGTCAGTTCGGAGATCTCTTCAGCTTCAGCCTCAACCTCAGCTGGTGGCGCGATCTCTGTTAATGTGCGCATTTAATTCCTCAGGTGTTCAAACCTAACACTGGGGATTCTAGGGCTTCACCTCTGCGTCGTTGGATTCGGCAAGTGCTACATCTACCGCTGTGCGTTTCCATTGACATCCTTCGTGATTTTTGCTGATAGTTTACAAAGAGCGTTGCCAGTACGACTTTAGCGTCAACGGCAGCGGCAGCGGCATCGGATACCGTGGCTTCCGCATCTGCTGCTGCAGCAGGGTCTGCAGCCGCAGCAGAATCGACTGAAACACAAACGTCCGCTTTTACTCTCCCAGGAAAGCACCTATCTGTGCTTCCCATCGGTCTTGGCGTATTTGCGGGTATTTCAGTTATTGCGCTTATAGTGGTCGGTTTGGTCACATACGAGAGGACCAAGTATCGTAAGGTGCGCATTTTCTTATAATTGTCTCTTCCGTAGCTAACCGACATTCAACTGTGAAGGCATTCAGGCAAAGAAAACTTGCTGAGTCTGGTGCTAACATGGGATACGGTGGCATGGCGTAAGTCTTGTCTCAGCCAATATACTTAAATGCTAAACCTTTTTCTTGTAGCCAACGTTCCTAGAGGATGTATTGCTTCATCGTTGTGTTTTAATATGAAATTTATGCAATCCACATTCGGGCCCATTTGCTTTTTTTGTTTCTTTCCCGGTTCTGTCCTTTCCTAAAAGCCTGCTCGAGAGTGCTCCTTTACACTTCATACAAGTTTAGTACAACCATTCGTACTTCCTAGATAATCATCTGAGCCAAATTGGGCTATTCGCCTAAGAAGCCCCTACGCCAAGTGTTACTCATCATGACGGAACTCACACTGAGCAAAGTTAATAAAGTGACCATAACATTTCTTGTTGACAACAACATTGAATGGTCTGTCAGATTATCTAGTTCTAAATACAGCTTACTGAGTAAATCGTGTATGAAGGTTTACCAAGCTTCCTCCCGGTTTTACTCATGAACTTCCGCAGCATCTCCGGTATCATACACCGCAAGTTGACAAGATTACTGGAGTCCCAGTCCTAGATTTCAATCAGTTTTGCTGCGGTAATAGACCAACCAGGAGCACTAACATTGAGCATCTCATTGACGCCGCCTCTAGGTGCCCATGGGTTTTCAGCTCTCATTGTAAGCACTTATTCAGTGTGGAATATCTATTGAACCTTCGAGTTGACATGATTAAAAGAATACCGTGTCTCCGGAAACTGGAAAAAGCCATTTGACACTCTTTGATACAGGCCCAGATTCTACTTCTCTAGTTCGCAATGTCTCGGTGATGCAGGTGCCTGTTGATCAAGTAGAGAGGGTTATCATTTCTCATTGGCACAGCGACCATTCCGGGGGTCTGCTTTCCTTCCTCAAGCACAGAAATACCGATTCGGCGTCGTCTTGTGTTGTGGATGTACACCCGGACAGGCCATTTTCTCGTGGAATAGCCCCGGGACCCAATTACGATAAAGTGATATGTGCCCTACCGTCCGATCCTACCTTTGAGTCGATCAAGGACGCTGGCGGTTTGGTCGAAGCACATGCTGAGGCGCATCTTGTTGCTGGAAATACGGTTTATGTCAGTGGAGAGATTCCCCGTGTCACCCCCTTTGAACAAGGTCACATATACTGTCCGTCTCTACTTCTCTTGGTCGCTCATTGGTTACCAAAGGGATTCTTGGGGGAATGAGGTGGAAGGACGGAAAATGGACAGAAGAGCCCGTGAGCAACTCCCATTCTGGTCAGTTCTCCAACTAAAGGATTTCAAGCATATTATGGACGAAAGATATGCTGCAATTGATGTTAGCGGGAAGGGGTTGATCATCTTCAGCGCGTACGAATTTATTTAACTTCGTGCTTGGTTACGCTGATCAATTCTCTGAAGATGCTCTCATGCTGGAATTGTAAACGTGATCAAGCATGCGGTCGATACGTTCTCTCGTCCAATACACATGGTACCATGTTCTTGAAACGATACTAGCAAGTGAAGGCTGACTGTATTACTACCTGCAGGTCGTTGGAGGCTTGCATCTGGCTACACCGGATCTCGTTCCCCGCATAGTGCCTACTGTACATTTCCTCTCCGAACAACTGAAGCCTTCTCCCACATATATCCTTCCTATGCACTGCTCTGGATTCCAATCCAAAGTAGCCCTCGAAGCGGCAATGGGAGAGGGTTGTGTCCCCGCAGGGGCAGGTTTAACAGTACAGGTCATAGGCGACAAGGAGCACGATGCACGTTTGTTTGCACCCTCTTATTAGCGTTGTGTAGGAGAGAAGATACATGTTTTGTTCACGTTGGAAAGGAATGATTGCCGTTATGTCGGCACTCCAGCTTGTATCAAAGACTTTTATATATATACGTTCCAACCAACATCATGATTCATGGTACCTACTTGGACAGGGTACACCGGGCAACCTGTTGAAGTACAGAAACAGTACGGAACTGATGGAAGGATGATCCACCCAGGTATGAGAGTCCAATCAGAACACACAGTATTCGTTAGCCTCATTTTCTGTAAGTTCTTCGGGTTCATCGCCGGTATCGTTGCCTTCGTAGGTGTTGCACCAGCTGTCCACGTCGGTTGCATCAATCGAACTGCGCACCGATGGTCAGAGAAAGATGATAGTGTTTGAAACAAGTGAACATACTCTGTGTCGAAGGTTGCGGTGTCACCGTACTTGAAATAATAATAAGCGACATTTCCGCAGGGGATGTATAGCACCTACGTTGGAGTTGATGCCTGCCAGGACCGACCCGGACTCTGCAATAATGTTGGAGAGAACAACGTGCTAAGAGAACGATCAGAGAAACACGGTGACCGACAATGACCAAAGCGCTCACCCTCTCGTACATGCTACATCATGTGTCAGCCGTGAGTGTCAAACAAAATGGGTCACAACGCACTCATCACAGTTGCCGCAGCTTCGGTACAATTTACCAAAATCTTGCACCTATCATACTGTCAGTGGAAGATATAATCGATGATGAGACTGTCTTACACAGAAACTATCAATGGACACAGTTCCACCTAGTGTATCCGAGATTCAGCAAAAGTAGAGAAGGCAATGAAACATCGCTGACCTCCGTTATGTTGAACCACTTTGTCATCGGCACCTTTAGCCCCACCACCGCTAATGTAAGAGGTTCCAGATTCCTGCTTGATGGTGATAGCGTCCTGTCATGTAAACACTTATAGTTAATATTGGAAAATCGGGTTCAGGAATAGAAACTGACTTCGCAGACAGCCTCTTTTGTTAAAAATACTATCAGTGAACGCTATCCTGGAACACAATTCTCAAACCGTACCGAACCAAACTGCAGAGATATCAGGACCTAGTATCACGGCTGGAAAGAAGATGCTCACCGTTAGTCAAAGTGCAAGAGCCCAAACAGTGAATTCCTTCCCCTTGGTCGGAACCCTAAGAAAGAAATATCAATGCAACGCAGTGGCCTTTTGACGGATATGGCCTACAATGACCACATTCGAGAGGCTCGCGCCTTCTTCAAGAAGGAAAACGGCGTCGCTATCACCACCTTCGGATTGACCACCACACTCGGTTCCTCGGTCGTATCTGACATTATCACCCTGGACAAAATTAGTCCTATGCCGAAGATCACATACAGCCACGAACATCAAAGGATTCGCCAGCCGCGATCGTCTTCGCTTCGGAGAGACTTGTACTTGTAGCAGGCTCGGGGAACGTGCAGCTTGCTGCGCGGGGCTTGGGTCTGGCGCTGGCGATAGCCAACAAGGAAAGAACTACACTGGTTGAAAAGATCATCGGGATAGCGAAGTGAAAGGGAAATTTTTCAGGGGGAATGTAAGACAGTGAGTTGATCTGCTAGACCAGGCAAGTTGGAAGGTGTTTTGTTAACTTGAGGGTACACTCTCGCAGTTTTATACTTCAGACTCGGCGCCCATTGAAAGAATATGTCATGCAGATACACCAAAAAGCATAAACTGATCAGAAAGAAGTATTCCGTCGCAGTTTTTCGTTGTGCAAGCCAAGACGAGCCAAGCCCAAGCACCGCGAGGAACCTCACAACATTGAGCGCACCCCGACTCGAGATGAAGCTCTTCTAAAAAATAGAGATTTCCACAGTACCATCCTGTACAGAATGGTGAAATCAGCATTAACCATGAATCGATGACGCGTAACAGTCTGGGGGAGGTGTTATTTTCTACACCGTCGTGCGCCGGGAAATCTCTGGGAGTTGGCAAATAGACCTTTGGCGACGACCATGGGTTTATGGAATGTCGTCCCGGAGCAAAAGGACGTTGTAAGCCAATCGGTTACTAGGAGACAGAACTCCTCAAAAAAAAAAGTCCGTTAGTGGAGGTGAGCCAGATAGGCCGGACGATGATGAAAAAAAAAACTGCATACCAGTATATTGAGATATACCTAGAACTTTCCTTACTACTGCTTGTTACACGGCAGGTTCGGTACACCTCCAATGTTTGTGTGGACGGGGATTCACAACATCGGGCTCTCGCATTGGCGCTAAATCCACCTACAAGTTGGTAGGTGCATCTCGTGTCAATCCGTACATTATGGGAAAAAAAACCGCATCAATCCATACGTTGTTTCCCATTTTGTGTTTGGATCTATGGTCGTTATTCCGTTGTCGTTGGCATGATAACACCTTCGCAACTAGATTGTCCCGATAATGACCCACTTGGGCGAAGGCCAAGTCGGGGGGATAGCTTCCCGCCGCAGTAGAATTCACGACTTGTGTCGAGAAATAGAATAAGGGGTGAAGGACTTCCTGGCCGAAACAAAACAGCTGGCGTTGGCATGCACGGACGGTCCCAGATGCAATTGTGTTTCACAGAAGTCGAGGCGGTAGCCAAAGCGTAATGTATGACTTCACTTCACACGAGAACCGCAGTCAGGAGGAGGGGCATATTCGGGAGAATCGGGTCACAGATGAACAGATGCCTATAACAGCTGCTGGCTCACTGGGCGGAAGGGCTGCCGGCAGAAGGTAGCAATTCAAACACAGGGTTGGAAGACAACCTGATATTAAACTGTATCAGTGATTTCAGCTGGCGGGTAAACAGTTGAGATGATATGACTAGGAATCTGAAAAAGCAGTTGTACATAAATATATTGTCCACATGTAAAATCTAGACCTATAAGCCACATACTTCAAAAGAAGAGTAATAAACGTACATCTAAATCAATATCACCCCAGATATCTCCATATGAGATAGAAGCAGAAGAAGGTGAATACAGCACCGGCGAAGAAGATGTACATATCCTGCGTACTTTGAAATAGCTGTCAACGAGGATCTCACGCAGTCAAATGAGACCCACCTTCGTCTTTCAATCCACCCAATGACATCTCTGCTGAGCCCAAGAGTATTGGCAGCATCTAGCAATCTCCGTTGCGTGCCTTTGAGCATGTTCCGTTGGTCCACGAGGTTGTCGAGGACCTCCCTTCCCTGAGCAAGAAACTCGTCTAAACGGTTTTCCGTATTCTGTATGAAGGTGTGTTCGTCCAAAGCGTGCTGTTCCCGTGAGCCAAATCCAGGTTGTGGCGTTACACCTCGGAAGGGCGATTCAGATACCTGGGAATCTGGACGAAGGCCGGGATGCAACTGCGAAGTGCTCGGATTGTTTTGAAAGCGCCGTCGAGCATCGGAAGGAGAAGAGGGGATCCCAGAGGATGATATTAGTTCTGCGCGCTGGTCAGCTTCTTTCTGGAAGACAGTAAACGAGGGTCGAGGACAGAGAAGGACGACCCTACGCACTTGAGCAATGCCCTCGGCTTTCAGACGGTCAAATTGAGTGCGAAGCTCTGAATAGTCGGTCCTGAATTTTTGGACCCGCCTAGAGCAGAGAGAGTTCAATAAGGTTGAATATAGAAAGGTAGTACCCGCAGTACCACGTCTACTAACGTACATCTGTGCCTTTTCCTGCTTGGCTTTGATTATCTCACGCTTTGCCATCGAGTCATAGTCATCGATAGTTCTGTGCATCGCCGCCAGTGAAGCTGATATCTGCCCTAACGGAAACAAAGCGCGTGTCCTTCAGAACGTTGTCCTTGTCATCACGGCAGCAGCAACATACCCAGCAGTGAGGCAGAGGTATCACCATTTCGTAAACGTTCAAGGTCAGCCTGTATCGAGCTTGTCTGGCGAACGCCTGAGGTATACAACGAGTTCATCGTGGAGCAGTCAAGGAAAGCAGTACATTTGCAATAGCGTGACATGAACGTGACAGAAATAGTAAACAAATGCCGCGGCAGTCTAGCGTTTGTTCCCCTTACGACGCGCAGCCTTTCCACCAGCCAATTCAGCTTTTTCTCGTCTTCTGGCGTGCTGTTTCATCTGCTCCACCTTTCGCGCCCCCTTCGTTTGGTACCGTACTTTTGATTTGCCTTTGGGTTTTGAAACAGATTTGGTCCGAGGAACTGTTGGTGGCGGGAACTCCGAGGGCACTGACGGGACCGTTTTCGGTGGACCATGAATTAGCATAGCAGGGTCAAAGTCTTCAACGACAGCAACAGTAGCAAGGTGTCCCTCGTCTTCGTATTCCTGCTCCTTTTGCTTGCCCTTTTGCTTGGCTGAGATTTTGGTTATACCATGCCATTCTTCGTCTTCCTCGTCAACGTATGATCCTTTATAAGGTAAGGGGGTAATACAATGGGTCAAGTGTCCACAAGTTCTCACCAATTGGTGCACCGTAAGCGCTTTCGACCTGTTCTGCGTTCTCCGCCGCGCGTTCCCTGAGCATTCGGCGTTGCTACCTGGGGATAAGATGGGGTCCTGGCAGGAGTACTCAATGGACGTACCTCGCGCCGGATCTCTTGTCGCTGCTGTTTCTCCCGCTCCGCCGCTTTTTTACGTGCTGCCTCTGCCTTGGCCAGCTTGCGCTTGTGGAAGCCGGTTAGAAACTCCCTAGGGAAAATAAAGACCTAATTGAACTGATTAAAAGACAGCACACCTTCTCGCATTGTCATCAAATAAGATTTCTTTTATCTGTTCTCGCTTTGCTCGTTTCTTTGCAGCGACGGCAGTGTGAGACTGTGTAAGTACGGCCAAATTGGAGGCCATGTTGGCTACGGCAGAGGGACACCGGAAATAAGCGAAGGAAAATGATGGGACTGATGGGATGATGCAATCCACTTGATTTCTAAATATAGACTTTGGAGAAATAATATTTCGGGTTTGCCCTGTACTTATACCACCACTGAGCTTTTCGCCTCCTCGGTCTCGCCGTGTTGCTTCTCTATCCGCGGATACCTGGCCCCAATGCCTGTAGAGGCGTCTTCGTTGTTCTCGCCGAGTACTACTCGCCCTTATCCTCTTCCTAGTCATCATGATCATCTCGAACAATCCCTTCCTCGTGCTCTCTATGACCATTCTCATCTGTTGGCCCAGCAGGTATGGCAAAATCAGCAGCTTCACATATTTCCTTCAAATCCGTACCCATCCGTGCTGCCCCCCGCTCCTATACCTCACAAAGTCTGGATTCTGGACTGCAAGTCATGCGGTACTTTCCTGACAAACCGGGGCATGAAGGTACGTCGCTTACACCTCTCCTGCCAGCCTTTGATCAAATATCTCACGCCTTTTCTTCTAGGCGGTGCTGCTACTTCGTCCGAATGTCGCCCTATACTCTTCTGATGCCCTACCGGTCAACTGCTCTGCATACACGTCAAGCCCTGAGGCCCTTCAACCACCTTCCTGCCGGCCGTCCTCTTCAAACTCGTCTCAGCGTACGTGCGAATGTCTTACCCAGACATTGTGCTGCCATGGCTGTGGTGCGATTGTCGGTTACATGATTGTCATCCCCGTAAGTGTTTGCCTACGGGTCCCATCCGACCAGCTATTTATCGCGTCTACCCAGTGTAATCGATGTACTTCTTCCATCACGTCTTCCAACCGTGCCACAAATGGCCACCGTTTCGTATTTCATTCTAGCGAGATCATTGGTACAGAACGTCATTACATTCTGGACGAGCCTGGCGTCTTGCCCTATGAGCACCCGTATCCTCCTGTCTCATCCCTTGTTTCGCTTGTATATCCCCCCCACCATTCCCAAACTATGCATTCTCGCCAGTTCAATCCTCATTACCAGTCTTCTCCTGCGCATAGGCCAGAAAATCATCCGATGCCACCTGCAGATGCCTCACCCTTGTCCTCCACTTCGACCTCCCCTATCTATGGAACGTTCCCTTTCACAGAGCAACATAATTTTTCCACCGATCGTACCCATGGATCTCCGCCGCATGCTCCCCGTCCACTTCCTCATTCCGAGCGTCCCTACCCTTTTGTATCCGTCCCTTCTCAATCTCCTTCGATTTTACGTCCTTCTTCTGCAGAATCGGATAGCTCCGATGATTCTATCCCACCCCCACTTGTATCACCTTCTTTCCCGTACGGACTACCGTCAGAGCAAACGGGGGCATCTCTGACTTGCAGGCTCAAACCTGGAGACGTGCTCTATTGGCACCATCTCACTAGACAAGGAGAGATTCCTGGCGTCAAGGAGGATGCTCGTGCTCGCCAACAGGGTATCCCCGCGGTGAGACGACTGCCACTCGACCGGTGAGACTGAATTTCACTGGCCGATGTTTGCATATGGACCCAGCTTAATTACGAGCATTACGCGTTTATGACAACGATATCCGGAATAAAAGATAATATTCTTATTGCTTTGTTTGTTTATCCTTATCTTACTTGATTCACCTTTGGCATTGTGTCTGGCTTATTCACTGTACTTGATACCATCCAGCATTGTCTATTTAACTGTTCAGGTAATACGGCGCTCCCTTAATTCAGATATACTGGCAAATTTATAGATATCTGTACGGGCATCAACGTACAAGTTGAACGTAGTACCAGGTGACCGTGTTGCGGGCTTCGAATGACACATTGTGGGATCAGACTGTAGACAATGAACGCCAGAGCGAAGTAGAACGCATCAGAAACACGGAAACTGTAGGAGTTATTCGAAAGACGGTCCGGGGGTGACTGATCCAGGACATGGCGAACTTGGATAGTTTTCCACGAGCTTGAATTGAGTTTTCGTCGCGAATTAGATAGCCAAAATAGCTTGGCTTTATGTCTCTGCAAGATTGAAAACCTCAGATACGGTCTCGAGACTCGTCCTACCATCAAATTTCAATGGGACCATCTCCATGGATCATGTTCCGCGGTGCGAAATGGGGCTCCTCGGCATCGGCATCATCGGAAGACATTACCGTACTCAAAATGCTCCCGGGTTATATTGCGCAATCTTTCGTATACAAAGGGAAAGGGTAGCGTTGGTAAAGCGCCTAGCAATGCTCAAGAGTCATAATGTGGTAGGCACAAATCCGTGTGATTCGGGAGTCGGCTATTGATAAAGCACCCGGAATTCCAGGAGAACTTGGGAAGTAGCTGAACGTTGGTCCGCGAAGGTAGGGCCAGTCACGGCGAGTCTGTGAACGAGCTGCAGGAATGTTCCAGGCGTGGCTGTGATAGTGACTCAGCGATCATACGTTGATAAGGACAGCCACCCGTTGATTACTCACTCAACAACCTCTGTCCACAACCACTACTATCTCTCATATTCTCAGTAGCATGTATGCCCTAGTTCACTGTCGTCCAGTCAACGTACTAATATCCTTTCAGAATGCAAATCTTTGTGAAGACTCTTACTGGAAAGACCATCACCCTTGAGGTTGAGTCGTCGGATACCATCGACAACGTGAAGGCCAAGATCCAAGACAAGGAAGGGTCAGTATCTTGTCCTTCTGCCGCCTTAAAGCGTATTCTTATGTAGTCGACAGCATCCCACCCGATCAACAGCGTCTAATCTTTGCTGGAAAGCAATTGGAGGACGGCCGAACCCTCTCAGATTATAACATCCAGAAGGAGTCGACCCTTCACCTTGTCTTGCGTCTGCGTGGTGGTATGCAGATCTTCGTTAAGACCTTGACTGGCAAGACGATCACCCTCGAGGTGGAGTCGTCGGATACCATCGACAATGTCAAGGCCAAGATACAAGACAAGGAGGGCATTCCCCCTGACCAACAGCGTTTGATCTTTGCCGGGAAACAGCTGGAAGATGGTCGTACCCTGTCCGATTATAACATTCAGAAGGAGTCAACCCTCCATCTTGGTAAGTCGAAACCCCTATAATTTGTGATGCTGCCACTGAAGACGTTACTAGTCCTTCGTCTTCGTGGTGGAATGCAGATATTTGTCAAGACGTTGACCGGAAAAACCATTACCCTTGAGGTTGAGTCGTCTGACACCATTGACAATGTCAAGGCGAAGATTCAGGATAAGGAGGGCATTCCTCCAGACCAACAGCGTCTGATCTTTGCTGGGAAACAGCTTGAGGATGGCAGGACTTTGTCCGACTACAACATTCAGAAGGAGTCAACTCTTCACTTAGGCATGTCTATTTACGTGCTGTTGGTTTACCGTCTAACACCGATCTGTCAGTCTTGCGACTACGTGGTGGTATGCAGATTTTTGTAAAGACGTTGACTGGGAAGACTATTACGTTAGAGGTTGAGTCCTCCGACACTATTGATAACGTGAAGGCGAAGATTCAAGACAAGGAAGGGATCCCGCCCGATCAGCAACGTCTCATCTTTGCTGGCAAGCAGCTCGAAGATGGTCGCACGCTTTCTGACTATAACATTCAGAAGGAGTCGACGCTGCATCTGGTTCTCCGTCTTCGCGGTGGTATGCAGATCTTTGTGAAGACGCTGACGGGCAAGACCATTACGTTGGAAGTCGAGTCCTCTGACACCATTGACAACGTCAAGGCGAAGATCCAGGACAAGGAGGGTATCCCCCCTGACCAGCAACGTCTGATCTTCGCCGGAAAGCAACTGGAGGATGGTCGTACTCTTTCAGATTATAATATCCAGAAGGAGTCTACTCTTCACCTCGGTAACATTCTCCCCCGCTGCTCGCCGTTGACTTGTAGCTAATGTTCGACGCAGTTCTTCGTCTTCGTGGTGGCCTTTGAGTGAGCGCTGATGGTGATAATTATATGACGTAGAAACAAGAATACATTGAAAGCATCTTTTTACAATACACGTTGTCATGATTGAAACAGCCACATCATCGAATGTCCGAGTGAAACGTTACCAAAGAGATGCAAGTGCAGTGTTCTAGCGCTGGGATAAGCCGGATGTGGCGGAACAGGTACTGAAGCAATCACGGAGTCAGGCAGGGTCCATGCGATGAGGCTGGACAGGCGTTGGCCCATGCGACGATTGTTTCCGTTGCCCTCGTGCCGAACATTGACCCGTAATTCGACAAAAAGAGGATAAAATATTGGGTAGGAGGACAGACGGACAATTAAAATGCTGCCGAAGATCCGAGACAAGTGAGGAAGAGCATAATAACGGAATCTCGGAAGACAAGGGAGTCGGAGTTTATGTAAATACAGCGTGACGGCGTTACAGTACAGGTTAAATCTGCTCTCCCTCTGGTCTGTTGGCCACAAATCACCCTTGCTGCAGCAAGTCCCGTCCTTGCCCGCCGTCTGTCGAGCATCGAGCGTTCTGTATTGCTCATGGCGCCTGCCGCCTCTCCCGCTCATGCCTCGTCCAAGGACCAGCGTCCTTGGCGCCCTGTCAAAGTAATGAATATGGGCGACCTGTCCAAGGACGACGACTTCCTCAGCCATCTCCTCGTCGAGAAACTCGGCACTGGTGCAGTGCCCTTACTCGTTCACAAAATGGACCCGTCACGTAGACTACCCAAGTGCGATGCCCAAGAATTATTGAAGATTGTGCGACGCGTGCGTGCCGAATCTGCGCTCTATCTCTTGAACCGTCTTTTCACGCGTTTTTGTTTCTTTTCCGTGTTTTAGCTCGTCGTTGTCAAAGTGCCCGTTCAAGTCGCCACACGTCAGGCGGTCGACGAGCTACTCCTGTTCGTTTTTTTCGGCTCCTGTTTTCGTTACCTGTCGTTCACCGCGCCTCGCTCTGTAGTTTGACACCCATTCGTTATTATTTTGAGACTGAGGGCTACGACAGACATCAAATGAACGCGTTTGCCACGTGTGTACCACTTTTTTTCTCACTCTTGCTGTCTCACTCAGGATCTCCTACCCTTAGCCATGCATCGCGATATTTCGAGCTCTACCATCCTTCTGGCTCCATTGAGATCTCCCATACCTCCCGCTACTCGCATAGAACCGGAAAGTCCGAGCTCTGTATCTTAGCGACACGCAATCTCCTCACTGGCACCGTCATATCTGAGCTCAAGGGCTCCATGGCCAACCTCAGCGAGGAGGAAGACCGAGAACTCAAACGCACCGACCTCGTCAACTCAGATATTCGGCGAGATTTTAGCGTCATTCATTCCAAGTCTATGAAGAAGAACCATCTGTTTTTGGGGCCGGCCCGATTTGTCAATGTGGGTCAAGCCTCTCATTACCCGACTGTTCAATAATTGACGTTATGTATTCAGCATGATTGCGATAATAATTGCGAGCTTTTTCGTGAAGGAAGATACATCACATTTCGTACCCTACGGCCAATTGCCATCGGGGAGGAGATAACTGCACACTATGGGGATAGCTACTGTACGTCCACTTGACTGTTCTCGTGATCCTTTTTTCACTAATATGTGCAGTCGGTCGGCGGAATAAGCATTGCCTTTGCGAGACATGCGAAAAGAAGGGTAGAGGGGGATATGCTCCGGATCAAGACGACGACGACCCTGCTTCTGATTCTGACTCTGATATCGATGAACGCGATGTAGCTGAAAACTTCGAAGAAGGCGCAACTGCAGATATCAATCTGAACGAAAGGCGCACACGGCGCGGCGTCTATGCCATTTCTCGTCAGCAGGACGAATCGGACGAAAGTGAGGAAGAAGATGACGCCGTTCATCTTGCCGATGCGAAGAATATTCCAGATGAAGGCGAGGTTGAAACAGCGGCGGAAATCGAAAGCCAGTCTGACCTCACGTCTATGACTTCAGGAATAGCTGGTGACGAGCAGTTGTCCTCTCTGTCTTCAATCCCCACTTCTCCTTTGACACCTTCCCGGTCTCTATCCTCTCTCAGTTCCCTCACGTCTGTAGAAGACTCTGCGCCCCCGCCACCGATAACGCCACAATCATCCAAGTCAACTCCGTACCGATCCATTATTTCGACTCGACGTCAGAAGGCGCGAGAAGCGCAGGAACAGTGCGGCAGCAATTCGTCTAGTCCGTCTATCGCATCCAAGACATCTCCGTCAACGGTCGATAAGCGCGAGACGCGTTCTGTCTCCTCTGGGAAACGCAAAGAGAGGGAGAAAACCCTTTCAACGCCTTTCTCGACGCCCTCACGCAATAGCAAGGGCAAAGAGAAGGCCACCCTTAAAGAGAAAGTTAAAGTTAAGAAAGAGGACAGTGAGCCTCGGAATTTGCGCACGCGTCCTACTCCCGCAGCAGGTTCCAATGACATTCTAAAGGAACTTCCAAAGGTACCTGAGGTGCCAAGGGATGCTGATGGGAAACCTCTTCCGTTGTGTGCTACCTGCCATAATATTCTGCCAGTCATATCTGTTGATTCAAAGGTTGTCTGGGGCTTGGGATTGGAGATATCCAAAAAGAAAAAGAATAAGCAGGATTGTCCTAGGTATGTCTCAACTCAACTTGCACAAACCTTTCCAGGACTCATGCCTACCCTAGATGTATGCGCCATTTTGCCATTTACGGTCAGCCATGGCCGCGCCGTCTCCCTCTACCTGGATCGGCTTCTGCGACCATGGCAACCCCACGAGAAGTCTCGCCTGTTGATTCCACACCCTCCCGCCGCATAACTCACAAAACCCTTGTTGCCTTACACCACAAGCTCGCAGCAGCAGCTTCGGTTTCTCCCAGAGGTCGAAAACGCCGCTCACCAGAGGATGATCACCCTTCTAAGCGCCAGAAATTAGATCAAAGGTCTGTCAGTTCGCGCTCTGTTTCCCACGCTCATTCTCGCGGTCGCCCACCACTCAGCGTTGTCCATACTCGCGTGAGTGCAAGTGCGGGTGCCGTCGAGAAGCGGCGTAGAGGCAGGCCTCGCTTGCGTAGTCTGTCTGTCAGTGCGATCGTGAAGCAGGAGCCGGATGATGATGACGTTCTGCGGGCTCCACCTGCGCCGTTCAAGGATCAACCTCGAAACCATAATGGCCGTTTTGACAAGAAGCCTGGCATGAAAGGGAGCTCACGTCGTCGACAGCAGCAGTCCGTGCCTACTCCTGTTCTGTCCAGAGCTGAACGAGCAAGTGGACGAGAAAAGCTGAAATTGAAGCTAGAGCGGAACCATGGCGCTGTTTCGGTGTCGGACGATGAAGGCTCGAAGCGCTCTCGTGACTACGATGACGACGACGACGATGACGACCGCGTCATCAAGAGGAAGAAACAAGAGCGTAACTCAAAACCTGCTGGCATGCCAAGTGGTTTTACTGTGTTAAAACCAAGTCCTATTGCATATGCTATCGCGAGCTTGAAAACTCGGTTTAGCCCAGGTGCTGCTAGCGAGTCGTCCGAGGAAAGCGATAAAGGTCCTGTCACCCCGGATGATCATTTCTCTCCTGAACCTGATGTTCGTGTGAACATGAATTCACCACCTTTACTACCGATTCCGTTTAAACCTTCTCCGGGTAATTACGCGATGCATACCTTGTCTTCAAAACTATCCAAATCCTCAGTGGAGGGGAGCGTCGAGGATGCTGTGGATCCAGATGCTTCGTCTTCATCTTCTTCCACTGACAGTGACCAACCTAGTGGGGAGAGGTTAGATGAGGTGTGGTCGAAGGAAGGGGTACGTTGGTAAAAGATGTTATCTGAGATCGTTCTTGGACTAACGAGTGGATGATTTAGGCCTGTGACCCAAATCATGGTTTTGGTCAACTTCAGTACATATACACTGCCATTCCATCTCCAATCAAATCAGCGAATAGACTGGTCGGACAGTTATCCTCCCTTAAATGCGACTTGCCGCTCAGACCGCCTCACTTTATAAATGCCGGCTGGGATTCTTGCTCCGACTCGGGTGAATAGTAGTCTTATTTTGGACCGTGTTGTCGCGTTGCTATCATTGTTTTTATTCTGTCAACATATTCTTCATGCAGAACATTGCAGCATAACATTATTGTAACTTGCTACTTAGTATACATACGATTACTCTATTTTTTTCTTGTTGTATTCAATGTGCTTGACAACTCAGACCCTAGTACTTATAGCAATGGTATAACTAGACATTCTCAAGCTACTGCTGCCCGTCAGGTTTAAGTGAGCTTCGCCCAGCTCGCAAAATCTCATCGGTAGATAATAGGTTGACGGCGATGACAGAACTGCAAATCATGACATCAACCATTATCCATAGGTGACTCAGGCCAACTTACCACGAGTGAAGCATTTGTCTCTTTACGCGGTAATTGTCCCATATGCCCTCTACAGTAGGGTCAAATGGCTCTCCTGATTGCAGATCGATACCAACAGTGTTACCCTCAGCTTGTTCCTCCTAAAAAGCGCAAAGTCATGAAAAGAAGATCGATAAAGAGTAATCCACATTACCTGTAGTGCTACAACTACATCCTGAACATCGAATCCGCCGTTTGCGGCCAGCGTTTTGGGTATGATCAACAGGGCATCAGCGAATGCCTGGACACCCATCTTCACGCGGCCTTTTGCAGATTTCTTTACTGGTCCACTCAGATGCGCCGAGCAGGCAACTTCAAACGCTCCGGCTCCAGGGATGAGGGCTTCATCCTCAAGTGCGTTCTTGACAGCTCTGAGACCATCACGGAGAGCATCTTGTATCTGTTGTATGGTGTGTGCATTGGGGCCTTTGATCAAGAGTGTCACAGATTTGGGTGATTTGACTTCCTCCACAAAAGTGAACTTCTCCTCTCCCAAGGTGTGCTCGTATACCAAACCGGCCCAACCCAGAATTGATGGTTCGAGGTCGTCGACAGAGTTTTGGGCGATACCGCCGCAGATGAGCTGCAGTCTGAGCCGATGATCAGTTAACTTTTAGGAGAATCGTAGATGCAAATACGTACCGCTCCATATTTCGCCGCTTTGCTCTTCGCAGAGCCAGGATACCGTTCTTGGCAAGAATATCGAGACTGAGAGGATCGATACCCTTTTGGTTGATGACAACAAAATTTTTCTTCTTATCTTTGCTGTCTGTAGCTCGGTCGCACACGAGGTTCTTGAGCTCCACGATTTTTTTCACCTTCGCATCGACGAACCGTCTCTCGGATTCGACGAGTTTCTCGCGCTGTTCTGCGGAGGAATAGAAGAAGCCCGAATTCACCTCGCTATCGTCAATGCTCAAAGATTGCTATCAAATTGACCTAAAGAGAACTTACGTCTTTTCATACTCCAAACTGACGTTGAGGGTTAGAACGAAAGCATTTTCAACGCGCTTGGGCATATCAGGATGCCGGGCGCCGTGGTCGAGAACGAGGCCCCGAATCAATTGTGTTTCTGAGGCGGTCCGATGTTGCATTTTCATGATTTCAACCATATGCAGGTCCACAGGATCGCGCCATTGATCTTTTGCGTCTGGGTGGATTATTAAGTCTCCAAAGTTAACAAGAAGTAAAGTAGAGAACCTTTTGAAGGTGGTGGTGGCCGTATGGTAAGGACGGCATCAACTACATCTGCGGCTAGCTGCTTAGCCATGGCACCATTCAATTTTGTTGCTAAAGACGTATTCGCGACGGTAATCAGCGTAGCACGATCTAATTTTGAAGGTTGCTTGAAGGTTTCCAGGAACTACGGTACAGTTGGTCAACAAGATGATTAATATAAATATCCGGTTACGCACTGATAAAGCCTCTTTTTTCGCCAAGTCAAATCCTTCGCCAATGACAGTGGGATGTACGCCTTCAGAGATGTATCGATCTGCTTGCTTCAGCAACTCTCCCACCAATAAGACAACGGATGTTGTCCCGTCTCCTACTTGATCATCTTGAGCAACAGCAGTCCGCGCAATCATAGCGGCAGTTGGATTTTGGATTTGCATCTCGGACAAAAGAACCTTTCCGTCCTTGGTCATCTTTATCTGCCCAGCACCATCGACGAGCATCTTCAAGGTTCCTCTTGGACCTAAAGTGTATAAATGAGTTTTCCTAGTAGGTTGACATGAATGGTCGACGCACCCAAGTTCCCCTTGACCACATTAGCAAGGCCCATCGCTCCGGTGGTGTTCACCTGCTCTAGTTGAGCACAACAGTTTTAGTACGGATTAAGAGTACGTACCTGGAGCGCTGCTGCACGACGTACACTCTCTGCCTTGGGATTAATGAGCTCAATACTGGAAGACATTTTGGCGAAGCTGGAAGCGCGTCCTATCCAAGATTGCAAGAAACACGTTCCAAGCTCCGCTTCAAGATGCGTTGGCCGTGCTTGGCTACAGCGTTGTCGGACCGGATACCGGCATTCTCACCAACTTAAGACCCAGGCCTTCCCTTACAAAACGGTCGTGTAAAGCCCTGCATGGTCTAATATTCTCGCAATGCCTTCATCGACCAATTGATCTCGAGTGTCGTGAATCTTTTGACCTGCCAACAAATGTAAGAACGATATCCAGTCTTCTACATGATCATGTCCGCTGGAAGCAGTCGAGCAGTTACTCTATGCCACACCTGCTCCTCTCCAGAAACGCTCTACATCAAGGATTATACACGGCGCAATATACTATAGTCAATATCGCTCTTGAATACCCTTCACTCCAATTTGTGGTATTATCGCGGACTGGTTCTATTCCCTTGAATTTTTTTAGGTGCACAGAATGACGGACTCATGACACAACCTACTCTATGTTGCCTACATCGACTGCTGCAGCTTGCCCACATAGTTTAGGATATTCAAGAATTTTATCGGGAGCACTTTTCAAGATACAAAACGTTCTGCGATGATGGCATTCTCTTCTTCATACTCTGCACACCAGAATCGCTTTATGGGCGTATTCCCTCGGGATCAGCTGTATGGGCACAACCCGAGTGCAAGAAATACTTTTACGAATCTCTCAAGTATCCAGCCAAAAGGTCACCTTCACATTCAAGGACGTGGGGCTTGCAACTGCGCACGCACCATGAGGTCGGTTGCTTGATGTAACTTCACAATGGTACACTTGATGCAACCCCTCGTTCGTCGATCATGACATCCTTTGTTGGGGATGTCGGTGAATCGGGTCGTACGTTGCATTTTTGTTAACTAGGCTTGCTAGAGAGTTGACGAACCTGACAACAGATGGCCGTGAAGTCGAGACTTTCAGTTGTTCGCGTTATTCGATACATGGATCGGTACCCCAGTTTGGAATCATTCCTCACTATCTGCCGTACATTGATGAGAGCTAGAAGATGATTCCGCAGTTCTCCCCCACGGGGTGATAGTACCACACTACTCAGTCGATGATGAACACAAGGGAAATTAGTAACCGGTGAATCGTGGTGATCATTGATTGGCTGTTCGTGCTTCCCAGGAACCAGAATCCTTGCGACTAGTTTTTCCTAGTCGTGGACCATGCGTGCGTCCGTGAGTTCTTTCTGGCTTCATATGGAAAACTTGTTGAATTACACAAGACATTACGAAAAGTAGTAACAAAGGACACAACAACGATCAAATACGTTTATCGTCAACCTTGTCCGTGCTGTTCTCTCTGATGGAATCCCCATTCTCGGCCGTTCTCAGTCCACTCGCATCATAATCCTTGAGATAAAAATACGTTGCCGGAAGTCCGACCAACAGCGCCCCTACCATGTTTCCAAGATAGGCAGCAATGAGAGATCTGTACGTGAACATTTTAGAAACACGTTTCACGCCCAATGCGACACATCGGCTTACTTGCGAATGTACTCTGCGGTGGTGAGCTTCAATGACGGTCAGTATTCACAAAATATCCAGTTGAAAGTTTAGAAGAAATGCTCACGTCTGCACCGAACATTATCCCCAGAGGCACCGAGAACATATTGGCAACCACTACATTCAGGAATGAAAACGCCGACTCTGATTGGCATATTAGTAGTCCCAAACTCACCGTGATCAAACGAGCATGCGACAAAAATCTATTAAAACCATTACCAGACTGGTAAGCGGTATTCTTAAAACAGACTTGCCCAAATGGGAATCCAGATGGCCACTATCTGTAAATCACGACAAGGGTCAGATGGTGTTTCAATTGCTTCATTTCCCCCACCTTTGATATGGTGTCCCTCGCCCCTGCGGCTTGCTGCGGGGTAGGTGAGAAATTGAACTAGCCAGTAGAACGATCCCACGTACCCAAACAGCGACACATACGAGCCAGTTGCACCCGATCCCTCTCAAGAATATCTGGTGCCAGTGTGGGTCCGCAGCTTTTTTTCTGCATAAATAGCAGTGATGGTAAGTTTAGAATACGGGATTTGGAGTGGATTTCTCTATACATTGCGAATGACTGGATATAGGATGAGTAAGGCTCTGTCGATACGATCCCACTGTCTGCAATGGATCAGTTTTGTGATGGAGGGGTGAGTGTGGGAGAGAGTACATTTCACGAGGATAGCTGCGAAGAAAAGGCTCCCGACGAGGTTCCCAAAGGTAACTGAAGGAGTGCCATGGCGTGGGGAAAGACTGAATCCTACGATTGGAGCTTACCGAGGAGAAAGTTTACAGGGAGACTCCACCATGGGATGGCTCGCGTAATGACCGCCATGGGAAATATCTGGGAGAGTCAAGCAAGGTCACTGGTGACACGGGGCGGATGACTTACCATCATGTTACTCGTGAGTAGCTCGAGGCCCTGCAGCACGATCCTGCCAAGAGAGCTGAGTACCACCGTGACTTTATGCAGTAGAGTGACTTGCATGACCAAACCGACAGGAAAGACAAACCCGCCTAGGATCTTCACGATTCCAGGATCAGACGCTGTGAGGCTAGTCGCCCCGCCAGAGATGACCTCTGACAGCAAGCCTCCAAATGAGAGCATCACGCCGGCCAGGACCTTTTGGGTATCAGTTCCCAGTCAAACAGTGAGGATTGAGGACCTACGGCTTTGAAGAATATGTTCTCATAGCGATCTCTGTGCTTGGCTACCCCGCTCTGGACGAGGTATATCGCGACCTGGGCGGGGCTGAGTGTAGGAGAGTTGGACATGGTGATATGTGGAAATCGGCTCACAAGTTCCCATTGGCCTTTAAGAATGGTCAGGAGATACGGAATATAAATAGTAGCACCTCGGGGGCCGTCAACGCGTACTTTTAATAGACAAGATCGATTGATCGAGATTTCATAACATTGGATTATAATAAGCAGAACAACATGAAAGCAATTTGTCACACAGAGCACATAAATACTTGTCGTCTCATCGGTGGGAGCCAAGCCTTTTCGCTAGCGGCACTTTTGGGCGGTGATCCTGCTTCATTCCCCCCCTGCTGTCAGTCGTGGCAAATAAAGTGCCTCGATTGTGCAGACTTCTCTCCTTCCGCTTCATATGCGTCGGCGCAGGGAAGGGCTCCGGCAGGCCCTGGTCAGGACCCGCAGAGTAGAATATCTTGGGTTGCCAGGCCTCTTGCTCGTCCATGATGCACGAGTTTTTGAATTTTTCAACGAGGGCTTCTTTTCCTCTGGGAGCGGATCAGATCGTGTTGTGTAAAATTGGGGAAACGTACTGGTAGTTTGCGTAGCTCATCTGGAGCACTTTTTCACTCGAGAACATGTTCCTGTTGGCGCCAAGTAAGCGAATGAAATAAGAGAACTGTAGAGTATACCATTTTTTCCCCAGGCGCTTCTTTGCGAATAATAACAGATCTTCGACTTGAATGAAATTGACAAAGGCATATCCAACATTGCAGCCTGGGCACGAGGATGAGTAGATGCACAAGGAATGAAAGCCAGACGTGCCATTTTTGAAATCCATCCTGAGATACATAAAATCAATCCGCCTGGGACAGACCTTGTCGATAAACGACAACAGGTCGCGGTCTGACATTTTGTTGGGAATATTTTTGATCATAACGGTTGTACGAGTGTCACCGCCGTTCTCGATGAGGGAGAGGTCAAGCTGGTTGCGTACACCT
The DNA here is from genome assembly GCA_028551335.1 of Armillaria sp. CMW 4456. Taxonomy (NCBI): domain Eukaryota; kingdom Fungi; phylum Basidiomycota; class Agaricomycetes; order Agaricales; family Physalacriaceae; genus Armillaria; species Armillaria sp. CMW 4456. The sequence goes on from JANDKJ010000292.1 coordinate 557,021, forward strand.
TGTTGCTCGTCCTTTGGCGGAGTTGATTTGTGGAGGGGTCGGTTCCTTGGTGGCTGGTCTGGGGTAACATCGGGGTAGGCTGGACCTTCTGGAACAAAGAAGCCTTGAGCAGGAGACCAGAACTCTGGCTGGTGGGGAGCAAAGGGGGCAGGAGGCGGAGCCCATGAGAGGCCATGGATGGGTGGTGGGAGGCGGTGGGGGTCGTCGTAGCGGAAGGTCAGTACGGGGGACGTGGGGTACGGGGACGGCGGCGGGTAAGGATATGGGGCGGGATACGGGAGAGACGGGCCGTCGTAGTAATGCTCTGGGTGGGCGGCGTAGAACGGGCCTGGCTCGCTGTCAGGAATTGACGGGCCGGGATCCTTGGTTGCCAGATGTTCGGATAACTCCTCCGAGGGAGGAGAGGTGTAGAAAAAGGTAGGCGAGCTGGAGGACCAGACGAGAGTGCGGTCGTCGTCCTCGTCGTCAGGCTTGGCCTGCGTGTTGATGGGAGGCGGAAACCCTCGGCGCCGTCCAAAATGCTGCAAGGTACCCGTCGAGTCTTCTCCGCCACTTGGAAACGGAACAGAGTTGGGTTCTGACTCTTCCCGGCCAAACACCTGAAGCTTCATGCCAAAGAGCATTTGTCCGTCCAGGGCGGCGTAGGCAGCGTCGGCGTCGCGGAAATCGCAGTATTCGATGTGGTAGCAGCACTGAGAAAGGTCAGACGAGGTGGCGGAGAGGGACAGCAACATACCAAGTCGTCGTTGAGCGAATCAACAACGTTGATTGAGCGAATGGAGCCAAACGACTCGAGTAGCTGCATGAGAGTGTCGCCATCGACAGGTCGTTTCCGGGAAGAGCCATCGTGCTCGTCGACGCCTCGGACGGAGATGTAAAAGGTGGCACTGGCAGCCTTGAGGAAGTTTGAGTCACCGGTCAACTGAACGGTCTGGTTTGGGGTGAGATAACGGCAGCGGAACCAACTGTCATCGGCACAAATGTCGAGAAGACGGCTGGTACGGGTGGCAAGGAGGGTATGGGCTGCCTGGGCATACCTGACGTCGAAAAAGGCGAGGACAACGATGCCTTTGGACTGTACATAACGAACAAAGACACCCTTGATCGGAGAGTCGGTGGTTGACACGTTTTTGAACGTCGAGAACTGGCGTTCGTTCGCTGGTGGATCACGGCTGTCAGAGGACGAGCCTGGCAGGCGACCTAGGGACTCTGCAGAAAGGTAGGACGAAAAGAGGTGACTGAGAGTATCTGTCTTTACTGTGCGGGAAATATTGCTGATCTGGAGCAAGTTAGCTCAAAGAGAGTGCAGAGACGGACTGCTGACCAGGAGAAAGCGAGTCGCGTCGGGATTGGCGCGTTGGACGACAGTGGTCGCGTCGTCGAGAGAGTCGGCAGTGCGAATGCTGGAGGACGGGGTGAGGGGCGGGGTAAGGAGTTTGCTGTGGACATGGGGGCGCGTCTGGTCGGGCCGGGGGAGCGAGAAGGAGGTCGTGAGGGCCGGCGGAGTGGCAGGGAGATGGAGATTGTCCCGCTGAATGGCACTAAGCTTGGCGGGAAGCGGGCCTGAATGGGGCGGGAACCTAGAAAGGGAATGAGGCGTGTTGTGCAAGAGACATAGGAACAAATACCAGATATTTGGAAGAGACGGAGAGTGCTGGAGACGAGGTGGGTGTTCGCGTTTGCGGCTAGCCATGGGCGATGGAAGTGAATGGTGGGCTGGATATAAAGTAATAAAGACGACAGATCTGAAACTTGAAAGGAAGACAAGATTGCATCTAATTCACGTCAGGAAATCGATTCGCGGTCTTCGGAAACGCCGTCGTCAAGCTCCCTCTGCTAGAAATTTCAAAATGCACGAAAATTAACGGAAAACAACGTACTGAATAGTCTAATCAGCTCCCTTTCCCAGCGATTTGCCCTCCGTACACGTCACTACCGCAAGCATGTTGCCTTCCAACCTCGGACCTGTCCGCGCCACTCTATCCGGACCAGTTCGAAAGCCAATTTCCCAGATCATGTGATCGTACGTGCCTTTCTTCTCGCCATGCCCTTCTACCAAATGGTCTGCATTGCAGCTCACAACCAGGAATATGTATGTTCATCATCCATTCCTATCCTCTTCTCATCTCCTCCAGGCCAGGATAAAAGCTCTCGTGTCCATGACCGCAAACCATATCCTCAACACCGGCGGTGTCGTCCGTAAAATTGAGTACTGGGGCACCCATATCCTGCCCCATCGGATGCATCGTCACAGTGTCCCCCACAAACTCGGAGAGTTAGTCTCCCATCCTTTTTTCTTGTCTTTTTTCCCTGACATTTCACAGCTATTGGTCACTTCACTTTGACACCTCGCCCCGGACCCTCCGTTCGCTCAACCGGGTGCTCCGGCAGGACCCCCTTGTCATCCGCTGGACAGTGCTCAAGCAGGGCCAGAAAATCGAAGACATTGCCGCAAAGGGCCGTCGTCTCATACATGCTGGCGATCAAATGCTGTAATCCCCGAGCCCTTTTACGTGTCTACTACTCTTTCTTTACGACGATCCAACCATGCTAGAACCTGTTTCAGTTCGTACCCTCCAACAAGCAAGCTTTCCATTCCAGCTCGTCTTCCTCCGTAGTAGTCACTGTACTTTTGCGTCAGTCCCCAATCCATCCATCCATCCCTGGCCTCTCACCATTCAAGCTCGTCTCCAACATGAAGACATTCCTTCAACAATATCCCTGCTCCTGTCCTTCGATTCACAGCCTCCAATGTCCGAATAAATATCTCCTTGCATGGCTTCTCAACCCCTTCTTCCTCGCTTAGCACAATCGGATCTAGATAGTCAGGAAACCCCAGGTCCTTCAGTACAGATCCTGCCACATGTCAGCATAGACCACCATTAAGCTCAACACGTACGAGTTCGTGAATCCGAATTACTTATCACAGCCGTCCGGATCCCCCTGGAATGCAGTTCCTTGACTGAGGTAGCGTGAGATGATAACAACAACCACACAATGCACACAAACTAAGCGGAATAGCATCGTCATATGCCTTGTATCCTTCCCGTGAGCTAAACCGGTGCATAAGACCATCCACAAGGTCCTGCAAACACTTGTCCAGGGCTGCTGGCTGTAAGCTGCCATGTCATCGTCAACCAACGACCCTACCATCTGAATTTGCTTTGGCGCCCAATGCCGTCCTGCGTATCACCTCGGACCACCACGCGGTGCTGCCACTGGAGTATGCCGGACGTTCCTTCTGCAACGCCCCCAGTGCCGCCTTGAACGACAATTTCACAGCGTCCGGGTCCAGCTCGCCAAGGTACGGCCTGAATGCACGCGCATATTGAACATGCACCGGTTCTCTGAGGTTTATTAGCGTGAAAAGGGCGTCAAAGGTGACTAGTCGTATGGACATGTAAGCTGTCAAGCGAGGAGAGACACCGGTCCGGACTTGCCTGTTGCTGGCTGTCATGTTGGCTCTGTTTCTCCTTGTCACTCTTGTCGCAGCGAGACCTGCAAAGGATGCCTGTGCAGCCATCGCCGGCAAGAAATGGGTCACTCCGAGCCAGGCTCGAGCCTGCATCTCCTTTGCTCCCGTCGACCCCGTGCTCAAAGCCAATGTACGTGACCAATACCCACCAGTAGCATATACTCACCTTTTCCCAGACTATCGAAGTCCTGAACAAGACTCTCGCTTTCCATACTTCTGTCAACTACCAGATCCAAGCTCCAAAGCCCTTCAGCGATGACGTGCACGAGGACCTCCATGCCGACCTCGCCAGGATCACTCTCCAGGATCACCCTTTTGAATTTGACCTCCATCTTGATCTCTTCCGGGCTTTTAAACGCGTCAATGACGGGCACTGCGTTGTGTTGAACTACTGCTACGACTGTCAGTTCACTTGCATCTAATTCTGGCACTTGCACTCACTGATCGGTTATAGCACTCTACGTATCCTACCTCCCTACGCCCCTTGTACTTCTTTCCGACCACACCGGTGCCCAGCATGTCCATATAGCACCAGAAGCTTTCTCCGTCGCCTCCGCAGAATTCGGCCACGAGATCGAGTATTGGCAGAAACGACTGCCTGGGACGCTCAAAGGGAACCTCGAGTCCGTCAGTCTTATCACCGATTTACCCCCCATTGATTACTGTCACTCAATAATATCTAGCTCTCTGGGGCCCGCGTCCTTCTTATTGATGGCCAAGATCCATTCGTAGCCGTCAACGCCAATGCCCAAGTGACTGGAAGTTATCAATCATTTGGGACCCGTCAGAACTCGTGCGTATTTTATGAATCAGCGTGCTCAATGTCAGTAATACGTACTAGTTTCTTCGCCTCATACCACCGCGGCCGGAACGGTTGGGAGTACGTGATGGGCAATTTTGCACAACAGACGCATCCGCTCGTAGATGCTGTCGAGCTGACGATCCAGCGCGTCAATAGCACTTCAACCGACACCATCACTGTATGTTATTTCACTCCACGACAGTCCAGATGCGTGAGTTCAATTTCGTGTACAGATCCCATACAGGTCTCGCTTTGGCTCCGGCTCCAAGAATTTCACGGATTTTGAGTCTTACCGGGCGCAAAACTGTATTGCGGGGAAGCATACCAATGGATACGATGCTTATGAGGGCCTGGACGGCGAGCGGCCGATAGCTTACTTTGAACAGCAGCCACCTGTGGATCCTAGAGAGGCAAGGAGGCATGCCATGAACGTGATCGTAGATGCTATTCCCCCCACTGATATCAAGCTGCCGGAGGAGCTACAACCCACTACCCAGGCACTCAATGAAAGCTATAGTGTAGCTCAGTTTTATCTTCTTGATGATAAGATCACGGGAGTGCTTGCTCTTGGGAGTTTCTCAGCGCAGAATTTCTCGATGTTTCAGTCTAGTTTACTGTCCGGTCTGAACGGCCTCAAGTCATTGGGAGCTCAGCGCTTAGTGGTAGACGTGGTTTGTATCCTTTGCGTATTACCCTTGTCCATGTCTTTACTGACGGATGTAGACGAATAATGGTGGCGGTATGCGATCTTTTCTGACAAATAAAGCTTATGGTATTCATTTTACTGCCCAGGATACATCTGCATTGCTCATGTGAGTGTTACTTTACATGACATGCTGCTAGCTGCTCAAGTCTGTACAGTGGCTTCACCGCATTGTAACGTACCGACAGTTCCATGGAAAGGCCTAAGAGCTGACAAGTCAAAGATCATAGGGCCCAAGGATTCCACAGAGCCACAAGCAGGTCTGGACAGCAAGATACGCGCTGGACCTCTAGCGCAGTTGATCGTCAAAAATATTCTCGACGGTGCTGATCCGGAGGAGCTGCTTTCTTACAGTCCTCAGCAATGGACGAATGCTTCGCATGTGCCGTTCCCGGCTGACTATGACTGGCTTCATCCGGTGGTGAATGTGGATATCAATGGGAGGGCTGATGCGTTCAGTCCTAGGTTAGCACTCGGGCTTCAAGGTGTTCTTGTTTGCTGATTTTGTTTGGGCAGGCTAGGACAGGAGTGCCAACCCTTTAGTGAGGAACCTCCTGCGGAACCGCTCTTCAATCCCAATAATGTTGTGATTGTGTCGAATGGGAGGCGAGTATATAGGTTGTACAAATTATTTATATGTGTGACGTTTGTGTAGATGCGCAAGTTCCTGCTCGCTCTTCAGTGTAAGCCTCTTTTCTTCCTCATGGTGTTCCTATGAAATGAATTTTGGGCCAGATAACTATGTCCAAGCTCGACGGCGTCAAAACCGTCGTCGTCGGTGGGAAGGCGGACACGCCGCAAGAATATTGTGGCACGGTGGGTGGTCAGTCGACAGATTTCTCGACCATCGACACAGAGATCAAGGTGAGGTGAACTTTATGTAATAGGAACGAATGAATGTACTCATTCATATCAGACGACGCATCTGAAGAACCACACACTCGCTCCACCGGATTTGTTAGTTTTCCTTTCATTCACGTTCCCCGATTGAAGGACGATGTTAATATAGACTCACGAATACCGTACAAGGGATCACGTGGAGACTCGGGTATGGAATAGACGACCCCGAGGAGCCAGAAGGTGCGCGCTTTTACCTCTTCTATTCGTTCTAGAGTTTGTTTTTGAATTTTGAATAGAGTGGCAAGGACATCCTGCGGATCTCAATTTAGCACTAACAGAAGCCATGTAGGTCCTCATCTATATTTCATCCTCCGTACACTGATTACACGTCTGCTAGTGTCAATAAACCTGTGGCAATTTGGGAGACAGTGGTTCGAGAGGTATTTACAGGAGCTTTCTAGTGTATTTGCACTCGTATTTCAAATTATCTTGGTGCCTAGCCCGTGTCCACGTGAATTATTTAAGTAATGATGTCAGTGCGCAGGGCCGGTTTAGAACCGCTTCCTTTTCTCTTGCATACTACACCCAGCCTATTCTCGCCTGGCATCTACTATTCATGTTAGCAATCGTTGTCGAATAGACTCTAGCATCTATCAATCACCGTCTCTGCAATTTAAACTACTTCTCTCACCATCATGGACGAAATCATCCCCGGTCTCTGGGTAGGAGACCTCCCAAGCGCCCTGAACGTCGAGCTATTGAAGAAGAACCACATATTCAGTATCCTCTCAGCGATGCGCGGCCGAATAACCATACACGAGGTCCGTGCCTTTTCTTTCCTCTATTCTATTCTAACTTCGAAGTTAGACCTTTGTTCGGCATCAGATTTCACTCGACGACACGGAAGAGGCAGACATCATGATTCATTTTCTCCCTTCGATAACCTTCATTCAGACGGAGTTGGACAAGGGCCGGAGCGTGTTGGTGCACTGCCAGGCTGGGATGAGTGAGTAATATTATTAAAGTTGGAACGATTTGTAGTTCCTGAATGTTTTCTTCTAGGCCGGAGCGTCACGCTTGTAGCCGCCTATCTCATGTATACCCGGAATTTAACACCAGAGGCGGCGTTGGAGCTCATTAGAAAGTCGCGTCCGAATATTGAGTGTGTTTGCTTGCTCTCCGTGTTGCTACTGTGTGAAACTCATTGTCAATATTAGTCCTAATCCTGGATTCCTAGTCCAGCTCGACTTATTTCACAAGGCCTCATTCAGGATATCACGCAAGGATAAGTCGACTCGGATGTTCTATATGGAACGAGCTGTAGATGAAGTTATGAGTAAGGACTACCACTGTCCATACCGCCCAACGCGCTAACTGTGGTCTTCCTTTCAGATGGCGACGGAACCCTGCCGCCCACCGACATGTTCGCCAAGTTTCCCCGAACACCATCTGACTCGACGCCCGCTACGCCGGCGGGACCGCGACGGCGTATACGCTGCAAAATGTGCAGGTAAGATCCTCTGTCATATGAGACACCATTGTCAGCGTCCCTATGAATCAGGCAGGAGCTGGCAGCAAGGGAACACATGCTCGACCATGGTCAACTCGGACCTGCGACACCAGCATCTCAGACCCCGGCTGGGTCGCGACGCCCATCAACCAACACATCACTTTCTCGACCTTCCTCCGGCCAACCACGATCAAGACTCAGCTCGAGCAGTGATGCCCCTCGTCCTCGGCGACCAACTTTTGGTGGACTTGGTGACTCGCTCTCGATGTCAGCGCTAGACACTGATGACCCGGAAGAGGACGAGAACACCACGAAACCTTCTGCGCAATCCAGGGGAGGGAAACGTCCATTTCCCAACCTGTCCAGGAGCCTTATGGACTCGCTCTCCATGTCTGCGCTCGAAACTGAGGACGACGAGGAGATAGATTTGTCTGGTGTGGCAAAAACAGACCTTACTCCCATGAATAATGCGGGAGTCCCGTCAATCGATGCCGCAACCTTACTAGGGCGCCGTCTTTCTGATGCGGTCATCGCAATGTCGCCCTCTGATACAGAACCGGGACAACCGCCCTCTGCACCTCACACTGGAGCCGAGACAACACAGTATTCCAGTCCTGGAGACTTGGCAGCGCAGCTATATGCTAATCCCAAGTTGGCTGCGTTACGCGCTCCCATGGGAATGGGGATGACCCCAATACAGACAAATGTGGCTAAATCGAATACCAGCACAACTAGCCCGCCTATTCTCATGAATCCCAAATGCTCGGGCTACTTTGTAGAACCTGTAAGTTGGCCAGAGAATGCAACCATTACCTTTCTGATACGTAACCTGATAGATGAAATGGATGGAACCCTTTTTGGAGAGCGGAGAGTTGGCTGGAAAGATTCTATGTCCCAACAAGAAATGTGGAGTGAAACTTGGTAATTTTGACTGGGCCGGGGTTCGCTGTGGTTGCAAATGTTGGGTAACACCTGTAAGCGTCAAACCTTTCCCTGTGTTGCAATAATGACTAATGTTCATCAGGGATTCTGTATCAATCGCTCCAAAGTTGATGAGATAGTCCACTGATTTGAGCACTGTAGTGGCTGGATATGGTTGCGCTCTCCAGTCCTTTCTAAATTTCGCAGAGACTCTTCAGGCAAGTCAGATCAGTAATAATGCTCGAATTATCAAGAATGATTGAAAACACGGTAAAAACTTTGAATGAACACAAGTTATATAACTATTGGCGCGATCGTAAACGACTACCCTACTCATCTTCCTCGACATCACCGAATTCGAACATACCGAGACGCTCACGCTTTGCTTCCTTAACTGACGTCTGAAGTTTCTTAAGGAGCTGAGGGTATGAATGCAAGTATCGGCATTTGCGATCTATCATTGCTAGTCCTTCGCTTAGAAGATCCGCATTGATGCACGATAGAGGGTCTTGGGCAGCAGCGGGATCCGAGGGGTCTATGAGCCGAAGGTGAAGGAGTGGGCCATCTTGCTGATCAACATTGGCAATCAATTTGCGACCTTCACACAGGGTGCGGAAGCGATCAACCGCCTCTGTGTGATAATCACTGTTGGGGTCGACCAGTTTCACGAAACTAGCGAATGGTAAATGTAAAAATAAGGAAGGCAATGGAGAAGAAAATGCTTACCTGAGTCGAGCCTCATGGGCTTGCCCTGGCAAGTTTCGGAACCGAGCATCGAGAGGTCTAATGTTGGCAAAAGATACCGTGTCCTGGTTCCCATAGTCGATAAAAGTCACCTCGGCCTCCTTTTTTATCGGCGAGGCTCGGCGGATTTTAGCGCGGTACCACGAACCATCCGAGAACTTCGCTGAGACTAGGTCGCCACCCTTCGGAACGAAACCAGTAGGTACGGCGGCTGCTGTCTGGTGATAGGCGGAAAAGTCTCGCATGAGTTCACGCAAGGACGCGATACCTAATTCGCTATCCATCAGCACTAATAGTGTCAAGAATAAGCAGGGATCAAACCTTCAGAGCTAAGAATCTGCACGGAGAATCCAAAGCCATTTTTTGTCCGAATGTCGCTTACTATGACATCCTGATACTGCGTTTTGAGAGCTCCTGACCCGTCATCCTCAGGAGCAGCCTCTGCTTCTTTTTCTGCAGCTTCGTCGTAATCCTTCCACAGCTACAAGAAAGGACGTTGGTATATCAAGGAGATAACTTGAGGAAGCAAAACATACATTACGTTTCGCGGTCTTTGCCTCAGCCTATAAACGGCGTCATGAGTAAAGAAAGAACACCACAACGGAACAGACTAACCTCAGCGTCATATAAATGCCGCGCCCATGATAAACTCTCTGCAGAAAATGAATGCACGGTAGCCAACCCCTCCCTCACGAGTGTAATAGCGGCATTCTCCGTCTTGTTTAAAAACAGGGAACCGATGAATCCACCAGATTTATCGATGGTATCCACCTCGAATTCAACGTCGCGTTGCATATATCTCCGTGTTGCGAAGTCGAAGGCTTCAGCGCCGAACGGTTCACTTTTCTCCGAGGCGTTCCGTGCAGTTCGGGGGGCACGGATACCTGACTTTATGGTCAATTTTGATCGGACATACGGAAAGTTAGAGACATACCACCAAGAACCAAGGTCAAGGTCTGGTTATCTTTGGGAAGGAAGATCCTGTTATATTGCTCAGAAAAAAGAAACGGTGGAGTAGACAAATAACATACTTGAAGCGCGACCCCGCAGCGACATAATCAACGACTGCGGGTATGCGACCTAGTCTCTTGAAACCGTTGAGGAATTGGTTGGCACGCAAATGCGTCTAGGAGAGTAGAATGGTCATGATTGGTTGTTATCGTTTGAAAAGCTTTGACTACCTCTGATATATTCAGCGGTTGCTTCGGAGGAGGGATGTCTTTCCCGGAATGAATACCTCGTGCCTCAGTCGATGCGCTGAGAAGAAATTCAGAGAAATAGAAATAAACGAAAGAACGGAATCTGCATACGTCTGTTCAGCTGCTATCAACTTGTCATAGTCCGATGATCGATCTTCATCGTCTCTCTTATGACGTACGACACTGGCATAACCTTTCTCTACTAACTGTTCTGCTACGTTTCTGAAAGAAGATTGGTCAACAACAACGAAATTTGTACGGAGAGAACAACATACACATTTTGGTTTCCATAGCGAACGGTGGCGCATTCCCGCTCATCATACTCCCCCTCGCGGGGGCGAACAAAATCGATCGTAACGCGAACATGTTTGCCAATAAGTCTTTTACGCAAAAATTCCTTGGCTTCCTGCGCATAGGTGGCCTGCTTGGGATCGGAGAGTCTAGAATGAAAGAACACATGAGCGCCGGGCTCTTTTTGAGCACCAGAAATTTACTTTGGCCCTCTCGTTGAGCTCAGCTGAAGTTTTCGTTCTTTACCGGTATCCTTCTCAACTACTGAAATTTGGTCGCCGTTCCAGACCCGGATTACAGTGCCCTCAAATACTCGTTTGTTCCCATCCACAGCGCCGCCGTTAGGTCTCGACGTTGAAGATGCCACACCTGCATACAGACATGCATGCTTTTCTTTTGCGGTTTTTTCAGCCACGCGTAGCCGTTCCATTCCACCGATACTTGCCAACATGCCTGCGTGCCAGTCGACGATGCGTGCCAGTCCTGCCGCGACTAGAAATTCCGCGACATTTCCAGCCGGATGTAGAACTAAACGTAGAAATAAGTTTTGCGGTGTAAAAATTTGGCGTTTTGAACAAACCTTGGCCAATGAATATGCTAGCTGTTGCGGGGGCACTGCCAGTGGTGCCAGTTTGGAATGGTGTTGCAGTTGACGTCGGTAGAGACAATATTTGAACACGCACGAGACGTTGAAGAAGGCGAGACTCAGTGAAGAACTTGGCCTGCCCAGACATATATTCATCAATAAAAACCACAGCAGGGTACATAACAAAGTTGTGATATAACCCACTTCTTCTCCCCATGGCTCCGAAGCTTCTCCTGGTTTACTTGCAACGCGAGGACTACGAACACCAGCCAAGGCGATGTTGACAATCTGATGTTCCCCGTCGGGCATGAGCAGACGTGTCCGTAGAGTAGTACCATCCCGGACTTGTTCTACAATGGCTAGAAAAAAGCGGAATGAATCGAACGGGATAAAGAGGACTGGGTAAAATTCGCTGTACCATCCAAAGATTTCCCTTTCCATTCCGAAACAAAACTTTGGGAGTCGATAGGCATTGTGTGATGGACCACGCGGGCCTGTAGAACATCTGTACTGATGATCCAAAGATACACGCCTTACGCACCTTGGGACCATGGGGATTCCATAAACCCTTACCAGCTGATCTGGCCTCATTCTCGAGCTCGCGTTTGCGCGTGTCCTCGTCAGTAGGCTCGCGTTTGATTTCTTTAACTTTGGCCCATCCGTTTTTGAGTAATTCTGATGCGACGTCGAGCCCCCCAATCTCAGCTGCGCCAAAGTCGCGTGGCATGTCATCATTTGTCGGTAAAGAATGTGTAGATGTGAATGAAATTTCCTTTCCTACAGCAAGAGCTCTGAGGAACTCGCGAGATTCAAACGCCCAAGGCTAGTAGACGACAGATCAGCATGTCTACCGGGCAGCAAGAGTGACATCGCACCTCATCTTCCCTAGCGGAAGAGCCCATACGAGGTGCTCCTACATCTGCAAGGTGGAGAATCCTATACGGTGTCACAAGACACGTTGGCACGACAAGACAAAAGGAAACACACCTTTCTTTTGGAGGCTGTCCCTGAGGCCCAGGACGACCACGAAGCACAAGAGAATCGCCAGATATAACAGCTGAAGCAGAAAAAAGTGATGAGAACTTGGTCTCCAGAATGAAACAGGATAACTTCACATTTCACGATCTAGACAGGATATAGGATATAAATGCTTGAAACAAGATAAAGAAAGGCTCGAATTGAACGTACAGCTTTCAATGACATTGCAAGAAATCAGGAACGAGGAATATGTAGCGCAAAGATAAACGAGAAGAGAACAAATGTTGGCACACTAACAAATGGGTTTCCAATTTTCGTAGATCTACTTGGATCTGCTTGTCACCGGGCCCTGTTTGAACCACATCCAAATAGTTAAAAATCGTCCGCATTAGGTACTTACACGTAGTCACAAATTATATCTTGTATTAGAAGCAATAAATTTGACCAGGAATGCCAGAAGAACACCCGTAAAAGTTCATTTTAATCTCCACCCTTCGAGCCTGGAAAACCTTGTCGTCCTTAATCTCCAATGCCACCAAAGGAACTATACGCCTTTTCTAAGCAGCCAGCAAAACAGATTTATCTGGCATATCAGTTGTTCACGACCATTTTTCTTCGCTTACCCGTTTGGTTTCTGCTTGCTGTGCCCAAGTTCGTCTGTAACTGCGTGCTAGATTGTATTCGATCTGATTTCTGGTAGGTCCAACCGCCCAAGACCAACATGGCCCTTGAAGCGCGTCCTGTTTCTTCGACTTTTCAGACATTTCATGTATATCACTTCACAGTGCGTTATTGAACCTGGTGTGTGCGAATGGTTGACGTATTTTCCTGCCAAGGACCGGGCCTATCTATACCACTCCAGATCATCTTGCCATTACCCCAGGGGTCGGAATAGAAGGGGTTTGGATTCCCCCCGCCGACAAATATATGACCAAGAGACTCAAGGCTATGGCAGAGGTTTCGAAGGTGTTGCCTACGCGTATTCCTGGATACTGGGTTCATAGAAAGGGATCCAAGATCGAGTTCGGTTCCCCGCCTGCTGCCGATGGAAAAGTTGTCTTGTCCTTCCATGGAGGAGCATATATCCGCTATTCCGCTCATCCCGATGATGCCACGGCCACTATCGCTAAAGGACTGCTGAAACATGTTGCTTCAGTACAGCGTCTTTTTTGTGTAGAATACCGATTATCGAAGACCCCCGCTGGTGCGTTCCCAGCAGCTCTGTTGGATGCGTTGTCTGCGTATGTATATCTCGTCAATGATATCGGCTTTTTGCCAGCCAACATCATTGTCGAGGGTGATTCCGCGGGCGGCAATTTGGCGTTGGCACTGACAAGATATCTTGTCGAGTCTCAAAACAACACTGAGGGTGTATCAGTGCCTTCACCGCCATCTGCTCTTGTTTTATTCTCGCCATGGGCAGACTTGGGCGTGTCACACTTCACGTATGGATCCATCGCTGCGAAGAATTCGTCGACAGACTATGTCGGTGAAATGGTAGAGGCTAATTATGGAAAGAAAATCTTCATTGGTCAACATGGTAGAGACGCTGTATCAGTAAACCCGTACATGTCACCGGCCTCCATCGATCCTCGAATGAAGATCGACTTCAAGGGATTTCCGAGGACGTTAATAGTGGCTGGAGGAGCAGAAGTATTGCTAGGAGTGATTCGGACGCTCAAGGAAAGGATGATCAGAGATCTTGGGGAGAATAAGGTGGGATTCTATGAGGCTGCCGAAGGTATACACGACTACGTTGCCTTTCCACAATGGGAACCTGAGCGGACGGAAACATATAGGGCCATTGCAGAGTGGCTGGCGAACCCTGTCGAGGCACGGCTCTAGAAATAGCCTGAACGAGAATTTGAATTTACTTGTTCCTACTACTACACCACCACAATGACATTGTCAGACAGCGTATATACGCGACAGCCATGGAAATTCGTCTACCTGTTATACCAGTTGGCTGTTACCTTAACCATCCATCTGCCTCTATGGATTTTTCTTTCCATGATACGACGCCCACGACAGTCATGGAGTGTCTCGCGCACCGTGCTTGTGCAGCTCATTCGACGACTTGTGTATATCACCGCTAAAACAGGTCCGATCTCGCCATGGGAGGTACCCAGCCATAGAAGACTCGTGCCCAATTCAGGCGGTGTCTGGGTTGAGCCATTGCCGCCGTCGGAAGTCTCTGAAGAGCTCCTAATGCTTGCCTCTGCGTCGGGGGCAGTACCAGTCCGCATACCGGGGTACTGGATACCAGCAAGCTCATCGTTAATGCCGGCGAAGAGAGGGGAGAAAGTGTTGTATTCGCTGCATGGTGGGGGTTATTATGAAGGCACTGCCCACCCATCGAGCCTAATGGCTACCATTCCGGACAGTATACTCAAAAGTTGCCCATCTGTCACACGTGCATTCGCTATTGAATACCGCCTCTCAACGATCCATGAAAATGCGTTTCCTGCTGCACTGTTTGACGCGCTATCGGGATACCATTATTTGGTCAGCGTCCTGCATATATCTCCTGATGACATTATCGTCGAGGGAGACTCGGCTGGGGGGAATCTTGCTCTTGCTCTCACACGCTATCTTGTCTCAAACACAACAAATCTCCCCGTGCAATCTTCATTGCTACTTCTCTCTCCTTGGTGCGACATTGGGTTGTCTCATGATGTGCCAAAATCATCGAATATCCTGCAACTGCACGCAGACTATGATCCCGAACCCTGTGGCGTTGATGACGCTAAAAGAGCATTCTTAGGACCCAATGGGTGGGGTGCAGCAGAGATCAATCCATACATATCGCCCGCGTCCCGGAATCCGGGACTCAGCATTCACTTCAAGGGATTTCCGCCGACGTTCATTGTCGCTGGGGGTGCTGAGAACCTTGCACCCCAGATACGTCTGCTAAGGGACCGGATGCAAAAGGATTTAGGCTCAAAACTGCGATATTTTGAAGCTGAGGGAGGGTCTCACGATTATGTCATATTTTCCTGGCAGGAACCGGAAAGAAGCAATGCGCTGGGAGAAATTGCAGACTGGACCTCCACATAGTGTTCTATCATATCGCCAGCAGTTATCCATCTTTCTTCTTTCCTAGCAAATTGAAGTACACCGCCTCAAGATCTTTCCACTTCGGTCGAGCAATGTCAAACCCTTCCACGACTGTGCTGTACGTATCGCCTCCCATACGAGCGACCACTTGCAACTTTTCAGGGTCGACTCTAGCACCGTCGCTGTCCAGAACCGATTCCATGGCGTGACAATGCCGTATCAATCCCAGTACGACAGTCACTGTCGGCTCTGTGGTACCGGCAGGCGCAATGTCCTGATAGGAATGAAGCTAAAGAAACAAACTCATCAATCTATACTGAGTACTATTCAAAAACCAGCCGTACCTCGCACTCCATGGAGAATGCGCTCTCTTTCACTCGTGCCGGCTTGACCTGGGTCTGCAGGCAATTGACCATTGAAAATAGACCAGCTAAAATAAAACTCACACTCGGCTCCATGGTCAACCCGCTGAGAACCCATTCATCAGCTTCAGATGCTTCCACTGAAGTGATGCTGGCTGCCTCGACGAAAGCTTGGCTGATCATATTGACAGTGAATTCTTTGGTAGCTAGGACATTCTCTCGTGTGTCTTTCTTTCGTCTTGACGACAGATTGAACGAAATGCTGAGCATTGGGGGATTGGAAGATACCTAGATGGGCGAATGAAGAAAGTTAGATATCTTTGGATGGGAACACGAACCATGGAGAAGTAGCTAAACGGTGCCAGATTGGGTACGCCATCTAGAGATAAGGACGATGTGAGAGCAATAGGACGAGGTACAATGGCGGAGGTTAATAGCTTGTAAACGTCCCTGGGGCATATCAAATACGGCAGCAGCGGCGTAATATGTGACAAGTACTGACCTTGTTGGCGTCTCTTCTAGGTTCCACGATTTGTGCGGTCCGTTAGCATCTTTTCTCCACAATGGTTCTGCCTCCGAGAGCCCTTGACCCGCTTTCCATGCTGGTGAAGGTGACATGGAGCGGGTAAATACTGTTCTGGTATTCGCTAGCACTCGTGGCATTCGGACAACAATCTTGCCTCCGAGTCGCAACATGGAAGTCCAAATGTAGGTTGCCCGTGGAACTTGTGATGCATATTGGGTATCTTATCCCTCGCAGTGACAAATCTCTGGCCGATCTCGGATATCTTGTTGGTTACTTCATCACGATATCAGGTTCCTACGCATACAACCATGTTTTTCTTGCTCCAGAGGGATATATATATAACCAGGCGCTGGGGATTTTGCTTTCTTGCTTACTCATGGCCCTCAGCTCTTTGCAAGGCTTCTATGGCTACACTGATACACTGTCCGGCGTATTCTACGGCCCTGGGTCAGTGTCAACCGCGCTGCCGACCCTTCTTTCGACGCTGGGAGTGCACAGGGCACTAATAGTGACCACAAAAAGCCTTGTCAACAAGGTGAGTCTCTGATGCTGAAAGTAACTTAGGCTGATGCCCTGTCCTCAGACGGACGTGGTGAAAACAATTGAGATGATTCTTAAGGATAATAAGGCTTATGGTGCTACCTTTTACGATATTGGAGAGCATGCTCCCATCGCGGGCATACGACGCGGTGTCAAGGTTTTTCGCGACTACGAGTGCGATGTTATTGTTTCTGTCGGAGGGGGGTCACCAATCGACGCGGCAAAAGCAATCCTCCACTACAGCCAGGAAGAAACCGGTGGACCTACACTGCTTCAGATAGCCATTCCAACAACTTTGAGCGCCGCGGAATACACAGTAAGCGCTCCTTTCGAATTCGATCATTCATTCCCACCGAGGTAGTAATACAGATTGGCGCTGGCTTTACGAATGATCAGGGTGATAAAGCCGGCGTAACATCCCCAAAGCTTGCACCGGCTGGGATTATACTGGATGCAGAACTGACTCTACCGACTCCACAACGTTTATGGTGGGTACATTCTCCAACTATTTCGCTGTAGCTAGTACCCATTCTAATCATCTTTGGCTTAGGTTGTCGACAGGTATCCGTGCACTTGACCATGCTGTTGGTACGTGGAACGACTGCGACGTAGCAAATCTCGCCCTTATCATATTCAAAGAAAACCTGTATAGAAACGAAACGCCTCATCCGATTAAGGTGCTATGTTACGCAGCAATCGCCGACCTTTTCGCATATCTCCCAGCATCAAAAGCTGATCCGCAGGACGTCGTGGTTCGCCAGAGGCTTCAAATCGCGTCCTGGATGAGTTTGTGGCCTTTGAAGCTAGAACAATACAGGTTGGTTTGCAGCCAACTGTGTGTGTCGGAAAAACCTGATTCCTGGTTCAGTCCGTTAGGGTTGTCGCATACTCTAGGCCACAAGTTGGGAGCGACGTACGGAATTCCGCATGGTATCACATCGGTGAGTGTACCCGTTGGAGTTTGCGCCAAAGGCATGGACTTGATGAGAACAGTGCATCACACTCTCACCGGTCGTAGCTCTGAAGGCCGAAATCGAATCGCAAGAAAACAAAAAGGCTCTTTCCAAGGTGCTGTTTTATCTGCATCGCCCGACGACAGGTGATTTGGACCAAGATGTGCTGCTACTTTCGCGACTGATACAAGAGTGAGCGTAAATCTGCCTGTACCATTTTTGCCAAATTTTTTATGTGCGCAGATTGGTGACTTCTCTGGGTCTGAAATCGAGCCTGGAAGACTACAAGGTACCGAAGGAGGATCTAGAAAAAATTGCAGAGTCAGCGCTCGGTGGCAAAGAGCAAGGAGTATATGACAAGGTAGTCGGGGTATTACAGGGTCTCTACCGGAGTAGGGAATTGTAAATTTGATTACAGAGACTGGCTATCGCAGTTACAAATATCGATGAGCCTATCGCACGACATGTTTTTGTAAGAAATTTTGGAGAAGCAGACGACCAGCCTGATCTGTGATATTAGCAACTGCGGAACTCAGCGCCGTACTACAGAGATCGCCAAGGATTCAATACCAGGATCAGACTTCCTGAAGAACTGGCAGTGGGGACCGCATCAAGCTTGTCGAGGTGTACGGTAAAGTGATGCCAACAGTACCCAAGCGTTGGCCCACAGCCTACCGTCTCCTGCCCTCATCGTCGTCACAGTCGCCGTCGCCGTCGCCGTCGTTGTTCTGCTGCCATCGGCGACTGCGACTTTCGCCGCCATCAGTTCACCTGAGAAAATTCAACGTGTCCACTTCGCGCAGCTATAAATCCCTTCATTTGTCGGAAAAACCTACCTTTCACTTTTGTTCTTTCTCTCTTCCTGCCATCATGGCCCAGCGTCGCCAGTATTCATCCAATGTCGACGACAAGAAGCCCGCCTCTAGCTCTGAAAGTGCCCGCCACTCGTCCGACGATGAGCACGGGCATTCCCACTCCCACTCTCATTCAATCTTCGGTCACTCTCATTCACATGGGGGCCACGGTGGTGCTGAAAACATAATAGCTGCACTCGAGGGCAAAGGTACGTCTCCTGCTTCCTCCATCGCGACCCCTCGCTGAAGTCTACATATCGACAGGCGACAGAGGGAGCCGAGTGACCCTCATGGGACTGGGATCCAATATTGGTCTTACACTCGTCAAGGGCGTCGCCGGTTGGTACCTGCACTCTGCCTCCCTCTTGGCAGACGCAGGGCATTCCCTCAGCGGTACTTCCCTTGCGATCCATCGCGTCTTTTCGCTGATATCACGTAGATATGCTCGGAGATTTTGTCACGCTCGTATGCTGGAGACTTTCGCGAAGACCGCCATCAGAACGATACCCTTATGGCTTTGCAAAGTTCGAAACGCTTGGCGCGTCTACAATGTCGCTCCTATTAATTGGAGGCGCTCTTGGCATCGGTTTCCACTCATACCACCTTCTGATATCTGCCCTTGCGGAAACCGCGTCGACCATGCCTTCTGGTCCTCTCCAGGAGGTGCTGAACAACGTTACTTTCGTGGTACCAGTACCTGAAGTCTTGATGCATCATGATCATGTCCACACGGTGGATCCAAATGCGGCATGGTTCGCTGCACTCAGTATATGCGTCAAAGAATGGATGTATAGGCTGACAAAAAGGGTGGCGGACGATGAGCATAGTCCAGTACTTCTGGCCAATGCCTATCACCATCGGAGCGACGCCTACTCGAGTTTAGTAGCGTTGTTCGCAATTTTGGGGACCTGGTGGTTCCCGGCTCTCCCGCTGGATCCTATCGGAGGTGAGTACCGCCAAGGTTGCCACACGAACGGTACCCCAGTGACCATTACTTTGGTACAGGTCTCCTCGTATCCGTTGTCATTCTTAGGCAAGGGTTGAGCCTTCTTGCTAATTCATGGTCGGACCTCACGGACGCCAGTGTCTCTACCAATACCAGACATTCTCTGAAGCATGCACTTGATCCACTTCTGGAGCCCTCGTCGTCACCTGCCCTTTTGGCGGTGCGCCAACTTCGTGCTCGACATGCTGGTTCGTTGGTCTACGTCGACCTTATCGCTGATGTCCCCAGCACCCTCAGCGTACTTCAAACTACCTCTCTAGAAGAAAAGATATCACAAACCCTGATGCAGGCAAGGAAGGAAGTAGCAGAAGTCAGAGTCAAGTTCCACCCCGTCGATACTTAATCCAACTCCATCTGGCGACGTTTCCTGTGTATCTTTATTTCTGTGCTACTTTATGTGTTCTACATCCGGGCTTGACATTCTTCAATAACGAGCTAACCTATTGGAAAAACATTCGATTGGGTATCTTGAGCGTGAAATTCTATTGTGCGCGTGTAAATAGCGAGTTATAACTTTGCGCGAGGCAAAATTTCAAATAATTCTGCAACAGTGTCTTGGAAGTTGCCATCCCGAATGGCCTGAAGACCACACGTTAAAACGGTAGACAATTGAAAATACTCGTTGCGACAAACCTCGAATATGGTTGTAATATTTTGGCCGATGGTAACGTCGTCGACACCTAAACCATTCGGGAAATTGCCTAAATTTTCTATCCCATGCATCCTGACACCAAGGGTGATACGGATGTAATCATACACCACTCGCGTCTTACCCAGGTAAGGACCAGCAGGTGCCGGTCCCCGTCCACCCGAAAGGTAACTAGAACGAAGCTCGGCCATAAATTTGGTAGCCTTAGAAGACACGTTCATGTGGAACCGTGATATGCATGGGAGAGCATTATTGGTAGAACTGGTACGCGAGATGGTTTCAATCAGCACCGGGATGCAAGCCGTGGCAACTTCTCTCATTTGATCAACTGCGTCCATGGTGCTCGACTTGTTCAAGGTGTTCTCGGCTGCTCCCCACATAGAGGAGACCAAGATGTCAAATTCTTGAGAAGAGAGTTGCGACCCCAGGATGGCTGAGAGCTCTTCTGAGAGAATCGAGTGAAGCCCTGTATTGAACTCTCTTCGTAAAGCTCGAAGGTCGACAGCTAGAACGAGTCAGTATAAAACTCAAAGGAACTGATGGATCTAGCTTACCTTGACACAACAGGTAGAGGTAAGAGGACATGAGCATTGCCAAAACCTCCAAAGCATTGACAGTGGCACGAGCGGAAATCAATGCCAACGAACTGGATATGGCAATCATCTCACACCAATCTTTGATATGTAATGGAGAAACCTACTTGACAGCCTGATTATGCATCTCTGCCGACTGTATGTGGGTCGTAACTGGACTGGCCAGGTATCCGAGCTCGGCAACATACGCTGCGGTTGCGATATCAATGCCTTTGCCATGGTAGTTCAAAGATGGATCTGATGCTGCTAGAGAAGGAGGCAGGCCGTGGTTCATGGCCGGGTTTACAAGTTCCGTGCTTTGAGCGAACAGTAGTCTTCCAATGTGATGAAGTGCCAGCCTTGTCTTTTCCATCGCGTTAGAAACGGCCATAGCCTGGAAATTGCCACCATGGTGAACTTCACCGGTTTCTCCATCTATGAGAGGATTGTCGGTGGCTTGAAAATCTGGTTCATCAACTGAAATGGCGTCACGGAGGGTGCCTCACTTGAATTACATTCCTGAACCACTGTAGACAACGCAGACAAGATGTCCTCAATTTGGGGTCCGAGGAATTGAGGTGCAGTCCTAAGAGGATATCGATCTTGGCGCAGCGAGTACTTGTCCTGATTGATGGATACTTCCTCTTCATGGGTCGTAGCCAATTTTGATCCTTGTAGGAGGTTGTATATGTTGCATGCTGACTCGATCTAGAAGACGCGTCAAACGCGTATCAAAACGCGTTAAAGAAAGGATTTACCTGACCAGGGTGCGGCCGAGCAGTAGCGTGAATGAAAGGAGCGTAATTTCCGAGGGTTCCACAGAGAGCCTCGGTGCCGAGTGCGGTGCATATTTGAGCTAACAGTGCCAGATGAACGGCATCATTGAGGGCAAGAGAAGCGACGGAAGCTGAAAATGCCGTTCCATTCAATATTCCTAGACCTTCTTTGGAGGCTAGGCTGATTGGCTGGATACCGTGGGAGGTGAGCGCATCCTTCGAACTGACCATCTTACGAGCACCAAATTTCTTAGGGCCGTCAAATACGCGGATGGAGGGATTCGCAACTGTGATTAATCAACAAGTTAGACATGTCTTAACTAGTGTTATCTCACTGGGGCCTTACTTAGCGTTCCGGCAACATAAGATAGCGGCGACAAATCTGCGTTAGAAGGTGAGTAAAATCAAAACTTCCGAATCAGAATAGCATACCGCCGGATGCCGAAATGCTAGAGCGGAGAGGTACAACGGGAGTGATGTTTGCGCGAAGAAGCTCGTTGATCTTTTCGAGTAGTTCCCACCTGTATCTTGTGAGATGCAGGTCAAGCATAGAGGTCGTGGACAAAGTACCGGACACCTGAATGACCACGTATCAACGAGTTCATCCTCACCAGCATCGCACCACTATCCGATATTAGCGTGATGGATGCGCGACGCTGCCAGACTTACCGAACCCACGACTCAGGCATGCTGGTGGAAGTCGTAGGGTCGAGGAGTGGGAGCACGTCAGGTGTCCTATCTGAACTCGGTAATACACCAACATGCTGGTGTTGTAGCAACGCTTGGCCCAGCTTGAGTGGCTGGTCGGTTCGAGTGTCAGCTGTAAGGTACGTGAATATTCAGTGTTGCGCAGGTGAGCCGAATGGCATACCGCTTCCACCAAATCCAGTAGAGACTCCATATACGCTGGTTCCAGTGTCGACTTTGTCGGCGATGACATCGCGACTCTGCTTGACTGCAGCTTTGACTTGAGGTGAGCCGTCGAGGTCCACAGAGGCGTTGTACCGTGCCGCAGCTGTGACAGCAGCAATGGACAACGTATGGCCATCTACTTTGACCGGGCGACCATTCCTAAGGACGTTGTCGTTGAGAAATCGCTGTTGCAGAAAGGCGACTTACCGGTAGGTCTTAAGTTCCTTGTGCGAGTCTAAGAACTTGGCGAGGAGGGTGGGTGTGTTGTAGACCCCTGAGGTACCACCGCCGGCTGTACCGTAGACTGTTTTGGAGTGGATATCGTCGAAAAGTGAGGCGGTCATTAGAGTGGATGGTGGTTGAACACGGTTGGATACAATTTATACCTAAGACCGGATGAGATCCGGCAGAGATCGAGGATCGATTCTCAGTGATTTCATGAAAACCCCGCTGATGATTTGAAAGCATGTCAGACAGCCACAATCGAGCACAGATAACATAAAAACAGACACAGGTAACATAAAGGGTGAAAACCCTCGGAAAACGTGGAGGTGTCGCACCTGGGTATGGCAGCCAATCCACGTCCGAACGAATCAGGCTCATCCTCAAGTTCCCGGGGATGTGTACCATGGAGGAAACTTGGGTTTCTCTTCAGAACTTCTCATGAGATCAGAATACTTGACTCGCCCATATTATTGGTTCCAAGATCCTGCCGAGGCTGCTAGGTGGTGACTTTTGGGGTGTAGAAATGGTGTCCGGATTGGACCAAAGAAGACAGTTTTAAATTTCAGGAGCAATTGAAGTGAAATCCGTTGGTCGTAACATCCGAAGAACAAGATCCGAAGGCAAGCGACAGATGTACAGAATTCCACAAGTATCGTTTCCTAGTTGCAGGATATGGAAAGTTGTGAGTACAATAGGCGGCCGTCACAGTTGACCCGAAACACACCCATGAGAAATTTTGCAAAGAAACTTCCAGCAAGGAGGGTATTTCCGGGCCGGGATGTCCACCGCGACCCGCTGCTTATTATATGACCACTGTCACGATAACCTACCAAAGCCCTGTTGTAGCTCCCAGTACGGCGGTGTATCAGGCGGTGCATATACACCTGCCAGTTATTTGGTGACTTGCGACACGGGAAAAAGTTCCACGTTATAACCACCAAATATCAATATCTTGGCACACGTCGCCGAATACCTTCCGGATTTCTTACCCTGTTTGTCCATTCCCTCTTTTGCCCCATGCAACCTTACCGCCATTGTCAAACAGCACTGTCAGGTTATTATAGTGTGACATCCATCTTGCTTGACCCTCATTGTCCTGGAAATAGATATATCCGCTGTCGCGTAGCTAGTCTGATAACGGTTGTCTGGAGAGATGCAGAGGTAACGGAGGTATTTGCTGTGAGTTTCAACTCATGTGCTAAGAGATAGTGTTGTACACCCTACATTACTTCTCACGTTAAGCCATCAAGGTGGGCAAGAGTAGTTTTTTTACTCAACTGAGCTGAATTGACGAAGGTGGCTAGTCAATTCAGTTTTCCAGCCCTACGGCTTTACGAGCAACTGACGGGTACGGGTAACCCGTACCCGTCCAGTAATGGCGCACAATACGGCTGTAAGACGGTGATATGTCTGGTCACGGTGAAGTCAATATACGCTAGGTCAAATGCGATCAGCGTAAATGCTGCTATTCAATAGCCCTTGGAAATAACTAGGATGTGATGAACCCTCAATACATGGCGGCGACAGGGTACAACCACTTTTCCGGTCAAAAGACCAAGATGATAGGTTCACTTATCAACAGCCACTCTTTACGTATTTTTATCCCCCCTTTTCACTTCGCATATGTATCTTGGGATACCGTCTTTTTCGTTGAAATCACCGGACAATGGCATCGTCGTTAGACGATACTTATATTAGTCTGGCACCCCGGTCCATTGGAGGCCCCTTACCCACTTAACATTGCCCTGGAAATTGGACCTCCTCAACATCTGGACAAATAGATCCTTGGGCAGGACTACCCAATCACCTTTGCCGATTCTTGCCAAACGTTGACGCTCAGCGGAAGGATTTGGTTACTACGAACGCGCCAACACTGCCCTTTAGATCTTTTAGACGCGACCAGTTGAGGCCCTAACTCTGGACAAAGTATTTCCGATTTGGGGTGCCAAATACGCTGGAATCCGGACAAAGTTTGGCGGCGTCCGTCTACATTGAGGCAATGACGAGAGCAACTAACTGAGTCAGCATCTTCATGTCATGATGGCCGCTGTGCAATACGAACAAACACACCATTGCCTTTCTCCTCCGTCTACCCTTATTACTCCACGTACCTTTTCATTTCTTCCCCTCGTACGACCGTGCAACCCTTTTGATTCTATTGCATGGACGAAGACTCCTCAACAATCCCCGCGTCTGACCCAGTTCCCGCCCATCATGCCAGCCCAGTGGTAGCTTTCATCATCGGTCTCGCGATTGTTCTTCTGGCTTCTGTTCTGAACGCGGCTGGGTTGAATCTAACAAAATTAGATCATGTTCGTAACCAGACTGTGCCCTTATTATCTCCTGATCACTCTCCTAATGTATCACCTGTTTCCCAGGTGAGGACGCAAGCCATACCCAAATCGTCACGAAGAAAGGATTGGTTGAGACCGCTCTGGCTTCTTGGCATGTTATTGTACATGTACGTACATTCATCTTCACTACATAAATATCTCTTTTGACGGCCCCACAGTTTGTCGCAATTGATTGGAAGTACCCTTGCTCTGGAGTACATGCGAGCTGGTAAACTCATTTTTCTGGTCGCTACCACTCGGTCTTTAAGCTTACGCGTGACACAGAATATGTCGCTCCACTTGGTTCCACCTCACTTGTCTTCAATTTTCTTTTTGCCCGATTTCTCGTTGGCACTCCTGTGACAAGTACAGATATATACGTGAATATCTTGGCTTCCCTCCTCCCTCTCGACACTTATCTGATGATGATATTCAGGGAACCATCGTCGTTGTCATTGGTGTCATTGGTATCGTCGCATTTGGATCCATCAATAGTGGGCTTGCGACCGAGACCGATGTTGAACATCTGACTCAGTTATGGAGACGAGGGGGATGGCTCAGCTTCTTTTTCTTAATGTCGTCTGCTTTGATTTTACTTCTCTATTTTACATCTAAGCTAGACGAGTTATTGGCGACCAGAGGGGACATAGCAGGTGACAGCGATAATCCTGTTGTCACCCGCGGCGGTCAGGGCTCAAGCTTTGCGTCTACTGCTAGAACAGTTTGGGCCTTCCTGCAGCGGCATGTGGCAGATTGGCTTGAGTTATGGACTGCTCCTAAAGACGACAAGACGATTGCGTGGACTCTCGGTATTGGTTGGGCCTGCTGTGGGGGTGGATTGGCCGGGGGCACTTTGGTCTTCGCTAAAGCAACGTAGGCCCTTGTCTGTCGTTCAAGTCGAAGGCACCTCTGACCTCTTCATTTCTAGAGTCAAACTTTTGTCTGGGTCTTTGTCACACCAGAATCCAGGCAATCAATTCGGTCATGTCGCGCCGATCTTCACCATTATTCTGCTGGTGATTACTGCTGTTCTTCAGATCGTCTGCTTGAACCGCGGACTGAAGGTTTATGACTCCACGTTGGTCGTCCCCGTGTTTTATGGTGTATACACAGCCACAGGGTTCGTAGATGTCTGACTTGGGTGGCGCTTTGTTGACCTTCCTTCACTTCAGGTTCCTTGATTCCTTGGTAAGGATAATCCTTTTTTCATCCTATTCTTACTCATTTTTGTCCCTCTTCAGATCTTTAACAATGAGGTTGACTCATATAAGTCTTGGACACTGTTCCTCATTTTTGCCTCTATCCTCATCCTCATCTCGGGGGTAGTACTTCTCACACATAAAAAGCCAGAACCAGGTTCTAAGGCCTTGACATCCGCATCTGTGGCTTCATCTACTCCGCGTGGTAGGAAGGCAAAGAGAGCGGGTACGAGTAAGGTTAGTCTTACCGGGGATGACGGCGACCATCCTCAGGACGACGATGAAGAGCAGGTTCTATGGACGGTAGGGGATGTCAGCGATGCTGAAGAGATGGAAGATGAGGATATAGACCATCACCAGCATCCTTTGAATGTACAGCGCAATGTGACGGACGCGCCCCGGGTGGCGAAGCCGCACATACCAGGGGAAGAGGGTGTAGGATTGATGAAAAACCCGGAATCCGAAGATGCTGATAGAGACTCAGATGAAGAATTTGATGACGGCACTCAACAGCGTCTTGTTGATGCTCATAGGCAAAGTACGCATAGAGACAATCCATTCAAAGATGAGTCTGAAGAGTTTGGAGCATGGACGTCTGCAGGCAATTCGCGATAGTTACGATAGTACATGACCATCTATAATTTTAAGATTCAATACTGTACTATATCATAAATATTCCTACATCTACACAATATTCATTCGGCATTTCCACCTAACGCTATGTTCCGCCCAGTCATTCCTAAGCGTTGCCGGATTCTAGTGTACGATGAAGGCGAGCGTACCAAAATGGAAAGATCTTGAAACTTTTTGCGTGCTACCATCATGCCTCCCCGCGATAGTGACTTTATGGATGCGGGCTCAGACTCTGACATATCTTTAGGCGATGACACCTATAGCGTCTCCAAAGGAAAAGGGAAAGGGAAAGCAACCGACAAACGAAGACGAGATGAGAAAGGAAAAGGGAAGGCAAAAGATGTAAGTGGGCCCTTTTTCGCGTTTGAAATTTGACTTGAACAAGCAGGCAGCAAGCATATACCTGGGAAGCATCTTATACGCGCTCATGGGATACTGTCAGAGAAGATGAAGCTGGTAGCCTACAAAGCGCCGTCGAAGATTGGATGACAAGGGGCCGACGAAGAAGGTACTAGCTATCGTGTGGTCCGGGAGTACTCGTCTAACACTGCTTTAAGACTACATGCACCAGCTGCAGCGATACGGCGGTCTATCATCCGGCATCTAGTTCTCTTACTGGACCTCTCTGCCTCTATGCTTGACCGGGACATGCGACCGACGCGGTTCACCTTGACACTCCAGTATGCTCGGGAATTTATCTTGGAGTGGTTTGACCAGAATCCTTTGGGGCAGATAGGTATCGTGGGCATGCGCTCAGGCTTGGGAGAACGGATATGTGAAATGTCCGGTAAGTTCTCTCTTTTTGTGCTGGTGAATGCGAGGTGATTTCCTTCTTCTAGGGAATCCACAGGAGGTTCTCAAGACAATATCGGATAGGCATAAAATTTTACCGACGGGAGAACCAAGCTTGCAGAATGCAATTGAAATGGCACAGAATAGCATGAAGTACGCCTAATATTTCTACATGCGTAATCCTGTACTGAATCCTATTAGCCATCTGCCTACGCACTCCTCGCGTGAAATCCTCATCATTTTCGGCTCCTTGACTACTTGCGATCCTGGAAACATCCATGACACGTTAGACTCCTGCGTAAGAAACAAAATAAGAATTTCCGTTGTTGCACTCGCAGCAGAGATGAAGATATGCAGAGATCTTTGTGACAAAACAGGCGGTAAGAGACTGGCTTTACAATGTCCCCCTTCATTTATGTTTGATAGGTCAATTCGGTGTGGCGATGAACGAGGGACACTTCAAAGACCTTTTGTTCGAACTTGTACCCCCTCCGGCACAGCAAGCTTCTACTCGTGTAGGCTCAGCGAATCCCGCTGCTGATTTGATGATGATGGGATTTCCTACACGTCTCCCGGATGCATCACCGCCAAGCCTGTGTGTCTGTCATTCAGATCTCAAGAGCGAAGGCTACATATGTCCTCGATGTCTTGCCAAAGTCTGTGACGTACCGACGGACTGCGACGTTTGTGGATTGATGATTGTGAGTTCTCCGCATCTAGCTCGGAGTTACCACCACCTGTTCCCCGTGAAACCGTTCGATGCTGTGTGGGTGTCTCCCATTGTATCTCGCATTCACTTCTGACATGTCTACTTTGATTAGGAAATCGTTACAAGAAGCAGGTCCATCACCGACGTGCCATGCGTGTGCGCGAACTTTTCCAGCGACAGCACTCTCCTCTACTGCAGAAGGCATGAGTGCGGTGGGTAGGTATCGATGTCCGGAATGTCGAAATGAGTTCTGCTCAGAGTGTGATGTTTTTCTGCATGATGTCGTACACTGCTGTCCTGGATGCGGGAAATGAGATTTTATTGGGGCTGGCCAGGGTCCTCTGTGGCGCGTTATTTGTGTGACTTTTCCGTGACAACAATATTTGCGAAATGAAAGTCGATCTGGCACTTATTTCTGGTGTGCACGTTTTCGATAAAGATACCGAATTGGATTAGAACACACTGGACGAACGGAAGGATATTCGTTGGATGGGATCTGAACGTGATGACTGAGATGAGAGTAGAGTGACGATGGCTATAATATGGGAGTGTGGCCAAGGACCAGTAACTTATCTACAAAGTCAACTGTACAATACTACGTTGGTTTGAGGACCCGCGCGAATACTTATGATACACGTCCACCAGGTGTGGCTGTGATCGGGACTCGGACCGGGTTAGTTCTTTTCAGATATGTAAAGATATTTTAAATCACGAGTCACAGGGTGTCAGGGGTTACGCGACCACGTGACTAATATCTCACTGACTGTATGCGAAAGACGCGTCTTTCACCTCCACGACTGGCCTGTGCCACCTCATTCGAGATGGTCCGTGCATCCAAAAAGATGCCATCCAACCCGGGCAAACCTATCACTGCCTTCTTCCCCAGGATTGCTTCTGCCTCTCAGTCGAAGCAGCAGTCCCCAGCCGCGTCGAGCCAGGGTAGGGCGAGCAGATCTACAAGGGCAGAGGACAAGATCAGAATATCTCAGCCTCCCACACCTGTGACACCTGGTCCTGGTGGTATTTCGACTTTGGCAGGCAGGGTCGGCACGTCGACAAGAGAGCCTTCGTCACATGGGGCTGTACAGGACGCAGGGAAATTGTCAATGTCGCTGCTCTCATCCTCTGTGTCAACTGGACGGCATTCCAGGACCTCGGAAATACATTCAAGAAGATCGATGAATGGCGCCAAAAACCCAACACCCTTATCGTCCAGCCAGAGAACTGCAACAAAACGCAAGGCAAAGTTCGACCTTGGTGACTCAGGCACCGATTCAGCGACAAACAATACTCTTATATATGTTCCACGCCCCTCTATTCGATCCCCAACCAGTATATCTGCCCACACAACTCCTCATGACCCGCCCGACAGAAAGCGACTTCGCCTTTCTTCTCCCGGCGCTGACACTGACTTTGTTCCGGGGAGTCAGTCAGATGAGGAGGAATTGATTTCCGAATTCTGGCCTCAGCCCGATGTGAGCGTCGCAAAGCTGGACGTGAATCAATGGCGTCATGGTACTGCATCCCCTGTTCCAGTTGAGAATGTCCCATTTGAGGATGTCGTAGCCGACAGTGAAGATGCATCCTCACCCATGTTTACTCCTGCAGAGAGTCCCTCTGCCTCCTGTTCCACTTCACTGCCTGTTTTTCAGCAACACACCCCACCGACTACGGACATTTCTCCCGCCTCTGTTACAGAGTCGCCTGACAACGCCAGAACCGCAAAACTCGTCAATGCAATCAAAGAGAAAGCTTGGAAAGGGGATTTTTCCAGTCCCGAGATGTCCACTCTCGAGTTTAAAGAGGACCTCGACAACAGCAGCAGTGATGAAGATGACGTCTTGCCCACCCAGCTCTTTGGTAAAGGAAAAGGCAAAGCGTACGTTTCCTCAATTCTATTTAGAAATGTCTTGAATCTATTTACAGGGTACAACGAGACCCTAGTCCCTCTGCAAGGCCGAGGCGTAGTCTTCGAAATCAAATTTCACCCTCCAGCTCACGTCACGATTCAATTTCTCCTCCTCGTGCCTCGAAACGGACGCGTACCCTCCCTGCTAGAGGGCTTGTGACACGTGCATCAAAGGCACCTAAAAGGAAATCAGTCAATCCGATCGAGGCTCTTCTGAGGGAAAAGAAACGAGGCGAAAACAGCGGAGGGGGTGCTGCTGGACTTCTTCGAGCCGAACATGCGCTCACTAGTGGTGATTTCGATGCGGAGTGTCCTTTGACCTCTGAAAAAATGGCATTAGACGCGATCCAAAACCAGGATCATGTTTTGAATAGGTCTTCGACAGAACTATTAGATGATGATCTGTCGTTTGATCAGGAGAGGGGACGAAAGCTACTAGGAGAAAAGCGTGGAAAGGCTGTCTTGCGTATTCTAGAGGGCGACAAACGCGAACTTGAAAACATCAGAATGCAACAGAAGTATTTGGGTGTGCCACTGTGGGACGAACATGCAGATACAGCGATGGATTCAGAGCCAGGTCTTCATCTGTTCACCGTAGAAGACATGCCTTCCCTGAAACTACTCGAAGATGCCATTGCCAAACAGAGTCAGTTCTCATTCATATTTCCATTGACAGTGAATGAATTCTTGTCAGATACTGCGCAGGCTGCGTTGATGTTGGAATCTGGAATCTTCCTCAACGTCGATTCGCAGAAAAATCCTTCTATCATCCCGTACCTGTGCCATTTAGGTATGTCTTTCTGGCAAATGTCCTTTTTAAACGGATTCTCAGATTTCTTCCTTTAGCGCTGTGTTCTCACGACGGTTCTTTATCGTTTTCAGCGTTTTCAGCCCTCATCAATATATGGCACATGCCTGGATGTCGGGCCAGCGGAGTGTCGTTTAATTCAATCCTTTCCGCCATCACGCACCTCGGCGCTAAACCTACTATTTTGGAGTCTGTGGGTTGGGTGCAGCCCTTTGATGTTGCCAGTCCACCCGCGAACAGGGAAGAAATCTTATATCGTATGATGGCCATGGTGACTATGAGTGCAAAGTATGCTTTCTTGCAACCGCTATCTCTGAAATGCTCACACACTACCGGCCTAGATCGAGGCGGCTGGATACAAGCGAAATTTCGGATATCATTATGGTCTTGCTGTTGATCGCACTTGATCCTTCAAGCTCAAGCGAGTTACTATTGGATGTTGTCAAAGCAGTCGATGCTTTGTGTAATGCAATCGCTCCAAGAGATGACATAGACAAGCTGATTGTAATTTATCAGTGTCTTACCTTCTGTACTTCATGACTAACGCTTACATAGGAAAGCCGTATTTGTAGCAAGGTCGCCAAGCATGCACTCAATTTGACACCTATCAATAAAGCACATATTATATCCTTTATTTCGGCAGGGACGGGGCGCGCGCAACGGATTGCGAGAAACATTGCTCATTGCGTTCTTACTGGAACAGAAAGTATATCGCCGGTAAGGGTGTTCTGTACTTCGCCGACACCGATTTGGCTTGACATTCATGTTTCCCCTGGTAGAACATGTACTCGGATCTCCCTCCTCTCATGGAAATTGTTGATGTGATCTCGACGTCTGATATTTTCAACGTTCATAATGAGACGGACTACGTCGACATGGGTTTCTGGACTGAGTTACTAGCAGTCGCCCTTTCAAACATTGACGGCTACGTTGCACAAGAAATGAAAAACTCTCCGCCTATCGGCAGTCCTAGAAGATCTGATAAACCTTACACGGTTTTGCAGTGTGTTCGGAACGCGATCGAAGATGTGCACTCACAGATTGGTACGTAGCTAATGTCCTCAAATCGCCTAGAATGTTCACATAGGGGATTATTAGTCGATACACGTGCAGCGCACCTGGACCGTACACGTATTAAATTATCTCTCAAAAAACTATCGTTGCGGGTGGCCTATCAGTGCAAATCTGCCACCGATGTGAGGAGTAAGCAGATCCACCAGTATTTCACGAAGTCCGATTAGTTATAAGCACCTTGTAACGATATGTGCCGAAGAGACTGTTTAGCTGTCCTTCACGATTGTATAGATATCTCAGAGCTCGATACAGAGTCTGTATTTGACCTTCCATGCATTTATAATGCATCTAAATCTACCATCCATTTCTGAGTGGCATCACTCTCAGGCTTCGTTTGAGCCCATCCTGGGTCACTCCTCTCGGGTTCAGGAGTAAGGTCTAACTCGATATCCCACACTGGACTTGGAGATCTAGGAGGTCGTACTGGTGGCGACGTAGGCATCGTTGCTTCTTCTTTACCCTTCGAGTTCGAGCTGGCAGCGGTAGTAGGCTGAAAATCGGATTCTTTCTCCTTCAGCACGGCAAGAGAGGTAGTAGCATTGTTCCTAAATGGCTTCTCAAACGCATTTTTGATGTTCTTGGTTTTGACCTGCCCGAATCCAGGTAAACTCTGAAGTTGTGTTGTTTCAGCCTTCGCGATGTGGGCAAAGCTCTGCAAAATAGAGGTGAATTACGTGTCGGATGGCTGCGAATGAGTGGAAGCATACGCCAAATGATGCACGAAGAGTCTCGACATCTGTTTTGTTGACTTTACTGATACTTGTTAGCGATGTCCGGAGCATGGAAGTATAGTCTTTGTCGGTGCGTTCTTTGATGAGATCTGGTGACTTGTGTTCAAATTGCTTGAACGTTGAAAGGTAGTGACCAGCCTCCTCAAAGCTAATCCATGAGAGATATGGCGACAGATAGGATACAAACGGGCGTACGAAAAGGCCACAATGATAGTGACGCTGTTAATGAGACAATTCTTTTTCCTGAAAGTGGGTCTTGGTCACTATCGGAATAGTAAAGTGGACTAACCTTCGTCAATTCCCGTATCGGCTCTTTGTGTTCACTCTAGCCAGCCGAATCAGCTCTTCTTAACGAGTCCACAACGAAGAAAGAGATGCTCGCAATATCGGAAAGAATTAACAAGATCCTTAAATTATAAGAATGGCCCAACTTTTCGATGCGAGTATGGATATATTCAGGATGAAGTCGATGGTATTTCAGACTGCAAGTATAGTTCAAAACAGTGAATTAGATGCAACAGAGTCGCATACGTACCTAAGAAACAGAACCCCAGTCGTCTTTCCAACTTGGTAATCTGCGACAATGTCTCCGTACTCTTTGCCGACATTTCGAATGCATTCAAGAACAGGATTACCGCGCTGCGAAAACATAAGACCAAAGTCCAGTTCAACAAGTAGGCGTTTGACCTGTAGAGGGTTGAGAATTATGTTATTTCCCAGACTTGGTAGAACGATTGGAGGGGCTGGCGCATTCGCACTAGCGGCGGTCCCTACGCTTGTGCTTGTCATGAGGGTAGAGGCCTTGTGACGTCATAACTACAGCTACCATTTATTTTCATCAAGAATACGACAGTCGGAAGACTAGCTCCAAAAGTTCAAATTTTCATCTCTCTCAATATCCCCGCCATTCTATTGAGCTCGCCACTGTCTTGGCGCAGACGCCTACGACAACCAGTGAAGACAGCAAAAGTCTGTTGAAGCACCTTGGTCTCTTCCAACAGTTCTTCCGAGGAGCGCCCTCTGGCGACATGTGCATTCAACCACCTGGCTGTGTATTGTCCCATCTCCTTCGTGTTCCCCAATGCAGCATGAACCATGGTTAGGTGCAACAGAAGCTCGCTGTAGCAGATCTCTTTTTCAAGACCCTCATCCTCCACGAGTTTCAGCAGCCTTTCACCCTCTCGGAGTGCAAAGTCGTCAGATAAGCGTGGATTCATAGACCATCGAGAGAACCGGTCAGCGAGAATATCTCCTTTACACTTCTTCGTGATTTCCATTCGACGATCATCAGACACGCGAGGATTGGAGCAAGACGTGCAATCGCAGCGTACACCGTAGGGATCGAGTTGTTGTTGCCTCTTGGCAGTCGGGACGAGCAAATCCGAATAGTGCGTAGTGAATTCTTCGCCTTCTTCGATATCACGGACAGCACGAATCTCCATGGCAAAGGATGCCATATCGAATGTACGATGTACATTCGGGCGACAACTGTAAGTGGAGCAAGATTAAGGCCCTGTGGGGACGCAATTATATATGATCTGACCTATGATTAAGGCGAGATAGTTGGTTGAAGACACCCGTATAAACCCCTCCCATGGCACCAAGCCCTGCGATGACAATCAAGAGATATGATCAAACTGTACATATTATTGAACGAACATTTGTCTTCCAGTTTACTTCCAAGTCCATAGCCATTGGTTCGCAAGACACCCACGATCGGGCCACTTCCGTCCTGAGTATGGCTGTTGTACAACGCCATAAAGGCTTTCTGATGCTCTTCAGGCATACGTTTATAAGAAAAATCCAGTTGCTTTTCCCATTCAAAGAGTATAGTTTGTCTGGCCTGTTCCGCGGAGTATTTAACGAAAACATCAGGTGATCCTCGAACCCCGGCCGGGGCTATCATCAAAGCTCTTTCTGCAAGTATAAGTGCCCCCGCAGTTACTTTGCGCGTTGCAAACATTCCAAGGCCTTTCCCAGGAGATTCAGAGATGCAGTGGGCCGGTGTGACAGGTCGTTTGATGGGACTAGGATAACCTGGCGTTTCGAGGATAGTGCTTTTCCCTGCAGCGGATACTATGCATTCCGTCCAGCCATCGGGATAGTCAGCCAGAGTAGTGCCCACGTTGATAGGCGGTTGCGTAGTATACAGCAACAAATTGGCATCGTCTTTATCCCATTTCTTGTGGGCATCTGCTTCCCTGATTTCGAGTTTCTTCTCGACGTATCCCTCGGGAAGAGCTGGTACAAATCAGAGGTGAAGTTGGGGATGAAACGGGGCGGCTCACCAGTATTTTCCACGACACCATAAGAGAATCTTGGAAGTAGGTCCACGTCAATCTGCGATGACATGGCCAAGGGTTCATTGGCTGCCATTTGTTCGATGAGAGGTAGCAGTATAGGTTGTTAGGACGCTTACTTGTATCTGCCTGCTGGGCCGCCTTTCTTTTGGCCTTTTTGGCGGCGGCTTTCTTGGCTGCGGTCCTGTTGGAGTTTTTTGGGGGCATCGTGAGGGCAGGGTTGAAAGAGTGGCCAGGATATATCCGGGTTCTTCACATCTCTTTATATATGTACTGTTCGCCTGATATAGACAAGATAGAACCAATAGGCCGTGGGAAATAGAATTGAAACTCCGCCAAATGGAGAACGCGTCGCGTCTTCTTTTCCTCTTTCTCATCTCACTATGGTATGCTGCTCAATTCCGTTCACGTTCACGCCTTCTGACATATTTTAGTCTCAAAATCAGACATCTCGACGCGCAAAGAGAAGACGCGAGCCATCTGCTGATCCTGCATCTTCGCCACCAGTACAGGCGACCCCCCAGCGTCGTCTTTCGCAGTCATCGCTGCCTCCTTCCTCCCCGCCCGCCCCATTCTCGGACACGGACGATAGTCTTGATGACAGGGATGCTGTCAGAGATGTAGAGGATGATGAGGACGACGATGATGGGGAGGATCTTTTCGCTGACAACCTCGAGGAGTAAGCTACAGCACCACACCACGCGTCTACCTCACTTACGGTTCACAGAGATTATGCTGCGAATGAGCTTCTGGATAGATATTCTGATGCAGGCATTGATGATGACGAAGAGGTAGATGAGATATCTGTGGAGGCACGTCGGAAAGCCGAATTGGCGATGGCGCATAGAGACCGCAGGGAACGCGCCGGAAAGAGAACCTCACGCGCAGCACAACGCAGTCGCGTGCCAGACTTTCTTTTAGACAATGATATGGATGCTGAAGATGAATCGGACGATGACCTCGGGGTGTCCAGAATGAAGAGGCGCACGCGACGGGTGTACGACGAGCGAAGGGATGCGGACGATATGGACGGTATCGAAGATGTGAGGCTTTTCTTCTTCCTGCGTTACCTGCCATTATTCACTTTAAACCCAGGAATTACCTGTAGAGCAACTGAGTGACATCAAGGCAAAGTCTATCGTCGAATGGATTGCCAATGAACGCGTCAGACGTTCCATCATCCGTCATTTCCGTCATTTTCTCATGACATACGTCGACGAAAGTGGTTCATCTGTCTATGGAGCGCGCATCCGTAACTTGGGAGAAAGTATGTCCTGCTTCTCAACTCTTACTAGCCCCCTAATTAGCTCCTAGCCAATGCCGAATCTCTCGAAGTTTCATATCTTCATTTAGCTAACTCTAAGCCTATCCTGGCCTACTTCCTCACCAATTCACCCGCCTCCATGCTTAATATTTTCGACGAAGTCGCCCTCGCTGCCATCCTCGTGTACTATCCGGCTTATGAACGTATTCACTCAGAGGTGCACGTTCGTATCGCTGATCTTCCATTGAGTTCATCTCTTCGTGATCTTCGTCGATCAAACCTGAACAACCTTGTTCGCATTTCTGGCGTTGTCACCCGTAGAAGTGGTGTATTCCCACAGCTCAAGTATGTCAAATTTGATTGTCGAAAATGTGGAGCCGTCCTAGGGCCGTTTTACCAAGATGCAACAACGGAGGTTAAGGTCAGCTACTGTGCAGTCTGCGAGAGCAAGGGACCCTTCCAAGTCAACTCTGAACAGGCAAGTGCACTTCTTCCTTGCATCGCAAAATGCGCGCTAAACGTCACCTTAGACGGTATACAGAAATTACCAGCGTATGACATTGCAAGAATCCCCTGGATCTGTACCGGCCGGTCGCCTTCCTCGTCATCGTGAAATCGTCCTTCTGTGGGATCTCATTGATAGTGCCAAACCCGGAGAGGAGATCGTAAGCTTACTTAACATTGTTCACACTCTAAAATTTCTCAACCTCTTTTTGTAGGAGGTTACCGGTATCTACCGCAACAACTTCGATGCATCCCTTAACTCACGTAACGGATTCCCCGTCTTCTCTACTATCATCGAGGCCAACCATGTCAACAAAAAGGAAGATCTCTTCGCCGCCTTCCGACTCACTGAAGAGGACGAACGTGCCATGCGCTCCCTTGCTCGTGATGAGAGGATCCGCAAGAGAATCATAAAGTCTATTGCTCCCAGCATATACGGGCACGAAGACATCAAGACAGCCATTGCACTCTCCCTTTTTGGGGGTGTATCAAAAGATATCAACCATAAACTACGAATTCGTGGTGATATCAACGTTCTTTTACTCGGTGATCCAGGTACTGCGAAGTCTCAATTCCTCAAGTACGTCGAGAAAACAGCACATCGGAGTGTTTTTGCCACAGGTCAGGGTGCGTCTGCCGTTGGTCTGACTGCAAGCGTCCGCAAGGATC
The DNA here is from genome assembly GCA_028551335.1 of Armillaria sp. CMW 4456. Classification (NCBI taxonomy): domain Eukaryota; kingdom Fungi; phylum Basidiomycota; class Agaricomycetes; order Agaricales; family Physalacriaceae; genus Armillaria; species Armillaria sp. CMW 4456. The sequence goes on from JANDKJ010000292.1 coordinate 594,427, forward strand.
CGGTCACCAGAGAATGGACACTAGAAGGCGGTGCCTTGGTATTGGCGGACAAAGGGACATGTCTTATCGATGAGTTTGACAAGATGAATGACGCAGACCGGACATCCATTCACGAGGCGATGGAGCAGCAATCTATCTCCATCGCGAAGGCGGGAATAGTGACGACACTGCAAGCACGCTGCGCAATTATTGCTGCTGCCAATCCTATTCGTGGACGCTATAACCCAACGATTCCTTTCCAGCAAAACGTGGAACTGACGGAACCAATCCTTTCTCGGTTTGATGTTCTGTGTGTGGTGAAGGACAATGTTGACCCTGTTATGGATGAGTTGCTGGCAAGGTTCGTAGTAGGAAGTCATTTGAGGAGCCATCCCAAATTTGAAAAAGAGCTGGATGAGATGGATGTTGGAACTACTCTGGATGAAGACGTGAGTGACGACGCATTTTTGAAAAATTGAGAGTCTGACGGGTTTATCCATAGATTATACCCCAGGAGGTACTCCGCAAGTACATTATGTACGCAAGAGAAAAGATACGCCCGAAGTTATTCGATGTGGACCAAGAAAAACTGTCAAAGCTGTTTGCGGACCTGCGTCGCGAGTCAATGGCCACTGGTTCCTACCCGATCACCGTTCGGCATTTAGAGAGCATGATACGAATGGCAGAAGCGAGCGCAAAGATGGCTCTCCGAGAGTATGTTAGGGCGGACGACATTGATCTGGCCATCGAGGTGGCCGTGAACAGCTTTGTCAGTGCACAGAAGATGAGTATCAAAAAGACTTTGCAAAGAGTAAGTCGACTTTGTTCTGCGGCCTTTTGCAAAGTGCTGACAGTTTGGCAGGGCTTTAGAAAATACCTTACCCAGTCGCGAGATCATGAAGAGCTCTTAGCCTTCTTGTTGGGTCAACTTGTGAAGGACAAAGTGCGTTTCCTTCAATCGTTGCGCCATCAGCAGCCAGAGGTCGTCACTGTTAAGCTCGAGGAATTGGAAGAACGGGTGAGAAAAAATTACTTTTGTTATTCAGAGGAGCTAATAACCGTTGTAGGCCAAGGAGCACGATATATTCGATATCGCTCCATTCTTGCGGTCAAAGTTGTTCTCTACAAACGGGTATAAGATGGTCAAGGAAAACGACGGACCGGACGTTATCGAGAAGAGATTTAAGATGGACTGAGCCTTTTCTTGTAGTATTTGTGAACTGTTTTGTTTGTGGAATGTGTATTAATTATGACTATGCAACTGAGTAGCGGAAGTGTGAAGTCTAATGCGACCGTATTATGACGGGGGTGCAGAGAGCTGACTTCTTTTCTTTTTTTGAGGTTGTTGTTCAGATCCAGACTCTGCCGGAGCAACAGGTGATGGTTCATCGGCAGATGCTGGGGACGGTGTCTCGTCTTCATCATCTTCCATAATATCTAGAAAAGAATTAGGGTCTGGTCAGGAGAAAACGGCGAAGAAATACCTGGTCCGTATACTTCTGGGTGAGCCCGGAAACAGGTTTGCATCGCTTGGAACTTTTCGACGCAGTTGATGCCCTTTGGCTCGTCTTCAGAGTGAACAAAGCACGAAAAAGCATCACGGAACTCTTGCCCGCAAGGCCCGTGCGCCATTCCACCGAGACATGGACAGTCCCAGTTTATTTCACCTGTTTCTGGATTGTATGCTCCTCCACCGCTTCCGCTGCTCTCACTCTGCGGCTCTTCTGCGGAAAGTGTTGATGGTTTTTCCTTTTCCTCATGCATCACAGCAGCTGAGGGAGCATTGAGTCAGCTATTTTTCTCGGTTCCAGAGAGTAGCTCACCGGTTGGTGCATCGAGAGTAATAGGTGTACTGGTGGTCTGCCATGCAAGATAGGAAACAACGGCTGACGCGCCAAGAGCAATACCTGCCCTTGAGAATGGGTGCGACCGCGGGCCCGCTGCGGTGTGAAGACAACGACGAAGAGGCAGACGCGTCAGACGGAACATGATGATAAATTATCAAGCAGCGGCAGGAATACTACTAAGCAAACGGCCCCATAACTAAACATGCATAAATAGCAACTATTTCAAATCATTGAGCACCCTTGCGACGATCCCGGCTCCTTCTTTGATTTTCTCCCTTTCTTCGTCCACGATTCTACCCAGTACCCTCTGAAACCGGTCTGGATGCCATGTCAGCTGGGCATTGCGAATACGCTCCTTGCGCGACTGCGTCCCAGGGTATGCGAATATGAATCTAGCGATAGCAGTAGGAGATATATCAGATGCTGTCGTTGGTTGGATTTTCTGCGGCCATGGGATGGAGGAGAATGATAACGGCGACGACGAAGAGTAGATGGCCTGCCATCGCGCCTGGTAGTCTGCCCATGTCATCTTTAGTGGTCGGTCCTTCGACCTGAATTTGCTCCTCTTCCCTGCGATTATCTCCTCGACGGTTCGTCGATGCTCGTCTGCCCGACGCCTCTCTGCTGCGGCCCTCTGCTTCTCATCTATACTGGCGCCATAGACCGTCCTCATCTGCTGTTCAAATACCCACTGTGCCGTCGCCCACCGTTGCTCCTCTACCCAGATGTACGTCTCCATCGGCTGCCATGGCTCGGGCCTCCTCTTCGAGCTGGCGTACGGACGGTGTTTTCGCTGGTCTGCCATGGGTTGTTTGAATGAATTCCTGTACAGGCGTATGCCAATATATTCTCTTTCGATCCTAGCGCCTTGAAAATGCATGCATACCTCATGCGCACCTTGCTGTTACTGACACGATAAGGGGTGGGGGCTTGTTCACCAGACAGCTATGGATTTCTCGATAGTTTACACGCACTTCGATTTGACGCTTCATGAGATAGCGGGGTCATTTCATTGTTCTGTTATAGTACCGATAATCCACACATCTTCGGCTTTCATTCACTTCATGAGATAGCGGGGTCATTTCATTGTTCCGTTCATAGTGACAGTAATCCATATCTTCTGCTTTGGTGTCGAAGTTCTTACCCACGTTGCGAATGACTTCTACCGTGCACAACTTGCATCGATAACAATATATGAATAGTACACATGCTGCAACTATGATGTCCCAATGGAATAAAGAATAAATCGCACACAATAAATAAAATAGACAGGGACCCTATCATGTCGAGCAGAAGCCAGAGTCGCTCACATGCTCGCCCTTCGTCGAAAGTGCCTCCAATCTCACGGAGTCTGCCACAAGCACGAGTAAGACGCGAGTCGACTAGAAGCAGAACCAGGGACTCACTAAAGTACACATGGGCCTGGGCCTCATGCGCTGTTAGACGTTCGGCATGGTCATATCGCAGAAGCTTATCCAACAGATCCAATGCCTCCCCAGACGCAAGGTGCTGAGTCTCGCTTGTCACGTACTCCGTCCAGCCCCGTTTCGTGTAACTACGGTCCGTGTCAGCTCTTCAGTTTCCCACACAACGGCATGCACAGACCTCGCTAATAGCGCGTCGTTCTCCGTCTCAAAATTTATATCATACTTCTGCAGGTACAAATCAAACTTGTCCGTCCCAAGCGTCTTTAGTATCCTGAGCAGCTGATCGCCGTTGTCTGAGCCACGCCAGAAATGTTCTCTCCGGAATGTCATCGACGCAAACATGCACCCGAGACTCCACAGGTCGAGGCTGTAGTCGTACTTGCGGTAGCCCACGAGCAATTCGGGCGACTTATAGTAGCGTGAGCCGACCCGAATATGGTAATCTGTACCAGGGTGATAGAACTCGGCAAGACCCCAGTCAATGAGGCGAAGCTGCGTAAAGTCGTCAGTTCGCCGTTTCAGCCAACGGGACGGTGATTGACCTTGCGATTTGAATGATCTATCATGACATTCCCAGGTTTGACATCCCGATGCATGATTCCGTGGGAGTGTACAAAATCTAGCGCCTGCAATCACCGTGATCGTCACTGGGAGCGACGGACACAAGGGTCGAGTCACATACTTTGAGCATTTGGAACATGTACAGTTTGATGTCTGCTTCCACCAGGCGTCCGATAAGCACCTTCCAGTCAACGTTCTCCACATACTCCATGATTAGACTGTGGTATTTCCCCGATGCTGGTACCACCATTTCAGTCATACACAAACAAAAAAGCCATGCAACTCACAGTCTCGCACAACGTCTATCAACCCCACGACATTGGGACCACCAGAAAGGTTCCTAAGCACCTTGATTTCCCGCTTCACTTTTGTCTTCGCAACAGGCTTGAGGACCTTGATGACGCACACGTCGTTGTTCGCCGTATCGATGCCCTCGAAGACCTGAAGAAAATGGATGAAAAACTGGCAACGACAAGTTAGAGTGTAACGACGCACCTCAGAGTACTTTCCACCACCCATCCGTCGCACAATCTCATACCGGTCGGGCGGGGACCACTCAATCGTGGAATTATCTGCGAGTCATCTTCAGTGACAGTCTGGGCGGCTGCTGGCCAGACCCACCGTAATCATACCAGCCCTTCCCCAGGGTGGCGTTGACGCCTGAATATACACGAGCCATATGAAGGGGCGCTATCGGGGCATTTAAATAATATGGAGGTAAGAAAAAGATAGGATGTGAAAAGGGGGTCTAGGTTGAAGAGCTGTTGATCAATGTATCGACTTTGGCAAATACCAGTAAACTCCACTCCTTTTTTTTCTTCCGGAATAGTTCTGCCCTCTGTTTCATTCGCCATGGAGAACGTCGCGACGCACTTCAATTAAAAACAAGGATTCAATATATATATGCTTCCCCAACTTTATTCCTTGCGTAGTCTAGAGCGACCCGCTGTATCTCACATCTTCATCATCTGCCTCATGTTAATTCATTTCCATATGCTCCATCTTCTCATACATACATTTTTTTTTACCATGACGTCTAATATAGATTACTTTACTTAAGATCAGAACAGATTCCACATGTTAATGCCGCTACAACACAATTGTATACCTAGTTAGAAGCAATGTCATAGAGATTAAAGAAAGGCCATAACCAAATCAATAATAGTAACGAGAGAGTAAAACCGAAGGGCGGAACATCATGCAAAGCGATAATACTGAGCGGAGACATCAATGAGAACGTACAATGCCTTCAATAAGAGCGAGCAATTGAATATTAGAGTCTAACCAGTGTGCGTTAGCGCCAGAATCGTCTCCAAGGTCAGAAAACTCACAAAGGAAACATCTCATGTCGTTGTCATGAAACACCTGGAGCTGGCGCTCCGACCTGCAAATATGACAGTACCAACGCAATTGAACTATTTTGCAGACATTGCATCTCCAAATCACGACCCGTCCACACAGGATGGTCATCTCCGCTAGCATCTCCCTCGGTCAGATCGGTGCTAATCTGTCCACTAGACAGGTCGAGCTCATTTCTGCCCGCCCCATGTCGATGATACACTTGACTACGCGACTTGGATCTGGCATGGATGCTGTCCAACTTGGTCTTCCTTGTCCCGCTCAGTTTCTCCATCGCCTTGTGGATCTTGGCAGCAGGAGCGGCCGCGGGTCCCACCAGCGTCTCCTGCAACACTCTGAACGCCATCGCCTCCGCAGCCCAATGGAACGTCCCTGTCCCCGACGTCTGCGCAGACGAGACA